>JALIGW010000001.1:241240933-241840933 GCA_023053685.1 Diadophis punctatus similis
TACTTTTATGTGCAATTTCATTGGATAATATATTTATAATTTCAGCAGGTGGCAGCACCTGACTGACCTTCTCTGGGCTAGCAAAATAAGCAGAGTCACATCTGATTTGAATGGAGACTATCAGTATAGGCTAAATTATGAAACAGAAAAAGATCCTGGAAATAGGAAATTACAGTACTTTGGTTCTGCAGTAAGCAAATTACACAAGTGTATTCATGAAACCACCAAGTGCAAAACTCAACCTGGGGAGATTTGATTCAACTTTTCAGTGGGCTCATTCACTTTGTCTGTTTGGGACAATGCAAAGGTACCTCACTAATTGTTTGCTGAGGACATGTCATCACAATGAAGCCATCATCCTGTTACCCAGGCCACTGCTGAAACAGTGTCAGGTAGGCTGAAGCCTATCTTGGGTCTTCTGTCTTGAAAGTCACACACATGCCTTGCTATGTGGGCAGATGCCCTCAAAGAAACATCTCCCCATTCAAGACCTATCCATTCTTGACTATATTGTTTCTTGCATTAATACAGAAACTCCTGAAGTGTTCTATCTGCACTGCATTCAACTCACCAGAACATGCCTGTTCTGCAAGCCAGAAATGTAAGTGATTAGATAGTTAGCTTGAGAAAAATAATGCGCTCCCTTAACCTTGCAACGTGTGAACTTGTAAACATGTGTAGATGCTCCTGATTGTTGTGATATATTCAGATATCTATAGGACATTTCTTACCTTTGAGAGGATGGCACCAATACCGAAAAGCTGTCTTATTGGACCAAAGATGCCTCATTAAAAATATTATACTTGAGGATAGGGATGGCAGGTAAAATGTTTCTGGAATTTACAGAAGAGGTTATTCTTAACTTCTGGAATGGTTTGTAGAAGAACAGATCCCAAAGTGATCAGCCTGGAAGAAGTGAAAAAAGTGGATGCATGTTTGAATAGAAGAAAGCTGGTTTAGACTGGTGATCCTACTTGAAGGGAACTCCCTGCTTCATAAGACCAATTAATGATGCAATCGGTGCAGAAAAATTAGGCATAAATTTATGATGAATATTAGCAAAGTCCCTCAAATGTGTTGCATTTCTGTGACTGCCAATGACGGCTACAAGAATAGATCCTTAATTATTTTGTCCCCCCCGCCAAGCAGAGGTGGGTTCCTCCCGGTTTGGACCGGTTCACCCAAACCAGTAGCAAACCACTGGTGATGGCACGATGACGTCACGGAACCGGATCCGTCAGTGCCAGTCCATGGAGGCCGCCATCTTTTTTTAAAATGTTTTTGGATTTTTTTTAAAAAAATGGGGGAGGGAATGTTTTTTCAGTGTTTTTTTTCTTCTGCACATGCGCAGAAGCCAAGTTTCTGGCACTGCGCATGCGTCACCATCTTGTTTGGGGGGGGTTGGATTTTTTCTGATTTTTTGCTACTTTGCATGAGCACTTGCACAAAGCATGCACGCGGCCATGCAGCGTGGGAGGAAGCGAACCGGCAGTGAGGTAAGTTAGAATCCACCCCTGCCCCCAAGGAAAATGATAGCCAACATATTAATGTAATGATAGAAGAGAATATTTGTACCTCAGGGTTGAACTATAAGGTCCTTGGAGTTCTCCGAGCTTGCAAATATTTCATTACCCAACTAGGTAATTAATGCAATTAGTGCTATTAAGCAGAGTTTTCTAGCTTAACCCAGTGTCAAGCCCAAGTCCAGACATAAGACAGCAAGATCCAATTGAGTCCAATCATTTATTTGCGTATATCTAAAGGACAGAGTCTTGTCAAACTAAAGCTATTACTTCTAACCCACTAGATCAGGGGTGTCAAACTCAAGGCCCGTGGGCTGGATCCGGCCCATGGGGTGTTTAGATCTGGCCCACGGGGCCACCCTGGAAACACCGAAAGACTGGTCCGTGGTGCCTCTTCCAGTGAAAACGGGCTCCCAATCTCCGTTTTCAGCTGGGACAGCCTCCTGCAACCCTCTGCCAGCAAAAATGGTGCCCCCGACATGAGTGATGTTGAACCTGCCATGCCCACCCTGGCCACGCCCATGCTGCCCCCCCAAGGCCAAACACAACCCTGATGCGGCCCTCAATGAAATTGAGTTTGACATCCCTGCACTAGACGCATACTGAGAGATAGTCCCCTCGGAGTTGGGCGGCATACAAATCTATTTAAATAAATAAATAAAATAAATAAATAGTAGGATGTGACTATTGTTCTGTCCCCAGTTACGAACGTATCAAAAACACACTGAATGATCTTAGTTTAATTAATGAACCATTGCTAATAACTGGCTTAGCAGTGGCAAGCACACAAATCAAAAGAAGCAATCCTTGCTTGCATCAGTCAGCTGCTAATTCGGCTTCATTAGCAGCTGGCGTAAGTTCAGTCAGTCTTAGCTCAAAACAAAGGCAATTAGTTCTGGTTATCTCATGTAATGTCCGAAGGCTTGGCCAAATGGCCAGTAGTTGGTCTTGATAAGATATCCAATGCAGGGAAAACAGGACTTCACGATACAAGGCACGACAGAGATCTGAATCTGAACTATTGTTTCCTGCAGCTTTCCAGCTGCCTCTACTGTTCTTAAATAGTCCAGTCCTGTCCTGTCCTGTCCTGTCTGTCTGTCTGTCTTTCTTGTCTCTCTCTCCTTTCCTCTTTCTTTCTTTCTTTCTTTCTTTCTTTCTTTCTTTCTTTCTTTCTTTCTTTCTTTCTCTCTTCTCGGTGGCAGGAGAAGGAAGAAAGTGCTCTGGGACTGTGAAAGCAGGCGGCCCGGCCCAGCAGCTGCACATCTCCTGTCATGTGCTGCCCTGGAGCGCCATTGCCGCCACAGCCGCCCCTCTCGCTTTCCTGGCTTCAGCTCTGAGACCAGCAAAGAAGCGCGGTTGAGCAGGGCTGGGGCCTTAGTGCGGGAGCACAACCTGCTGCTGCCGAGCAGTCTCCTTCATGCTGCCCACTTCGCTCGTGGGGCAGATGGGCTGGAACTTCCATGCTTCTTTGCTGGTGTGGTTGAATGGGGCTGGGGCCATTACCACCCCTCGCCCTGCCTGAACATACAGCCACCATGCCCGCCTCTCGCCTGTCACTGCTCCAACAGTGGCAGCTTCGGGAGATCGGGCTCATCTGGAGCTGCTCCCCTGCAGCTGAGTCCACGGCTTGTCCCTGCTGCCCCTGGATGTGAGGGAGCAGGGCAGGCGAGAGGGGGCTGTATGTTCAGGCAGGACTATGTTAAAGCAAGGCTGTGCTTGGCTGTACCTGAATCCAGCTATAAAGAATCTGGCCCAAAGGCATGGAGCAAGAACCGCAGCTCCCCTTCCCCTCTTCCCCACCAATCCCAACAGTAGGACTCAGAAGAAGCAGCAAATATTCAGAGTAGATTTTGCCAGCAGTCAAAACCACAGGGAAAAATTTACATTTTTAAAAACTCTTGACTAATAACCACACAGGTAGAGTTAATATGTGGACCGGCAAAAATGATCCCGGGGTTGGACTAAGAGGGGGGAAACAACCCCGGACAGCAGCCACAGCAGCTCTCATCCTCACTTAAAGGCGTTCACATTCTGAGTCCTTTTTGCCCTACCGCAGCCTTGGTAGCTGCTTGTTACCCTGGCGACAGGCTCTGCGCTGCCACTACCAGCAGAGGCAAAAGTGGCTCCTATCTTTCCAATCTCTGCACTGTAGTCTTTCCCTTCACCTCAGTTGGGGCTCAGCCTGTCAGTGAACAGATTGGCTCGCAAGTCCCTCCCACCCGTTGCCTCCTCGCCTTGTCGGGGAGGACAGTGGGCCGTCTTAGGAGCGAAGAGGAATACAACCTAGTATGCACATAGACACACAAACATATGTATGGAGCTACTCTTAGCACAAACTACCACAGATAAACCTCTAGAACAGGGGTCTCCAACCATGGCAACTTTAAGACTTGTGGACTTCAACTCCCAGTATTCCCCAGCCAGCATAGCTAAATAAATAAACTAACTTTGTGCCGCTGCCTGCCTGCCCACCCTGGCTCTGCTGAGAATAAACGCTGCCCCAAATCATTTCAACTGGAAATGAAATCCACCCCTTCCCTTTATCCACAGGAGTTGTCCTGCTTTCCCCAGTTGCTTCCCTGATTCTTCCTGTTGCTTTTTTTCCCCTTCAGTAAAGTTTTGCTTTGCACACCACAAATAACTCACATGGGGAGCAACAGTTGGGTTCTCTCTTGAAATTCAGCAGCGCTGCTACAAAACTGGGAGGTTTTCTCATATTGATTCGGTGTATTTCTCCTCGCCAGTCCCTTCCCTTCCTTTCCTGTTGGGACAGCCTCCTGCAAAAAGGGCCAATCGTTCTGATTTTTCAATGATTTTTTTGTAGTGCAGGAATCAGGGATGCAACCGGGGAAAGCAGAAGGACAACTTCAGTGGACAAAGGGATGGGGTGGGGGTGGGGGTTCCAGCCCAAGTGATTCGGGGCAATGTTTATCTTCGCGCCACACACCCGATACTGAAGGTCACTTTAACTGACTGTGATCCACAGGTCAGCAGTTCAAATCTCACCGGCTCAAGGTTGACTCAACCTTCCATCCTTCCAAGGTAGGTAAAATGAAGACCCAGATTGTTGGGGGCAATATAAAAATACATTGCTTACTGGTGTAAACCGCTTAGAGAGTGCTTGCACTGTGAGGCGGTATATAAATCTCACAAAATAAATAAATAAATAAATAAATAAATAAATAAATAAATAAATAAATAAATAAATAAATAAATAAATAAATAAATAAATAAATAAATAAATAAATAAATAAATAAATAAATAAATAAATAAATAAATTCTTCCCTAGAAGATTTGTCCTGTTTTCTCCTACATCCTCTTTCCCCATCAAAGTCCCCCTCCTGGGAATCTACTAATAGCTCCTCTCCTTGTAACTAAGCTTCTTTCTTCATTTTTTTCCTCTTTCGACCCACCATACCGTAAGATGACTGGCTAATTGGCAATCTCCGGTAAGATGTGTGTCTCGCAGCCCTCCCGTCCAGTGGTGGGTTCCTACCGGTGCGATCCGGTGCATACCTCCGGTAGGGAGTGGCCGATTGCGTAATTTGCATGCGACCACTCCGGTGCCGTCTTCGCCAGTCTGTCGCGTGTGTCGCCATCTTTTTTTGAGAATTTTTGGGCTTTTTTCCTTCTGTGCATGTGCGGAAGCAAAATCTCACCAAAATCTTGCAAGGGGACACGCACATGTGTGAGATTTTGGCAAGATTTTGCTTCCGCGCATGCGGTGAAGCAAAATCGCATGAGGGGGCGTGTGCGCGCATAGCGAGCACACACACAAAAAATGTGGAGATGCGCGTGCAGCGCACTGGTATCAGTAAGTCAGCAACCCGCCCCTGCTCATGCCCCATGTCCTGCCCTACCCACCCCCACATTGTGCCCCACTGTGCGAGAGGCACATCTTACCAGAGTCTGACAGCTCTGGATCTTGCAGCTTTTTTGGGGTTTTCTAAAAAAAACCTCTCCAGACGAGCTAGAAAACTTCTGAGAGCAAGGGAACAGTTGGGCAGTGTTTCCTCCCCACCTCCCTGGCGCCTGCAACCTCACAGCCTGTAGCAGCTCCTGGCCCTTGCTCAGTAAAGGAAAAGTTCTCGTGAGTGTGGGGCAATTAACTTTGTTCTCTTTGAGAGCTGCTTTGCACCTTGTTTGGGGTGACATTTGCAGTGCCAAAAGTTTTCAACCCCCCCCCAAAAGCCCAAAACAAGATAGCAATAGCACTTAGACTTATATACCACTTCATAGTGCTTTACAGCCCTCTCTAAGCAGTTTACAGAGTTCAGCATATTGCCCCCAACAATCTGGGTCCTCATTTACCGACCTCAGAAGGATGGAAGGCTGAGTCAATCTTGAGCTGGTGAGATTTGAACAGCTGAACTAGCAGTAGCCTGCAGTGCTGCATTTAACCACTGCGCCACCTGTGCCAGAAACTCGGCTTCTGCGCATGTGCAAAAGAAGAAAATCCCCCTCGAAAAAGTTAAATAAAACTAAATTTTTAAAAAAAAATTAAAAAAAGATGGCGCCACCCACGGACTGGCACTGATAGAACTGGTTCGGTGATGTCATCGTGACATCACCAGCGGGTCGCTACCGGTTTGGGCAAACCGGTCTGAACCGGGAGGAACCCACCCCTGCTACAGCAGATCATGTAATAGAATAAATGAGCTTCATGATGCTTCCACTAGATAGGGTGAAACATTCCAACTTGATTTTACATACCCAGCCATTTCCTAAATATATATTGTCCCTATTAATATTCACCCCTGGAGCAGTGTACTGGTGAGAGAACAGCTTGTACCAATTTCCTCATCATATATTACTCACAGTGAATGTTTCTTTTCCATCAATACACCCATTATTGCATATCAATTGCCCTATTTAAGTTCTGCACCCTTCTGATCATGTAATCTTTAACTTTGCCATAGCAAA
The DNA here is from genome assembly GCA_023053685.1 of Diadophis punctatus similis. Lineage (NCBI taxonomy): Eukaryota > Metazoa > Chordata > Lepidosauria > Squamata > Dipsadidae > Diadophis > Diadophis punctatus. Next base: position 241,247,381 of record JALIGW010000001.1, read on the forward strand.
AGTTTTGCATTTTGTCTTATAAGATGTCCATTTTGTGTTATAACAATATCAAAACCCCATCCCTGGAGGCTGTGAGGATCTGGGCAGGGGAAAACCAGTTCCAATTTACTTCTACCAAGATCTAGTGGCTGTAGTTGCCATGACCACCTAAGTTCAGGGATCTTCTCCCATTCAGGAATGGTGCACAATCTGGAAGACCTCTGGGATTCACAACTCTTGCTAAAAGAACAGGTGGCCCCAGAGTGTCTTTGCCTAGCTACATCAGGCAAAGACTCCTCCTGCATTTGGTAGCCCTCCAGATATTCATCAAGTCACCTCACATCTCAACTACTGTCGTGTGTGCTATATGGGATTGCCATTGAAAACCAATCATAAGCTACTGCTCCAGAATGAACCAATATGAGCAGTGGTGGAGTTGCCTTGGTATGTCCACATGATTTCCCCCTTTTGCAACCCACATTGGTGGCTTGGATGCTTCTGGGTAAAATTCCAGGTGCTGGTTATTGTCTATATAGACTTACATGGTATGGAACCCTGTTATTTGAGGGAATATCTATCTTCTTTCTGGACTATATGAGTTGACAAAGCTAACACAATCAAGCATTGTTATCTTTTGGGACTCTGGAACTTTCAGGACTTCTCTGTTGCAACACTTATGCCTCGTCCCCTTCTTATACCCAATTGAATTAGGGAGGTATCTGAGCCACTTATATATTTTTGCTTGTTTTGGACGTTAAGCCATGTTTTTCCATGTGTTGCTTTGGTAAAGCATCTGGCTTAATTCTGTCAAGGTCATCTTCCTTACTCTTTACATCTAGTGTGCAAGGCATGTCTTAAGTCAATTCATCTCCCAAAGCTCATCTGAGAGTGCAATCCAAACTAAGGTTGCCATCAACTATTCATTCCCAACAGTAACTGAGGTTTTAGAATTAGATGAACTATGCATGAGAGCTTCATGAACTGCACCAGGTTCTCTCTGGAGCCCCACCAGATCCATCAGATACCTGGCGTGAATTGGTCAAATAGGTCCCTTCTACCTGTGGTTTGGGAACCGCCACAGAAAACTCCACGGCTAACAAGAAGTAATCTATCCTTGACAAGGAACTGATGACAACATCTCCCAATCCAGACCACATTTTCACTGCCCCAAGTGAGATAAAAGTGAGATCTAATGTGTGACTCTCACTGACTCAGACCATTCATAATTTGGATCAAGTCCATGATTGCTATGAAAGCCATGAACTCCTGAATATCTCCAATTGTGGGCCAAGCAAAGACACGCGTTACAAATGGGAAACTCCGCTGCCAGCCTGCAATCAGAGCTGGGTTCCTCCCGGTTCGGACCGGTTTTTAGAACCGGTAGTAAACCGGGGGTGACATCACAGATCCAGTTCTGTCGGTGCTGGTCCATGGCCACCGCCATCTCTCTCTTTTTTTGCCTTTTTTTTGCTATTTTTTGCTGGTTTTTGCTTTTGTGCATGTGCAGAAGCTGAGTTTTCGGCACTTTCTGGCCGCCATCTTTTTGGGGGTTGTTGGGTTTTTTGCTATTATTTGCTGGGTTTTGCTTCTGCGCATGTGTGCACATGCGCCCGCGCGGCACGGCCACACAGTGTGCAATGTGAGCATAGCCATGTGGCGCAGGAGGAAGCGAACCGGCGGTGAGGTAAGTTAGAACCCACCTTTGCCTGCAATGGTATGTGGGAATGACTTTAGGAGAACGGGAGAAGGATGCAACCAAAAAAACAGTCCTATAAAAGGCAATTTAGCCCACATCAGGAAGAGGGGAAGGGCAAAAAGCTCAGAAGAGACCTCCCTAGTTTCTTGTGCTTTAAAGGGAGTTGGAGGGGGGGAGAAATGTAGTCTCAGACTTGCAAGATTCTGTTAATGCAACCTTAAATAGCTCATCTGGCTGTACTACCTGTGATCTACCACACAAGGCTGCCTATTACTTCACCATTCCCCTGGCTGTGTCTCTTCTCTCTGTCTCCCAGGATCATTCCCACATACCTTTACACAGCCTGCTCATGGAATCAAACAACTCCCTAAAAAGCAGGGATATTGGTCAGTGGTAAAATCCAAAAATGTTTACTACCGGTTCTGTCGGCGTGGCTTGGTAGGCGTGGCAGGGGAAGGATACTGCAAAATCTCCATTCCCACCCCACTCTGGGGCCAGCCAGAGGTGGTATTTGCCAGTTCTCCAAACTACTCAAAATTTCCGCTACTGGTTCTCCAGAACCTGTCAGAACCTGCTGGATTTCACCCTGATGGTACACAAACAGCAATCCCAGGCTTTGTAAATAGGAATTCACATATGATAAAGTGACCAGATTTTTTTTTAAGCGGGACGGGGGGCGGGCCCGCCTGGGCGCCGCCATTTGAGTTTTGCCCTCTGCGCATGCGCAGAATGCTGTGCATGCGCAGAGGGCAAAACAATGCAAATGTCGGCGTCCAGGTGGGGGGGGAGGCGGGAGGCCTTTCCTCGCCTCCCACCTCCCCTTCGGGAGCCGGCAGTGGCTTGCTTGGGCTGGCAAGCGACGAGCGGGAGGCGGGAGGCAGGGAAAGGAGGCAGCCGGCAGCTTACCTGCGAGGCGGTGCTCCCGTAGCAGCCCATGACAGGCTCGGGGCTAGGTCTCTCTTGCGAGCTCCAGGCATCCAAGCGCCGCGGTCTCCCGGTCGCCCGCCCGGCCCCAGGGCAATGACGGCAGCGGCGACGGCTCCTCGTCCCTCACCCCTCCACCCGTATCCCAACAGCAGCGGCACCTCCGAGGGCGAGGCTAGGGATGGAGCGGGGGAAGGAGAGGAGGAGCAGTCCCCCTTCCCCCTCTCCCCAGCAGGCAGCCGGCTTGCTGAAATTCCGCTTTGCCCGACTTGCTTCCGGTTTGTATTTCGGTGTAGTACCTCTCTTTTGTGCTTCCCCTTCTAAGGTGACCAGACGTCCCGCTGTTTCGGCATTCTTTCCAAAAAAGCGTGACTTTTTGGAAAGAATGCGGGACGCGGGACACACGCTTGAAAAGCGTGTCTGTCCCGCCAAAAGCGGGATGTCTGGTCACCTTAACATATGATTCTCTGTATAGCAGTACCCTGGAAGCCACCAGAGTCTCCCGGATGACTATGGTTACACCATCACCTCTGCTCTGGAATCTTGGCTATTACCACATCCAAAATCCACATTTCCACCTCCCTCCACTCAAAGCCTATCCCTGTAAGTGATGCCAGGCATGATCCTCCTGCATGATGACATATGAGGTTTCTATCGTCCCTGTGAAGTTTGCAATTTTGACACTTTTCACTCCTCTGGGACTTATAATGTTAACAAAATCTTTAATAGCTTTGTTCTCTTCTCTAATTTGACACAGAATAGCCATAATGATTTTCTTGGCAACTCTTTGCCTGCTTTAGGTGTTGGAACTTTCTTGCATGCCGTCCAGCAGACAAATCCCGGTAATCCAAACACAGTGTACACTGTGATTATCTGTTCCTGGATCCAGTAATAGGAATTAACTTGGTAAACAAAACCATTATCAGGACATAAATGGGAGGGAGGGAGGGAGAGATGAGAGAATCTCACTGATTGCCACTATCCATCTGTCTACCTGATTCGTGTGGCATCTTGACAAGAAGTCAGTTTTTATGGTCTGAGCAGGTAATGAATATTTAAGGACTTCTCAAATGTATAAGGTCCAATCACCGGTTGTTTAGGTCAAAAATATGTTTTCAATTCTGTCTGCAAATTCGGTAGACCACAATGGTCTTTCAAGTGCGCCACCTAGTGTTCTGCAAGGGCAGCTCTGCAAAGGAATGAGGCTTTTGGGGGAGGGAGAGCAAACTTTGTGGGGCAGGCCCCACATATGGGCCTGCAAGCCATACTGGATGCAATGGCAGGTTGGAAATGATCCAAAGAGATGCAAAAAAATATTTTTTTTGCTCTAGTGGTCAAATGGATTTTTGAACCCCAACAAGTAGCCTGGTCCACAGACTGATATTCCAGGAAAGTAGAGAGCTAGAATAGTCTGTGCTCATGCATTATTCATAAAATCCATGGAGCTCTCTGTTAACAAAGTATTAATGATCCAAATGCTAACTTAGACAGCAAGCAAGCAAGCAGTCCTCCTTAGATAATCACTCAGGCAGAAGCCCTTAGACCTTGATCTAGCCAGGAAGTCCAAGAATGAAACCATAAAACACACTTCCGACAGATCCCTATAGTACATGGTGGCCAATGGCCTGCAAGTTGTTTTTCACAGTTATCTCTTAAACTTAAATTCTCATCAAACATATATAGTCCACAGGGTCACACATGAAGTGACCCCAGGGAGGAGAAGGAGAGAGGTCAACACAGAAAGAATGTATCATCTTTTTCAGCTTCTCCCCACCCCCATTTTACTCAAACATGGGTAAGACGCCTATATTTGTGTGGAATTCAATTGTAAATTAAGGCTTGGGATTTATTTATTTATTTATTTAAAACATTTGTATTGTTACCCATCCTGAAACCCAACTCTTTGCAATTACACAAATATTTTAAACAAATAAACATTTAGATATTCTTATATGGTATCAACATTTGCTAGTTGCTATACTATATATTGTTTGCTTGTTTCATTTTCCTGGAGTACAGTACTTGTGATACATATGGATACATCTCAAGTTTTTATTTGTCTTATCATTTTTTTCTCTGTATGGGCATTAAGCGGTCCATATTTTGAGACAAATAGAAAGCAAAGCCTATCGTATCCCACAGAAAGTCTTCTACCATGAAGCATGAGTAGAAGATCTGTTGTGTGACTTATCCACAGAATAGCCTGGCCTTCAGTAAGTACACAACAGAAGAAGGGCATTATTAGACTTTAACCAGACACTGGCATAAAGTTTCCTTTATTAACCGCTAGATGGTGATCATTCCTTTAAACTGTTTTCAAACATCTCTAAAGTTAATTATGCTATCTACTAACTCAGCGTTTCCCAACCTTGGCCACTTGAAGATGTCTGGACTTCAACTCCCAGAATTCCCCAGCCAGCATTCGCTGGCTGGGGAATTCTGGGAGTTAAAGTCCAGACATCTTCAAGTGGCCAAGGTTGGGAAACACTGTACTAACTAGTCCGATTGTCAGTTAGATTTGCATCACTGAATGAAGAGAATCAACTGCTCAATTTAAAGAAAAATAGGCAAATGACACTTCATTGAAAAGACATCAGTGGAGACATTTCCCCAATGCTAATGCCAGTGTAAAAGCCAAAATAAATTGAACTTTTAGAATAAATTGATATCAACTGCCAGAATGCCTACTTCACATCTGACTAAATCAACCAAATTCACTGATTATGTAAAACAGGAAGACTTTGATGGTTAGATTTAAATCTCAGAAACGTATGTTCTGATATTAATTTTGGACAGAAATATTTACATACAGAAACGGCCTGAAACAACCACCTTTCAATCATCCAAATAAATTTAATTCACCGGCTATTTGAAATGCAAGGTCCTTGATGCAATAATATGACAAATGTCATATTATTGTATTGAGAACTACATTCCAACTGATTCCCATTCTGGGCAGAATCCATTATTCCAGAAAATGACCAGTAAACTTCTATTTCCAATTAGTCAAACTGACCTTGTGATTTAGTTTCAATACAATTTGAAACTTTTCTAGTAATATTCCTCTCCCAGTCAGGAAAGTCAAGAAACTCACCAATTACATCAATTAAGGACCTTGACTGAATAAGACACAAGCCTTCAAAAGAAGCCATGTTCTGCTTCTTGTGTGCTCCCTTTCAAGCGGAATTTTCTTTAAGACCATAGCATATGAGAGACGACCATCATAGGTTTATCTCTCCCCCATGGACTGATTCCATTTATACCAGCAAATTCAATTTTTATTAAAGCAAAAGAGCCCAATTTCAGCTCAACAATCCAAAAAACATCAGCCAAGCCACAGATTTAGAAAGAATTGTTATAAATAGTTCCACTCTTAACGAAATTGCAGATGAGACCATTTTCTACTTGCGCTTGTTTTAGATATGCTCAGATGCCCCCCCCCCGGCAAACCTGGATCCATATCTTATTACTTTCATATCAGTCTCAGCTCATGAACTGAAAGAGGCTTAAGATGCCTGTAGCTGTGTCAGTGTTAAAATAGTAATTCCTTCCTTTTTCTAGCAGTGCCCCAGGACAGCCTCAAAGTATATGACTGCATTCTTACTTTGGAAAGAAGCCAGGCAAATGGCAAATGCTATGACTAGGAGCAGAAATAAAAGAGGCCAGATAAGGATAAACAGCAGGGAGTACAACAGGTTTCGTACTCTTCCAAGGATTTTAGAAGTAGTAGAACTTGTTCAAACGGGTTTATCTCTTTAGTTCAAGATGGTCTCATCTCCTTCCCTTTAAGATTTTTGTATGTTTCAAAAATATCCAAAAATATATTTCAAACTTCAAGCAAGTGTAGTACCGTCTCTTATTATTAAGGCAACCTGCTCATTTTTTACTTCCAGGCAATTTTGCAAAGTCTGAAATATTTTCCCCCTGAATCAGAGGTGGGTTTTTCCCGGTTTGGACTAGTTCGCCCGAACAGGTAGCGACCCGCTGGTGACGTCACGATGATGTCACGGAACCGGTTTGGTCGGTGCCGGTCCGTGGGCGTTGCCATATTTTTATTTATTTATTTATTTATTTTCTTCTGAACATGCGCAGAAGCCGAGTTTCCCACACTGCGCATGTGTCACCATCTTGTTTTTAGCTTTTTTTTATTTTTATTTTTTGGCACTGGGCATGCATCGCCATCTTGTTTACGGCTTTTTTTATTTTTATTTTTCGGCACTGCACATGCGCGCACCCACGAGACGTGGGAGGAAGTGAACAGGCAGCGAGGTAAGTTAGAACCCACCCCTGCCCTGAATCATTTTTAAAAATGCACAGTCAACTTTCCAGGACTTGCCTAGCACTTATGAATTTTGCCTACCACTGTCTTCCTTCCTTTTTGGTGCTGAATTGCCTTCTGCATGGTCAGAATCTTGTACTTCTCATGTTGCACCTGAGTTAGGTCCATCAGTATCAGGTCCCCAAAGATTTATCTGCTTGGTTCAATTGCCTGCCGGTTGCCTTCAAAGTTTGGTTCCATATATATTTTGACCGAACAAGAAAATTAGAACGTTTGGGGATACAACAACTTAAGACATGTTTTAATAGGGAAAAAATTAATGATGCTATTGGGAATCTTTCTAGTCAAATTCTTGACTCCTTGCCTTGTATGGATCCTTCACACCTAGTTCATTGTCCTCTCCTCCAAGTCAAGTGTACTGCTGGGCAGTGGCAAATGCTATGATTAGGAGCAGAAATGAAAGAGGCCATCGAAGGATAAACAGAAGTGTGGACAGCAAGTGTGTACTGGAATAGTTTTCTACTGACTTATGCCTAGACCAGTGGTCCCAAAGTGGGCCCACACCCCACAGGGGTGCAATTTGATTTTTAAAACAAGTTAATAGCCTTTTTGGCTTCCTCTGTGTGAGTAGGAGTTCACTTTTTGAATAGTAAGAATTATATGTCACGGGGGGGGGGGATCAGGATTTTAGAGATGCTTAGGTGGGGCATGGCCAAAAAAAGGTTGGGAACCACTGGCCTAAACAGACAGTACTGTGCCCATTCACCTGGACAAATTTGTCATAATTTCCCCCTTTTATAGCATTGTACCATGTATATAGAACTTATTCCCATGTTACCCAAGAACATTGTTACTCAAGAACATTGTGTCATCAATTCCCCAAATTAATATTCTCCAGATCTTATAGAATTCTAGCCATTTTCTCCCAAGAACACCAAGACGAAACTATAAGAGATTTTGTTAAGTTCTGAAGAGGCTGGAGACAGTGTGCAATTAACAGCTCTTTATTGAAGGTAGTAGGATCCAGCAAGGAACCAGCCGGGAAAGCTCTCTCTTAAATAGAGGGCTGCCGGCTGGTTCAACCAATCAGCAATCGTTATTTTCCCGCTCTGCAAAGCGGATCTTGGTGTAAACAGTTTAATGTTAGATTCAACCCAGAGGTGGGTTCCTGCCGGAGCTGCCCAGTACACAGCTCCGGTAGGGAGCGGCGGATTTCGCAACCGCTCTGGAGCCCTCTCTGCCGGTCCACCCAGCACGTTGCCATTTTTTTCCCGTGATTTTCAGATGATTTTGCTTCTGCGCATGCGCGGAAGCAAAATTGCGCCGAAATTTCATGAGGGGACACATGCGCGCGCAAGATTTTGGTGAGATTTTGCCTCCGCGCATGCACGGAAGCAAAATCGCGCTGAAATCTTGCGCACCCCCAAAGCGTGGAGATGTGCGCGCATGGCTCCGGCAGCAAGGTAAGTGAGCAACCCGCCCCTGATTCAACCTTAATACATAACAGATTTCTTTTTTAAGTGAACATCATAGGTCTTCTAGGGTATGAAATGTAAACACAATCACTATGTTCATCATTTGTTTTTATGAAGGAGCTGCAAGAAATTCATTAGACTGACCTTGAAGGGACTCCACCCATGGCTTAAATAGAGAAAAGGCCTCTATTTGTTTGAAAGAAAGTACTCACACATATATTAGAGGCTCCATTTCACACAAATTAAACCAGAAATGTAAGGAAATGGCCCTTGAGTAGCACAAGAATATATTTAGAACCCTCTTCCACAAATAGAAATATTTTCTTTATTAAAGGTATGTCGAAGATACATACCTACGTTTCTAAACTTGCTTCAGCTAGTGCCTATGATCTAAACTTCAATGTTACTATGTGGCTTATGTGTACCCTTCAATATTTCCAGTTGCAACACAGAAAGAGGGATTAGTTGTTGTTTTTCCAAGTGTCATGGAAGGTTTTTTTTATTTGTGCTAAAAATAATACAGAAAAATATTTCCAACTCCAATATGATACATGGGATTTGGGGTTTATTTGTTTTTTGGTTGTTGTCAATGTATTTTAAAAACACAATCAAGAAAACATAGAAACAAAAGAAAAACACAAAGAAAATAGAAAAAAGGTTTATTGGGAACCTAAATTTAGAGCATATACAGCAATGTTAAAATAGTATAGATTTATAACTTTTACCGTTGTGTGTATATGTTTACTTCTGTCATGTTCTTATCACATGCTTACTAATAATAACTTTTACTTAAGAAAAAAGGAATAAATAACTGGAACTGTTCACAGATTTGGAATAATGGCATAATACTTTGAGGTGGAGAAAGTTATAATTGCCCTAGCTAGGAAGAACAGTAACAGTAAATGAGGATCATCTTTTTAATTCAAGTGGTACCAATAAGAATTGAAGATGTTAAATGAATGGCAGAGAAAACTAATTTTTATATATAAATAAAAGACCAAGGAAAGCTTAAGTTTTTACAACGAACAAGGTGAATTGCCAATACTCCATTTCAACCTCTATTATCAAGCCATCTGTCAAACTTGCATTACAGACTGTTCATATCACTTTATGGATGGATTGCTTCTATTGAGAGAACAGGACATGCAGATGGTTTGCATAAATGGCTTTGTTTGAATATGTATAGACATGCACAAACTATAAGGGATTATTCAACCATAAATAGCATATTAAGAATATTGGATTAAAAATATTTAAAAGATCAGTCTAGATTTATTGCTTATTGCTTCAATATTACCGAATTTTTCAGAGTATAAGACGCACCGGAGTATAAGACGCACCTTAGTTTTGGGGCAGGAAAATAGGGGGGAAATCTACCTACTAGGTATTCATCTGGCTAGCGTCCTGGTCAGCTTCAGCCCATTATTTTATCCCCTGGTTAGGGCTGAAAAAAATCATCTTCAGAGGGAGTAGCAATGAAAACAAGCCTGCAAAGACTTAGGGCTGGAAAAACACTTCTTCGGAGGGAGTAGGAATGAAAAAATCTTGCAAGCCGGGAAGATCGTTAGTACCTCATTAGGGCTGAAAAAAAAAGCTTCGAAAAAGTTACATTCTGAGTATAAGACGCACCCAAATTTTCAGCCTCTTTTAGGGCCTACTACTCCGGAGTAAACCTATTTTACTCCGAAAAATACGGTAAATCTTTATTTTCATGAAAGTGAATGTATTTAAAAAATTGACCAATGGAAAAATTATAATGAAGACTGAAGTAGAGGATTCTAATACAGAGAGCTTTCTTTCTGAAGCAAGGTTCTATGAGGTGATGTGAAGGCATAACTGATTGTATGAAGATATTACCTGTTAATACTATAATGTACTTTTTTCAAATTTTATCAAATTTAGTAAAGAGGTGTGGAAGTTGAAGGATAAAGGATGCGGGTATAAGCATTCTTGAAAGATTAACAAAATAACAGAGTTGAATGGGGCCTTGAAGGTCTTCTAGTTCAAACCCCTCCCCTCCCCTCAAGCAGGCAACCCTATACCATTTCAGACAAATGGTTGTCCAGTCCCTTCTTAAAACCTCCAGTGTTGGAGCAACCACAACTTCTGGAGGCAAGTCTTTCCACTGATTAATTGTTCTCACTGTAAGGAAATTTCTCCTTAGTTTTAAGTTGGTTCTCTCCTTAGTTCCTAGAGCCATGGTGGCGAACCTATGGCACGCATGCCACAGGTGGCACGCGGAGCCATAGTGGCCGGCACGCGAGGGTTGCCCACCGGCAAACCGGAAGTGCGGAAAAACGCACTTCCGGTTTGCCGGTGAGCTGTTTTTTGCACTCCGGAGGGTTCAGGGAAGCTCCCTGAAGCTCCGGAATGCAAAAAACTACAAAACGGACAAACCGGAAGTGCATTTTTCCGCACTTCCGGTTTGTCCGTTTTGTAGTTTTTTGCATTCCGGAGCTTCAGGGAGCTTCCCTGAACCCTCCGGAGTGCAAAAAACAGCTCACCGGCAAACCGGAAGTGCGTTTTTTCCGCACTTCCGGTTTGCCCATTTCGTCGTCCCAGGCTCCGGTAAGGCCTTTGCGCGGGGGTGGGGGTGTGTGTGCATGCGCAGGGGGCAGCATGGGGGGGTGTTGTGCGCATGCGTGGGGGGGAGGGAATGGGTGCGGGCACGCGAGCGCGCGCGAGCGCCCCCCTTTTGGCACGCGAGCCTAAAAAGGTTCGCCACCACTGTCCTAGAGTCTCAATATCTTTCTTACATCATGGCGACCAAAACTGGATGCAATATTCCAAGTGTGATTTTACCAAGGCATTATAAAGTGGTATTAACTTTATCACATATGTGATAAATATGTGGTCTTGATTCTATAACTCTGTTAATGTTAATGTAAAAACTAAAATTTAATGAAGATTAATTTAACCTGTTAACTATTTTTTCTTTCACATATGTCATGTATGATAGGTCAGTTGGGTTGCAAGTAGATGTACAGATCTATAAATTTTGGACCTGCTTTTGCAAAGGGAGTAGCTATTAATGTTGCCATAGATTTCTCAGTGCTCAACTAGGGAAGTTAATATGCATTTTTGTCCTTTGTTTTTTTTTAAATTCATATATTTTCAATGTTTCTGTTTACTTTGGTTTGTTTTCTGTTCAATTTTTTTGAAGGGAGGTGTTGGATTTTAATCTTTTGAAGAAAATAAAATAGTTAAAAAAGAATTAATGAAGCAAGTTTACAACTATATAGAAAGCATACAAAATCAGGAGTCATGTAGCACATTTTCAACTGATACACTGTATTAAAATGTGTAAGCTTTTGTGTACTGCAGCTCACTTTATTTGATGCACAGAGTGGCTGAATTGATCTAGGATTTAAAGTGGGATACAGGGATGGGAAGGAAGAGGAAGATAGGTTGGTTATGGAATTAAAGATTGCATGTGAGACAGGATGTGAGTAACCTTACTTAGAAATTAACAATTGTGTTGTGTAAAAAGAGCCGGTTTGGTGTAGCGGTTAAGGCATTAGTCTAGAATCTAGGAGACTGAGTTTTAGTCCCACTTTGGCACAAAGCCAGCTGGGTGACCTTGGGCCAGTCACTTTCTCTCAAGTAATAGTAAATCACTCCCAAAATCTCAACAAGAAAACTTATAGGGACTTGTTCAGGTAGTTGCCAAAGTTAATATTGACTCAAAGGCAAAAGAAAGTGTTAAAAACCTATTGTGTTTGTTGAGGCCTTTTGAAATAGCTTAAAACATTTTGCTGTACGTGAGTACAGTAACCTCTCACTCAGTCATGCCGTTAGTCTTGTTTTTCCAAAACAGTCACTTTGAGATTTGTGGTAGTGTTCTCAGAGATTAAAATGCTCTATTACTGAGCCCTGATGTCAGATTTATGGATTAAGTCTCCTGCATAATTTGTCCTATGTGTCCTGCCTAGAATCAAGAGAAGTACGTTTTGCACCGGACGACATATATAGAATAGAATAGAATTCTTTATTGGCCAAGAGTGATTGGACACACAAGGAATTTGTCTTTGGTGCATGAGCTCTCAGTGTATATTAAAAATACATTAATCAAGAATTGTAAGATACAACATTTAGTGATAGTCATAGGATACTAAATCGGCAATCAAAATCATACTAGGAAACTAAATAAAACAATATAAATCGTAAAGATACAAGCAACAAGGTTATAGTCGAGAGCCGAGGTGGCGCAGTGGTTAAAATGCAGCACTGCAGTTCAGCAGTTCAGCTGTTCAAATCTCACCGGCTCAAGGTTGACTCATCCTTCCATCCTTCCGAGGTCGGTAAAATGAGGACCCAGATTGTTGGGGGCAATATGCTGAACTCTGTAAACCGCTTAGAGAGGGTTGTAAAGCACTATGAAGTGGTATATAAGTCTAAGTGCTATTGCTATAAGTAGGAGATAGGTCCGTGATGGTGAACCTATGGCACGTGTGCCACAGGTGGCACGCAGAGCCCTCTCTGCGGGCATGCAAGTCGGCACCCAGCTCAGCTCCACTGTGCATGCGCGCACGCCTCCCGCCAGCCAGCTGGTTTTCAGGTCTCTGCCGTGCGGGGAACAGGGCGCATGCGGGAGATGTGCGTGCATGCACGGGGGTTGTGCGTGCGTGCAGGGGGTGGTGCAAGCGGTGAGTCAAGCGCGCATGTGCGGAGGGAGCGCAGGGGTCATGCGAACATGCGCGGGGGCAAAGGGAACACAGGTGGTGGTGTGCACATTGCACTATGGGTTTTGGCACACTTTCGGCACACAACGACAAAAAGGTCAGCCGTCACTGGGCTAGACCCTCTCAGCTCCAGATGGAAGATTCCACCGAAGGTCGTGGAGAATAAAAGGACTAAGATCCTGTGACACTTCCAGATCCAGACGGACAGACTGTCATGCCCCCGTCAGAGTCTGAATCTGTGGGGGAAGATGAGCTGGAACAAGAGCCGACAGAGATCGAGAGAGCAGCTCCATTGGCCTTGGAGGAAACTGTGGAAGGGCAGAGTCAGTCCGGACTATGCTTTTCAGGATTAGAAAGGCTTGCAGACAGGGAGGAGCAAGTGAGGCAGAACATGCGCTCCAACCAAAAGGGATTAAGTTAATCCACTTCAACCATGTTTTTTTTTTTTTTGCAGTTATAGACCAACAATCTCTTGGATACTGGGCCTAATGCTGCGGGATCATTGCCTTCTTCAGTTGAAGGAACATCACTGCTTTCTTTAAAGATGAAGGCAGCAATAGTAGAAAAATATCATATATGTAGCTCAAAGTTGAATTGTGGGGTGCTTGGGGTTCTCTACATTTGGTTATTTTCCTGCATATGTCTTATTGTTAGGCTAGGTAACATCATCAGTGCACTGAAAGCAGGGAAATACTAATGTTTTGCTTCATTTTTCATCATAGTGTAAGTTGAAATGGGCTTGAGTTTTGTTTTCATTCTTCGCTTACTTTAATCATTGCTCTAGGCATCATTTCTACTTCTTCATCTACTGGAGCTTCTTGTCTGCAGTAAGAGATCACCTCTCTGTTCCAGACATCAGTGAACTTCAAGTTGAACTCACCACTGTACTACACAGAAACTCTTATCAGTGCCTGCTGGATTGCCATTAGACCTTAGGTGTGAAGGTCTTAAGGTTCCCATCCATCAGAGGTCAGTGGTGGTGGTAATAATAATTTATTTATTTATTATTTATTAGTTGCATTTGTATGCTGCCCACTCCACAGAGACTCTGGGCAGCTCACAACAGTAAAAATTCACATGCAACAACAAATATAAAAAGCATTAAAACAATAAATATTAAAACATTTAAAAACATTAAAAACCACAATTTAAAAACCCATACAATAAATCATTCATGGGTTCTGACAGGTAGCAGAATTTTTGAGTAGTTCGGAGAACCGGCAAATACCACCTCTGGCTGGCCCCAGAGTGGGGTGGGAATGGGGATTTTGCAGTATCCTTCCCCTGCCATGCCCACCAAGCCACGCCCACAGAACCAGTAAGGAAATTTTTTGAATTTCACCCCTGAGGAGCAGGGATGATGACATCATAAAAGAGAATGGTGGTCACAGCATGGAACCTGGTGAAATCTTTCTGGAGAAAGGAGATTGCAAATTTGCCCACATGAACTCTGGACAACTGTGTTTCATGAGCTGACTGTCGGTACCACCCAAGCTTTATTGCTTAAATCATATTTGGAATTAATTTTTACTGCTTTTTTTTTTTTTGTTTTGGGACAGCAAGATTTATGGTATTCACAGGGGGAGTTTCCTTCAATCCTTAACAAACAAAAGTTGTAGCTACAAGTTTAAGGACTTAGAAAAAATCCTTTGGGGGGGCGTTTATGGGAAAAGAGAGATTAAAGATTTGTTTTGGAAAGTTACAAATGGATTTCAAAATTAATTCAAAGAATCCTTCCTATGGAACAGAGCTATTGTTTTGAATTCAAAGGGGAAAAAAACCCATGATAGGATGGGACTTTAAAGGCTGGACACTAGCAGCCAGAAGGCAATAAAAGAAGCACACTTAAATTTGATTTGTTAACACAAAATGGACCAAAATATTTTAACATTGGATTTATTGCAGGATATTTGTGAACAATAGAATTAAAAGTTAATTTTTAGAATGTACATACAGTACATACACTGTGGGTAAATGATGCTATGAAAGAGGAACAAGTTCTACCAGACAAAACTGAAACAGATTTAACTGTGGATTTCAAAGTGACGGTCTACAAGATCTGAGAAAAACCCTGATAATCTTTGAAGATCTGCTTCAGTTGAGGATTGCTTTATTAAAATTTGGCCTCAACTGTTAATCTGTAATAACAAAGGGTTTCCTAAGAGTTTAAGCTTGGTCTGTACAAATCGCTTCCTGGATAGTAATATTGGAAATGTTTGCATTTCTTCTTTAGATGATTGTTGTATTTCTATATAAATTCCCAAGCTGATATTCTGGATATACAAATGAAACCAGCTGTTGCCTTAATAATTAAAAGGGACATAAATAATTAACTAGAAGAATAACTTGGATAAATTTTGTTTTTAATAATAATTTTATTAAAGATTACATTGGGTAGATAAAACTAATAGAAGCTACATAAAAGAATAAGAAAGAAAAATAAAAAGTGCAGAAAGAAAAAAGAAAAACATTAATAAAAAGAGAAGAAATATATAAAGAAATAACATTCCCATTCATCCCAGCAAGTATAAACCACTTTGACAAATCATCACCATCTCTTAGAACAGTGATGGCGAACCTATGGCACGCGTGCCACAGGTGGCACGCGGAGCCATATCTGCCGGCACGCGAGCCGTTGCCCTAGCTCAGCTCCAGCGTGCATGTGCACTCCAGCCATCTGATTTTCGGCTCACACAGAGGCTCTGGGAGGGTGTTTTCGGCTTCCGGAGGGCTCAGGCGGGCGGGGGAGGGCGTTTTCACCCTCCCCAAGCTCCAGGGAAGCCTCTGGAGCCTGGGGAGGATGAAAAACGGGCCTACTAGGCTCACCAGAAGTTGGGAAACAGGTCGTTTCTGGCCTCCAGAGGGCCTCCAGGGTGGTGGGGGAGGCCATTTTTGCCCTTCCCAGGGATTGAATTATGAGTGTGGGCACTCGCGCATGCACGATAGCATGTGCGCACGCGCTTTCGGCACCCGAGGAAAAAAAGGTTCGCCATCACTGTCTTAGAATATAACAATCTTTTCATCCCATATCTAGGAGCACAGTGGCTCACATGGTTCAGATGATGGGTGGGAGGTTAGCAAGCCCACATTTGAGACCCGAGTGCTACTTTGGGGTGGGTGAGCTCCTGCCCTTTGCTCCGGCACCTGCTGGGGACATAAAAGGAGTCTTCAACTGGGCAGCAACCGCCTTGCAAAGGGGCATGGCAGGCATGGCAGTGAGAGCAAGAAGGCAGCAAAGGTCAACTAGAGTGGCATGGGTAGCGGACTACAGGAGGCCAAAAGGGGATGAATGCGGGGGGAGGATTGGGGAGAATTGAAATTCTCTGCAGTTGTTAGTGTTAGTGGCAGGTCTCTAAGCACTTGAATTGTGATCGTGTGACCATGGGGACCCTGCAATGGCCATAACTTTGTCATCACTATAACTTTGAGCAGTTGCTGAACGAATGTTCATAAGTCAAGGAACATAACAAATGAATTCTAATTCCAATATCTTTAAATTCCCTTATTGTATTTCTCCCCCCCAACTGTGAAAACATGTATAGTTTTCCATGAAAATATTATACTTAATTTCAAAATCTTATTACAAGCCCATTTGCACATTTAATCACTTTGAAATCAACACACTAAACACCCTTTTGCTACATATCCCCCCCCATTTTTATAAATCCTTAAAGTCATACTTAAAACATTTCTTAAAGGATTGAAGGAAACTCAGATAGTCAATATGATAAGATTTACCATCGAGAGGGTTCTCAACATTTGTAAAAGAGTAAAAAAATTAGTTTTAAAGTGTTTAAGTAATGAGGACTGGTCAAACCTTGAGTCCATATAAGGTACATTAAGAACTATGAAAGTGGTCCCAGCTGTTTGCAATCTGACTGCACAATCTTGGTTCCTGCTGCCCAGAGTGTGTGTGGGCAATCTCACAATATTTCCTTCTCTGGAGTTTTCAGCAACCTGGATCCTGCAGTTTTCAACCATAGTGTCACCTGACTCTTCCAGGAATATCAGTTTGCAATATCTTTAGCAGAAGACGACTCGGCTCATTTTCTGATGTTGGATTTCGAAAGAAATCTGTTGGAAGTTTCGAAAGACTTGGTCAAAGAAAAAAAACCCACAAAGTTCTGACACATTATTTGAAAGGATAAAAGACTAAGATTTTTAAAAGAAAAGGGAAAAGATATAAAATTGGCTTTTTTGATCAAGGTTAAACTAGATGTTGTTTCCAATAACCCCTTGTGGGATTTTTGCTGATCAGGACTTAGTGGCAAGATTTTAAAAGATTTGTTTACAGATAGGTATGAGGAGGCTGTTTGCTGTATTTTGTAGTATTTTAAGATAAGATAAAGATTTGTTAAAGTTGTTTATACCTGTTATGATAAAGGAGGAATTTGTTTTCTTATATATATATATATTTTGTTTGATATTTTTTTCCTGTTTTCTATTTTCTCTTTTCTTTCTCCACTATCTTTTTAGTTGATTATTTTTTGTAGTTTGTATTAGTTTGTATTTGTATAATTTTAAGTTGACCCATGACCCATTAAGTTATCATTTCAGAAATATTTGTTTACCTAACACTTGTGTATCTGTGTACAGCCTTCCGAGGCCTCATTTCCCTTGCATTCTTGCACATCACCATGTATCCTCCCAACTTGCAACACCTACGCATCCTCCCTAACTTGCGTAGTGTCTCTTGCTCACCCACTGATCTGCACGGCACCTCTTGTGTAACCTCCAGACCCACGTGGCACCTCTTGTGACCCCATGTAGGCATGCAACATAGGTTGGGAATGCAATATGGATCAGGAAGAGCATGAAGAGATGCCTGCATGGGTCAGAGAGGCTGAACAGGCTGAGCATGGGGAGCAAGTGAGGTGCAGAGTGGATCAGGGAGGGCATGCAGGAGTGCAGCATGGGTTGATAGGATTGAAAGAGTTGGGGTTGGTTGGGTTGCAAGAGTGTCCAGCATAGCATGAAAGGCTGGGGACATTGCACAGGTGGGGGAGACTTAACTGAGCAACCTGTAACCTTCCCTTCTGGCTTCTCCATTGCCAACGCTCCGCTCCCTGCCAGACTTTGCTTGTGGGAAGCTGCTAGAAACATTATCAATCACAAATGAATTTATACTTCTGTCAGCTTTGCCACCGACTTTTAGACTTAAGACTTAGAATAACTTTATTGTTACTTTAAATGTACACTAATCGGCATACATTAAAATGAAATTTCATTGCATACAAATCTCAAAGGATCACCACCTCCAATATACACTACACAAACATGATAAAATAAATACAAAATTAATTAATTACAAGACTTTTGGGAACCTGTCAAGGATTATTGGAAACGGCAACAAAACTGTAACCTTAAGATGCACCGTTTCGCCCAATTAAACTTAATCAAATTATCTTAAAAAAAGATAGAAAGAACCCCGGCAACTTGGCACTTGGGAGTTCTCCATAAAGATTGCCCACTAACATAACAAACCTAGAAATAAGGAGAAATTTTCTGACAGTGAGAACAATCGACCAATGGAACAGCTTGCCTTCAGAAGTTGTGGGAGCTTCATCACTGGAAGCTTTCAAGAAGAGACTGGACTGCCATCTGTCAGAAATGGTGTAGGGCAGGGGTGTCAAACTAAAGGCCCGGACGAGGGGGGGTGCTTAGATATGGCCCGCAGGGCCACCCTAGAAACAGTGAAGTACTGGCCCGTGGTGCCTCTGCCAGCGAAAACAGAGGTCTGTTTTCACTGGCAGAGGGTTGCAGGAGGCTAGCTGAAAACGGAGCTCAGGAGCCCGCTTTCGCTGGCAGAGTGATCCGGCTGCCACAGGAACCCCCACACACACAAGTGATGTCGGGGGGCATGCCCCCCCCATCCCCTCAGGTCAAATAGAGCCCTGATGCGGCCCTCAATGAAATCGAGTTTGACACTTCTGGTGAAGGGTCTCCTGCTTGGGGGGTGGGTTAGACTAGAAGACCTACAAGGTCCCTTCCAACACTGTTAATCTCTTAAAAATAAGATTTCATGCAGACTGCGAAAGGCCTCAAGAAAGACTTGAACTGTCCACCTCCCAGCCCATGAAGTTTTTAAAAAAAGCAAGAAGTCCAGTGTACAGGTCCCGAAAAGTAACCCAGCTGACTAGTTTCACGGCGCAGGGAACAATCCACTCACGGGGTCCTTTTGTTTTCGCAACCCCCCCCCCTTTAACTCGTTCGCGCGAAAGAACCCAGTTTTTAACTTTATTTACTTATTTATTTATTTATTTATTTACAAAAAACGGAAGTCAGGAGTGTGGAAAAATCCAATCAAAAACAAGACATCGAAAACAGAGCTCAACGGAAAACATTAAGGCGGCGGAACGTACCGCCGAGCCCGGCTCAAGCCTCGATGGTTTTTATTGGCCAAGGGCTACTAATGCATAGACTAGAGCAGCGGCGGCGGCAAGCAGCGCTAAAATAACGGCGAGGCGAGTCAGGCGTAGCAGAACGCGTCGTTCCCCTTCTGCTCCCTCTCCCTCTATTGGTCAAACTCGCTCTGCAACTGGAGGCAAGCAAGCTCCACCCCCAATAAATGGACCTACGGGACCCTGGCCCAATCAACGAGCTTGACAGTCGGCGCGCCTAAGAGTGGCGTAGACGGCCACCTATGGCCCTGCCGTAATGCTTATATGAGGGCGGCTCTCCCGCCGAGGCTTCGCCCCCCCCCCCCCCAGCACCGCTGTAGGATAGAGCGGCAGTTGCAGCGGCGCCGGTAGAGGCGATAAGTGAAACCTTTGGGTAAGCGGCTTCCTTGGCGGCGGGGTTTGGGCGGGTGGGGTCCGTCTTCGGTGACAGATGAGGATACAGAAGGGGAGGGGGGGGGTCGATGGCGAAGAGAGGCGGCGGCAGCGGTTGGAGAGACTTAGCGGAATCTGCCGCTGCTGCTGCTTTCCGTCATGCTGGGGAGGGGGGGCGGCGGCGGGAAGGGGAAGCTGTGGAGCCCCAGTCGTGAGCCGACGGTTGAAGGGAGAACGCAGCGCTTCCGGCCTAAACGCCGGTGCTCCAGACTCACGAGTGGGGCTTGGGGGGGGGGTGTCTCGGGAAAGGGAACGTTGAATGCGAGCGGGTTTCTCGAGGGCTGGTGGGACCTGGTGGCCCGCCCTCCTTTCCTCTTAAGGGGGATGAAGAAGGAGAGCGCGTCGGAGTTGGAAGATGGGGAGGCGGCGGACGCCTCTCGGGCAGAGGGGCGGTCGGGGATTAATTTTTTACTTTGTTCTGTATATACATATTCCCGTGGAGATAGCTCTTGGGGTAATAAGGTTAGACTATAAATTATTCAAACATAAAATGGCTCCTAAGTATTTGTGTGTGTGTGTGTGTGTGTGTGTGTGAGAGAGAGAGAGAGAGACACCTCCCCCCCATCAGACCGTTATATTCTTCCTCATAGCAAGTATAAGAATGAGGACAGAAGTGGGGGGGGAAATTGTGGTTTTGATTGGGCAAGTTGCCTTGAAAAAAAGTGTATAAGAAGGAAGAGACTGGGTATAGGATGTTGCTACTAGGAGAATTGTATAACTTTGAGGCCTTCTTGTCAACATCCTTGTTTTTTCTGCCAGCATTAATGAATACAGATTTTCCGGTCTCCCCCTTTCAGAAGCTTTTGTTTCACATTTGCAGATAGTGTCATTTTCTTATAATGAACATTGTTTCATCATCCTCATCTCTCTTGTTTCCTGCGGGTGGAGCCAGGTCCAGTACACACTCTCAGGTGTACAAAGCAACTCGAAACTTGTTGTAGACTGTTTACTGTCTTATCATAGCATTTCAGTGATGATTAACAATTGTGAAAATAAAGTTGTGGAATGCCAGAACGAGGATGTATCTCTTGAGACAGAAATAAAGATGCTACTAACTTCGTGGGCTAGGATCTTTTAGAAAGGAAATACTTCGAATAACAGAGTGTGTGCTTCTACTAAAAATGTGCTTTGGGATGGTTTTTTTTGGGGGGGGGGAATTAGCCCAAATCTTTTGAAATTATTTAATATAGTATGAATCATCAATTTGTTAAAATAAGTGTATGGTGTTCATACCAAAAAGAAAGCATTAAAGATTGTCGATGCTTTGCTTAGCAAGACTTTGTAGATACAGTAAATGTATGTTATGCAAGAAAGAAGTACCGTGTTGGAATGAATATGAAAGAAGCAGAAGACATTGTAAAAAAAATCTGATAAAAGAAAACAATTGACTAAATGACTCTAAAACTATATTTTTTATTTACGAAGGAGAGAAAAGGTTTCCTCTTACTCTGTAGTAATATAGAAAACTTAAAGTTAAAATAAATGAAATACTATTCAGTTACTAAAGTAATTGAGCATTGGTAAAAAGAGACTCTGCGAGGAGCATGCTTTCACTTATTATTTGTAGGTCCAGGTCCAAATTTGGCTTGCATTCATTAGCTTTTTTCCCTTATCTGTGTCTGTGGTATGTGTCTGTTTTCTAATTTTAATTGTAGTTTATACTATATTTTAGTAATCAAGTGGATATTTCTGCATTACTGATTTTTTTAAAAGAGTTAATAAAAATAGCTACATTAATGTTTTCTCATCCAAATAAATGCATTGGGAAAATAATTGTAATTACTTCCTCATTATTCTAATTGGGACACTCAGAATTCTTAACCTTGCTTGATAGATTTCATATGTGAAAGGAAAGGCATTACACTTCACATTTTTCCCATTAATATATTTTAGCAATCTTCTCAAATGCACACATTAATACAGTATGTATTTGTGTACTTGTTCTTAGTGTTGCAAGTTTGCTAATTACTGTAAACAGATTTTTATACCAACAGTGAACAAATAGGCACACTATTACATCTTACTGTTTTCCAAAAACAAATCCCAGTTACTGCTGGATATGAATCCATGAATTAATTATTGAGTGTTAAGATTCACTTCTAAGACAAGTGATTTAATTCTCCTCTGCTTTTCATCCCAGCATATAATTCTAAATGTTCTAATATATTTAGGAACCTAAATCAATATTACCTATATTTAGGTAATATTAATTTATTTCCTGTAGTGGTTTTGCAGGTGTGTATACTACAAATCAACCTGTTCATGTATTTTGGGCTGTGGCTTTCCAAAATGTTTGGCAAATTCCCAACTAAATTATATGGCATACAGTTCAAGGATTGTCTGCCCCAAAGTGTTGTAATAGTATGACTGCTGATGGCTCCTATTTTAGAACCTAATTGTGAGAAGTTTAAAAAGAAACCTAATGGCATACTTTTGCCCACTTTTGACAGTTTATATAAAAATGAATGTATTGATTTATCAAAGAAGCAGTAGATCAAATAATTTTGATAGTTCTCAGATCTCTTTGATGAATCTCAAGATAATTTTTGCAGTTATGGGCTGCTCAATCAGGAAAAAGACTACCACTAATGATAGTACAGATAGTCCTCGTTTAGGACCGCAATTGAGACTAGCAACTTGGTTGTTAAGCAGAGCGTTTGCTAAGTGAAAATTATGTGACTGCAACTGTGCCTATGATTTCATTTCAGTTTTCCTCTGCTTCTTACTACTGAGTTTTTTTCTCTTTTTTTTCTTGGTTTTTTCTTGGTTTTTTTCTCTTTTTCTTTGAGGACATCTTGGTACACATGATTGAGCAAGTGAAATAAATACTACAAAGGTTGTTAATGTGAGGACTGTTTAGTAAGTTATTTTTTTTAAGCACCATCCGAATTTTGAACAATCACTAAGCGAGGACTATTTGTATACTCTCTTATATAAAGAGTGTGGATTACATCTAGAAAGAGGTGCTAAAGATTTGCTGCCTTATGAGAAATTTGACTATGTCAGATATATAAATGTCTTGATTCCCTTGAGATAATTTGTGTTGCATTTCTAATTGTCCAAAGTAGTGGGAATGATTTCCAAGATATCTGGAATATAATTATCCTTAGTTTAGGTCAGTGATGGCGAACCTATGGCACGCATGCCACAGGTGGCACGCGGAGCCATATCTGAGGCCACGCAAGGCGTTGTCCTGTGTCAGGTCCAGTGTGCATGCGCACGCTGATCAGCTGATTTTCGGCCTCCTTTTCGGCCGTTTTTGCTCTCCCCAGGCTTCAGGAGGCTTTCCTAAAGCCAGGGGATGGGGAAAAATGGCCCAACGGGCCTATAAGTCTGGAGGCTTCAGTGAGGCCTGTGTGCATGCAGGGGGGGGCAGCATGTGGGGTTGTGCGCATGCACAGGGGCAGCACGGGTTGTGCACATGCACGGGGGAGGGCATTGCGTTATGGTGTGGGCACACGCGCGCACGCTATCGCGTGCATGCACACTCTTTTGGCACCCAAGCCAAAAAAGGTTCGCCAACCGTGGTTTAGGTGATTCTTTAACTAAATTTGTAAATTCTGTGACAAATGGAAAGATGCACAATAAGAATTATTGGTAGTGCTAACAGATTATTGCACCATCTCATATTTTCCTATCTGAAAAGACCAGAAATAATGTGTACTAGAATAATCTAGACCCATCTTGGTATATTGAACCAGAAGGTGTAACATGTATATGAGTAGAACTGTGGAGTATTTTAATCTAAGGCAAGGAACTTTCCTGAGCATACATAGTAGCTACCATACCACGGCTGACAGAAGTGATAATTAATCTCACAAAGGAGAAGTTTGATCTTTTCAGACATTAGAAAAGAAACCGCAGTTTAAAGGTCTAAGTAAAAATATTTATTTCGGTTCAAAAACAATAAATCCTCATTTGTTTACATCTCTGATATAAAAGTAGGTCTTCCTTCAATGGAAGCCAGGAACAGAAGGAAAGAATGGAATGCACACATGCGTACAAGAACATATCAATCACGTGCTCAGGAATAAACCATTATATTAGATAGGGATGCTTCTCCCTGCATATACATATAACAGGCAATAAATCACACTGTGACAATGGCTTTCTTTAAATATATTACTAAGAGGTACAGACAATGGATTTAAAGCATGTTTGCCTGCTTCAAATTCATTTACTGCACAGCTTTGTATATGAAAATTCCTGAGAGTGCATTTAATATTTGTCATATTTAGGAACCACCCATCTCTCACAGATGGACTCTGGGCAGTATACAGTAAAATATTAAAAACTTTTAAAAAGTGTATAAAATTGAAAATTTAAAAACAATGAAGTGATGTTAAGAATTAAGAGGCAGCAGGAGGACTTTGCAGGTTGGGTTGCAACCAAATCTCATGGCTGCATGCCCCAAGCAAGGGCACAGAGCCATGTTATTACGACTTTACCGAACAAGGCAAACCAGCCCAGAACTATTCTTGATGCATTATAATAGTTGTTGCCAGGCTAATAGAGTAGCTAGTTTATTTTATTTGCACTGGCCATTTCTAAAGAAACTGTATTTGTACTTGGGTTACATAAATGTGCCAAGGGATATCCCCCCCCCTCCCATGAAGATGCTTAGAAGCATGGTGTACTTTGAAGTATTAACTTTGCACAAAATCTATACTAAACAGATCTTATTTTAGAGAGAATATTACAATGAACCTAAATCTCCACTTACCTTTCCCCCCTTTATACACTCGGGCAGTTGCCATGCAAGATGATGGTGTACCTATTAAATTTAATGTTAATACCTTATTCTTTGAATCAAAGTGCTAAAAGATATTGTTTGCAGCTCACAATACTATACACCATTTTACGAGGGTGAGTCACAAAGTAATGCCATTTTCTTTAGGACAGGTATAATTACCAACACAGGAACATGTAGCATACATCAAAATGAAGCTGGTCCTCTGTGGATCACATCCCTACTTCTCAACATAGTCACCGTTTCTCTCAATAGCAATGTTCCACCTTCGAATGAGAGCATGTATCCCTGCCTCGTAAAATTTTGTTGACTGTTCTTTGAGCCACTTCACTGCAGTTTTCACTTCCTCGTCACTGGAATAATGTTTGCCTCTCAAACCCTCTTTCATGGGGCTTCAGACTATCATCTCTTCGGCCCCATGAAAGAGGGTTTGAAATTATTATTTCTTCCTCGTTATTATTCCAGTGACGAGGAAGTGAAAACTGCAGTGAAGAAGTGGCTCAAAGAACAGTCAACAAAATTTTACGAGGCAGGGATACATGCTCTCATTCGAAGGTGGAACATTGCTATTGAGAGAAACTGTGACTATGTTGAGAAGTAGGGATGTGATCCACAGAGGACTAGCTTCATTTTGATGTATGCTACATGTTCCTGTGTTGGTAATTATACCTGTCCTAAAGAAAATGGAATTACTTTGTGACTCACCCTCGTACCTGAAACAATTTTGCACGCCATTAATGAAGTTGCTGCAAAAGGTTTCATCAGTTATTTTTTCCCAAGAAATGCTTATATATCATTTGCTAAGCAAGCTTGGAAATGCCTTAGAGATTTGTTTGTGTCTAGGCCACATGTTTCTATTTTAAAAAGTTTCAAAATTATTGCATTCTGAGATAACTTGAGAGATTGATTCTAGGTTTTAAGATACTTTTATGATGATCATGGAGCTGAAGAGTAATTTCTGCTAGTATGTAAATTTTCTTCAGCTTTTTGTCTTAAGAATTCTGAAATATGCAGATCACTTATTTATATTTTGTCTCCCAAGTAAAATCTACACTGAAATTAGATCTGAGATATTGAATGAAATTACTTCCTGGAAAGCATAGATAGAATTACAACTTTAAAATAAAAAATGCCTTAATTATGCAAAAGGAACATTATGAATGAATATATCCAGGACTAGAAGACAAGGAACAATTCAGTATTTCTATTTAATTTACTTTTTTTGTCATTTTTCTTAAGAGAAAAATAAATCCACAAAAATTTCTTGGAGAACTGTCAACAATTTAATGATTGTTTGAAAATTATTTATTGTTATGGGAATATACATTGCCATATTTAAGTACTGACAGTTCACAATGCATTTGTGTTTTATTTTCAAAAAGTTACATAATAAATGGCTGAATCCATGATTTGGTTGAGGTTTTGGACTGCCTAAACACCTATGTAAACAGTCAAGATGGAAAGGCCTTTAGAGAGAGGCCATACAAATAACAACATAGGAAAAGAAACACCTACATCAGAGGTGGGTTCCTGCCGGAGCTGCCCAGTGCACACTTCCGGTAGGGAGCGGCCAATTGCGCAGTTTGCATGCGGCCGCTCCGGAGCCCCTTCTGCCGGTCCACCGTGCGCGTTGCCATTTTTTCCTGTGAATTTTTGGTCGATTTTGCTTCTGCGCAAAAGCAAAATCGTGCCGAAATCTCGCGAGGGGACGCGTGTGAGAGAAAGATTTTGGAAGCGAGCACGCGCGCGACCAAAGTGTGGAGATGCGCGCGCAGCGCACCGGCACCAGTAAGGGAGCAATCCGCCGCTGACCTACATGCTATATCAGCAGAGGAAATAAATAGGTTGCTGAGCACCACAGTAATAACTTGAAATATCAGCACTTGTCTTCCAGAGAATGGCCCTTATATCCAGAGTTTGTTGTGAAAATTTAGCAAGGAAGCAGATCCTCAATCTGGCTACTCATGACAGGACAGGAAACAAGTGTGGTATTTTGTCTTCCAATTACCATAAACCGTGCCTAGGAAATTCAAGAGGGATTCTTTTGTTAGAAGTATTTTTCACTGTATGTTGAAATATCTACATGTACAAAATAATTCAGTCTATGTATAATGGTTAAAATGAAGCACATGTTTTTCATGGCAATTTAGGATACAGCAGTACTTTTAAATTTGATTGAATATCCTGTTTATAACTGGAAATATTTCTTCAGGTTGGATGAGGAGTTGTTATTACAAAGCCTTTACACAAATTCATTTCCTTTTTAAATGATTTTTGTAAATGATTTTAGTTTTTCTGAGATAGTTGAAATCATTCATATTTCCAAATGGTTTATTTGTAGCAAATAATGTTCAGGTTGTGTTACATTTGAACAGCTTTTGGTTTAATTTCTTTAAAAAGTATTCCATCCTGAATTGAACACTGGGAAATGGTCAAACTTGTTCTACGCTTCTGGAAAATCAATTGGTAAGGTACAGTTATAAATGGGCAGCCTGCTTTAAAGTTATGGCAAGAAAAACTTATATAGAGAGACTATAGCCGTGATGGCGAACCTATGGCACGCGTGCCACAGGTGGCACGCGGAGCCATCTCTGCGGGCATGTGAGCCAACGCTCAGGTCAGCTCCACAGTGCATGCCCGTGCACCTCCCACCGGCCAGTTGATTTTTGGTCTCTGCTGGGAGATGCGTGCACGGGGGTTGGGTTGCATACATGCGTGCGGGGTGGGAGTCACATGCACGTGGGGTGTGTGGCGCTCACCCTGCAGCCCGTTTTTCCAGGAGGCTTTAGGGAGACCTGCTAGCACAAAAATGGGGGGTGCGGCACTCCTCCAGCGGCCCATTTTTAGTTCCAGGAGGCTTCAGGGAGGCCTGCTAGCACCAAAAGGGGGTTGTGTGCGCATGCGCGGGGGAGCACGGGGGTCATGTACGTGGGGGTGGGGGTCACCGGGGGGTCATGTGTACATGCACAGGGCCTGTAGGGGGCATTGCATTATGGGTGTTGGCACACGTGCTTGCGCGCTTTTGGCACCCGAGGAAAAAAAGGTTCGCCATCACTGGACTATAGTATACTGTATGTAAATTGAAACTCTTATTTGTTGTGTTATTAATTTAAACAGTTTATAAGGTTTCCATCTTCCAAAACTGATCTTGGATGTTGTATAAGGATTAAAAGCAAGACAATTGATGTCCCATCTATGGATGTCTAAATTATAAGATTTTAAATCTTAGGTTTTAAATCTTAGGGTTTTTTAGTCTGGCCATATCAATAGTAATATAGGTAATATTGCCCTTCAGATTTTCTGATTTGTAGCAAAGGCAAGGGCAGCCAATAACTTGTTCTTCAATAAAGATTTACCGTATATTGTACATAAAAAGAGAAGCCAATGCTCTTGATTCCATTATCTTGTTTGTTATTAAAGGACCTAGGTTCTGGTGAGGATAATAAGCCCAGTGGATTCTTCAAAAGCAGAAGTACAGTGCTTTTGTTTTCAGAGTGTAAGTCTAGAAACATATTGTATTCCTGAGTTACCAGTTCTGAGCTGCAGGTGGAGACATAATGTTTGTTCTGTTTGCAACGGGAACTTGATATGTTGCCTGCAGCAGTAAAATGTGTTTAATCCCTCTATTGCAGCTCTTATACCTTGGAGGCAAGGACTTGATTTTAGCTAATTAGAACTTTGCTGTATTAAAATTATTGAATTATACTGCTGACTTGCATTTCTGGGTGGTAGAATATTTGGAACAATTTTCTTGAAAATCTCCTAATCAATTTTTTTGTATATTTTTTCCTCTATTTGATGTATTGATAATACCATCTTTTGCAAGCATACAATGTCACCATTAACACAACAGCAAAATATATTGTATTCTCACAATATGTTGCACTTTGAAAAGCCCCAAGTTCTTTTGAAACAAAACAGCTTAGATAGAAATCCAAATTTCCTTTATAGTGATTACAGTACCTCTTCTTCAGGTTTTCTACCCCTTTTCCTTTTTATAAAACTTGGGTTTTGAAAAGAAAACTGAGCTACCGTGTTTCCCCAAAAATAAGACCCTGTCTTATATTTTTTTGAACCCTGAAATAAGCGCTTGGCCTTATTGCAATGCACTCAAAATCCAGATTGGGCTTATTATCAAGGGATGCCTTATTTTGGAGGAAACAGGGTAGTAAAGCTGATATTTCAACAAATCAGAGATGAAATGGTACATGAGCTCTAACAGAGCAGCTATTGTGCATATGACAATGGTGTTTAGATAGCTTTAGACAATAGCACCTTTTATTGAGATAACATATTGGCTCTAGTACTGGAACTGTTGCTCTGTGTTTCACAGAAAGATATATTTTTAAAATCACTTTGTGATCAAATATTTCTCTCAAATGGCAAGGTATCTCTCCCCGAACTGCTCACTTACAATAATTGGTACATTTTTATCAGAAATAATCTTCAATCAAGGGCATATGAATATGTATTTCATCTAAAAAATAGTTTTGAATCAATCCTTTCTATAGTTAGATTTTAAAGCCTATTTAAAGGCAAAATAGTAAAATGAGAACAGTTGTATCAAGAATAAAATTGGGTTTATCTTTGGCTTATTCAAACATTTTTGGTGCCGTTCCAACTATTCAGAATTATAGTACACAGCGTTATTGTAGTTTGCAGCTTTCACACTACTATTGGTGACTTGTTTATTTACAATATTTTTATCTTGCTCTCAAGATAAAGCTCTCAAGTTATTCAATAAATTCTGTAGACAAAGACAGACATGGTTTTTGTACGGCCAGTCATGTCCATGAATAAATCAGAATCTGATTAACTTTTGCATAAATAGTTCAGAAAATTGTTAAAGAAAAGAATAGGAACAGTTGATACTATTTTAACCATAATCAATTGTACATTATAAGCTATTGTTAAATATACAGAACTGGCTGTATTATGTAGATCTTCAACATTTTTATGCTGGTCTCACATTTGGTCTCAGCCGCCGCCTCGTTGCTCCCGCTGCATCCCCCCCCCAGGTATGGCGAGGCCAGGGCCGGGGCTCAACATTTGGAATTTGGAGACTCACAAAATGGCTGTGGTAGAGGTGGCCAGGCAGAAAACACTCATTTACTGAAGAGCAAACTTATGCGGTTGTTTCTCACCATAGAATAGAACTCTTCTAGAACCATACCGTGTTTCCCTGAAAATAAGACCTCCCCGGATAATAAACCCTCCTCTGAAAATAAGCCCTCCCCAAAAAATATTTAAACGCATGCGCAGCCGGTCCCCGCCATTTCCTCTGGATAGGGTTAGGGAGACAGCTGGAAATCAGGTAAGATGGCAAGATTAGCCCCGTCTTGCTTCACGCATTCCAAAATAATAAGACCTCCCTGAAAATAAGGTCAAGCGCTTATTTTGGGGTTCAAAAAATATAAGACGGGTCTTCGTGTAAACCGCTTAGAGAGTGCTTGCACTTTGAGGCGGTATATAAGTCTCACTAATAATAAATATATGTAATATTGACTCGTACTAGTACTGTATAACTTTAGTATCTGCATTGATAATTTTGTTTCAGTAGCAGATAATAGCTACAAGGAGTGACCAATACTTGGTAGGAGAGGGGGGAAATTCAGAAAAATAGGTTAAAAACTGCAGGCAGAAACAAATAGAATGAAATTTATCTTTTCATGAGAAGTATAAAGTTATGGATTTAGGTAAGAAAAAGCATGTACAAATCTGGCTCAGGAGTACATCTGAAAAGGATTTGGATGTATTAGTAGATCTTAAATTAATGCAATAATGTCAAAGGCAGGAAATCAGGTGGTTCAAATGAACACAGGTTTATTGCATGCTGACACTCAACAATAATGGTCTACTAATGGTCAGATAGGTAGATAAGAATCAATGGAAATCAGGGTGGGCTGGATTTAGATCTCTTGTGGGCGCAAAGGTACTTGAGACTGATAACATGCTTGATCCCTCCTTCGGTCTCAGCCTTGCCATCTCCTTCATCCAGTGCATAAATGTGGTGTGTGCATACTAAACCTCTATATCAGTGGTTCTCAACCTTCCTAATGCGACCCTTTAATACAGTTCCTCATGTTGTGGTGACCCCCAGTTCATTAAAGTTTCCTATGAATTACCATTCTCTGTGTTGTTTCTGATGGTCTTAGGCAATCCCTGTTAAAGGGTCGTTCGACCCCCAAAGGGGTCGTGACCCACAGGTTGAGAACCGCTGCTCTATATTAAGATTCTTGTTTTCTGATTATATGTGTTTGCATGTTTATGTGTGACAATGGATGGGGATTGATTAATTGATAAGATGGCATCAAGTTGTTTTCAACTCTTAGCAACTACATAAATCGTTATGATCTGATAACCTGGTCCTTCAACTCTTGCTATTGTAATTGAATCTATCCACTTGCTGCTGGTCATTATTTTCTATTCGCTTTCCTAGCATAAGAGAGCTAGATAATGTATTCAAGGAAGGATAATTTGAGCTTGATCATTTGTGCCTCAAGTGAGACCTGTAGGCTGATTTGTCCAATGTTCCATTGGTTTGTTTTCTTGGCTGTGCACAGTATTCTTAGAAATCTTCTCCAACACCAAAGTTCAAAGCTGTCAGTACTTTGAGATATCCTGCTTTTTCAAAGTCCAACTTGACTGCTTGTTCCTTTAATATTGATGGTTGATCTTAAAAGGTAGAAGCTACCTAACTCTTAATCTTCATTGCCAATTCTAAGGCTGGTTGTTATACCAGTTCTTATTTGGTGGTCTCTATATTTAATTTTTTGGGACATGGTGGCTCAGTGGCTAAGACGCTGAGCTTGTCGATTGAAAGGTCTGCAGTTTAGCGGTTCTAATCTCTAGTGCCGCGTAATGGGGTGAGCTCCCGTTACTTGTCCCAGCTTCTGCCAACCTAGCAGTTCGAAAGCACGTAAAAAATGCAAGTAAAAAAATTAGGGACCACTTTGGTGGGAAGGTAACAGAGTTCCTTGTATCTTTGGTGTTTAGTCATGCCAGCCACATGATCACGGAGACGTCTTCGGACAGCGCTGGCTCTTCGGCTTTGAAACGGAGATGAGCACCATCCCCTAGAGTCAGGAACAACTAGCACATATATGCGAGGGGAATCTTTACCTTTACCTATTTTTAATTTTAGACCCATTTTTTCAGTTAGCAGTGTCCTGCAGACATGTGATCACCACCACAAAGGTGGCAACCTTAGCTGCCAACTTTCCACAAGCAAAGACAATGGGGAAATTGGCAGGGAAGGTTGCAAATTGTTCCTGTAAGTCAGAAATGTCAAACTGGCGGCTCGTGGGGCAGCTGCGTCACACACAAGCCACACCCGCCCCAGCTCCCTGAACGGAAAAAATGTTGCGAAACGTCACGTGATGGCAACGTGACGCCGCAAGTTTGACACCTGTGCTGTAAGTCAACCCTAACCCTAACACTTTTTCTCCTGGGAAGCCTGGCTAAAAAGTACCAAGTTTCCATGGATCTCATAGTCCATAATATGCACCCACCCACAGCATCCTGCCCAGTGTGCCTGCCTGCAGCTTTTACCACAGCAGCCACTAGCACATCCTCTCACACTCAGCAGCAGCCACCTCCTTCTGGAACCTAAAATTCTTGACTTATTCACCAATACATTTAACAATAGAAGTGGCAAAAAATTATAGGCTGGTCTCCTTCATTTTGGTTTCTTAAGCTATATAATCCAACTACATTTTCCTCATTAATATTTCTGACATTTGCATCCCAGTCTCTAATCACAAACAGCGCATCTTACTTGCATGTCCTGTTGATTTCACATTGAACTCAATCATAAAACTCATCAACCTCCTCTTCTGCATTGTGGTTAGAGCATAAACTTGAACCACTGATATATTAAATGGTTGTCCACGGTCTACAATAATTATCTTGGGTCATTGATTGCCTTGTAGCCAACTAATGTCCTGTTTAGTTTGGCTGGGCAGATGGGATGACCTTTATTTCTGGGGTGAGCCTGCTAACAATATATACATTTAGCATGGATTCCAGATGTTCTTCAGTCATCTTTTCCTGGAACACTCTCCACCATGATAAAGCAGCCCAACAGGAATGGAAGGATTTAACATATAAACATATAAACATATGTTATAAACATATAACATATAAAACAAAAATGATATATAATAATTGAATACAAAGTATTTACTTTTTTAACCCACAAAATGAATTGATATTGTAATGTTTAATTACATTTCATTGATTCTTAATTGCAACAGACCTGAAATAATTTGGTCATTTATACAGGTAATCCTCAATTTCATATTACCCAGTGAAAAGATTCTGATTGTTGGCTTAATGACACATAATTCTTCTGTGTCAAAGCTATATGCCAATAGTCCTCAACTTATAGCCACAATTGAACACAGAAGTTTGATTATACAATGTTGCCATCATAATCACATATGATCAGATTCAATGTTATGATGATTTTTATGATGGTCATTAAGCGAATTGCCACAGTTAAGTGAATAACACTGTCATTAAGTGAATCCTATGATTGTAAGTCTGAAATGTATAAAACCATGAGGGGTTTAAGCAAGGTAAGGAAAGAGAAAGATAGAAGATTTGAGGGCAAAAGAAGAAAGGGACGACAGAGAATAAGGTGGCTGGATGGAGTCACTGAAGCAGTAGGTGTGAGCTTAAATGGACTCCAGAGGATGGTAGAGGACAGGAAGGCCTGGAGGAACGTTGTCCATTGGGTTGTGATGGGTCGAACACGACTTCGCAACTAACAACAACAAGGAAAGAGATCCCTATGCTACACTTCTCCCAATGTCAGAATTTAAAGTATCATTGTTTTTCACCCAGTTTATAAATTTCCTTAATGGAGTTTTTACTAAGAGTTGCCTGATACGTAAATAGGAAGAAGACTTACTGGTTTTAACAAAATCCCACTCCTTTGTGGGAGTGCTAGCTTAATTAAAGTGATAGTGATGAGACACATGAGGACCTATTTTTAGTCTCAATTAACAGGAGCTGCATTTTGCAAGGATTCCAGCAACTTTTCTCCTGCAAATATACAGTGCAAAGCTCTTCGATAATACAAGTAGAATGTTGAAGAAAGCTTAGTACCAGAAATAACAGATTAAGACTCTCAGATGGAGCTCAGCTAAGATTGACCTTTACCTGATCACAAACATGCATTGTTTAAAATTCATGTTTTTGTTAAGAACTTTTGTTAAGAGCTTAGATCTCACTGAATTCTGAATTGTGTCTGTCACTGTTAATATTTCTTAATAGCTCATTCGCTTGACCAATACATTTTGTCAGGAAGTTCTTATTGCCATTGGTTGTAAGATTTCCTCTCCTTTGCTGTATTCTCCTGCTGCTTTAAAGTTGTATCTATGAGCAAGACATTTATAAAACCCTGGTATCTTGGTAATAGGCTGCAAGAGAGGTGCAGCAAGGTAAAAATGGAGACATGTCTCTGCTATGCTCCTCCCACTTCCATCTCTGACCAGTCGTAAGTGGTAGCTGCAAAACGAAAAGCTACTTCCAAATGTAAAGATGACACCTAGATTCCTATGTTTGCTTTTACAAAAGGGGATGGAAGCCTACAACAAAGGCATGAAGTTGCAAGAAAGGCAAATCACTGAGACTGAAAAAATAGTGGATGAAGGAAAAGGCAAAGGGAATGAAATGGTGAAACATATAGGCAGTCCTCGATTTAAGAGCAATTCATCGACCATTCAAAGTTACAGCTGCTTGGCAGCTGACAGTTGCAGTGTCCTGTGATCCCCTTTTGCAATCTTCTGACAAGCAAAGGGAATGGGGAAGCCAGATTCATTTAACTGTGTTACTATAACAACTGCAGGAGTTCACTTATCAACTGTAGCAACAAAGATTGTTAAATGGGGCAAAATTCGCTTAGTAAGTTTAGACAAAACTCAAGTGTCTCAATTAGCAACAGAAATGTTGGGCTCAATTGGCATCATACGTTGAGGACTATCTGTACACTGTTGGAAACTAAGAAAATGAAGTGGCAAGGTATTAGGGGAGGAGAAGGAGAATGGGAGAGGAGAATGAGAGCAGGGGTGTCAAACTCAATTTTATTGAGGGCCGCATCAGGGCTGTGGTTGACCTCAGGTGGCCAGGTGGGTGTGGCCGACTGGGTAGCCGTGGCCATCTTGACACCACTCCCAAACTGCTGGCATGTTTCCTCTTTGCATTGGTAGACTGGGCCGAAGCTACACTGGCCTGATCTTTCCTCTTCGCACTGGGTGGACTGGGCCGAAGCTACACTGGCCTGATCTTTCCTCTTCGCACTGGGTGGACTGGGCTGAAGCTACACTGGCCTGATCTTTCCTCTTCGCACTGGGTGGACTGGGCCGAAGCTACTCTTGCCTGATCTTTCCTCTTCGCACTGGGTAGACTGGGCCGAAGCTACACTGGCCTGATCTTTCCTCTTCGCACTGGGTAGACTGGGCCGAAGCTACTCTTGCCTGATCTTTCCTCTTCGCACTGGGTAGACTGGGCCGAAGTTACACTGGCCTGATCTTTCCTCTTCGCACTGGGTACCCCGGGCCGAAGCTACTCTTGCCTGATCTTTCCTCTTCGCACTGGGTAGACTGGGCTGAATCTACGCTGGCCTGATCTTTCCTCTTCGCACTGGGTACCCCGGGCCGAAGCTACTTTGGCCTGATCTTTCCTCTTCGCACTGGGTACCCCGGGCCAAAGCTACTCTGGCCTGATCTTTCCTCTTCGCACTGGGTAGACTGGGACGAAGCTACGCTGGCCTAATCTTTCCTCTTCGCATTGGGTAGACCAGGACGGCCCTGCAGGCCTGATCCGACTACATCGCGGGCCGAATCCAGTTTGCGGGACTTGAGTTTGACACCCTGAATTAGAGTGAAAAGAAAGATAAGACAAGAGAAAGAGCCCATTTAGAATAAGTGGGTCTTGATTGGAAAAATAACTGCTACTTGCTGAATAAACATACCGTATTTTTCGGAGTATAAGACGCACCTTTTTCCTCCCTAAAAGTGGCTGAAAATTTGGGTGTGTCTTATACTTCGAATGTAGCTTTTTCGAAGTTTTTTTCTAGCCCTAACCAGGTGCTAACGATCTTCCCAGCTCTTACCAGCTTGCAGGCTCTTTCATTGTTACTCTCTCCTAAGAAGGTTTTTTTTAAGTCCTAACCAGGGGATAAAATAATGTGCTGAAGCTGACCAGACTAAGGACGCTAGCCAGATGAATACCTGGTAGGCAGATTGTTTTCCCCTATTTTCCTCCCCAAAAACTAAGGTGCGTCTTATACTCCGGTGCTCTTATACTCCGAAAAATACGGTAGTTTAATTTCACAGAAAAGGTTCAGTTGCTATACTGAAAAGAAATAGAAAGGAAATCTATTGCCTTTTATCCATTGCTATACTTACTTGAGGAGTAGAAACAGTTCCTTACTACACAAAGTTTTTACCTATAAGCAGATTGTGGTTGCTTTGAAACTTTTTTTCAAAAGAAGATTGCATTAGTACTTTGTTCAGAGAGTCTCAGTAGTATGTCTCCAGTTACTATGAGGGTTTTATATCTGAAACAGCACACACACATATTTGCCAATGTAGCAAGACAATTTTGAGTGACTGTCATGGGTGGCTATATTGCTGATGAATCAAATGGGATTAGATATTTTCTACCAACACCGTAATATTGTGTTTCTTCCTGATATATGCTAAATCAAGTCCAATACTAAGCATTAAGCCACATTCATGTAATGCTAGATGATGGATAAACTAGCCAGTTGTTGTTTTTTGATTAGTTATCATTTTGGGTGATATCTTAGCCAATTTTGCCAGCAATTATATATATTAAGTAATTTTTTTAAAAAAATTAATGGTTGGAGGTTTTTTTAGCTTATGTCCTCTTGTATTTCTTAATTTAATTTCAGTATTTTATGCCATGCTTTTTTCAGAAAATAGGTAAGGATTTTAAGGGTTGTTATTTTAATTTACATTTATATTTGTTTAGGCTTTCCCATTATATATAGATACATAATCTTTGTGATATTTAAACAAAACAGCAGAAAGTCTGATTTCTTTCACTTATATTAGGGAGGATTTGATATACTTTAGTAATGAAATTTGATATGTAATCCTGTGAAAACTGAGCACATAAAATACAGTTGACAGACAGCATGGATGCAGGCCATAACTTACTATTAAATTCTCTTCAGATCATAATGGTATCTATCCCAGAATACTATGAAGGCAAGAATGTCCTCCTCACTGGTGCTACCGGTTTCATGGGAAAAGTTCTTCTAGAAAAGCTACTACGATCCTGTCCAAAGATAAAGGCAATATATGTTTTGGTGAGATATAAATCAGGAAAGACATCTAAAGAGAGAGTAGAAGAAATGATCAACTGCAAGGTATGATTTCAGAAGACATGTTTAGTAAAAATGTTTAGGATTTTTGAAGTGTGTTTTGACTAAAAATGAAAGAATACATATGTTGGAATAATGTTTTACTACATGACAATATAGTAACATTTTTTATCATTAACATAAACCTACAGAAGGTTGAATTTATTTAGAGGCTAGCTTGCTTTCTTGTCAAAAACTTTTGTCATTCTTGAATGTCAACATTTCTTTTTAACATACTGGTGTCAGACTATGAACACATTCTGGTGGAGGAGAGGCAACATGCAGGAACAGTGAATAAATGATTCACTGTTCCTGCACAAAAATCTCCATGAAGATCTGAACACAAAAAGACATGTCAAAAATGGGAAGACAGAGGCAGGTGATCAAAGAAGAATACATATAGGTGCCCTGAAAAATGTCAGGAAGTTAAAAGTTCAGAATGAGTTGAGCTTGAATGTGAAAAACAATAAAAGACTTATTTATATGTCTTCAAATAAATGGAGAAACAATATAAGATGTATTTAGTAGTTATATCAAAAGAGTAGCATGACAAAGAAAAGATAGAACTACTCTTCTGCTATTTTGACTTATTCAGTGACGAGGATATGTGATATACCAGGCTAGTAGAGATTAGACAACAATTTGTCTGAAATAGTATAGGATTTCTTGCTTGAGCAGGAGGTTGGAGTAGAAGACCTCCACATCCCTTCCAGCTCTGTTATTCTGTTAAATGTGAAATACTGACTGAAGAAGTGTGATTTGAACTTGAGAATATAATAGTGTGGATTCCTACTGACTTCACATGAAATCAGATTTTCAGTAACGTATGATAGTGAAGAAACTTGTTGATGATCTGGTTTGAATTTCTCTCATTTGAGAAGTCTGGTGACTTCCAAATGACAGAGAATAAGCTTGTCTATTCCCTCCCCCCGCCAAAAAAAAAAAAAAGAGAGAAAGAAAGATCCAGGGAATTCAGATCAATCTGACATAACCTGGGAAGATTCTGGAACAGATCATAAAGGCTTGTAAGCTCCTTGAAAATAAAACAGCTATTATAGAAGTCAGCATGATTTTGTCAAAAACAGGTCTTATCAAACTAATCTTAACTCATTAGTAGAATATATAAATATTATTCATGTAAGGTACTTTATTTTAGCAAAGGATTTAACCAAGTAAGCTACAACATTCTATCAATATAGTTAAATTTTGGCTGGTTAATATACCTAATGCATTAGGTGGCTTGAAATGATACTAAAATAGTGCTTATCAATGGCTTTTCATTGGTCTAAAATTAATTCAGTGTCACAGGAGTCTGGAGATAGTAATTCAAAAACAAACCAGCAAAAGACAGACAAGAAAACAAATAAAAACCAAGAAGATGAATCCAACTACAAAATTCACATCCTAGGCGAAGGCCTGAAAAAGATTATCAAGGTCCTCCAGAATCAGGGTGGAAGCCACCCACATTTCAAGGTAGCTTCATTCCAGAGGGCAGGTGCTGCAGCAGGGAAAGTATATCTCTTGTATCTCAAAAGATGAGATACATGGATCCAACCACTGGCTCAAACTCATCCCAGATCACACAGTAAGACTACATCCCTGCAGGGAGATAGGGCCCATTTGATACCAGCTAGCCAGAAGGCAATGGACTGATTGTAATATTCTCTACCATCCGATCATGTTGCAATTGCTGTGAGACAAAAAACAGATCCAGTGTCCAGATGCTGCTGTGTGTCAGACCATTGATGACTTGGGACAGTTCCATAGTTGCCATGGAGGCCACAAACTCCTGCGCTGCTCCAGATTAAATGTCATCAGGTGGCAAATTGAAATCCCTGAGCACCAACAGCCTTTGCAACTCTATTGACAGCCCAGCAAAAGAATTTAGCAGTGCAGGTGGTGATGCTGCTGAGGAGCTGGGAGGGTGGTACCCTAGTAACCATCTCAACCCTTCCCTAGAGTTCAACCTCAACCAGAACACCTCAACATATGGTTAACTGCAGAGTAGAGCCTCTAAGACAGGGCTGTCAAACTCTCGGCCCGCTGGCCACAGCCACGCCCAGTTTAGTGAATGGGAAAAAAGTCCCGATACGTCACGTGACACTGCCATGGCGACATGAGTTTGACACCCCTGCTCTAAGACCACATAAAGACTCAAGATTTATTTATTTATTTATTTATTTATTTATTTATTTATTTATTTATTTATTTATTTATTTATTTATTTATTTATTTATTTATTTATTTATTTATTTGGTTCTTCTATGCCGCCCTACTCCCAAGGGACTGACTAAAGCCACACCTCCTCCCCCCTTCCCCTTTGATCTCAGCTGATGCTGAGCTGATGCTAAACCTGAATTCAGGCAGTTCCACGAGGGGGCCAGTTTTTAGTGAAACACACCAGGCTAGTGCCCTCATCCATGGTAAAATCATGAATGAGAAAGGCTTTATTGCATACTGCCCTGGTCTTCAAAAGCAGCAGCTAAAGCCCAAGACCACTAAGCATCTGATAGCCAAGGCACTGAAGATACAAGATGAGGTTTTGACACCAGGACCAAACACTTTCAAAAAGCTCTCAGTGTATTTGAGTGCAGCTTGCTCCTGAGTTCCTACTATACTTCCATTTGCCCTTAGCTCTCCCATCTTTCACTTGTCTCTCCCAAGCTAGATACATAATGTCACACCAACTGATCCCACATGCACTGAACTCATGGTCCCCAATAAGTTAACTGGCCACCACCCTTGGCCACACATTCCCAAGCACTCAATAGCAACTGGGGACAGGCCCCTTCTTGGGAGAGATGACACTGCTAGAGATAAAGAAAGGTAGGGAAACCACAGCCCCCTGAATTCTATGAAAATCCTCAGTGGTGCAGATTTCAAGCTCATCTAGGGAGGTAAAAAGCAGGGCCATCAACATCCCCCAAGTTGTAAGTGGGGTCCCCAAGACCAATATAGCATCTTTTATCTCGGTGCTCCTTGCTTTCCCCAACAGCCTGTAGCTCCTTCCTAGGTCCTGGATGACAAGGAGAGGGCCAGAATGCAGATGAAATATGCCCGTGTCAGCAAAATTGCTGGCAGTTGGGTGGCATATAAATGTTACAAATTGTTGTTATTAATTTAATTCGATGCTGTAACTGGTTTATGGGTTAAAGCTAGACAAATGCATCCCTGGCCATGGCTTTCACCTACCAAAAAGACAACCCACCTTGAAAAGAAGCCCTATCACGTTTTTGAGTGCATGCGATCAAATTAAGCTCCACCCACAAAATTAGCCCTAATTAAGACCCTGCCCACCCTGGGGTGCAGGGAGTGGGGTGAGGCACACAGGTAAAAAATAAACTAGGGGAGGGATGGGGGTGTGGAGCTGCCCTACTTACCAGGCCTCACACACCCCGACACCTGCCTCACTGCCTTCTGCGGCTGCTTGCCGCCACTCGCACGCATCGCCCAGGCCTCCGTTTTGTCTTCAGATGCCTGCCAGAAGGCATCTGCAGCCAATCTATTATCGGATCGATCCGGAGCTCTGTTATCGGCTGCAGATACCTTCCGGCAGGCATCTGAAGGCGAAACGGAGGCCAGGGCGATGCGTGCGAGTGGCGGCAAGCGGCAGCAGAAGAAGTGGCCCAGCAGCAGGCTCCTGCTGGATGGAGCTGTCGGTGCCACTGCCGCGAGGGGAGTCAATAATTAGAAGCCTCCAAAAAGAAGGCCTAGCCGTTTTTTTCGGGAGTCAAAAGAAAATAAGATCCGGCCTTCTTTTTGGAGAAACACAGTAGTAGGTTCTATAAGTCTAGCAGAACCTAAAGCTACAGACTTGTTCTTGCATGGGAATAATGCCCTCTCAAGAGATACCAGAAACTTTGATAGGCAAATGGGAATTCCAACTAGCTTTGATTCAACTTCAACTTGATTTGTCCCATTCAAAGCCTTACAGCTTCGAGACATAGTAGCAAGATGTTGATGTTGCATATTGCCATCATCGGTGTTGTGTAGAGTAGCAGTCTATAGCAAGGTGACATCAATATATTAATGATACTATATGTAATTACGATTGGAATGATGAATGTTGCATAGTCTATCTTTCTGAAATGCACATGAAATGTACATGTCAAAACTCTTGCCTGGAATGTGGAATATGTTGCTTAAACCTAAGTAACACGCTCATCAATATTTTTGTCTTGCTTAATGTTTTGTCCTCCTTCTTTTTGATAGCTTTTTGATAGATTGCGAGATGAGCAACCAGAATTTAAACAGAAAATTGTTCCAGTTGCTAGTGATCTTACAGAAGTGGCAATGGCCCTTAGTGAGGAAGACAAGAAGAATATTCTAAATTATGTTAATATTGTATTTCATTGTGCTGCTACTGTAAGATTCAATGAAATCCTACGGTGAGTATGTTTTAATTAAAACCAATACTGTTTCTAATACTTTTGGTGTAATTTCTTGATTTCGTAAACTTAAAGAGAAAAAATGTATTACTTTGTCAAGCTTTGTCTTGGCCCAGAATGAATGTATTAATTTGTATTTATTACATAGGCAGTCTTCACTTAGCAATCACAGTTGGGACCAGCAATTCCATCACTAAGACATGGAAAGTGAAAAATCACAAGCCCATACCTGACTTATGAATGCAGTTCCTCTGGGTCCAGTTGCGTTTTTTAAGCAAAT
This sequence comes from Diadophis punctatus similis, assembly GCA_023053685.1. Taxonomy (NCBI): domain Eukaryota; kingdom Metazoa; phylum Chordata; class Lepidosauria; order Squamata; family Dipsadidae; genus Diadophis; species Diadophis punctatus. The sequence continues at coordinate 241,289,064 of JALIGW010000001.1, forward strand.
CAACACTTTAAATGCAACATCATATGACCATAACTTACAACTTCCTGCTGGTTTTCCCATTGACTTTTTGTTGGCAGCTGTCTATGAAAGTTGCAAATGGTGACCATAGAATGCTGCGACCGTTGTAAATGCATATTGATTGCCAAGCACCTGAATTGCAATCATGTGATCAGTGATTTCGAGGAACAATTATAAGTCTCCTTGTTCAGCACTGTCATAATTTTAAATGGTTGCTAAGTGGGGACTACCTGTACTTTCTACTGTTTCTAAGACTTAAAAATATACAGTACGTGCTTCATTGGCAACTGAATTAAAGAATATGACAATTTCTAATTTGAAATTTAAGTTTGTCTCAGAAAAAATGTTTGAATTCGTTATTTATGTGCTTTGTTTTTGCACTAGGCATTTTCTTTCCACGGCTGTTATTCGTGACACAAAGACTTGAGCTCTTATGCTTTTTTCTTTTACTTCAACAGGGATGCTGTTCAGCTCAATGTAATTGCAACACAACAGCTTCTCCTTTTGGCTCAGAAAATGAAGAATCTAGATGTGTTTGTCCATGTTTCAACAGCATTTGCATACTGCAATCGAAAACACATTGAGGAAGTTGTTTATCCACCTCCTGTTGATCCTAAGAAATTAATAGATTCCTTAGAGTATGTATTATTTAATATTTTTCCTCTTCTATTGTTTCTTTTGATAATATCAGGAGATGATGATGATGATAAGAGTTGGGATTTAATTTAAGATCATTTTTGGTTTGAATTAACTCTTGATATAGTTACTTGGTACTTTCACTAACATTTTACATTGAACTTGCATATTTAGATATAAGGGGTTAGAATAGATCCTAGCTTTGTTAGAAGTAGTTCTTTTGAGTTTAAAGCACTTTTGATCCAGCAGATCATTTCTGCAGGTGGAAAGGCAAAGTACAATTTTTGTAGATTTTCCCTTTCAAACCTTATACAAGTAGTCTTTGACTAACAACCATTTGTTTAATAACTATTCAGTGTTATTATGGCACTGAAAAAAGTGATTTATGACCAGTCCTTGCACTTAACCCATTGCATCTTCCCCACAGTCATGTGATCAAAATTTGGGCACTTGTTTACAGCGTTCCGGGATCATGTGATCATCATTTGCAACTTTCCCTCCTAGCTTCTGACAAGCAGAGTCAGTGGCTGAAGCAACATTTGCTTAATGACTGCATGGTTCATCTAAGAACTATAGTGATTTCCTTAACAACCATGGCCAGAAAGATCGTAAAATCAGGAGAAACTCACTTAGCAACCACCTTGCTTAGCAATGGAAATGTATTTATTTATTAATAAATGAGGGGCTACCCAACGATGTTCATAAGTCGAGGACTACTGTACCCTCTGAAAATCTGCTCCAGTACATTGGTTTGTATGAAAGACAAAACTGCTGCTGGAAATTGCAGAGGGAGGAGAAGATTTTTCTTTTCTGCTTGTCTAGAGTGAAATTCTGGACCAAAGCTTGTTTTTCTTGTTTTCAGTTAGAATTTTTGGTGATAAATTGCATTATAATTGTTAATAAATACACTCTTCTTGAGGTGTGATAACATTTCAGTTAGAATGAATGAGCTGGGTGCTTTTAAATTTGGAGGGTCTTAATGAAATTAAGCTTTTCAGCTGTTCTTTTTAGTGTGACCTTTCCCCTAGCCCCATTTGCTATTCTCTAAGACTGAAGTTCAGACGTAACTTCATTGTTTGTGGCTTATTTTGTGGCTTATTGAAATAAATGGAAGTGAGTTAACATGATTACATTTTCAGGCTGCAATTCTCTGTATTTAGGAGTAAGCTTGTGTTGTAAAGTTCATCAGACTTTACTTTGAATAGAACTTTTAGAATTGTACTTTTAATACAGATTCAGCCCACTATTAATGATATAAACAGTGGTATAAGAAATTAGATTTTTGTTCCATGAAATTATTATTAATTCCAGCCACCAATTTACTTTTTTGATGCTAATTTTCATCATAGTAAAATGAAACTAAAAACCAATGCCTCGAAAATGACAACTCTTAAATTTAAAACAGCTTGATTAAGCCTCTTATAGTAAAATATGTCCTTTTGAATTGATTTTCTAATGTAGAGTATAAAGAGATGCGTTTAACTACTCTTAGTGGACCTGGTATTAGATTTTTAGTTTAAAAAAATGCTTTTACCTTTGAGATGCTTTAGTTCTGAAATAAAAAGCTAGCTTAATTTAGTTGTTAGGAAATGTGTTTTTATCAATAATGTCTCAACTTTTTCTTGAAGTTGAAAAAGAAAAAACTGGGTGGAAATAAAGCATTGAAATGCGTTTTAAGTTATGATACTGAGATTTTCAAAAGAGCTCTAGGTATATACAGTAAATGCAAATGCATATATAAATATATAAATGCAAATGTATCTTTTTAGATGTTGATATAATTACTGGAATGAAACACTGGAATAGTCTGAAAGATTACGGAAAAACAAAAAAGAAGTATGAATTAGTGAGGTTAAAAACTCCACATGTTCATATAGTCCAGCACCGGCTATATCTGGTCTATTTCTTTGTGCAGTTCATTTATTGATACAAATAAAAAGCTAAATTTTCTATACCGTAGTCGATTGCGTTCTTCAGATAGATTCACTAACTTATCTGAGAAACTGATACATCATCCCTGCAGAGATAAGATTGGCCCCCATTTTGACCCTCTTTCGTAAGGCCCTGATGATGTTCTACCAACAGGACTGGGGACCCCAGAGTTATATATGGAGTCCATCAAGTGGTTCATCTGATTATTGTTGCTGGGGGGGGAGGGGGTATTGGTTTTTGCATTGGGGTTTTATCCTTGTAAACTGCTGGGAGTGTTACTGTTACTTGTTACTGAGTGTGAGTTGGGCAGCCATATAAATTTTCTCTAAATAAATAAGAAACTTGTTATAAGATATATTATGCTTGTTGGACACTTGAAAGTAGTGATACTTTATAAGTTAATATGTTTTATTTTTCAGGTGGATGGATGACGGTCTAGTAAATGATATTACGCCAAAACTAATTGGAGATAGACCCAATACATACACATATACAAAAGCCTTAGCAGAATACATTGTACAGCAGGAGGGTGCAAAATTAAATATTGCCATTGTGAGGCCATCAATTGTGGGTGCCAGCTGGAAGGAGCCTTTCCCTGTAAGACAGTGTTTATTATTTTTTCTTTATCAATATTTTGTAATTAGTAACTTCGTGAACCTTGAGCTATCTTTATTGTTCAGACTTTGGCAATAATTACGTGAAAAGTTGGATGTAGAATGGCTGACCTGCCTGTGCTTTCTGCCTTAAATTTCTTTTGTGAAGGAAAATCATGTGATTGTGTGGGTCTTTGCTGATCCAAAATACAAGAGGATATAAAAAACTGTCTTACATAATTTTGGACCATTGATCCTTCCAGGTCAACATTATCTCTGTTGACTGTTGGGAATCCTCAGAAATTCACACTTGGGTTTTCTTTAATGTGTACTTGAGGAAACGGGGGATCAAACTTGATATTTCTACATGTAAAGCAAGTACCTGACTCTAAATTATAGTTTCTCTCCCCTAAATAATCCATATATCCAGCTACAAGAACCTATATTTCTCAATTATATTCCAGTAACAAGGATTCGTTAACATATAATTACCATACTAATAATTACATTGTTGAACAGAATATTTCAGAAATACTAGCATTATATTTTAAGCTACCATCATGTTGCAGTTGTTATTTTGGAGCACCTTGTTAAAACAGTTCTTGAAAAAAATCCTACTTACTTGATACATATGTGAAAGTAATTTCAGAGCCTTTTGCATTCATACCATATTAGCACTGATAAGCATCAGCACAAGCAAATACTAATTCAAATCCTTACATTTTAGTATCTGCTCATTTTATCATAATGAGAACTAAGAATATTTCCTTGTTCTAGACATATTTTTGCTGATAAAATTGAAGTAAGTCAAAATTTGACAATTCCTTCGATATATAATTCTTGTAATTCATACTTCTGAAATATCACAACTATATTAAACTCACAAAGATGAGTATTTTTAAGCAGTGGATATATTGACTTGCAAGGTGTAAACCAGGATTCTTATATTTCTGTTGTACCATGAATAGATCAGTTCTTGCAGCTTGCCTGTTCCTGGTTAGTTCTTTCATTATAAGTAACTAAACTGGAAATAGTTCTACTAAAGGAGTTTTCAAGTTTTATTAAGGTATGGTTTATGTTACCATGGGTTATTGAATAAGACAAATTGACTAGATTTGTACAATATATTAAGCCAAAAGGTGATCTATTTGTTTATTGTTCAAACTGTGGATTCCAACTTTTCCTCAGACCGTGTTAATTCTTAGACTGAAAACATGAGAGGTGGTTGGGAGGAACAGATTAGGATCCCTATGTAAATGGCATGCTAAATAAGACCATTTTTAATTAAGTTATTCATGCTAGCCAGAAGAGCCAAATTAGGGTAAAGGCTCATTTATAAGATCTTCCAAAATCCCAGTTTACCATTATTTTGGATCACAGATGAAATATATGAGGCTTTGGAAAATAAAGGGAGAAAAGGGTATCTATTGATAAAACAACCACTGCAGCTTTCATATCTAATAAGATCTTTTATCTGTTGGATCAAAAACTGCTCTATAAGTGTATAGCTATGTTAAAGAATCATTATTTCTTAAGCTATTTTAAATTGGATAGGTTTATTTATTTAGCAAATTTATATAGTTGCCCAGTGCACAAACAGTGACTTTGGGCAGCATACAACAATTAAATAAGTATTTAAAAACAAGTACAATATGTTGGTATAACATTTGTCATTTAGAACTTTCTCTTCTAAAAAAGCATATTCTTTAACCATAAGGAATATTTCAGATATGAATGTAGATGATATAATATTAGATATTCGAACATTCGGTTAAAAAAGGTTTATTAAAACACAATTTAATACAAAATATTTCATTATTCATTATGGTTATTTCTCAACAGGGATGGATTGATAACTTTAATGGACCTAGTGGCCTTTTTATTGCTGTAAGTAACAGTTAAATGAAGGTTGTTTTTTTTTCTTAAAAACTGGATTAATTTGAAATGGCTTTCTTAATGTGTATTTTTTTTTAATTTTAAGGCAGGAAAAGGAATTCTTAGAACAATGCGAGCCTCAAATAATGCAGTTGCCGATCTTATTCCTGTAGATGTAGTCATCAATGCAACGATAGCTGCTGCTTGGTATTCAGGAGTTAATAGGTATAACAGGTGACAATTATTTTTTTATATAGGATAAGCAATAGTTATATAATATTAAATTATATAAGCTTAAATTTCCCCAAATATTGATTTTATTTGTGTTTGCTTTTTTACACCCATTAGGTTCCTTGAACAGGTCTAGCCTTTAATAACAAGTGCAGTTCTGCACAGTCCCTCAGAGTTACTCATCACACCCACTTATCATTAGCCTGAAATTTATGACTGATTTCTGAGGTCATAAATTGAGCTATAATGCAAGATCAGGGAGTGTATGATCTTTCCTTGTTCTGAACATAAGTGGTTGTTCAGACATGCTTGAGTTTTTGACAGCGCTCTTTCTTTGAAGATAATTCTGAACCTTTATTTATTTGTTTATAAGATATATGGACCATCCTGGTCTGTTACAGCTCTAAAAAGCTTATAGAATACAGGTAGTTCTTGACTTACTCATTTAGTGACTGTTTGAAGTTACAGTAGCACTGAAAAAGTAACTTATGGTCAGTCCTTGTACTTAACGAGCATTGCAGCATTCCCCCCGGTCCCATTATCAAACTTTAAGTGCTTGGCAACCAGCATGTATTTATGATGTTTGCAGCATCCTAGGGTTGTGGGATCGCCATTTGTAAACTTCCCAGCCAGCTTGTAAACCGAAGTCTACCTGTACAATAATAAAGACACACTAAAAGAATTATATCATCAAGAGAGACAATCTGGAAAAGACACAGCAACGATCTAAAAGATCTAAAAATTAAATGTTGAATGTGGGGTACAGAACTTAAAATGCCAAAAGGCAGCAGATAGTGCCAAATGCTGGTGCATTAGGAAGCCATGTTTTTCAGATCATGCTATATGTTAGCTTGCTTTAGAGGACTTCAGTTGTTTAATTTAGCAAGACATGGTCCTGCAATATCAGACAACACTATCATCTGAATATATTGTCCCAGATTTAAGGATGGTACTGCATTCTAGATCCTGACTATTTCAAATAAAACTTGCATGTTTTGGTGACAGCAGAACAATTTGATTTCAGAGAAGCCTTGACTTACTTTCGTTCTGGCCAAATAAATACGGGTAGACCATTCTGTCTGTTTTGCACACCCCGGCCAAGTTCTTTTTTTTAACATACGCACGCCACATTCTTTAATTGAAACGAAGGGAAGAGGTTTAAATAATCAGTGTCAATCCTGTAAAACTGGCAAAATTTGCAGTAGGTTTGAAAATATGCCAACAAGCATGAATTGAGAACCACAGCCTCCTTATAAGACCTAACTTTTTTAAATTAAAAAACCCAGAGGCATGTATTTTCTCTAATTGTTTTTTTCTCTTGCCTCTCTAAAAAGATGGCCATGCATCAAAATTTCTATTCTGCCTTTCCTTGAGGATCCTAATCCCATTGGCTTAGTTTGTAAATATAATGTTAACTGATTGTTTGGCTGCTGCTTTATATTTCTGATGCTCTACTTTTTTATAATTATTCAGTCAGTTTTCTGCTATTCTGCTTCTCTTTGTTTTTGACTCTGCCTAAATTGTTTTATACTGAGAGGAATGATATAGAAAAAAATGTAATCCTTTTTTTTCAGGCCAAGAAATATTATGGTATACAACTGTACAACCGGTGGCTCTAATCCCTTTCATTGGGGTGAAGTTGGTAGGCCTCTTTTTTTCCTGTCATAATTAGTTCATTTTAAAAATAGCTTACATAGATAGCTGTGTATCAAGTTAGACTCAGTTGGAACTACTGTATTTTTCGGAGTATAAGACGCACCTTTCCCCCTCCCTAAAAGTGGCTGAAAATTTGGGTGTGTCTTATACTCCAAATGTAGCTTTTTCAAAGCTTTTTTCCCCAGTCCTAACGAAGTGCTAATGATCTTCCCTAATGATCTTCCCAGCTCTTCCTGGCTTGCAGGCTTGTTTTCATTGCTACTCCCTCCGAAAAAGGTTTTTTCAGCCCTAACGAGGTACTAACGATCTTCCTGGCTTGCAGGATTTTTTCATTGCTACTCCCTCTGAAGAAGTTTTTTTCCAGCCCTAAGTCTTTGCAGGCTTGTTTTCGTTGCTACTCCCTTCAAAGAAGATTTTTTCCAGCCCTAACCAGGGGATAAAATAATGTGCTGAAGCTGACCAGACTAAGCCAGATGAATACCTGGTAGGTAGATTTCCCCCCCTATTTTCCTCCCCCAAAACTAAGGTGCGTCTTATACTCTGGTGTGTCTTATACTCCCAAAAATACTGTACTTTTAAAAATAGCAGTGATTCTCCTTAATTCTGCTATATTTTCCCTTCTATCTGGATACATCTGAAGGACTTTTTTTGTTTTTGCTCTTTCTGTCAATAGATGATCCAGTTCGAAGTTCAACTTTAAAATGTACACAACTGACTCAAAGTTGTATACTCATTCATTTGTTATGTATACAAGTAGTCCTCTACTTACAATAGTTCATTTAATGACCTTTCAAAGTTACAACTGAAAAAAGCGACATGACCATTTTTCACACTTAAGACCTTTGCAACATCTACATGGTCACGTGATTTACAATCAGATGCTTGACAAATGGTTTATATTTATGAAGGTTGCAGTGTCCTGGGGTCATGTGATCATATTTTGTGATCTTCTGACAAGCAAAGTCAATGGGGGAGCCAGATTCACTGAACAACCTGGTTGCTAATTTAACAACTGCAGTAATTCACCTAACAAATCTGGCAAGAAAAGTTGTAAAATGGGGCAAAACTCTTAGAAAATTTCTCACTTAGCAACATAAATTCTGGGCTCAATTGTGGTCATAGGTTGAGGACTACCTGTATTTTAAATTATACTTGATTGAACAAAACACTTTAGGAGTGGAAAAACTTTAGCATTTGATCAGTATTACACCAATGTGGGTGAATCACATAGCTGCATGTTTAGTAGGAAATACAAGGTTACACAAGCTTTATTTGCCTGTGTACATATTGCAATTTCACAAGTATAGAAACAATAACCTTAAGAGTCTATAAAACTAAGCCTATTTGCATATTGTATAAAAGTCACAGAACTTTATTTTTCTGATACAAATGCACTGATACAGACCAATTTTTGGAACAGTGTTTACATATCTGTGGCTTTACTTAGCATTTCAATTATGATGTATGGCTATATAGCATTTCTGATTAGGACATATTTATTACAAAACAGTACTAAAGCACAAGAAATATGCTTTGAGACTGCATAATATTTGCTGATGTGCCTTACATATCAGGAAGCTGAGGAAAAAAAGTCAAATTTTACTTCTGTTCCATTAGTTCCATCATATGCTGCCACTGTATTATGCTGAAATTTATACTATCACTGCCATCTGATCTCATCATCAAATATTTGAGATTTAGCCTACTGTTTTAGCTTCTAAACTTTTCAGACTCCATGAGGTATATTGATTTTGTATTTCCCAGAAGTCATTTGAAACTTAAGTAATTGTCTAATTTAGGCATTAGCCTAGAGCAGGGGTTCCCAATATTTTCTATACCCCGCACCCCTAGAACACTTCTGATATATTCGTGTACCCCTTACAAAAGTAAATAATTATATGCATAAAATTATGCATATATACTATAATTTTGAAATTTCTAAACCCAAGTTTTCACACCTCCTGGAATATTGTCTCGCACCCCTGTTGGGAACCCCTGGCCTAGAAGTAATCTCTCTGATTTACAGTTCTTTGGTTAGATTTTATGGGTGGTAAAAAGGAAGCTTGTATTTTTTTTTCCAATTGATTTATTTCTTTGGGAAAATAATTGGCTGACTTTACTAATTAAGGTTAAGGTAGAGAAAGCATCAGTTCAGATCCTTAAAGAGAGAATCTATTTTATGTAGTGAGTCTGTTAATTTTTACTTGAATTTATTACTTAGTATATCTTAATTTTGAAATATTGCTTTAATATAACATGCTTGGGTCTTGTATGATTATGTAAACTATAGGAAGTTAAGCCAAGAAACTCTGTTCTCATTTATTCACAGATTTAATAAGTAAAAAAGAGAAAAGGTAGAAAAAGTTAAAAAGTAATGCTTAAGTATGCAAACAAGTCCAATGAGAAAGTTTTGTAATTTTACAGCTTAATTGAATAAAATGCTTTAACTTTGTTAGTTAATGTATGTGTTGGAAATAATGTGGTTTAAATCAGTGTGAATAGTACTATCTGTTGTGATGTCCATGGAAGTCCAGTACATTTACATGGTTATTATCAAAGCTGTTACACAACTTTTCTTTCTTAGAATACCATGTAATATCCACTTTCAAGAGGAATCCTCTCGAACAGGCCTTCAGACGGCCCAATGTAAATCTAACATCCAATCACCTTTTATATCACTACTGGATTGCTGTAAGCCATAAGGCCCCAGCATTCCTGTATGATATCTACCTCAGGATTACAGGAAGAAACCCAAGGTAATGGTGACTAGCTCTGCTTTGTGTTCCTCTGGCTATTTAAACCCATGCTTACACAATTAACAACTTTTTTTCTTTTTCGTAATGATGGTTGAATGGAACGTTAAATCCATAGGAGTGTTCGAATCCAAGTCTGCTGCTTTCCGGCAACAGTGAAAATGGTGTAGTATGGAGTAGTTAACCCATTAAGATGTCTAGAGATGATTGGATTTATTCTTTGAACAAGAGCTACTCAGAACTTTTTGACCCTTATTTTTCCTACAGAATGTTACCTAAATTTGATATTCAAGAGGAATCCTTTAGAACAAGCAATCAGGCGTCCCAATCTTAAACTCCAGTCCAACCCCTTTATTCATCATTATTGGACTACAGTCGGTCACATACTTCCTGCGTTCTTATACGATGTTGTTCTCAGGTTGACAGGTCAGAAACCGTGGTAAGAAAGAAAGGGCTAATTTTTTGCTAAAAGTGATGGAAGCTTGGTGGCAGTTTAGATCAATGGCATGAGCTTTTTACCTTAGATTTACTAATGGAAGAACGAACAATAACAGTAAAAGAGCTGAATATTTTGGGGGTTTAGTGGCTGGTTGACATTTGCTTTATTAGAGTCATTGGTCTACGTCACACAGTTACTACACTCTTCAAATAATCCTACTCTAGCACTGTTATTGAAAATTATAAGCTAAAATGAATGGGGAGGGGAAGGGTATAGAAATATTAAAACTATGGTACACATGGTTTCTTTAACGAATTTAGATAATTTAGGACATATTTTATATCACCATCTTTTGGCTTATAATTCTTTTGGCTTAGGAATTTTTTTTAAGCGGGCAAAATGTATACTTTTACTGCTCAAATCTGCATATTTTTTCTCTATCTTAACATTTTAAAATGGCAACTTTTTCAAGCTTTCTTTTGCAGAATTGCTGCTCAAACTGCACAGCCTCCACCCCCAAAAGTCTGAAGGAATAGAAGATATGTCGTTATTATTTCAGTAGTTTAGTATTTGGAGAGGGGAAGGAAACTATATATCTATATCTGTAAATATAAATACACTTAAACGCACACATACCAAGTCAAAGATTGTAGGTATGTGTATGTGTGCGTGCGTGTATATACCTATGAGAAAATGAATATGTCTTTGGGAACTCTCATCATATCTCTTACAGCATTAACATACTGTTCCAAGAGTTAGAAATAATTTTAGCAGACACACCTCTTACTTTTTTGCCATAACAATTTAGGCAACAGTTTTCATTTGTTCCATGGTTCCATGCAAAGGCAATTGAATGAGCCTATAATATTTTCCCAAGTCCATAAACAGCAATTTTACGAATTTTACTCTTCAGAACAACTGTCCCATAAAGGATACTGAGCCCTTGTTAGTACCATTGTTGTCCTTTTGGCTGTCTTCTCAACATTCCTAGAAGAAGGAACAAGAGAACTTTTTTTCCATTCCCAGAAGCTCTTGTCTCTTTTCCTCTCCCCCCAGAAGCTCTTGTCTCTCTCCCTCCCTCCCCCCCAGCCATTGTGTAATACAACTTTTAATATACTGTATTTGAACTCTGTAAAACATGCTTTAGTAGGTGACATCACCTGGATGATTTTGTTTTGGCTTGGAATTTAAGCAGAGATTAGGCCTGATTGCTTCTTTAATAGGAGACCACCAGGAAATGGCAGGAGCTGCAGGAGGTTGAAAAATAATATGTCAAAAGAATATGCCTGAAAAACTACTTCCGTACTGATAATACGAAAAATACATGAATGTGCCTATATTAAGTTGAGATCATTTTAAATCCTTGACTTTAATTGTGGGAAAGGTGGATTTGGGATTAAAATGATTTTTTTTAAAAAAAAATGTTTCCTACCAGTGAAACTTGTATTTCCTAAACATGCTTGCATCGAACAGGTAGAGCTATATCTGTTAAAAACATACTGTTGTGAACTGATAATTTATCCTATGAATTCTGCATACTCTGCTACAAAAAAATTAGATTCCTATTTAATGATGAACACATACACTTATAAAATGCTTTGTTTCTTGTCTTGTTTATACTGAAATCCTACCAAACAAATTAAAAGTGATTCATTGTAAAAAGTAGATAGTATCTTGTCTTTCAGAATGTCTTTTAGTATAGAATTAGTTTTTAGTGAGCTGAAATGCAATGGCTTTCTATGAGATAAAAAGTTTTTATTATTTGAAAATTTGACACATTTTGGAACTGAGTGCCATGAAATCAGAAAACCAGATCACCATTCCTCCAGGACATTATTATCATATAGCATCATTGGTGATCAAATGCTTGTCCTCATATCTGTATTTGTATATTTTAGGAGGAGTGGTTTGAAGTAATCCATTTCCTGCTGAAATGGTTTAATAAAACAGTCTGATGATCTTTAATAATAACAATCTACAACTCAGTCAGAATATTTACATCCAAGTTAGTTCATAAGATCCAACCATAATTCAAACAATATCAAAATATGTTTCAAATAGGCCATAACAGGAAAAAAACACTTCCTTTGAGATTGTGTTTTAATGTAAAATTAGACATCCAAGAAGGAGACCATTTCTGCTTCTATTATTTATGAAAGAAGCTGAATTAGTTTATCTTAACATTTGTCAGAGTAAAATAAAAGGCCAGGGAAACCTTACGAATATATTTTTAATTGCCTACTAAATGCGATGAAAACAATCTGTGGTACTCCCAATGTTGCTTACCGTAATTATAATTCTTAGCATCCCAGACAGCCAGGTCAGTATGAAGACATTTGGAATTTTAGCAATATCTGTGACAGGTTCTTGTCTGACTACCCCTCTTAAGAAATCAACAAATTTATGACCACAATACCTTAATAACTCCCCAATCCTGTTTAGGAAAGCTATGTTCGTAGCTTTTGATTAAATTTAGTTCAAGTGTTTGCTTAATTGTTTACACACACACACAAAAGGCATATTGTGTAATTTTGTCAAGCATTTTCATTTCTTTGCTGGCAAAGAAATCCAGTGTAGTTTTCTATAATGAAAAGTGGGGCTAGATTATTTTTTAGCCTAGCAGTGGTTTCTCCTTTGGCTATTTGAGGTGGTTATTGTTGACAAAGTTGTATATTATATACCCTATTTTTCGGAGTATAAGACGCACCGGAGTATAAGATGCACCTTAGTTTTGGGGGGGGGGGGGAAATCTATCTACCAAGTATTCATCTGGCTAGCGTCCTTAGTCTGTTCATCTTCAGCACATTATTTTATCCTCTGATTAGGGCTGAAAAAGCCATTTTTAGAGGGAATAGGAATGAAAACAAGCCTGCAAAGACTTAGGGCAGGAAAAACTGATTCGGAGGGAGTGGGAATAAAAAAAATTGCTGCAAGCCAGGAAGATCATTAGCACCGCGTTAGGGCTAAAAAGCACCGCTTTTTCAGAGGAAGGAATGAAAACAAGCCTGCAAAGACATAGGGCTGGAAAAAACCTTCTTTGGAGGGAATAGGAAGCCAGGAAGATCATTAGCATCTCATTAGGCCTGGAAAAAAAAGCTTCCAAAAAGCTACATTCAAAGTATAAGAGGCACCCAAATTTTCAGCCTCTTTTAGGGAGGAAAAAGGTACGTCTTATACTCCGAAAAATACGGTAAATGAGACAAAATGAGGTTTTGCGTGTTTCAATAAAATTTTAAAAAAACAAAAGTTGAGCATAGAAATATAGGGAATAGAAAAATCAAAGGCCAGATCCATAACTCTATTAAACTTGCAATATAATTTGTCTGCAGTATAAAATAACTTTATGTTGTAATGTTATCTAATGGTGGAAAGGAGGAGATTGTAAACAAGAAATACAATCCATTAAAATTCATCTTGTTCTGTGTTCATCATAAATAATATTTATGAAGAAGTTTCCCTTTAACAAAAATCCTCCAGATAGCAAATAGCATAGGAAAAGATTATTTTGCTTACATAATTTTTGTCTTACCTTTTAGCCACACATAGTATTTAATAATTAATACTAAAATAGGAAACCGTATAACAAAATAAAAACTGGAAACAAAAATATAATACAGCAGTAAAAATTTGAAGAAACCCATAGGGAAAAAACCACTACTTTAATTTACTACATTAAGGATAACAGAGGGTTCAAATCTTAATTTGGCAAGGAGTTTCAAAGGTTGGAAGCATCTACAGAGAACTTTTTCTGTTATTCTTCCAACAACTCTGAGGATCAAAAAAAATAATTCTGAATTATTTTAAATCCTAAGCATCTTAAAGAGGAAAAACATTTTGTTCCAAATAACCTGATCCAAAATAATATACTGTAGGGTTTGTAAGTTAATGTCAGTGGCTTCAGGAATAACATGCTATTATAATTAGTCTCAATTTATAGTCTGAGTGCAGCAACCTGTATCAGCTGAGATATCAAAATATGATTCTGCCTATAATAATCTTAATGGGATGGAACTAAGATACGAGGGTGAGTCAAAACGTAATGCCATTTTCTTTAGGACAGGTATAATTACCAACACAGGAACATGTAGCATACATCAAAATGAAGCTGGTCCTCTGTGGATCACATCCCTACTTCTCAACATAGTCACCGTTTCTCTCAATAGCCATGTTCCACCTTCGAATGAGAGCATGTACCCCTGCATCGTAAATTTTGTTGACTGTTCTTTGAGCAACTTCTTCACTGCAGTTTTCACTTCCTTGTCACTGGAATAATGCTTGCCTCTCAAACCCTCTTTCATGGGGCCGAAGAAGAGGGATTGAGAGGCAAGCATTATTCCAGTGACGAGGAAGTGAAAACTGCAGTGAAGAAGTAGCTCAAAGAACAGTCAACAAAATTTTACGAGGCGGGGTACATGCTCTCATTCGAAGGTAGAACATTGCTATTGAGAGAAACGGTGACTATGTTGAGAAGTAGGGATGTGATCCACAGAGGACCAGCTTCATTTTGATGTATGCTACATGTTCCTGTGTTGATAATTATACCTGTCCTAAAGAAAATGGCATTACTTTTTGACTCATCCTCGTATTAGATGTTATGAATGTTAAATACTACATGAAAGGTCATTGTGACCTGTCTTTAGTTTACAAACTTTTGTAAAGGAACACTGAAAAATTCTGGAATTCTTTTTGAGAATAGCAATATGGGGAAGTTCAATCAAGCTGGATTTTTTTCTGATTTTGTTTCTTTAATAAAGATTTTTCATTTTGAGATGTAAAAAGTTGAATATATTCTGTGGTGTCTTTCAGTTTTTGCAGGACTGTGATTAAGTTTGACAGATGTGGATGTTTTCTGTGTTGTCAAATTGTATTACGTAATTCATCTGTCTGACAAAAATAATATATAACAACTCAGACACTAATAATTCCACAAAATCTGCAACGTGGAATATTTATGCAAATGTACAGTGGTCCTTAAGCAGAAAAACTCTGATGAGCATTCCTTGAAGAAAGACTGAGAGTTTTTAGCTCATTAAAATTGTAATACTTAAGTAGATACAATGATATCTACAAAATGTTCTAAAGGTAGGAAATGATTTTGCTGTTAGAATATGTTTTAGAGAAGATAAATATTTAGTGGTTTTACATGAGTAGAAGATGAACAGATGCCATTTTGTCTTAAGTCCCTTATGTTATTGCTTAGCAATTACAGCTTAATATACCTAATGTAATCATTTATTTCCATAAAACACAAATGAATAAATGTTTCATTCTAGCTTTTGTATAAAAGGCATAACTAAATAGATATTACCTAAGACAGTTCACAAATAAGATAAGAAAATAAGAAAAAGAATGTGCTTATTTGTTTATACAATTTGTATGGATTGATTATGTTTCATCAAATTGATATCAATTTTTAGCAATCACATACATTTTCTCCATGACAAACTGTCCCTAACCTGGCCCTAAAAGGATTGGTAATATTTAGAATGGAGTGATAATATTTAGAAAAGTGCTTTACTAAATAAATAGAAGAAACTAGATAAACTAAAATCACAACTATCCAGAGAGCAGACAATAAAATGAAACCAAACTAAACTCTAAAAATAAATTGTGACAGTGTTCAAAGAGAGGTCTTGATCAGACTTGAAAAGTGAAATGTTCTCCAGGAAAGAAAATATAAAAATTGTGTGTGTGTGTGTGTGTGTGTGTGTGTGTGTGTGTGTGTGTGTGTATGTATATATGAGGAGTTCAACCTGAGATGCCAGGTAACTTTTATTTTGAAAAACGATCTAGGATGCCTCTTAGTGTCCTTTCCAAAAACTTAGTTATATTTGCCTCATGAATTTTATATTATTAAGGACACTTGTTTATAATACGTTTGGTTGAGCTAGATGTTATGCTTATAAATGTTTGAAAATAATACTTTATAACAGGGGTCACCAACCCTGGGCAACCATGGCACCAGTCCATGGCTTATTAGGAACCAAGCTGCACAAGTAGCAGGCAAGCAAGCGAAGTTTCATCTGTGCATGTGCGGGATCTACGCTGCACATGAAATCATTCTCCCACCCATCCCCAGATCACGGAAGACAATTTTCCTAACGAAACCTGTCCCTAGTGCCAGAAAGGTTGGGGACAGCTTGTTTATATCATGGATGATATGTATAATTTCTCTTAATATAGCCCAGAAGCTGTTAAGATCCTTTGGGAAAAATCTTAAAATTAGAAAACTATAGTATATAGTTTTACTGTTCTGAATTATTTTTACAGAAGGTTATTATTCATATTTCAGATGTATGTCTTCCTTTTAATAAATGCACATTATTATTTTCAGTAAATTGCATTTGGCTATTCTCAATATAAGCAAGTTACCATAACTGAATTTTTAAAATGTTTTTCTATTGCAACCTTTTTTTAATGGTGACTTTTCTTTTCGTTCTACACTTTTCTGTCTTCCTGATGATCAGTGCTTTCTATTATAAGGTTCACTCTTGAAATGGTCAGGTTCAGAATAGCTGTCAAATAAGGTTCTAGGGCCGTGATGGCGAATCTATGGCATACATGCCACAGGTGGCATGTGGAGCCATATCTGCGGGCACGCGAGCTGTTGCCCAGCTCAGTTCCAGCGCACATGTGCGGGCCAGCCAGCTGATTTTGGGCTGGCTCCGCCCACACCTCCTTTCCCAGGAGTCTCCACGTGGCCCATTTTGGATGCCAGGTAAGTACAGGACTCGTGCAGAGGCTCTGGGAGGGCGTTTTCAGCCTCCGGGGGGCAGGGGAGGCAGTTTTCGCCCTCCCCAGGCTCTAAGAAAGCCTCTGGAGCCTAGGGAGACCAAAAAACAACCCTACCAGGCCCACCGGAAGTTGGGAAATGGGCCGTTTCCGGCCTCTGGAGGGGCAGGGGAGGCCATTTTCACCCTCCCCAGGCTCCAGGAAAGCCTCCGGAGCCTGGGGAGGGTGAAAATGGGCCCACCTCCTAGGCCCAAAATGGGGTGTGGTCGTGCGTGTATGCGTGGGGAGCACTGGAGGATTGTGTGTGTGCATGGGAGGCAGGGCAGTGCGGGGGGGGTCGTACATGCATGTGTGGGGGCGGGCATTGAATTATGGGTGTGGGCACGCACATGCGCACACTTGGCACCCGAGGGGAAAAAGGTTCGCCATTACTGTTCTAGGGGTTTGTATTACTGGTTGTAGCAGCACCAACAAAAAGTGCAAAATAATTAATTTAGAGTTCACTAAATTCAAGATACTGGTATTTTAAAGCTATTTTTCAAGTTGATCCTACTAATAGAAAGCACTATATTCAAACAAAATATTTACTGTTGATTGACAGTTGATTGGGCAATAAACAGGAATAGAATATTTCTGCATATTAAGTAGTAAACATCTGAACCAGCATGATGCAAAGCATCATTTATAACCAGGATTCAAAAGAAGATGGTTTTATAAAGAAACATTTCTTCCACTATCTTTTCAATTTCTAAATTAATGAGCAAAGGAGTATCTCCATGCAAATCTCATCAGAATTATTTGTGAATTATACTGTGTGGTTGATTAGAGTTGTGCAGAGCTTCAAATTCAAAAGGTCAAAGATAATTTGAAGTGCATTGTGATCCCCAAAAAGGCACTAATTTAAAGGAGCTGCAATTGATGTTATATATTCCCTTCATATCTGCATAGCCCTAATTTATAGATAGATTGTGGTGTTCACAGTACTACTTAAGAAAAGGACCTCAGCCTTTCAAAAAAAAATTTATTTAACATGCTATGCAGAAATACTCTGTTTTTGAAAAATCTACTTCAAGTTTTAATGGTGTAATTGGCAAATTGAAGGATCCTGTGGAGGAACCTTCCTTCCAAGTGCTGAGTCATATTTAAGTTGTGAGTGTCATTTTCTTTAATAACATCTTTCTCTGGGCTATAGGATGATGAAAACAATAACACGTCTTCACAAAGCTATGGTGCTGTTAGAGTACTTTACAAGTAATTCTTGGGACTGGAACACAGACAATGTGAATATGCTTATGAGCCAGCTGAGTCCTGAAGACAAAAAGGCAAGTTACATTTGCGTTGCTTTGCTTGCTAACAATGTAGTACATAAGGCATTTCAATTAAGGAACAAAATGAAAACATAAGAAACTAATGAAAAGATAAAGCTGTAGCGTGATCCCCTTCCGTAGTGCCTGGCTTTGATCTACTGTAGTTTTTCTGAAAGAACAATAAAATGCCAAATGTATTCAGCATGCCCACTTTCATAGTAACCACAACTAAATACAGATAGATCTTTGTATGGGCTGCATTGGAAACCCAGATAAACCTAAATAAAGTTTATATATTAGTATATTTTCCATAGAGTAGAAAAAATATTTGGTTTTAAAATAAAAACTCATACATACTGAAGTGTTAACATTAAGGGAGGATGATAGAAACCCATTTAAGAAATAGTAAAGAAAATCTTTAGTGGTGGGATTTGCCATAATTGGATACTCAAATTGAATGCTGATACATTTTTGTAACTGTATTAAGAAAAGGGAGAAATAACTTTTTGTATTCTAGGACTTAGACTCAAGAACTATATATAATGACATAGATCCAGTTACATAGATAAATAATTCCATTGAACTCTGAATAAACTTATACATTTCTTACCCTTTCAAATGCATAGACACCTTTCATAGACACCTTTTATTTTGATATTGTTTTAAAGGGCTGGGTAGAAAAGACTGTTGGTATCAACATGCTTCTTATGTAATTGTGCTTGTGATTATTACAAGGGATCCAAGAGTCTGAATTTATTTGTGGAGTCAATATTATGGATCATTAATGGAAGTTAATTTTTAGGTTGGGTGGGTAGGTGATGTTTTATTTGTTTTTACTAAGAAACAATGTTTTATCCATTGTATTCCTGATTTGAGTTTAAAACTATATTTTGTTAGTAATAGATACATTGTTTAATTTTTACACCAGGTATTTAATTTTGATGTTCGGCAGTTACATTGGGCAGAATATATGGAAAATTACTGCATGGGAACAAAGAAGTATGTACTGAATGAAGAAATGTCTGGTCTCCCAGCAGCTCGGAAACACTTAAATAAGTATGTGAACTTGACTTCTTTGTTCCATAAATTAATATGTACTTACGTTAACTATTCTGAATGTAAAATGTTGATGAACCGTGGGGGCACGGGGTTAGAATGCAGTATTGAAGGCCAACTTTGCCCACAGCCAGGAGTTTGATCCTGCCTGGCTAAAGATTGGCTCAGCTTTCCATCCTTCCAGATTGGACACAGATTGTTGAGGGGAATATGCTGACTGTTAACCGCCCAGAGAATACTGTAAAGCACTATGGAGCAGTATATAAGTCTAAGTGCTATTGCTATTAATAGCAGAAACTTCTGTTTTTAATTAGAAGCCAGCTTTTGGCAATACACTTAGAAGGAGAAACTTATCAATGAGCCTATAGTCTATAGAAACCACTGACAAAGAAACATAGTCATAGAATTCATCTAGGTGCACATCAAAGTGAGAAAATTTCAACACAATATGCCTCCCTTCTGGAAAAGATAAAGTCCAAATGCAGAGCCTAGATTGAGAAAACTGAGTGATTTCTAGTTGAAAATTAAACTATTAATTAAGCACAGGTGCACAAAACCATAGAAAAAACAAAAGTAATTTATTTCTTCCACCTTCCCATGCATATTATATTGAAATCCAGTTAAATGCACATAACCCTCCCCCCATGCACACATCATAATAATTTTAGATCTCTAACGAAATCCAGTGAGATTTTAGATTTGCTTGTGAAAAACTTAATTCAAACAGCATAAGACTTTCACAGACTAGTGAAAGATAAGAACATGCATAAAGTATGAATGTCTACACTAAGATATACAGAAGTCATAGTCACATAAGTTATTTTTAAAAGAAGATTCATTGTTGCTTTATTTACTGAATAACCTATTCGCTATTGCTATTGATGTAATTCTGTAAATGTCAAAAATGTATGAAGCCAGGCCACAGTAACTCTATTAATACTTAAACATTTCTGTAATTATTAAAATAATCAATTGACATTCTTATTGTAATCATTTCAAAAAATGCTAAGCAGGTGGTGTGATAAATAATTTAGGTGAGGTCCACCAAGACTCCCATATTTCTTGCCTATCTCTTTTGCCTGAAGATTACGTATTAGGGTTTTGATTACCTTTTAAGTTGGGGAGAATGATACTGTTTGTATTAGTCTTTCAAATGTAAGTTATCTTGTAATTCTTGGTATATGTACCCTGTAGGAAAAGAGCATACGAATTGCATAAAAATCTTTATGTATGATGGGAGAATTCTTATGATAGGAAAGGAAATCTCTACTGCAGAACAGTATAGTTTACTGATGTGGAGATTTTATAGAAGTAGACTGTTGAAGTAACAAAATTGTACATGCTATTATAAAAATTCCTTTCTAATGAAATAGAAATTTTATAAAGAATATGTTTTGTTTCATCCTCAAGCTGTTATATTCTTATTTGCCATTTTACTTAAGTTTTCCACATTTGTTTTTTTTTCTTTCCCTTGGTTTGATTTATCTCTAGGCTAAGGAACATACGGTATGGCTTCAATACAGTACTTGTAATCCTCATCTGGCGAATTTTCATTGCAAGATCGCAAATGGCAAGAAACATCTGGTATTTTGTTGTTAGCCTATGTTACAAGTTCCTCTCTTACTTCAGAGCATCCAGCACTATGAGATACTAGAGATGACAATTCCAGCATTAGGACATCTATGCATTTGGTGGTCTAATGGCACAAAGCCGTATAATATACCTACTCATCTTGTCTTTTGTAAAAACATGAAATATTAGATCTGGATTGTGAAATACAGTTCATGTGATGCTTAATTGTGTATTTCTGTGAAGATTATATGGCTAATCTGGATCAATCTCTCATTAGGCAAATATGTAGGTAAAATATCCAAGCAGATTTAATACATCTGTATGAGGAAAATGTTAGGCCATTGACCAGTGTAACTGCAATTCTGGAATGCATTCTATTAAAATCTGCCTTAACATAGTAAACTTAATTTTTATTGCAAATAAGCGCATTTAGATAAGGTAAACAAATTATTCTCTTAGGTGGCAATTTATTTGAGAATCACAGTGGATTTTTCTGGTTAATCTTATGAGAAATATTCCTTGTAAATTATTTAAATGAAACATTCTGTTAATCTTTCCTTCTTAGCTCTTTTCCAGAGACTCTTAACTATACAAAAATTACTAAAAGAAATATAAAAAACACAATTTGGGGGGGGGGGAGTGCTGTTACAAGTACACCTACACATATGGATTAATCCACAGGAAACAGTTAACTGTCCGCCACTGAGAATTATACCCAAGCATTAGAATGCTTGAACACTATTTCCCTCAGCCATTTCTTAAGACCAGCACCTAACTAAAAAGGCAGAATACTTTTAAGAAGGAAACTGCCATTGGTACGCAGTATTTTATCTCGAGCTTTATGAATTGTGGCTATAAAAGAGGGTGCAAAGAGAAAATGATGAAATAAGTGATTTTGTCCCTTAAGATAGAGCAAGAGAAACTTTCATTGCAGATAAGGAACTTGAGATCCAAATAGGAAAAAAGTCTGTTCCCTGTGTTACCCATATAATTTAAAAGTGAATTACCAAATGCTTTCTTCAGCATTTAGGAGTCAGTATATTTATGCTAAATAAGTTCAGTAGTTTCAGTAGAAATAGTTGAAACAAAAATGTAGAACATGGAAACTGTTGAATAACTCCTACTTGGGCTAATATCTTTTTCTATATGTTTAAATTGATTTAGCAGTGAGCATCCATTTGCAACTGTCCCCATAAAATGTAGATTTGAATTATGCTTCATTTAAAACATGGTTTTTATATTTCATGACGTGTTCTACATTCTGTGCTAACTTAGATGCATTTATTTGCTATAATTCACATTTCCAGGTGTAGTATAGGATAATCTGATCAACTTCTATTATATCTATTTTTATTACTATGCTTAAGTAAATTGTGAATGAATCATACAAGTGTTATGCACAAGACATATGTGTCCTACACTTACTGTTCCACATTCAAACCTTATGCCACTGTTAAAATCTTCCATATAATTGTGCTTCTACTTTTAAAAAGAATGTTTCCTTGTTAAAATTTAACTATTTTTCTCACAGTTGAATATGATTTTTTTAAAAAAAACAAAACTTAAATGTGCATATAATATTTACAGGGATACAACATGTTGCATGGTCAGGGACCACACTCTTTTAAAGAGTGTGCGAGACTGCTGTTGCAATGATGGAATACAATAAATTGTGAACTTTGTGATGTCATATTTTACCATTTATTTGCAACATCTTTACTATATCTGTCTGTCACAGTTGCTCCCTAAATAATTCCTCACTGACCATATATCAGTTTGGCACATTGCAATAGATGTCTGGAACTTAACATGCAAGAGGATGGGTGTGTACATGTATGTGTGTACACAGGTGTAATAAATATTGGTAAGGCAACTGAATGTTACTTAGATAGTCATTTTTCCTGAGTATCTTGTTTTATGGAATAAATTATAGGTTTCCTTAAAACAAATACAGCTGAGAAATAACACAACTTTCCATAACATTTTTTTTGAGACAAATCTTTCAGACTTCCACACATCTAGGTGATTCATTCTATTTTCATATCTAAATATTCTCATGCTATTCTTGCTAATATAGCAGTATCAATACCCATTGTTTCAAACCTAAAGGAAAAATATGTGAATTTGAATGCCTGAAAAGTTTCAAAATTCCCCCCAAAAATGGTCAAATCTGAAGTGTGAGAAAAAGGTATTATGAAACAAAGCCCTTGAATATGCCAGAATTTAGAATTAGGATTATAGAAACAACATTCCTCTACAGTGTGAGTTCCTTACTATAAGTTTAGATTTCAGAAACAACATTTTAAATAATTATTTAATAAAAATATTTGGGTGCCTTTGTCTGTAAACCAAAAATAAACCAATTCCTGAATACTGCATTTGTTGAATTTATCAGGTAGCTTAAGCTAAATGTGAAATCTTAATTGAAAGTATCATGTGCTATGAAATAGTTATAACTTAATATACTACTGCTTTGCTTTAAGTGTTTGTGATATACTTGTAAACTTGTGAAGATGAGAGAAAGATAAAAGTAGCACATCATTACCAATTTTCCTTCCTTGAAAGGGAAAAACAAAGTAGAGAAATTGATCATTGAATCCAGGGAGTGTCTGAAATTTCATTAAAACATTGTTTTACCCTGCTTTTAAAAAAGTACATTCACATAAATTGAAGACTTACCTATAAACAAGTTTTCAGCCCATGTTTAGCTATGATTATTACCACTTAACACATTTTTTTAAAAAAACCTGTTTATTAGTTAAGGCAAATTTTGAATGGCTTGTGTCACGTTATATCTTCTGTTCTACCTTAAACTGCAGCCAAGATTTCTGCTTCTTGATGAACATCTTTTTGCGTTGTTGCTACAATTAAAATGTGCTGACTCTCCCAATTCTATCATCTACCTATGTGAGGAAATACTGCAGTTACAAAATGCATCAAAACACTGATGTAACTTTCTTTTATCCTTCTTATAAGAAGAATGCTTATAAGAAAGTAGAGCATGTTTTAAGGGTTTTTTTTAATCCCATTTTTTTCTGTAGGATAATGGGACATGGAGAAAAACACAAATAGCATATTCACATTTCAATTTTTTCTCATGGTTAGAACATTTTCCATTTTACTCGATCACAACATAGAAGAATTTAGTGATCTTTTATTTTATTCCATTAGGATTTAGCCAAGTTGGAATTAATGTTTCAAGTGGCTATATTTGTTTCAAGCTTAAACCAAAGTAAATGTCTTGCCCTACATAGTTTTAATGAACAGCCTTTTATATTGTAAATAAAGTAGAGGTAAAATATTTTTTTCTGAGAACTGAACAAGAAATATTGATTGTATCCTTTACATCAGGCATGTCTGGATCTCAGGCTGCATACATGCATGCACAGCTAGTATTGCGGCCCCACAAGATTGTAAACATTTAACATTATGTGATTTATATACATTAACTGTATTTTATATTTTATACACAACCCAAGACAATTTCTCTTCACTCAGAGTCACCCAGGCAAGCCAAAAGCTTGAATACCACTGCTTTAAATGGAAAGAGCTGTCAGTTGTCATCCATACTTCTGTAGTCTCTATGTTTGACTTTGGAAATCTGTTTCACACGTGGTTAATTTTTGCATAGGGTATTAGAAGCACGCAACAAGGTCAGTGCTGTCTTTCAGTAACTTCAAGTAACTAAAGTTCAAGAGAGAACTTATTCTATATAATTGAGCTCAAATCCCCTTTATAATCATGCAAATATTTGATCAAATTTCGAATTGATTTGCTTATGGGATCACTTCCCCAAATCTACTTTTTAAAGTGCATAGATATGATAGTATTGTCTGATTTAATAGACTGTTATATAATTTACTTTAGTTAATGACTAATTTGATTTGCTTCTTCAAGTCCTGTTGTGTACTTCCACATCATGGTGACAGCGGTGGGTGCATTCCTTGAAGGGATGAGTGGAGAATACCAGGACTGCATGTTCAACAGATACTCAGCCACCCAAGAGGTGAAGGTTATCTCAACTGCCCAGCTAGAGCAAGCAGACTCCTATATTGGGCAGCAGTGAGAGGTGGATGATTGCCTCCTACTGCATGAAAGAAGAAAGTGATAAACACTCACTGAACTTCAGTATTGGAAAGACTCCCGAAGAATACTACACATAGCTGAAAAAGCAAACAAATGGATCATTGAATAAATCAACCCAGAGTTCTCACTTGGGACACAAATGACCAAGCTCAAATGATATTTTAAGATATATGACATAGATTATACAAAAAGCTAGCTCCCTTGAGAAGTTTATAATGCTAGGAAAGGTGGAAGGAAAAGAAGACAAAGCATGTAGCAAGGTATATGGGTGCAAATTCACTGGTGATGGGTTGGAAGACCTGAAGGACCAGGTTGGAGGCAAATCGTCCTGGAGGAGGTTTATGTGTGATTGCTCATCACTGACTCAATGAGACATCATGAGAAAAATGTGATTTCACTAAATTTAAACATCTAACTATTGGAGGGAATTCAGCTAGTGTCCCTCTGATAGTAGAGCAAGCGTGAAACAGTTTGCAGTAATTGTCTTTACCTGGCATTCCCAGCATCTCAATATTTGCTCTTGGGGTCCCCTAGTCTTAGAGGCAGACTTTAGAGGGAATATGCGGCTACAGGGAAGAATGGGCTACACTGAAAATTATTTCCTTCCGCTGCCACTGATTGGAAGCCTGCTATCTCCAGACAGAAACCGAAAGTGTTCCACTGAATGTTCAGATTATCTTCTTACAAGAAACATTACCTGGGAGTATAAGGCTGTGGTTTCCAGCCACAGAAGAACTTTGTGATATCTTTGCAATTCAGTGTTTAATATTTTATTTGGAAAGAAACCTGTGTGGTGGTTTTTATTCTTTGTGACTTTCACTTAAAGCCTTGGGCATTTATTTTTAATAGGAATATGCTACGCTTGGTAAGCCTGCTTCTATGTGCATTGGTTACGTGAGCCTCTTTTCATCACTTGTGTATTCCAAAGCAGATTGCACAAACTGGTGCAATTCAGATGCATTGGGGAGAGCCAGCTGGAAATTAGAGAAGGGTGACACTGATCTTAAAGAGGAAATAGATTTTTTTTTAACAGAGATGAGGGGGAGGAACAGATACAGTTGACATGTACTGTTATTTTTCATGCTTATTGCAATTTTTACATCATGTCTAATTATAGCTTTGCTTTTAATCTTTATCAAAGCATTGGGGTCTAACCAAGGTTTTTAACCAGGCGAGGCAGCAGCAATAAGCTATAAAAACAATGCTACAATAGTTATATAGGTTGAAAAATCCTAGTCCTCTTCTGTGCTCCTGTTAAAAATTATTGAATAAGATGCTAAGCAATTCAGAATATGGAAGATTACGAGTCGAGAAAACTTGGCATAAAGACTGAAAGTTCAGCTTTTTGTGACTGCCATCTCCAGTATGGTAATCAATAGAAGGATTATTTATCAGATACAGTTAAATCCATAGATCAGTCTTTGTCAAAATAACCAAAGCTTGCTTCTTAAAATTATAGATATATTGGCATCTCATTCAAAATGACAGTCTAGGCACTTTAAATATACACACTCAAATTCATTTTTCAATCACAAGCTTGCTTGCAGGAAGACTACTTCACATTTCCCTAGTTTCGGTTTCATCACTAACACTCTTAACATATAGTGATTGTTAGATTGATGCCTTATTGATGTCTAGGCTCCAAGAAAAGGAATTGACATGTACTGTCTACTGCAAAATGGTCTCTAATAAATTCTTTTAAATCATACATAAGGCCATTTTTTTAAAAAAAAGTCAATCTTTTCAAAAACATCTGACCATTGCCTTCTTCCTAGGATTAAGTGAGTGACTAGCTGCTCACTTTGTCTAAGGAAGAATTAGTACTTTTGCATTATGTCCAGTGCCACTATCTAATATGAGGGAATTGCACTGTATGTGCTCTCAGAGTAATTATTAAAGCTGTCTCCCCCCCCCACTCTCGGGAATCTCCAGATGATGAGACCTGAGTTGGGTAATGTGGACTGCAGAAACTGTTTAACTTGATGTGTCATAATGTCTGGGGAGTAGAAAGGAAAGTTTCTTTCTAGTGCAACCCAATCATCCTAGTTATTAAATGACCATTTGTTCAGCACTATTAAAAGCTACAACTGTGCTGAATCCCAAAGGTGATTTTTCTGGAGGCAACTGGACGTCCTTGTTTTTTCTTTGAAAACGTTTCACTTCTCATCCAAGAAGCTTCTTCAGCTCTGACAGGATGGTGGGAAATGAAAGGATTGATACCTCTTGCAGACAGCTGGTCATTTGCAGCCTTTTGGAGGATCATTGAAGCACTTGGAGGTTTATCTGTGTCCTCAGGGTCACCAGAGTAGTGCTCCTGGTTCCTGTAGTCTGCAATTTTTTCTCTCTGGAAATCCATTCCTACTCACACACCATTCAAAGGGTGTTCAACCCAAATTGTATAGATAAAAGTCTGTAGAGTTTATTAGTCATTTTATTTTATTTTATTTTTATTTATTTGAATGGATTTCTATGCCGCCCAACTCCCAGAGGACTCTGGGCGGCTCACAACATACTAGAAACCATTACAAGTATAAAATATAGAATTAAAAAATACAAAAGTTAAAAAAGAATCATACATTCATAAACAAGGGGGGAGACCCATATCTCATCTAGTTGGTCTCACTTTCACCCCGCCTGCCGGAAGAGCCAAGTTTTTATTGCTTTCCGGAAGGCCAGTAGGGTGGGGATGGTCCTGATCTCCGGGGGAAGCTGGTTCCACAGGGAGGGAGCTCCCACAGAGAAGGCCCTCCCCCTCGGCCCCGCCAACCGACATTGTTTGGTCGATGGGACCTGGAGGAGGCCGACTCTGTGGGCCCTAACCGGTCGTAGGGAGGTATGCGGCAGGATGCGGTCCCGAAGGTAACCTGGCCCTGAGCCATGTAGGGCTTTAAAGGTAACGACCAACACCTTAAATTGGATCCAGAGACTAATGGGCAACCAATGCAGCTGGCGGAGAATCGGTGTTACGTGGGTGCATCTAGGTACACCCACCACAGCTCGCGCAGCTGCATTTTGCACCAATTGCAGTCGCTGGACACTCTTCAAGGGTAGCCCCATGTAGAGCGCATTGCAGTAATCCAGCCGTGAGGTGATAAGGGCATGAGTGACTGTGAGAAGTGCCTCCTTCTCCAAGTAGGGTCGCAATTGGTGCACAAGACGTACTTGTGCAAAGGTCCCCCTAGCCACAGCTGAAAGATGTTGTTCCAATTTTAGCTGTGGGTCTAGGAGGACACCCAAATTGCGGACCTGTTCTGAGGGGGCTAATT
Source organism: Diadophis punctatus similis (assembly GCA_023053685.1). NCBI lineage: Eukaryota > Metazoa > Chordata > Lepidosauria > Squamata > Dipsadidae > Diadophis > Diadophis punctatus. The sequence goes on from JALIGW010000001.1 coordinate 241,317,216, forward strand.
TCTCCCCCCCCCAAGAACCAAGGAGGGACAGTTGGTCGAGTCCTTAGGAGGTAATATCCACAGCCACTCAGTCTTGTCAGGGTTAAGTTTTAGCCGGTTCTTCCCCATCCAGACCCTAACATCGTCCAGGCAGCGGCCCATTACGTCTACGGCTTCCCCGAATTGAGACGGGGTGGAGATGTACAACTGGGTATCATCAGCATATTGCTGATACCTCACCCCGTGTCGTCGGATGATCTCACCCAGTGGCTTCATGTAGATGTTAAACAGGATGGGCGAGAGGACCGAGCCCTGTGGCACCCCACATAGTAGGGGCCTAGGGCTCGACCTCTGCCCCCCTGTCAACACCGACTGCGTCCTGTCAGAGAGGAAGGAGGAGAACCACTGCAGAACAGTGCCGCCCACCCCCACCTCTCCGAGGCGACGCAGAAGGATACCATGGTCAATGGTATCGAAGGCCGCTGAGAGGTCAAGTAGCACCAGGATAGAGGAGTACCCCCCATCCAGGTCATGGTTGTTCCAAAGGTGCTTTTTCAGGCTTCCATTCCCCTCTATCCTGTCAGAGCTGAAGAAGCTTCTTGGATGAGAAGTGAAATGTCTTCAAAGAAAAAACAAAATCCAGTTGCCTCCAGAAAAAGCACCTTTGGGACAACTATGATCTGGATGACTGAGAATCTCCACAAACTGTGCTGAATGAATGCTACTTAAGCCCAGTCCTTAAAAGTTACCACCATTGCAGTACTTCTATGGCCGTGATGGCGAACCTATGGCACGCGTGCCACAGGTGGCATGCAGTGTGCTCTCTGTGGGCATGCGAGCCATCACCCTACTTCAGCTCCACGCATGCATGTACACCTCCCGCTGGCCAGCTGCTTGTTGGGTCTGCTGCGCATGCATGGGGACGGAATGCATGGGGGCCATGCGTGCATGTATGGGAATGGGGCGCATGCGGGGGACTCGTGCATGCGTGGGGGGCAGGGCACATGTGCAGGGGTCGCACGTGCATTGCATTTTGGGGGTTCAGGCGCGCGCTTTGAGCACTCAGTCCGGAAAAGGTTAGCCATCACTGCTCTATGGTCATGAAATAAACATTTGGATACTTGGCAATCCACCCACTTTTACAGCTGCAGGGTGTGTTTCAACTTCAAGTTCCCTGTGTCCACAATGACATTACCCTTTATGTCCTCATTTGCTTAGTCATTAAATTATGGTCCCAATTAGCATCATTAATTTAGGACTATCTGTACAATAAAGCAACAAGTGTAAGCAACTATACAACCAATGTTTTTGTTACTTTATTAAGCTACAGTACATATCCGTTGTCAATATCTACTTAACCAGTTTGGATTTTAAGGCTTTACTGCAAGGAGGATCACAGCTAAACATACCTTATGGGAAAAATAATGTGTAACTCACCACATACCTTTTGAGGACTACCTGTTCAACAAAGCAACAACTATACACAGTATGTCTTTGTTACCTTATGCTGCAGTAGACAGTTTGGATTTTAAGGCTTTGCTGAATGCAAGGAGGGTCAGAGCCAAACATACAGTAACTCCTGGGAAGGGTAACACATAATTTGCCATACAGCTGTCTAAGGCAGCAGTCACCAACTGGTGGTCCGTGGACCACTGGTGGTCCGCGAGAAAATTTTGGTGGTCTGCAGAAAAATTATTTGCATTTTTAATATGCACTAAATCAGGGGTCCTCAAACTACAGTCCCTGGGACAGATACGTGCAATGAATATGTGTGTTGCTGCAGAGAGTCTCCCCCTTCAGCCCTAGGGATCTGTGCTGCTTGTGGCCAGAGTTGGTTTGCTCTCAGGGTGAGGTAGAGCGTGCCCGTAGCACAATCTGGCCTGGATCTAGTGCTGGGCACTTGTATACCTAGAGCTTTAACTCTTGGAGTTTGCCCCCACTTCGATATGCTGGCAGCAGGGTCAGGGTCTCCTTGTGTTTGCTATTGTAGAAAGTAAATGTTGATTCAAGATCAGACTGGCTGGCTTGGGTGGCCCTGGATTTCAGGGATTGTGGTAAACTCATTCTCTCACTATTAAAGGGAAAATAAAAACCAAGTGTTGAAGAGTTGGAAACAACGGAGAAATATTATTCCTTTAACTATTCATACTACAGCTCTTCAGCATAGCTGCTTGAATATAGACAGTCTGGGAGATGACCTTGATGGAAACACAGTAAGCAAGAACTATTACATAAGCAAAGAAACCTGAAACTTTCCTTAATTTTAATATTTGGAAGAGACTGTATCCTGTCTCGATAAAGTAGAGCTCTAATCGACTTGGTTTCCCAATCTGGTTTATTTTGTAGACCTCACACTGAAACGGGTGCTACTCACGAAGAAATTTCATCATGTTCTCAAGCTAAAATGGTACACTGGGATATATGAAAGCTTGCATGCTTCATGTGTACCAAAATTTGCAATATTTCAGCCATAAGATTTTATGAAAAATCCTGTTTTGGACATTCTGGCAATGCTTCCGGTATGCATGAAATGGCTTGTTTTGCATCAGAAAGGAGGCTAAATTCTGCACTTGGAACATTGTAAAATAAAAGATTTATATCCCTACTTAAGTTTCTTAGTGTCTGTAACCATTATGGTGAAAAATGTGTACAAAGGTTGCAGGCGTTTTTCCATGCATGGCCTATCAAAAATCATAATTCTGTTTTTCTGAATCTTATTCCACTTCTGTGCATCAAGTTGAAATAAACCACCTGCACCTCAGTCAACCCATACTGATTTGCCAAACTAGATTGGATGCCCTGGGCACATTTTATATAAACTGCAATGAAATCATTAACAATCTTTTAAAAGATCTTAAACATGTATAATTTAAACTTTGCCTGAAACATTAATAGTAGTAACCGTAACAGTAGAATGTTTTGCTTTCTGCTGAAACAGGCTTAACACTCATGAGGATGAGTGGGATAAAATATGTTAATACATACACAATGTGGCAGAATTCTGCCTCAAATTAAATGTCGGTGAAGTCTAAAATGTATTTTATTGTATCTGCATACATTTGTATATTGCTCAGCTCCACTCCAGGTAGCGTACAATAATCACAGCATAAAACGTGCCATCCACTGCTGTGTTCCACAAATATTGCATTGTGTGACCGGCTATATCATGCAAAGCTTTTATTAGCTTTTTAAAGTGGTAAATGAATAAATCGGAACTTTCTTTCTTCATAATAGCTTGCTTTCTTACCTAGATTTGTTTCCAGCATGAAGTCTGCCAAAAATTCTCCTTTAAATCTTTTTATATAACATTTTTACACAGCCTGCATAATGATGAGGAAATTGTGGGGAAAAAGATGACGCAAAGAAAGAGGAAGAACTTTTCAAATGTTGGAATACTTGAGCAACTCAAAGAACCATAAGCTCTTGGCCTAAAGGAGAATGGGCACATTTTCTGCATTCCTTGTAGATGTTTCATCTTGTTCAGCGTACCCACCACAAACCACCTGTTCCTCATAAGAAATGACCAAGTAGAGATAGGACAATCAGAATATCCCTTTTGAGGTGTTGTACATAGATTACTTAAAAGTAAAATTAAGATAGCATGTCAAATGGGCTGCTTCATTCACAATCTCGGTCATAACATGGCCACTCAGAAGGTTTCCAAGAAGATTTTCTTCTCTGTTCATTTGTATTAGATTGACTTCACCCATTTCCTAACCTCAACAATAAAAAGATTTGTGGTGTACAGGCTCTATGGGTGTGGGTGTGTGGGTGGGAGAGAGAGAGAGAGAGAGAGAGATTTACAGGAAGTATTTATAAACTACGGTCTCCCATGATCTCAAAGCTAACTGCTGGCATTTTGTCAAAAGTGCCAGGCATCTCACTCTGCAGACTTGAGATTTATTAAAGTTGGAAAGCACAAACCAATTAAAATTATGTGGTTATGTGGAAGTTTAGTTCCTTTCTGCCTTCCTCTTATTTTTGGCACTATGAAGGAGACAGTATGAACTAAAGGGCAATGGACATCAATTGATTGAAGTTGACCCTGGTCTGATAAACCTTGTCTGATAAACAGAAAAGCAACCTTTTCCTCTGCTTCCCCAGGGTCAATTCTGCTAGTAAACAGGGAGGCAGCTGCTTCAGCAGCCAATTTTGAGTGCCATGAAAGGGCAGCAATATTAAAAATAGCTTAGTCATGTTTTCTGTTCCTGTAAAGAGTTGGAAGAGGTGCTCAGTGGGAAACTCTGTCTGTCTGTCTGTCTGTCTGTCTGTCTGTCTGTCTGTCTGTCTGTCTGTCTGTCTGTCTGTCTGTCTATCTATCTATCTATCTATCTATCTATCTATCTATCTATCTATCTATCTATCTATCTATCTATCTATCTATCTATCTATCTATCTATCTATCTATCTATCTATCTCAGTGGTTCCCAACCTGTGGTACGTGTACCACTAGTGGTACGCGAGGGCCTTCCAGGTAGTATGCGAACACTTTCGGGGTCATGAACGATTTTTAGTTAGTTATTTTTTACTTCACAAAAATGTTTACTGCCTAACACAAGATAATCTGGCAACGATTTGCAACTGTTGCCACACGCCACCCACCTGGTCCCAGCGGCCCGAGAATCCAGTTGCTGGATGCGCGGGGCCAAAAAGGGAACCAGGTGGTACGTGGCGACTGTACAGGACCTCCAAGTGGTACTCGATCATAAAAAAGTTGGGAACCACTGATTATCTATCTATCTATCTATCTATCTATCTATCTATCTATCTCTATCTATCTATCTATCTATCTATCTATCTATCTATCTATCTATCTATCTATCTATCTATCTATCTATCTATCTATCCATCCATCCATCCATCCATCCATCCATCCATCCATCCATCCATCCATCTATCTATCTATCTATCTATCTATCTATCTATGCATTAAAATAGTTGGAAGAGGATTGGCCTTTCATGCTGTATTTTAGCTGCAAGATGTTTGAGGCTGATGTTAATGGGAACAACAATCTCTTTGTGCAGTCTAAAAGCTGTTGAGAGCTGCTCAATTCTTTGTAGGAAGAATGCAATTGAGCCTTGACAAGCAGGTAAATTAATAATGGCTGCTAGATAAAGGCTATGAAATAAAGTTTTAGCTCTACAAATATATAGACTAATAATACCTTTTTATCATCAAGTGATGATGGAGCCTTCTGATTCTCCTACATATGCGCTGGATTAGCAGGAAGGCTACCTAACTTGTAAGTGAGTATGATAGATAGATAGATAGATAGATAGATAGATAGATAGATAGATAGATAGATAGATAGATAGATAGATAGATAGATAGATAGATAGATGCGCCCTATCAAATCCTGTACCTGTTAACAGTGGTGTCCACCAAGGCAGCGTTCTAGGACCAACACTCTTTATAATCTACTATAAATGACCTTGTGATCATATTATAAGCAACTGCCTCCTCTTTGCCAATGACGTAAAACTATTTAACACCATCGACAATACTTCTACCCTTCAAAAAGACCTTGACTTTCTGTCAGAATGGTCAAACAACTGGCAACTCCAAATCTCAACCAACAAATGCTCTGCATTACACATTGGCAAAAAGAATCAGAACACAAAATACAAACTGAGTGGACTCGACCTTGTAGACGACCCTCACTCTGTCAAGGACCTTGGAGTACTCATATCTAATGATCTAAGTCCCAAAGCCCACTGTAACAACATAGCCATGAAGGCATTAAGAGTTGTAAACCTAATCTTGCATAGCCAAGCTGCAGCCTTGGTGATTTCATGGACATCTCCATGCGGTTTCTTGGCAACACTCAAACAGATGAAAGCATCTGACTGGTCTTGCCTGGGCGGAGAAGTCAAGCAGGACCAGACCTGGTTAATACTTGAATAGGAGATTATCAAGGAAAATCAGGGTTGTGGGCTACACTGAGAATTGAAGAATTTGCAAAAATAAGTAAATGGTACAGTAATAAATTTCTGTATTATTTACAAAGGAAAAATGTGGCTTCAGGAATCTTAATCTGTTGGGAAAAAAATCCAAATGACTTCTGTCACCCCATTGATCACCAGGGTTGATTCGGCTGATCTGGCTGGCTAGGCGGGTGTCTCCTTCCTCCCTCACCGCTCCATGTGCGTCCCTCCCGAAGCTGTGCGCTCGGTGGAAGAGGACGACCTTCCCAGATAGAAGGAGTGTTCCGATCTTCGGTCAAGGGTATACGATAGCTGTGCTCCCCTGCTAGAACCTCCAAACAAGCTCAATGTCTATTTGTAGGAGAATGTAGGGTAGTCAAGCTTCCAAGACTCCAGACACATCCAAGTGAGGCGCTGCATTTAGCAGTTTGCCTTTCTTTTGGAGTGTCTCCTGCTTGGTCAGGGTTGGACTAGATGACCTGCAAGGTCCCTTCCAACTCTGTTAATCTGTTAAATATTTCCCTGTTTTCTCTGCTTAAAAGCGGCCTCTCTCTTTCTTGCCGCTCTTTACAGAAGTATGTACAGTAATAAGAGCTTGGTTAAAGCAAGCCGACTCTTACCTAGTTGAACAGTCTTGCTGTAGTGGAGAAAAAACGATGAATAAAATTGTTTAGATTTGTGACAATAGAATTATGACATCATCTTTCAATAAACTCAGAAAATAGTTTTCGTGGAAAACATAACCAATAATAAAGGACAGATTTACCAAAATTATACCTACCATCTTCTCCAATTTCACTGCCTCACAATCTGTAGGACACTTCTTACTATTCCTGTTACTTTTGACATGGGGTGGAGATAGGAGCAAATGGGAGCACTTCTAAACAAAGCAGAAACCTTCCAAGTGCCCTCGTTTTATTTTCTAAGAAGACTTCTTGTGCTCATTTGGAATCATAGTGGTTCCTTGAAAATAAGAAACCTGACTTAGAGGTTGGTAATTCACTTCTTGGTATATTAATTTTCAGGTTTGGTGTGAAAAAATTTTTTTTCTAAAAAAAAAAGAATTAGGTAGATGGTCCAAGAGTCCAGTAATCACAAAGACAGTAGTCACTGGTACATTGTGATACTCAAGAACCACACTGAGGACACCAGTTCTAGTGTAAGTATGGATACCAGGCAGTGCATGAATTTTAGTTAGGTGAAACAAACTATGTAAGTTCTATAATGAGATTTCAATTGGTACATAATTGCAATGCAACAGGAGATCTCAGACTTTGTTGGCTCCTAGCTGGGAGACTGCACCTAGCTACCTAGCTGATCTCAGAAAGCTAAAAAGAGTCATGCCTGGTTACTCCTTGGATGGGAAAAAATCAGAAAATCTCTGGATTTATATTCCAACAGCATAATTTGGTAGTTTGTGCAAAGAGAGGCAGTGAGTTTTAAGTTCCTGTGACAACACATTCTGAACCATTTCCCCTTAATTCATTGCATGGTTTGATTATTATCGGACAGAGTGTCCTAGAACACAGGATCCAGGAAAATCTTCCTTTAAAGCTTGGAATTGTTTGTCATAGTTCTCAATTTCTTGCATAATTTTACTTTTGCCTATCCCAAACTTGCTATTTAGAGACACTCCTTCTGCTAACTTCAGCACTGAAAACATTCAAACAATGATGCTTCTTAACAAATGAGCAAGTGGTATCAGCAAAGTTGTTTGACCAAACAAATCTGCAAATCTTTAAACATACATTTCCAGAAGTTTAACAATATGTCTTGTCAGAGACCCTGGTAGTCTATGAATGATGGATAGATCTTCAGCAAATAACTCCAGTTCTTTACATATTTATCCTGTGTGCCCTCTCTTTATGTTAACATAATTATTATTTCTTCAAAACATGAGGCATTATTCATTATTTAAAATATAATCTCTAAGTAGATGTATAAAACCATTTAGAATGGTAGCATATTAACGCCATAAGGACAAAACAATTATGAAATGCAGTATTGGAAATTCAATCAAGCAACCGTTTTATGAGCAGTTTGTAGATATTCATTTAAGTATGTTATCCTAGTAACTTCCCAGAAATCCTAGCCAGGGAAATAGGTATGAGTTATATGATTGCTGAATGTTGACACACCCAACAACACCCAAAACACAAACAGGCTAGAACACTTTTATTGAAAACTCTGATTGACAGTACAAACTTAACCATACATTTTAATCTATGCAGGATATCTACAGAGAGAGATAAAAAGAAAGGCTTATACTGTAGATGACCTGCATTGACCTACTTTCTACATTCAGAGTTTCTAGACCAGAGGAGATGAACTCAGACTAAATCCCAAAGGTATGTTTGTCTATTTAACCAACATAATTAAAATACATCCCTCTATGGTATTCATAAGATACATGTTCTATCTAAATGTGTTTAGTCTTGCTCCTTCCAAGCCATCACAATCAGGCACACTATGGCAACGCTTGTGATCACTTTAAACAATGAGTATTGAATATATGTGTGGCAAGAATTATTCATCTTTGCAAGAAACCTGTAGAGACAAGAGGATGTGGGAAAAATTCACCGCCTCCTAGATCATTGCCAGTACTTCTTTGTTTATTTATTAGATTTATTTATTTGTTTTCCATCCATTTTACTGTTACGGCAATTTTGGGTGGCTTATAAAATAATACAAAATATTTTAAATAGGTAACATCAAATGATTAAAATTTAGAAAGATTAAACAAAGGTCAGGAGTGTGAGGGCCATCCTCAGTTCTAGCAGGAGAATATTCCAAATGGTTCAATATGGCCGAAGAAAGAGGAAATGCAGAAGCACAAGTATATTTTAGACACAAGTTACAAGAAAATAAATATTGAATAATAAAAATATCTTTAGAGGAATCAAGTGTGCTGTAATAATCTGCAAGGAGCCGAGGTGGCGCAGTGGTTAAAAGCAGCACTGCAACCTACTTCAGCTGACTGGTAGTTCAGCAGTTCAGCTGTTCAAATCTCACCAGGCTCAAGGTTGACTCAGCCTTTCATCCTTCTGAGGTCGGTAAAATGAGGACCCAGATTGTTGTGGGCAATATGCTGAACTCTGTAAACCGCTTAGAGAGGGCTGTAAAGCACTATGAAGCGGTATACAAGTCTAAGTGCTATTGCTATACTTTGATAAAATCCATGGAAGACCAAATTTAGCAAACAAGTGGAGACGGAAAGGAAAGCCATACTTTAAATATTGCCCAACTATAACTCAGAATACATTCAAAATAGAAGCAGTCTTTACTATATAATACTGATGAATTGATTTTGTGAATATATATGGCTGCCATTTAAATACAAGCAAAACTTAGGTAAAAATATAACAGCCATATGCAACTACCAATTTAAAAGGAAGTGACTGAGTCTGCTTGCAGATTGTCTGACAGCATAAAACAAAGCACACATTTTTGAGCTCCATTAGTATCCTGATTCGTAGTCAGGAGTGTCCACAGGATGTGGCAAAGAAAGTCAAAATGGTAACCTCAGATTTCCGCCTGTCCTAGCAAGAATAATGAGTCTAAGAGGACCTCCCGAATGTGAAAAATGATTGGTTGGCTTTCAAAAAGGAGGTACTTTGCATATTCTGGTTGCCATCTTGCCTCTTTTTGACTTTGCCATACAGACACCCTGTACCTGAGGGAAAAGACAGATCATTAAGGCCTTCTGAAACTTGGGCTTTAATTCCATGGCATGTTGGCTGACAACCACAAGGGTAAATGGAAAACAAATTTTAAAAGGTATTAAATCAAAATCAGATTATCTACAATGGAACAGAGAAAAGAGATATAAGAAAATCACAAAGCACAAAGGCCATGGCCTTTAACAGAAAGCAAAAGGAACAGGAAACATGACAGAAAAGAAGAATAAAAGCATTAAATGTGAATGGCAGAGCATCAAGCTGGAAACAGCCAAATAAAAGAATGTCATAGAGGCATAACGATGTACCTAAAATGGAATTGGAAAATGGATTTTAAAGCAGGCCCCTAAGGCAAGTAATACCATTAATGCTGAAAGGCTCCAACCACTACAAAGTTTGAAAAGCATTTCACATCTGTTGTGACAGAGACTCTCGAGATACCATATTAAGAGTGGCACAAAGAGCCATGCTTGTCATTTCAAGATAAGATTGAAAGACCTGCACATGGATTAGAGAACAAACAAAAGTGTATGATATCATCAAGAGTGTAAAAGAATTGAAATGGAAATGGGCTGGTCACAGAGCAAGAGGAACTGATGGCAGGTGGACCAAGGCAGTCATAGAATGGATCCCACTTGATAAAAAGCGCCCACAAAAGGGACCTAAAACAAGATGGATCAATTACATCAGCAAGTATTGCAGGCCCAATTGGCAAAAGAAAGCTCAGGACTGTATTGGTTGGAAACATGCGGAAGAGGCCTTCACCCTGCAGTGGATAGAAATGGCTACAAAAATGATGATGAATATTCTGAGTGTGCACATTTCCATAAATCTGTATCATATTGACTGTTTCAACATTAATTTGTTTTCTAGCAATCACCACCTTGACATTCTATTTTTTCACAGATGCTGCAATCTGTCAGTTTTTTTGGCAACCTCTACAGTATCATCCTAAGATCTCTTTCACAGATAGGCATTGCTAGCTCAGAGTTGTTCCTATGCTCCATGAACTCTGAACAACATAGACAAAATCTCAACTTTGATGTGATGGTATGCGGCAGATTTTGACACATCCAAGTGAGGTAACAATTTCCTTGTCACTGATCCAGGAACTGCAAAAAGCAGGGAAAGAAATGTTTGGTGCTTCTGGGAAATGGTTTTTAGGTCAGGAACCTGAATGGGCAGGACTCAGAAAACACTGATAAAACTTTATTTACTCTAGGTATACAAGAAAGGGTGCAGTTATTCCTGTTAAACAACTCATGATCAGCTACCTCTTTTCCCCACTTTAAAGTCTGTTCGAACAAGTCCACAAGACATCGCTGGATGAATTACTGTGGCTCACATTTTTATGCAAATTCTGAAACCAAGAGCGTTGATGATCCTTAATCACTTGGGCAGCACAGTTCTTTGTGTCAAAAGGCTAGCTTCTGGCCATGCCGTTCTGATTTAAAGTTCAGAACATTCAGCCATTTTAACGTATACACATCCATCATGCAATTCTCTCTCAGGGGTAACCAGCATTATGCAGAACACAGGAAATTATTGACTGAGAAGTGGAGAAGAAAGTAACCTAAGAACAAGAGAAAGCGTGGAGTCCTTGGTACTCTCTGAGCTTGCTTGTTTGCTTGCTTGCAAATGTTAGGAACCCTGATGGTAATGAGGGTTCAAGCAAACAACCAAGCTCAGATAGCACCAAGACTCCACAGTTCAACCCTGAGCGATGTTTATTCTCTTCTATTTGGAAAGACAAACTAAGTACATTTAATTCTATCAATGCCATTCACTATACTTCTCCATGCTTTGCATCCTTGCTAACTTCCTGCTACAGCAACTGTAAATCTCATGCCGACTATGTTATTTTAAATGTACAAAAACCAGTATTGTATCCTTCTGTTTCTCCAAAGATGTTCAATATATACCTGCACCAATTAAAGTTTTCTCAGCTAAGATCCGAGCCCAGGTCCATTTCTGGGCTCAGTTGAGCCCTTACAAGTTACTGGTCTTCCTTCCTTTGGAAAGAGTTCAATCCATGTTTTTGCAAACCATTTTCAAACACTTTGTTGCATTTTGAACACTGTTATTTTGCTAGGAAGCTGGCCTACTTAAAATGGAAATTTCTACCTGGATTTTCATTTCTTCCTATTTTTTCCACCTCCTTGTCCCCTTCAATTATGATTGACAGTGATCAGTCTTCTAGTCAACACATGCTGAGGTGGAGCCGAGGTGGCGCAGTGGTTAAATGCAGCTATGGCAGGCTACTCCAGCTGACTGGTAGTTCAGCAGTTCAGCTGTTCAAATCTCACCAGGCTCAAGGTTGACTCAGCCTTCCATCCTTCTGAGGTCGGTAAAATGAGGACCCAGATTGTTGGGGGCAATATGCTGAACTCTGTAAACCACTTAGAGAGGGCTGTAAAGCACTGTGAAGTGGTATATAAGTCTAAGTGCTATTGCTATTGCTATGCTAAACTACAAAGTAATGGCTGTCACTTTGATCGGCTATGAACGTGCATCAGCTGATCTTAAATATCAGGCCATTGATTTAGAACTGCAACCAGACTTTCCAGCTCTACTCAGAAACACCTTTTTATTTATTTATTTATTAAAATTTCTATGCCGCCCAACTCCCGAGGGACTCTGGGCGGCTCACAGCATGTATAGAAACATATAAAAGTAAAAACAATTTTATAAAAAACCATATTAAAATACTATGCATAATTTAAAAAACTTTCAGTCATACCCCGCCTGCCGGAAGAGCCAAGTTTTTATTGCTTTACGGAAGGCCAGCAGGGTGGGGATAATCCTGATCTCTGGAGGGAGTTGGTTCCAAAGGGAGGGGGCTCCCACAGAGAAGGCTCTCCCCCTCGGCCCCGCCAACCGGCATTGCTTGGTCGATGGGACCTGGAGGAGACCCACTCTGTGGGACCTAACCGGTCGTAAGGAGGTATGCGGCAGGATGCGGTCCCGAAGGTAACCTGGCCCCGAGCCATGTAGGGCTTTAAAGGTAACGACCAACACCTTGAATTGGATCCGGAGACTAATGGGCAACCAATGCAGCTGGCGGAGAATCGGTGTTACGTGGGTGCATCTAGGTACACCCACCACAGCTCGCGCAGCTGCATTTTGCACCAATTGCAGTCGCCGGACACTCTTCGAGGGTAGCCCCATGTAGAGCGCATTGCAGTAATCCAGCCGTGAGGTGATAAGGGCATGAGTGACTGTGAGAAGTGCCTCCTTCTCCAAGTAGGGTCGCAATTGGTGCACAAGACGTACTTGTGCAAAGATCCCCCTAGCCACAGCTGAAAGATGTTGCTCCAATTTAAGCTGTGGATCTAGGAGGACACCCAAATTGCGAACCCGTTCTGAGGGAGCTAATTTCTCCCCCCCAAGAACCAAGGAGGGACAGTTGGTCAAGTCCTTAGGAGGCAATATCCACAGCCACTCGGTCTTGTCAGGGTTAAGTTTTAGCCGGTTCTTCCCCATCCAGACCCTAACATCGGCCAGGCAGCGGCCCATTACATCTACGGCTTCCCCAAATTGAGACAGGGTGGAGATGTACAACTGGGTATCATCAGCATATTGCTGATACCTCACCCCGTGTTGTCGGATGATCTTGAGTCATTTATGCACATCTTCTCCAACCAGCTAGATATCTTAGCTGCACAATGATTCCAAAATTCAGAAGGGTCTTATTCTTAGCCAGATTCAATGCTCTCCCAATAGCCGTTACTGAAAGAAGATACCAAAAGATTCCCTTTGAACAAGGACTATGTTCATATGGTGAAGGAATAATTGAAGCAATGGAACACATTATTCAGTACTGACCTTTTTACACAGGTGTTCCCCGGGAATTATGATTTCCATGGTTTACTCAGTATCCTGGCTGTTATTGTTTGTTTATATTAAGTTGCTAATTGAATCAATCTGATTTTATTTCCTTGATCAGAGTCAAGTATTGTTGTTCTATTGTCTATAGTACAGTTTGCCATAGTATGTACTGTAATCCTTTTAAGATATTTTAGAACAATTATGTTTCTTCTTTTTATCCTAATTAATTGTGAATTTTGTATTTTATTTGCCAGTCTATGACTGAATATAGAGGGATTGATTGATTTTAATTTGCACCACATCCATTTACCAATTATCTTAATTAATTGTGAATTTTGTATTTTATTTGCCAGTCTATGACCGAATATAGAGGGATTGATTGATTGATTTTAATTTGCACCACATCCATTTACCAATTCATCCATTACCTTTTTTTAAAAAACAACAACTTGATACTCCTCTTTTTAAACATTTTTAAAATATATAATATAATGTCCTGGATACTTTAAAATAGGAAGGAAAACTCACAGTCTTCCAATTTGTAGCCTGGTGCCTTAAGCCGTATAACAAATTGGTTCCCCAAGCACTCTATATAGTTTCATGTGGGTGACACAATAAAATAGTAATGGAAAGAGAGGGAGGGAGGGAGGGAGGGAGGGAGAGAGAGAGAGAGAGAGAGAGAGAGAGAGAGAGAGAGAGAGAGAGAGAGAGAGAGAGGCAGGGAGGGAGGGAGGGAGGGAGGGAGGGAGGGAGATATGATTTGTTCCTGGCCGCAATTCATATTTTCCAAAAATGTAATCCTCTGTTGTAATAAAGAGTTGCTTAACATATCTGCACATTCTTGTACTCTTCTTCACCTCACCTCATACCTAAGGATAGCATCATCCTTCTGCTTTAGTGGCAATTGTATCAATTTAGCCCACAAGGATAATAAAAAATATTGATCGTAGTGGGTACTCTCATAGTATAATGTGGGGATTGCTTTATAATTTTGCAGAAACGTTAATAGTGATTTCTTGACATCGAATCCTTCAACCTCTGTGCATTTTTATCTTTCCATCTTGCTATTTGCCTACGGCTAATGAGGCGTTGCTTTCCGATGATGAAAACTGAAATAAAAGAGCAAATTGTGAAAAGGCTGTTGGAAGGAAAAGTTCATGATGTAGTTGCAATTGGTGAGTGACACATACCTACATTAAAATGCCGATGACAATAGGTGCTCCCCATACCTTGTCACAGTGTGATCTGATGTATAGCACTCCCCCACAAAACCCCCACACACAAAAATAGTACGAATGAGCTGTGAATGTAGACCAATGAACTATGTTTTACAACTGGGTTGTTAGAATTTTAATATACTTTCAGAGCTGCTTTGGAATGCTGATTGGCTTCTTTTCCTACTTTGTGTGTTTATTCACTGAAATAAAAAATCTACAAAGGTCACTATTACATGCAAGTGGGAGGGGGAGATGAAGTATGCTCTCTGTCTCATTTAAGCGTGATTCTGGTATCTCAGTAGCAGCATTCACCAAGCTTTGCACTGCAGGGATGTTGAGATGACATTGATCAGAATACCAAATCTTATTTCTAGAGCAAAAAATTATTCAGTTGTGCAATATTTAACTTATTTTCCTATTGTAAGGGACTCAGGGTGAGCAGCTGCCCAAAGGATCCAGACTGATATATTCCACGGCACAAAATGGGAAAGTTAGAAAACAGCCTCAAGTTAAGTAGTCTGGCATGTTACTAACCTGATATATTTCAGTCTCAGGATTAGACCACAGTTCTCAACAGCAACTGATATTCAAAGATGTGCTGAGATTTGATCAGGGGTGAAATCAGGGGTGAAATCCAGCAGGTTCTGACAGGTTCTGGATAACCGGAAGCGGAAATTTTGAGTAGTTCGGAGAACCGGTAGTGGGAATTTTGAGCAGTTCAGAGAACTGGCAAATACAAAATACCACTGGGTGATATCCAATTTTTTTTACTACCGGTTCTGTGGGCGTGGCTTGGTGGGCGTGGTGTGGCTTGGTGGGGGTGGCAGGGGAAGGATACTGCAAAATCTCCATTCCCTCCCCACTCCTGGGGGAAGGATATTGCAAAATCTCCATTCCCTCCCCACTCCTGGGGGAAGGATATTGCAAAATCTCCATTCCCTCCCCACTCCTGGGGGAAGGATATTGCAAAATCTCCATTCCCTCCCCACTCCTGGGGGAAGGATATTGCAAAATCTCCATTCCCTCCCCACTCCTGGGGGAAGGATATTGCAAAATCTCCATTCCCACCCCACTCCTGGGGGAAGGATATTGCAAAATCTCCATTCCCACCCCACTCCTGGGGGAAGGATATTGCAAAATCTCCATTCCCTCCCCATTCCTGGGTGAAGGATATTGCAAAATCTCCATTCCCACTCCACTCTGGGGCCAGCCAGAGGTGGTATTTGCCGGTTCTCCAAACTACTCAAAATTTCCGCTACCAGTTCTCCAGAACCTGTTAGAACCTGATGGATTTCACCCCTGGATTTGATTAAACACCCTTAAGAAGGGTGAGATACTGCATTTTCTAAATAGAGGGAAAGCAAGTTATCTAAAATATGACTTTTGTTCCACAGAGGTTCTATCTATTCCAATGCTGTATTAAAGGAGCCACTCTTTTGAGAACAGTGGTTCTCAACATAGGTGTTTTTATTAGTAAGCCCTTCCTCCATTATGAAATAATGTTGGCAAAGAACTTAATTATGTGGTCTTTTGGGGATTAGGCAAAGACCTATATATCCAGCCTGATTTTAAAGTGGTTCAGATGATTGAGGACAATCCATATTTAAAAAAAAAGTGTCTTTAATATGAAAATGATGTAAAATGTTCTTCTTTCGAGATACTTTTCTTTTGCTTTTACAGCTTAATAATTAATTTTGCTCCTAAATGCTCCTAAATTTTGTTTAAGTGACTCGAAGCTACTACTTACGAGGGTGAGTCAAAACGTAATGCCATTTTCTTTAGGACAGGTATAATTACCAACACAGGAATATGTAGCATACATCAAAATGAAGCTGGTCCTCTGGGGATCACATCCCTACTTCTCAACATAGTCACCGTTTCTCTCAATATTTATTTATTTATTTATTTATTTTATTTATTTATTTTTGTCAAGTACGTGTTGGTAATATACATAGCTATAACATTGTTTATATACATAAGATGGGTACTGAGAAGAGGGAACATTAGGACAGGGATGGTAGGCACGCTGATGCACTTATGCACGCCCCTTACTGACCTCTTAGGAATCGGGTGAGGTCAACAGTGGACAGTCTAAGGGTAAAGTTTTGGGAAGGTTGGTGACGAAACCACAGAGTCAGGTAGTGAGTTCCAGGCAATTACCACTCTGTTGCTAAAGTCGTATTTTCTACAGTCAAGTTTGGAGCGGTTCACTTTGAGTTTGTATCTGTTATGTGCTCGGGTATTGTTGTGGTTGAAGCTGAAGTAGTCGTTGACAGGAATGACATTGTAGCAGATAGTAATGTTCCACCTTCGAATGAGAGCATGTATCCCTGTCTCGTAAAATGTTGTTGACTGTTCTTTGAGCCACTTCTTCACTGCAGTTTTCACTTCCTCGTCACTGGAATAAAAATCCTCCATACTCACCAGATGTAACGCCTTTAGACTATCCTCTCTTTGGCCCCATGAAAGAGGGTTTGAGAGGCAAACATTACTCCAGTGACGAGGAAGTGAAAACTGCAGAGAAGAAGTGGCTCAAAGAACAGTCAACAAAATTTTACGAGGCAGGGATACATGTTTTCATTCGAAGGTGGAACATTGCTATTGAGAGAAACGGTGACTATGTTGAGAAGTAGGGATATGATCCACAGAGAACCAGCTTCATTTTGATGTATGCTACATGTTCTCGTGTTGGTAATTATATCTGTCCTAAAGAAAATGGAATTACTTTTTGACTCACCCTCGTACATTACAGACAACTATGTAAATGTCATAAATGCACAATTGTATGGGAGTGATTTTCTGCCTTCACATTCCTAAGCAATGAAATTCAGCATTATGACAAATATTTGATACTTGGTCATTTTGCTCACAACTATGCTCTACAATCTTTATTATTTCAGATGCTCACAAATAATGAAAATAAATATCAAATCAATGGAAACGGATCTTTTGAACTGTATTTTTATGAAAGATTGTGTGAAAAGAAGGCAAAGAACCATTTGAACATTTATCTCAAAAAAGGCATAAATCCAGCTGGTGAGAGGCTTTAATTATCTCATTACAGCTGGGAAATTCATCTTACAGTATTGAAGTTTTTTTTATTTAAACAAATCTTCCTGAAATCTATTTTGCTTTTGCTTCCTTGTCTTGCCAGCTTCAAAGGGCTTGGTAATTTCCTTGACTTACTACTAACATTCTTTGTTAATTATTTGCTTCTGGGAGAAATATCTTCTCTCTCTATATGTTCTACAATTGCTTAGTTATTACATGTAGCCATTTGTTTCAAAGGCTCAATGTTGGAAATTGTTTTTTAGAACTCTTGCATGACAATAACAACAATCAGAAAAATATTTTCTAAAATCCTACCAGCATGGCTGTCAGTATAATTGATAGTGTGCTATTGCCACCTCATGGTAGTATTAAAAATATAACAAAGCCTAAAGATAATATCTCCCATTACGTCCTTGTAAAACAGATGGTAAAATTATAATTTGTATAGGACATGATATTATTGAGTGATGAAGAAATTTCTGCATAATGAATTATATACAGTTAGGAGATGATAGCTAGGTAGCTAGGTAGCTAGATGATAGCTAGTTTAGATAGATGATAGATAGATAGATAGATAGATAGATAGATAGATAGATAGATAGATAGATAGATAGATAGATAGATAGATAGATAGATAGATAGATGATTTAGATTTAGATTTAGATTTAGATTTAGATTTAGATTTAGATTTAGATTTAGATTTAGATTTAGATTTAGAATTAGATTTAGATTTAGATTTAGATTTAGATTTATTATTAGAGTTGGAAGGGACCTTGTAGGTTATCTAGTCCAACCCCCTGCTCAAGCAGGAGTTCCTACACCACTTGAGACAGATGGCAGTCCAGTCTCTCCTTGAAGGTCGCAAGTGTTGGGGCTCTCACGACCTCTGCTGGCAAGCTGTTCCACTGGTTGATCGCTCTCACCGTCAGAAAGTTTCTCATCACTTCCAGGTTGAATCTCTCCTTGGTCAGCTTCCATCCGTTATTCCTTGTTTGGCTTTCTGGTGCCATAGAGAACAGCCTGCTCCCCTCCTCTCTGTGGCATCCCCTCAAGTATTGGAACACTGCTATCATGTCACCCCTGGTCCTTCTCTTCGCTAGACTGGCCAAGCTCAGTTCCTGCAACCGCTCTTCGTATGTTTTATTTTCCAGACCCTTTATCATCCTGGTTGCTCTCTTCTGCACTTTCTCTAGAGTTTCAATGTCTTTTTTGTAGTGTGGTGACCAAAACTGGATGCAGTACTCTAGCTGTGGTCTGACCAAGGCTTTATAGAGTGGTACTAGTATCTCTCTGGTCCTTGATTGTATCCCTCTATTTATGCAGCTCAGGACTGCGTTGGCCTTTTTGGCTGCTGCTGCACACTGCTGGCTCATATTTAGTTGGCTGTCTACCAGGACTCCGAGATCCTTCTTGCAATCGCTGCTATTGAGTGTGGTTTCGCCCAGTTTGTATGTGTATTTTTGATTCTTCTTGCCTAGGTGCAGAATTTTACTTTTCTCTGTGTTAAATTTCATTTTATTGGGTTGGGCCCAGTGTTCGAGTCTGTCGAGGTCCCTCTGGATTTTGAGTCTGTCCTCTGGGGTGTTTGCTACTCCTGCCAGCTTGGTGTCATCTGCAAATTTGGTTAGCATTTATAAAGATATTGAAGAGTACTGGGCCTAGGATGGAACCTTGTGGTACCCCACTGCTTACTTCTCTCCATGTGGACTTAGAGCCATTGAGGACTACTCGCTGGGTACGGTTGGTCAGTCAATTGTTAATCCATCTGGTTGTGTAGCTGTCTATCCCGCTTTTTTCTAGCTTATGAAGGAGTAGGTTATGATAGATAGATAGATGATAGATAGATGATAGATAGATGATAGATAGATGATAGATAGATAGATAGCTGCGTTGCAAAGGCCCTGCCTGTTCTGCTCGAGGCGGTTGCAGGGCTGGCGGTGGAGTTCCCCAGGTTGATTGTGCTGGGGGACTTTAATCTGCCATCACCCGGCGAAGCCTCGGGGGCAGTCCAGGAGTTCATGGCTTCCATGACAACCATGGACCTAACCCAAGTAGTTCAGGGTCCGACTCATGAGGGTGGTCACACACTTGACCTTGTGTTTCTCTCGGGGCAGTGGAGAGATGATCTGAGGCTGAGGGGTTTAGTCACAGTACCCTTGTCGTGGTCAGATCATTTCCTTCTGAGGTTGGATTTTATGGCACCACCCCTCCACCGCAAGGAGACGGGACCGATTAAGTGGTTCCGCCCCAGGCACCTAATGGAACCCGACGGATTCCAGAGGAAACTTGGGGAAATACCTGAATCCCTGGTACACAGTTCATCCGAGTCCCTGGTCGCCGCCTGGAATCAGGCGGCAGCGGGGGCTCTGGATCGGATTGCGCCTTTGCGACCTCTCCGTGGAAGTGGATCCAGGAGGGCTCCTTGGTTTACTGAGGAACTCCGGGAGATGAAGCGCCACAAGAGACGTCTAGAGCGACAATGGAGATCTAGTAAAGCTGAGTCTGACCGGACACTTTTAAGAACTTTCATTAAGTCTTACTTAGTGGCGATAAGGGCGGCAAAATGCTCGCATTTTTCCGCTCTTATTGCATCCGCTGACTCCCGCCCAGCCGCCCTGTTTAGGGTGACCCGCACCCTTCTTGCGAAGGAGGAAGGCGGAGACCCCTTGCAGGGTAGAGCTGAGGAATTTTCTCGGTTTCTGGCGGATAAAGTCACTCAGATTCGGACAGACCTGGACTCTGATTGGGCAGTACAGGCCGAGATGACTGGGGTAGGTCTTAGTCCGGTTATATGGGATAGGTTTGAACCGGTGACTCCTGAGGATGTGGACAAGGCCATAGGAGCTATGAGCTCCGCCACTTGTTTATTGGACCCGTGCCCTTCCTGGCTGGTTTCGGCCACCAGGGAGGTGTCACGCGGCTGGCTCCAGGCGTTGGTCAACGCTTCTCTGAGAGAGGGGTCCGTCCCGCAGCCCTTAAAAGCTGCGGTGGTGAGACCCCTCCTCAAGAAGCCTTCCCTGGACCCGGCGGATTTAAAGAACTTCCGTCCAGTCTCCAACCTTCCCTTCGCAGGGAAGGTTGTTGAGAAAGTGGTGGCACTCCAACTCCTACGACTGTTGGATGATACTGATTTTCTGGATCCCTTTCAATCTGGTTTCAGGCGCGGCTACAGTACGGAAACGGCTTTGGTCACCCTGATGGATGATCTCTGGCGAGCCCGGGATGGGGGTCACTCCTCTATCCTGGTGCTACTTGACCTCTCAGCGGCCTTCGATACCATTGACCATGGTATCCTTCTGCGTCGTCTCGGAGAGGTGGGAGTGGGCGGCACTGTTCTGCAGTGGTTCTCCTCCTTCCTCTCTGACAGGACGCAGTCGGTGCTGACAGGGGGGCAGAGGTTGAGCCCTAGGCCCCTACTATGTGGGGTGCCGCAGGGTTCGGTCCTCTCGCCCATCCTGTTTAACATCTACATGAAGCCACTGGGTGAGATCATCCGACGACACGGGGTGAGGTATCAGCAATATGCTGATGATACCCAGTTGTACATCTCCACCCCGTTCTCAATTTGGGGAAGCCATAGACGTAATGGGCCGCTGCCTGGCCGATGTTAGGGTCTGGATGGGGAAGAACCGGCTAAAACTTAACCCTGACAAGACTGAGTGGCTGTGGATATTGCCTCCTAAGGACTTGACCAATTGTCCCTCCTTGGTTCTTGGGGGGGGGAGAAATTAGCTCCCTCAGAACGGGTCCGCAATTTGGGTGTCCTCCTAGACCCACAGCTAAAATTGGAGCAACATCTTTCAGCTGTGGCTAGGGGGACCTTTGCACAAGTTCGTCTTGTGCACCAATTGCGACCCTACTTGGAGAAGGAGGCACTTCTCACAGTCGCTCATGCCCTTATCACCTCACGGCTGGATTACTGCAATGCGCTCTACATGGGGCTACCCTTGAAGAGTGTCCGGCGACTGCAATTGGTGCAAAATGCAGCTGCGCGAGCTGTGGTGGGTGTACCTAGATGCACCCACGTAACACCTATTCTCCGCCAGCTGCATTGGCTGCCCATTAGTCTCCGGATCCAATTCAAAGTGTTGGTCGTTACCTTTAAAGCCCTACATGGCTCAGGGCCAGGTTACCTTCGGGACCGCATCCTGCCTCATACCTCCCTACGACTGGTTAGGTCCCACAGAGCGGGTCTCCTCCAGGTCCCATCGACCAAGCAATGCCGGCTGGCGGGGCCGAGGGGGAGAGCCTTCTCTGTGGGAGCCCCCTCCCTTTGGAACCAGCTCCCTCCAGAGATCAGGACTATCCCCACCCTGCTGGCCTTCCGTAAAGCGATAAAAACTTGGCTCTTCCGGCAGGCAGGGTATGAATGAAAGTTATTTTAAATCTGGATAGTATTTTAACATGGTTTTTTAACAAAATTGTTTTTTACTTGTTATGTTTTCTATACATGCTGTGAGCCGCCCAGAGTCCCTCGGGAGTTGGGCGGCATAGAAATTTTAATAAATAAATACATAAATAAATATAGATAGATGTTAGATAAATAGATAGGTAATAGATACATAGATGATAGATAGATAGATAGATAGATAGATAGATAGATAGATAGATAGATAGATAGATGATAGATAATTTTCAGCAAGTTTAAGATATATGTTATATTTTATGATAATTTCCAGAGCAATAGCTATGTTGCAATGGGTGGGAGGCTTTTCAAAGGTCAGCAATCTGAATTATACATAATATGTTATCCTAAATACCAAGGAGATGAAAATACTTGAGCTGACATTGGAAACTAAGCAGGATTGGCCTTGTTAGTACTTGAGTTGGTGATTAACTGGGAATGCTAGGATTGTTGTTTAGATTGGGAAGTCGAAATTGGAAGAAAGCAATGGCAAGCTACTTTCAGCATCAAGAATGCTGCCACTAAGTACCAAACTTGATTTGTAGGCATCTTCACCTTATATGAGGTATACATGAGAAACAGATGTTCTAAATCATGATGAGGAATATAAACGTATTAGAAATTAGGGAGGATACAGAGTAATGAAATTAGGATATATAGACAGGGGCAATTATTTACTGATAATTGTCAATTACTTTTGAAAAAAATATTGTTACTTTGATGAGTAAGTGAAATATGATTTTTTGAGTTTGTTTAATTCATAAAAACTCAAGTAACCAAGACAGACAGACAGACAGACAGACAGACAGACAGACAGACAGAC
Organism: Diadophis punctatus similis; assembly: GCA_023053685.1. Taxonomy (NCBI): domain Eukaryota; kingdom Metazoa; phylum Chordata; class Lepidosauria; order Squamata; family Dipsadidae; genus Diadophis; species Diadophis punctatus. The sequence goes on from JALIGW010000001.1 coordinate 241,340,121, forward strand.
AGACAAACAGACAAACAGATTATACACATATATATATGTGTTGTGTGTGTTTGTGTGTGTATGAATTAAAGGGAAATAAGCACAATAGCTCTCTCTTCTGTACTAGTTAGACAGACAGAAATAAAGACAGACAGAGGGATGGTAATAGATAGTTACATTATTCAACTAAATTGGTTTAATTAACAATAGGAAAATATATAGAAACTAGAAGGTAAACAAGCACATCCAAAACCTTCAAGAAGGATTCATAGCAATAAATGTTGGAGAAGGGGTGTTTTTCAGCCTTATAGTTTAAAAAAAACAATGACAAAAGTATCTATTATATATTTTTCTTATGTTCCTGCTAGTTTTCAAACTATTTTTACATATTTCAAAAAAACACGGAGACCAACAAAAGGCAATTACTTCTTTGAAACAAAACTGATAGAGCTTCAAAAATTAATTCTGATGGCGGGGCCATGGCGGAGCGAAGCTAAGAAGCAAACTCCTGCAACTTAGCTCGAGTTTCTTCGTTCAGACTGCCGAAAATCCGCAGCGTGGAGCCTTGTAGGGGCTAGCTCGAGGAAGGGGATCATCGTGCGAGGACGGGAGGAGGCGCAAACCCCCGCTGAAGCAGATGGAAACCCCAAATCGGAGCGAAGAAGAAACCAGCAAACCACGCTGGTCCAGAGGTATGGCCGCCTGAGCATACAGCAAGGAAGGGAGAGATAGAGGAACGGCAAAATATTCGCAGATCATTGGAAATATTAGACAAATTGGATTACAGTTTTGATTTTCGGAGAATATTCCTTAAGAGAAGAGAACGATCGGCACCCCCGAAAGTCAATTGAGTCTCCAAAAAAAAAAGAACCTAGCGGCGCCTTAGCGGAAAGGAGCGAAGGCGAGACAAATAAAATTAAATCAACAGACTGCTTTAAAGGGATACGACCCAGAAAGAACTAAGGGACTACCGGAAAAACAGTTGAGGGTAAAAAAGGGACCCACGAGAAGATCATATCGGAAATACTCTGAAATTAAAGAAGGGGGGGGAAAGGAGAGAGAGAACTGTGACAAAGCAATCCTCTAGAGCGCAGACATCTTGAATAGACTGTGAAAACAGGAAAAGAAGATTGAAGACGCCACCCCCAGAGAGACATTTGTAAGAAACAGCATATGATACCCAATCAACTTGAAAACTTTAAAGTATATATTGAGTAAACCTATAATTAATAATACTTTGATAATTAAACTTTAACACTTAGTTACTAAAGCTATTAAAGTTAAGATTAGTATGTGTGGATATCTAAGTAATTAAATACTACGGTTATTAGTACATATTAGTTTTTTTTTTCATTTTATGGAAAGTAAGAAATAAGAAATAAGATTTTAAGAGGTATTAACAATAATTTAAACTAAGAAATTGAATTAAGTGAATTTATATATATATATTTATAGACATTTTCTTTCGCCTTTTTCTTTTTTTTCTTCTTTCTTCTTTTTCTATTATTGAATATTAAACTACTTAAACTGTTTAGATTGTGAATTAACAAAGATAGAAATTGTTAGTAAATATTTTTTTTTGATTTATATAATGAAAAGATAAATAGCAATAATAATAACAATAAGCTCTTAATAGAAATTTACAAAATAGAAAATTGATATTTAAATGATTAAGAATTAATCCTTCTTTTCTATCTCCCTATCTCAAAACACGAACAATACTCTCCAATACTCTTCCTTATTGTACTTTAATGAATTTCTGACTTTCATCTGATTCCTTTAAACTTTAGACTTGCTACTCCATTTCATGCTTCCCTCTTCTTTTCCTTAGTAGCTAGTAAACAAATTTATGAAAGTGTGGAATAACTTTTTCAGCAGAGTGATCATGTCAACAACAACTACTGTGACTAAACCAATTAAGAAACCAACTCCGGTAACACCTTCAGCAACAGGGCAAAAACTGATAACAGAGATGGCAACCACGGAAAAACAAGGACAAGCACCTTCACTATACACTATGCAGGCCACATTAGATAGAATATAAGAATTTATGATGACACAACAAGAAACAATGGTTAAAATGCAGCAAACAATATTTAATAATCAAGAACAGACCAATGAAAATTTTGAAGAAGTTAAGGGAAACATCAAAAAATTAGACAATAGAATGGAGGTAATCCAGGGAGTAGTAGCAAAACATGAACAACAAATTAAAAATTTAGAGGAAAAAACAGACATAACCGACAAAAAAATAGAGGAAACAGAAGAATTACTAATAGCAAAAAACAAAGAATTAGAGGGAGCTATTGCCCTCCTCGAAATGGAGAAATCAGCATTCTACTTAAGGTTCCAAAACATACCAGAGGTGAAAGAGGAGGATTTGCGGGAACAGGTAGTAGAAATATTAGCAGTAGCTCTACAGGTAGAAAAAGAAGAAATAAATAGACACATAGATGAAATCTACAGAGTACAAACAAACTTTGCTAAAAGACATAAATTACCCAGGGAGGTACATGTACGATTTACAAAAAAAGCAATAAGAGATGAAATTTATAAAACCACGAGAACTGAACAAATACTACATAAGGAAAGAGAAATCAATGTATTAAAACAAATTCCTAAACGAATAAGAGAAAAGAGAAGAGACCTACAATACTGTACTGCAAAACTAATAAGGCAAGAAATTCCTTTTAGGTGGTTGATTCCGGAAGGAATCCTAGTGACGTGGAAAGGGAAAAAAATTAAGATAGAAACAATGGAAGAAGCAGATCAATTTATCGAAACACATTTAGAAAAGGAAGGAGAGAGCAGTGCAGAGGGAGAGGGACAAAGCCAGGAAGAAAAAGAAATGATAGAAGAAATGGAGAGAATGAAAAGACAAGAGAGAGAGGGAGATAGGAGGGTGAAAATAAAAGAAGTAAAAACCACGAGACTAACAAGAGCAACAAGTAAAAAATAAGATGCAAAATCAAATTAAAATATTTTCAGTTAACATAAATGGAATTAACTCACCAATAAAAAGAAGACAAATACTCAATAGACTACAGAAACAAGGTTCAGACATTACATGTTTACAGGAAGTTCATATTAAAAAAGAAGAATATAAGTTATTACAATACCCCAAGATAGGCAATCTCTTTACATCCCTGGCCGACTCAAGGAAAAGAGGAATAGCACTATACATCAAAAATTGGTTAACACCCAAACAAATATATAGAGATACAGAAGGAAGAATACTCATAGTGGAAATTACAATAGACAAAACTAAAATATCATTGATAGTTATATACGCCCCTAATAATGGACAAAAAGAATTCTATAAAAAATTATACCAACAAATCATTAAATTAGAGAGAGAAAACATTTGTATAATTGGAGATTTTAATGCAGTGGTAGATGTTAAAGAAGATTATAAAACGGGATCAAAAAAAAATGTGGAAAGGAAAACTCTACCTAAACATTTTTTTGAAATGGTGAATGAATTTAAAATAAAAGATATATGGAGAGAAAGACACCAGAAACAGAATCAATATACATATTTTTCAAACTCACATCAATCCTGGTCTAGACTCGATATGGTCTGGTCAAATATAGAACCAATTATTAAAATAGACAGTGTAGAAATAGAACCCAATACGTGGGCGGACCATAACCCTATAATAATTACAATAAGAGGAACGAGTAAGGTAAGAAGGAGATGGATGATGAACCAGAAAACAATAAAAGAAAAGGAATTTAAACAATATATGGAGAAAGAACTAACTTTCTTTCTACAGGAGAATTGGAACGAGGATACATCTATACAAAATATTTGGGACACTATGAAAGCATATATAAGAGGATTAACTATTGCATACTCTATTAAAAGAAATAAAAATAAAAACAAGCAAATCAAGGACTTAAAAAACAAGATAGGGGAATTGGAACATAAATTACAAGAGACGCCACAAAATAAAGAGATAAAAGAAGAAAAAGATTTAATTAAACACAAAATAAATCTAATATCACAAGAAGAAATTGCATTAAAAATTAAGACATCCAAACAGAATTATTTTGAACATGCTAACAAACCAGGCAGATGGCTGGCCTACAGATTAAGAAAAGAAAAGGAAAAAAAAACAATACAACAATTAGAGGATTCGCTAGGGAAAATGCAGTTTGAAATAGAGGGGAAAAAAGACATAGCACGAGAATATTATAGAGAGCTATACAGTAAAGATACTATACAACTCCAGAGCATACAAGAGTATTTAAAAAATTCTAATATAGTGCAATTACCAGACGATATTAAAGATAAGATGGATGAAGAAATAACATTGATTGAATTAGAAAAAGCTATTAGGAATCAGAAAAACAATAAAACCCCAGGACCGGATGGTATTCCAGCAGAGTACTACAAAGAATTACAAATGATTTTAAAAAATATACAACTAATTACATACAATGAAGTACTAACAAAAGGAGCAATCCCAGATTCATGGACAGAGGCACTGATAACAATCATTCCAAAATACATCAATATGAAACATAAGATCCAGAGTTACAGGCCAATCTCGCTCTTAAATTCAGACTACAAAATCTTTGCGTCTATAATGGCGGAAAGACTAAAAAAAAACGCTTACCAAAATAATACATTCAGATCAAAATGGCTTCCTACCAAATAGACATATTAAAAACAATATAAGAACAATTACAAATATTTTAGAATACTATGAGACGCACCCAGGGGAATCCATGGCACTCATTTTTTTAGATGCCCAAAAGGCATTTGATAACCTAAACTGGGACTTTATAATAAACCAATTGAATAAAATGAATTTTGGAGAGAATTACATAAGGACAATCAAATCAATATATTCAAAACAAACTGCTAAAATTCTTATAAATGGAGAAACTACAAAAAATTTCAATATAGAAAAGGGAGTTCGACAAGGCTGTCCCCTCTCCCCACTATTATTTATACTATCATTGGAATCATTATTACAAAAAGTAAGAGAAAATAAAGAAATAAAAGGACTTAAGATAAAAGAGCAGGAATATAAAATACAGGCATTCGCTGACGACTTAGTTTTTAACATAGAAGAACCATTAGAGACAGGACCAATTTTACTAAAATAAATAAATGAATTCGGGAAAGTAGCTGGTCTGAAAATTAATAAACAAAAAACTAAAATAATAACCAAAAACTTGACAGACACACAAAATAAGGAATTAGAAAAGAAATTAGAACTACAAACTGTTAAGAAAATAAAATATCTAGGAATCAATCTGTCAGCAAAATGCACCACAATAAAAGAAGCAAATTATATGGAAATTTTAAAACAAATTGAAAAAAAATTAGATAAGTGGAACAAATTACAAATCTCTCTAATTGGTAGAATCGCAGCGATTAAAATGTCAATATTACCTCAAATTCTGTACCTATTCCAAACCATTCCAATCAAGTTAGAGAAAAAATATTTTGAACAACTAAATAAAATACTAACCAAATTTATATGGGCCGGGAAAAAACCAAGAATTAAATTAAAATATTTACAACAAAATAGGAATCAGGGAGGTTTCGGATTACCGGACTTTGAACTATATTATCAAGCATCCGCTTTAATATGGATAAAGGACTGGATCCAAATTAAAAATAGACGTTTACTGGTACTTGAAGGTTATGATTTACATTTAGGGTGGCATGGATTCCTCTGGGATGATAAACATAAAATACACTCATACTTCAAAAGACATAAAATCAGAGACTCTCTCTTAGGAACTTGGCTTAAAATCAAAAAACAATACTACACCAAAATACCACCCTGGTTCTCTGGTATGGAAGCCATTACACACCCAAACACAACGAATCTGGAAAAAATGGTCACATATGAAGAAATACTGGAAGAAGGAGGAGCCATAAAATCTATAGCAAAACTGGAACAGGAAGGAATCAAGATTGATTGGTGACCATATTTTCAAATTAAGAACAGATTAGAAAACGACAAGAGAAAATACGGAATACAAAAACTCAAATCAGAATTAGATAAAATCTTATTAGATCAAGAACCAAAAGCAATAACTAAAATATATAAATTTCTTCAAAAAAACAAAACACAAAAAGATATAATAAAAGGAAATATGATAAGCTGGACAAAAAACTTTGGACATGAGATACAAATTAATGAATGGGAAAAAATTTGGAACCAAAACTACAAAATGACAAAATCAGTTTCATACAAAGAAAATTATTATAAAGTATTCTATAGATGGCACCTCCCTCCAGCGAGATTGGCAAAAATGTATAAAAATTTATCACCAAATTGTTGGAGATGCCAACACAAAACTGGATCTTACTATCATATGTGGTGGACCTGTCCAAAAATAAAAACCTTCTGGAATACAATCAAAAACTGGTTAAAAGAAATCACACAACAAGACATAGATATCAAACCGGAAATTTTCCTATTGGGAAACATTAATCAAAAAATGCAAAAGAAATACCATTACATTATTCTACATATACTAACAGCGGCGAGAATAACGATAGCACAAAATTGGAAATCAAATGATATTCCCGAGGAAAGCAGTGTAATTAGTAAAATCCTGGACTGTGCCGAAGCAGATAAATTAACCATGGAACTGAAAGGAAAGGAAGACTCCGATTACTATGAAATCTGGAATTTATTTTACAATTGGTACGAAAAACGAAAACAAACAACATCAATGCAACAAATAGAAATACAAGCCAAATAAGGCATATAGAAATTGAATTAGAGAATTTATAGGGAAAATAGTTATATTGTATTACTATATATGTATACTATGATATTACTAAACTAACAGCGCCTTACTTTTTCTGTACTATGATTATCATTACTACTTATACTATTACTAATATTACTATTGTTATAATATTATAAATATTATGGTTAATTGTACCATTACTACGTTTGACTTATAAAACACAATGCAAAATACGAGACAAAAATCGAAAACCACGTTAAATTAAATGTTAATATATATTTGCCGTAGAACAAACTATAGAAATAGAACAGCTTTATAGCTGTATGCGTTTTTTATGTTTTGTATATGTTTATATTGTACTTGTTAATGTCGTAAATGTTTTTTTTTGTATGTTTCTGTTTTTAAATGTAAATAACTCAATAAAAACTATTTTAAAAAAAATTAATTCTGATTTTTTATTTCTCTAATAACAAGGAGAGAATTTCCCTTAAAATGTTTTGAAAACAATATCTTTCTGAAAGTATATAATATACTGCAAATTTAATTGTCAAACCCTACATACCTGGGCAAGAACCCCTCTATGAGGAAATGGGCAGTTAAGAAGTTTGACAAACAAACAAACAAACAAACAAACAAACAAACAAACAAACAAACAAACAAACAAACAAACAGGATCAAAGAAGCAAGAACTACACAGTGTTCAATAAAGAATATATAGTACTACTTTGGGATAAATATGGAATCTTGGAAATTGAATTTCCCAACCTTAATGAGTCAATTAGGGATGATTCTCTGAACCACATTTCTTCCTTCTCCGCACATTTCTCTCTTAAGTTGCTGTTTATGAGATAAGCTGTCAGTGGACTCACCTGCTATCTCTTGATTTGTCTGTGTTCTCCATTTCTTTTCTAGCATCCGCACAACTTTTCACCGAGAGTGTAATCTCTGTATTTCAATGATGACAGATGCCCAAGTTTCCCTTCCTTTTCAGCATATACCTATCCCAGTTCTATTCACACCAAGCAAAGAAATTCACGAAGAGTAATATCTATTCAACAAACTGAAGATAGTGAAATATTTTTAGTGACTATATCTCCTTTTTATGCTTTCGGTACTTTAATCATAGCTAAGTTTACCGCATTGGGTTAAAAGGATTTTTAAAAAACAGGAAACTGACTCACTGAACAGGAAAAAGTTGTTTTAGTGAGAAAGAAAAGTTAGAGGATTGAGGACGAGAAGGAAAAGGGCAGCAAAGGGCAGAAGAAAAAAAGAAGGTCGAGGTAGTTGTTTCAGTTGCCAACAGCGTGGTCCAACTCTACATTGATTCATAAAAGCAATATGTTGGCAGGATCCAACATACTAGTTCCTGAACATATTCATGTTTTGTATGTTAGCCAATGCTGGTCACTATTGACCATGAAAAGAGAATGCATTAATAGATGTTCTCTTTGGAGACACTGAAGCTGGCTTGGCTTGCCACTCTACTGTGAGTCACTTGGACAAAGTCCCAGCTGCATGCTTGTTTGACGAGACTTCTAAAAGGGTAGGTAACTCAATGAAAAGAGGTTGAGCATAAAGGCAAACAATGTGATTTTCTTGAAGCCAAGTTCTCGATGTGCATAGACAGCATCATCCATCTGCCCTTTCTGCCTAATGGATTCTTCAGAAGTTGGCAAGCTGTCAGGATTCATTCTAGGTCGACATGCTATGTTAAAACAGTTGTTCTCAAGACACTCCAAAGAAAAATACAGCTGCCTTCTAGACTGAGTTGAAAAATGATTATTTTTGTCTTAAACAATTGTATTTGTCTTAGCAAGCTCAGCTTTTTAAAATTAGGGTAAACGTCACGGATGCTTTTACACATTCCAAGGAAGTGGTATCCGAGGCTGCATCTTTTTTTTAGCTGTTGGTGTAAGACAGCAATCTGAGTGATTTCCATTGGTACATTTTTAAAAAAAATTTCTGCTAAAATGAGATGTCAATAAAAATGAGTCACAGCTGCAATGAACATTTTGTCTGAGTTCCAAAGACCCCAGAAGGCTTCATCGCTAAGCAATCGGGAAACAAAATTAGATATTTGTCTATTTCCAGATCCACTTCACTTTGGGGTAGAACTCAGCCCACATAGACTGTCCTAATTTTATCTTCTGAAAGCTCTAAATGTGTTTTTCTGACACACATTGGCCTGATCCACACATTGTGTTAAGTTATAAGGTGGTTTAGCCTACCCAGAGTAAACAGGCAGACAATTCTTCTTGAAAACATTTTATTGCAAGCTGCCCTGAGTCACTTGGGTGAGGTGGGCAGCAGAAAAAAGTGATGAAGAAATAACGAAATTATGGTTCGATTCAGGGGTGGGTTCCAGTTACCTTTGTACCTTTGTTTCGTGCACGCGCACGTCACCTTCGGCGATTTTACTTCCGCGCATGCTCAGAAGGACGTTTCAGCCCAAAACACAGCTGAGGAACTGCTCACCTGTGCTTCAGACGAAGAAATAAAGGTTGGTATTAACCCGGGGGCAGGCGGGTGGGCTTTTTTTGAAAGCAGAGGACGAGGAGAAGCCATCCAAACCCGAAAAAAAGTCAAAAATTTCAAAAAAAGATGGCGGCACCCACGGACCAGCACAGACAGGATTACATCACCAGTGGGCCGCTACCAGTGCGCACGTACTGGTCCGCACCGGTAGGAACTCACCAGGGGTGAAATCCTCCCGGTTCGCTCTTATCTGTTGGTCGCCGCACAGCCGAACAACCTGGTGGCATTCGCGGCACGGGACTTCCCCCACCCACTTCCCCTGCCCACCTGGACGCCAGCATTTGCGTTCTTTTGCCCTCTGCGCATGCGCAAAGCGTTCTGCTTGCGCAGAGGGCAAAAGAACGCAAATGCCGGCGTCCAGGTGGGCGGGGGAAGCGGGCGGGGGAAGCCCCGCGCCGCGAACGCCACCAGGTTGTTCGGCTGTGCGGCGACCAACAGGTAAGAGCGAACCGGGAGGATTTCACCCCTGGAACCCACCCCTGGTTCGATTAACCCAATGTGTGAACTCAGTTATTCAGTGTGCTTTGTTCAGGAAAGGGATGTACAGGGCATACAGAAATATGCACATGGTTTGGTAAATGTCCCGAATTATTAAAATAGGGCTGTCTCCAGGCATGTCTTTCATTCATGCATCAGGAATACTCTTTCCTTTTCCTCCCATTATAGCTTTGCATATGTTCCTCATCTGTTCCAGGGGAACACAGAACTCTGGCTTTGAAAACAGAGTGGGGAAGGGCAATCCAATTGACCAGCAGTACTTTGTTACATGGTGGATTACAAATGGATACAACACACCATCTTATTGTTCCCCCTTCTCCCCATCGCTCAGTGTGCACGTATATTGATCCGTAAACAGTCTGAAATAACAAAAGGGATAGTATTACAGGTTAAACACCTGCTGCAAAGTCTCTGCTGAGTTGAAAGAGACTTGGTCAAGAAAGGTGAGGAGCTGGAATGACAACATCGCTTTCTAAGCACTGCTTAAACACCAGGCAATAACACTAAGCACTGTTTAAAACAAAGTCTAACTTTTTGTAGCAAAAAGGGCATTTGTTCTATTCTAAGAAAACATTAAAGGTATGAAAAGAGGATGATCAGCATTACAATAGGTGGATAGATTCAGTTACAGAAGCAATGGGTTCATGGTGTGAGAAGAGGAAAACTGGGGTTTGATTATATAGGACTCAGTAGGATAGTAGGCCCTAAAACGCTACATGAACCAAAGTTTTAGATAGAAAGATTTCAAAGTGTATCAGAACTATTTGTAATCCTACTGAGCTGTTGCTGTGAAATGTGATTTTGCAAAGTACATAGTTTTGAGGTATAGCGGTATTTGGAATCAGAATGTTGAAACTATGAAAAATAGGGAACTGAAAGTAGCCGATGGATAGAGATTTGAGATGTACATGTATATGTGGAGACTGTCTGTCACTAAGACAGAACAAGGAAGTAAGTAGTGAAATGCGTGCAGAAAAGTATAAAAAGAATGTCTTGGGATGGGTTCAGTGCCTCTGGCCATAGCTAATCCTTGCTGGACTCAGCTATGTCAGTGGACCTCATTGCAATGGGTTATTGATATAAGTTGTGTTATGATAGCAATAGCAATAGCACTTAGACTTATATACCGCTTCATAGTGCTTTACAGCCCTCTCTAAGCGGTTTACAGAGTTCAGCATATTGCCCACAACAATCTGGGTCCTCATTTTACCCACCTCAGAAGGATGGAAGGCTGAGTCAACCTTGAGCCGGTGAGATTTGAACAGCTGAACTGCTGAACTAGCAGTCAGCTGAAGTAGGTTGCAGTGCTGCACTTTAACCACTGCGCCACCTCGGCTCCTTAAATGATGGCTGTTCATGTTCCAAATTCTCATGAAAATAAACCTCTGAATCTTAAAGTTTTTGTTATTGTTATTATTGTTTGTGCTGTTATCTCCTGTTTTCTTTTATTGTGATTCACTTTATGACAGGATTCATTTTTATAACAAATCCTTCTTTTAAGTCTGTAATGGATAACTACTACATACCTGCAGTGGTGGGATTCAACTAATTTAGCAACCAGTTCTCTGCCCTAATGACTGGTCGGGTGGGCATGGTCATGGTGGGCGTGGCCAGGGGTGTGTGACAGGCAGCACTCGGCCTCCTAAACCCCCCTGGGAGCAAAAACAGGCAGCGGGGGGGACACTGCCCCCCATGCCCCATTTTGGGCCTATGAGGTCTTCCTGGAGCCTCCTGGAAGCAAAAATGGGCTGCGGGTGTGTGTGTGCTGCCCCCCGTGCCCCATTTTGGGCCTAGCAGGACTCCCTGAATCCTCCTGGGAGCAAAAACAGGGCACGTGGGGACTCCTGGGAGGGGCGGGGTGGGGCGGGGCCAGCTGGTCATCGGAACTACTGGTTCGCCGAACCGGATGTAAAATTAACATCTGATTCGCTCGAATCGGCACAAACCGGCTGAATCCCACCCCTGCATACTTGTCCTACAACCTTTGCACAACTGAATTTTCTAATCCTTCTATTAACTTTCCCAATGGTAACACTCTCATTTTTTGATGCACCCCCAAAAAATCCCTATAACTTCAATTCAATCTCGCTGTTAGGATTTCTGAAATAAAGTGGCAATTTATCTTTGATTATTTTTAAATGCAATAATTTACAGTTCTTCCTCATCACTAAATAGAACTTTTGATTCTAAAAGAAGGCTTCTGTCTAATAATGCAAATGCGTGCATCAGTTAAAAATCTGCAAATAGCAGATGCACAAGTAGGAAATGAAAAATAGCACGCCGCATTGCAAAAATTCATCTAACAAATTTGCACAAAATTCCAAGAAACCATAGCAGAGGTATATTAAGCTACATTGAATTTTAATTTAAAGCAAATGAAACAGTGAATGAAATACTTTTCTTAGAAATTTATACACAATGAGTTTAAAAAAAAACAACCCTTGCTCTGCATTCTTCATGAGTTAAAAATATGTAAATAAGTAACATCAACTTTCAGCCGTGTCTGGCTGGACTGTTGGCAATTCCTGCCTTGTAGTAGGATGATTATAAAGGTCATCCAGATTTTAGCCACCTACTATATGTCTCAAGATTGGACAGGGCCTACTTGTTTTGGAAGCAGGGAAAAGAAATGCTTACTTTTCTGACATTTGCTTTCAACCACCCACTTTCAGCTGCTACCATTTTCATGTGCTTAAGAGGAGGAATATTTGATATTTCCATCCCTTTAAAGATATTTATTTACACAAGAATAGTGGTTTGTTCAATCCATTGTTATTATTGTTAATATAAGCCGTTAAGACATGGCTCTTCCTGCAGGCAGGGCTTTGAGACAATTTCACATCTTAGGTCTCCCCCACGTATTTATGATTTTGTATGTTTTTTAAAATTTATTTTAAACTGTTATTAAATTATTATATTGTTTAGTTGTTCTTTAAATGTTGTACGCCGCCCTGAGTCCCCAGGGAGTAGGGCGGCATATAAGAACACTAAGAACACTAAAAAGAACACTAAAATAAATAATATACAGAAATTATTTACTTTTGTAACAAATATCAATTATCCAGAAATAATCTCTACTCATTTTGAAAGAATTGTTTTGAGATATAGATAGGTCATCTATGATCTCACCTTCCTAATTGTGGTTTTTCAGCCAGTGGGTGTCTCCTTTGACTATCATTATCATTAAATATCTAACTCTTGCTATTTTGTGTCAAGGAGCATTTATAATCTGTTGTGCATGCCACAATAGACTTAATATGAATTAATTTTTTTAAAAATAGGCCAATGCCATTCAATAGTAAAACAAACAAACAAGCGCGGGAGGAAGCGAACCAGCAGCGAGATAAGTTACAACCCACCCCTGCTATCTATCATCTATCTATCTATCATCCATCTGTCATCTATTTATCTTTGTATTTCTTTGTATTATGACCCATGTCCCTTAGAGATCAATTGTTGAGTTTTGTTCTGCCCACCTGCAAAGATGATTCCCAAGGAAATAGAGCCTTGGTTACTGAAAGATTATTTCCCTTTTGTCCTTATAGAGGGAAAATGATCTCATCCATACAGTCAAATTCTGCAATTTTAGTAGCTCTCAAGGAACCACAGGCCTTTAGAAAAAGACCTGAGCCAGTTTAATCTAGTGGCTAAGGTGCTGGCCTAGCAACGAGAAGACTGAATTCTAGTCTCAATCTAGGCATGAAAATCGGCTGGGTGACTTTGGACCAGTCGTTCTTTCTTAGCCCAACTCACTCACAAAATGGTTGTTGTGGAGAAGAGAGGGGAAGGAATGAGTATTTTTGCTGCCTTGAATTACCGTATTTTTCGGAGTATAAGACGCACTGAAGTATAAGACGCACCTTAGTTTTGGGGGAGGAAAACAAGGAAAAAAGGCCTCTGCCTCCCAGCAATTTGCCAAACACCAAACAGCATAGATGATATACACTGTTTGCTGTGAATTTCTGTGCATGTGTGTCTGACCCATAGAAATAGCAAAGAATTGGAGAAATGTACATTATGGCAGTATATTAATCCCAGAAAGTTTTCTTAAATGTAATCACACTAACTTGTCCCAATTATTTAAATACATCTACTCCAAACATGACTAAGTCAGGGTTTAATTCAGCTGCCTTATTTTAATACTAATACTTAATACTAATACTTAATACCAAAACAGGACATTTCAGATTATACTTTTACAGATCTTTAAAATTGATATGGCTTTCTGGAAGTATTATCTGCTATTTAAAAGAAGATACAATAGCACTGGGCCTCTTCAGAGCAAGCATTTATTTTAAAAAGCTTTTTCATTTTGTTAAGTTGTCTAGATTTACAGGGGTCTCCAGCCTTGGCAACTTTAAGACTTGTGGACTTCAACTCCCAGAATTCCACAGCCAGCAAAGCTGGCTGAGGAACTCTAGGAGTTGAAGTCCATAAGTCTTAAAGTTGCCAAGGTTGGAGACTCCTGGTCTAGAACAATAATAAAACAATCTTTAAAAATAAGTTTAATAATTTGAACATTCTATAGGCATTTATAGTTATTGACTTACCTTCTTGCAGCAAAAAACAGCCAGTTTCAGCACAGTCTGGTTAGCACAAGACTTTGACTCCCTCCAGCAATTTGACTCCGTGCAGTTTTAGTTTCACTTTCATTTTAGCATGTGGGCTTGCTGGCAACAGCTGAGTATCGGGAGGCAGATAATCAGTGGCTAATGAGGCTCTGCTGCTGTTTGCTGCAAAAAGGTAAATTGCTGGCAAGCAAAGATCAAAGAGTGGGGTGGCTGGGTGGGGCTGCATTAGGTGTATAAGATGCACCGAAGTTTTCACCCTCTTTTGGGGGGTAAAAAGGTGCGTCTTATACTCCGAAAAATACGGTACTTATAAAGTAATAAAGGTGGAATAAAAATCTAATAAACAAACTGATTTTCACATGTCAGATCAAATGAATCAGCTAAATCTCTCAATAAGGCAAACAGATATGGAAATGTTCCAAAGCATGTAGGTCAATGGCAGGTTGCCGTCTTACCGGTGCCGGTGCACTGCGCGCGCATCTCCAAGTTTCGGGGGTGTGCGCACTTGCTATGCATGTGTGCGCCCTCGCAAGATTTTGCTTCTGCGCATGCACAGAAGCAAAATCGCGCCGAAATTTCGTGAGGGGATGCACGCACAAGAGAGATTTCAGCGCGATTTTGCTTCCACGCATGCGCAGAGGCAAAATCTCGCTGAAATCTCACGCGCGCGGGCACGTCCCCTCGCAAGATTTTGGCGCGATTTTGCTTCTGCGCATGCGCAGAAGCAAAATCGGCCAAAAATTAACAAAAAAATGGCGACGCGCACGGTGGACCGGCAGAGAGGGCTCCGGAACGGTCACGCACAAATTGCGCAATCGGCTGCTCCCTACCGGAGCTGCACACCAGGCAGCTCCGGCAGGAGCCCACCTCTGATGTAGGTGTTATGAGCAGTAAGGATGATAAAGCAGTAAGGATGATCTTCTAAAGATGATCGTGATGTGGACTTTAAAAACAACAACAGCCCCAGCCCAGTTACATTATGCTTACAAAATTGTCAATGACAACTACGATTGTTTTCTGGAAAGTTTAGAGGAATCCCATGAGATGTATTTCTTTGTCATCCAGTTCTCAAAATAGAGATCTATGTTACAGGAATTCCTGACTGTTTTTAAAAGGTCAGCCCTTTTTGTACATTCCATTTGAAAAGAAACTGGCCTCATAAAATTACAGTGGCTGGGTTTGCTCTTTGCATAGCAATTCCCCTTTAAAAAAAATCATAGACATCCCTGGGAAAGTTGCAAATACTTTTGCCCATTCCTGAGGAAAAATTTTGATAAACTTTCCTCTTTTTGTGGGGTGGGGGGAGATGAATAGTGCATCTTTTAGATAAAAGCTCTGCCAGTAAATAGTAAAGACTCCTTTGGACTGAATTTGAAAACATCCATGCAATATTCTTGGCAAAAGTACAGAAGTTATTTTTCGTCACCTTAGTCCTTATTTTTTTTAAAAAAAAACTTTCCATGTAGTTCATAGCCTTGGAACTTCCTATGATGTGGGCCTACAAACCAGGAAACAGTGATCCAAAGGTGCTTTTTAAAAAGGCAACTGGTCTTTCTTTGTTTTTGCTTGAAGACGTTTCGCTTCACATTCAAGAAGCTTCTTCAGTTCTGACTCAGAAGCTTTTTGGATGAGAAGCAAAATGTCTTCAAGCAAAAACAAAGGAAGTTCAGTTGCTTTTTGAAAAAGCACCCTTGGGACAACCATGACCTGGATGACTGAGAATCTCCATAGACAGGAGACGGTGAGCTCTACTCCCATCTCAGACATGGAAAAAATAGCTGGGTGACTTTGAGTCAGTCACTCTCTCTCAGATCAACTCACCCACAGGGTTGTTGTTGTCGTGGGGAAAATGGGAAGAGGAAGGAGTATTAGGTATGTCTGTTGCCTTGCATAATAATAAAGGTAGACTAAAAGTCTAGTTTAACAACTAAAATGAATAAACCTTCTGGTGTTCTGTCATTTAAGTAGTACTAATCCGGTTGATGTTGTTCAGCTTCCATACGCAAAAAGGTCAATCAGTTTTTTTTAAATGCCTTTGAGTCAATTTTTGACACCTGAAAACTGCTTTAGCTTTCCATTGCTTTACAGACGTACGAAGGTAAAAAATGCAAAGGTGAGTCACAAAACTACTTTTTTCATTATTGTTGTAACTATGGATGGTTGCTAAATGAGGCAGTTGCTAAATAAGGACTTTTGTTTTGTTTTATTTTAATCAGTTACCAATCTATAAAAGGATAGGGTCTCTTGTTCCATGAATACTAACTCTAATCCTGAAGCTTTGAATCCCTCTTCATGTCAATAGAAGGAACAGATCCACTTGCTTATTACTTTATGATTGTAGTTCAGTCTCTTTTATTAAACTCTGTCTATAACAGAGCCTTGCAATAGCTCTGGAGTTAGAATGTTTATGTTGTGTTGATTAAAAGAATGTACCTAAATGTCACTTTCACTGTGAGGATTTTTATACATATCAAATCAATATTAGAGAGAGGTACAGTTATTTAGCCTAGGTTCACCTATATTGGTCTGTTTGCTTAAAGGTTTCTCCCCTGTAAATCAAGTAAAAGGCAGATGAGACTATTAGTAGCATACACATTGAGTGACTACTAGCCATATTGTCCACATGGGTCCTCCAGGATCAGAGGCAGATCACTCCTTAATTAAGTAGCTATCAGTACCTTTGCTCTCAATTGATGCTTCTAGATTTTTTTCAGGATGTTCTACTTTGCCATGTTGGAGGGGGGGAAAGGTTCTGGAATGGACACAACTATCATCTTATTCATCAGAAATCTTCTTCTCTTGTGTAATCTGAAATTAGAACTTTGAGGGGGGGGGGAAGGAGAATCATTGGAAGCAAAAGGCTTGGGGTCCCAATGGCAGGGAAACCTTTTTTGTGATCATATGAGTAGAATTCAGGAAAGTAGCCAACTCAGGGCTGACACCATTTTTTCTTGATTTAATCTATAAGTGGATAGCTCTTCTGATGTAATCATCTCAAACACATTATTTATTTACCCATTGCTTATTAAATTTATATGCCACCCATCTCATGATCCACTCTGGGCAGCTTGTCAAATTACCACTTCGACAAACTATTAGAAAATGTAATAACATACCACTACATGAAAATATAATAATGGATGCAGATGGATAGAATGGAAGGGCAAGGGGAATGTCTGGGTGAAGAGAGATGTCTTGGATAGACTTTTATCCAAGAACTTTCCAGAGAAGCCTATGACTGACCTTAAGGTGCTGTTCTATAATTCACAACATAATTATTTCCCCAAAACACCTAGAACTTCACTGACACCATCTTCTTGAGCACCTTGTTCTGAAAAGATGTATATTTGATTGAGTCTAGTTAGGGCCAAGAAGAGCTTTAAAGAATTGGTCTTCCTTTAGAGCTTGAGTCACTTAATCAACCTCCCTTGGCTAGCTTGAATAAATATGGGCAAAGGGATAGAGAGCCTATGGTAGGCCAGACTACAACAAATTCCTTGCTATGTCATATCAAAAATAGAAAGCAATTGCATACGAGTAGGCCAAACCACATTCATCTTCTAACTAACATGAAAGTCTAACGTGACAGGCAAGATCGGGTTTTACAGGAAAAATAGTAACAAGTCCTAGTATATTTAAAAGAACCATAGACAATAGTTATGGTTCTTTCAATTCTTATTGCAAGGATGGATCAAATTTTAATTTCATTTTTCTAGTCAGTGATAACATAAGGATCAGTCAATAAAGCCATATTGACAAGTACAGGGTAATTCAAGTTAGCTGGGTGAGAAGAAAAACACATTTCTTCAATAAGACCATTTTCTTTATACCTGTATACCTAGATTTTGTAATTCATTCACAGTAAGGGGAAAAAACACTGTGCTGATCAATCCTGCAACAGTGAATTTTCCACTGCTTCCCCAAAATTTCAAGAAAAAACATATGTGTAGAACTATGCGAGTTTGAACCTTATTGGCAAACAATTTAAACTTAAAACACAGCTCTTGTTTCTTTTTTGCTTGTCTCTAGTGTTAAAATCTCATATCCAAAAGGTTTAGCCTACCGTGGATGTAATCAGTTGATATAATAGCCTTCTGATTTTGGTGTAGGTATATAAATTTTCAGAGGTAAAATTCAACCATCAATTGATAGCTCTAATCCTAACCCTAATCCACAGGACAAGTGAAATAAAGGGATGTAATTGATTGGCACACGAAACTCACTAGCAGGCAAAAATGTTTTGTGGGGCAAAAAGAGAAAAGAGCCTGAAGCTCTTTTCATAACAACCGAAGCGTTTTTGTTGTTCTCTTGAATTCTTACACATGCCTATTTAATGGCTTTTAAAAATAGTAATACTCCCCACAAAAATGAAGGGTAAACCAGATCTTTATTTTGTCAACCCTGGAGCCATCTTTGAGCATCTTCAGGGTTGCCACAGCAAGGCTGGATGGAATTGTGGGAAAAGGAGGGGGAGTAGAGATAGCTGGGGGAATATGTAGCCAAAATAACATTCATTCTTCTGGGAACCAAGGACAATCTCACACCACCTGGAGGAGCATGGATGGGAGGCAACCAGGATGGAGAGAGAGGCCTGATTGGGGCATGTGATCGTTGTGTGTGATGGGGGGGAAGAACTTTGGATTTTGAACTGGGTGGGGAAAACCCAGGGAACTTCAGATTCGGGTTTTCACCAGCTGTGCCAATATTACATGCCTAATAAATCTATATTTTGAAGAACCCTGCCTTGGAGTTTTGATTTCATATGGGCTGTTACTTGGAACCCTGACATATTTTGCACAATGATTTCAGTAGGAATTCCATAGAAAGCACGCTCTTAAATGGCCACCCTAACCATCTAGTTTTGGAAATGTAACTACTGAATAGTTCTTAGTTCATCTTCTCCAAACCTGTGGCCTCAAAACATCAAAGGCATCACCTCTCCTAATTCCCGGCCAGTGGTGAGAGCGGGGAGGCTGTATTTAGATAAAAGCATCACCATGAACGGTTCCTTTGCTGTCAGATCTTTAAATACAGAACATTAACTTTTTTAAAAAAATAACGTGGGATACCCTTGGAAACAACTATAATGAAACCAGGGTTGTTAATCATCAGTTACATTGGCATGAGGCCATTATGTGATGGCTAGCCAGGAGGCCTCTTTTTATTGTTCCTTTTAATGTATAGACACTTTGAGAAAGATTCAGATTTAGCATCAAGTAGTAAAGAACTTCAGTCTCCTGAGAAATTGGAAAGGAATCAGGCTTGGCTAAATGTGAAAAAATTTACTAGTGCCTGGTTAAAAGCTTTACAGCTGAATTAATGAGTAACCTGCACTTTAATGAGCGAGTTGGTGCTCTCCTACTGTGTTACAGTTTTTCCTTGGCTACTATAAAGGTCTCCACGCTGTTTTAACATAGCTACAGCTTGAACATGCCAGTGGCTTTAGGGCATCTCCTTCTACTTATACTTGGAACAGTCTATCTTCAAAAAACAAGCTGTCCATCAGTGGCTCTCCAACAAGGTATGGTTCCAATTGCATCTTTATTGCTAATCATTTTCAGAAGGTAAAAATAGTTATATTTATATTGGCCCAAGTAAATATTATGTTTACTTATCTCAATGACTTTATTTATCAGCTATTCTCTTATTTCTGCTGTAGCCAAGAGTAGGAAAAAGATAGACTCATACAACTGTTCACAAAGTCAGACGTTTTCTTTATTAGCCCTGTTAGCCTTGCATACAGAACAAGCTGACCAATTGGTACCAGAACTGCGATTGGACTGAGATCCTGTCCTTCAATCCATATGGGAAATTCTTGGGGCAGCTATTTCAGATGACTTTGGACAAAATGCAACGAACCCTATTATTTTCATAGTGGTTCCATTTATTATTATTATTATTATTATTATTATTATTATTATTATTATTATTATTATTATTATTATTATTATTATTATTATTATTATTATTATTATTATTATTATTATTATTATTATTTTATTTTATTTTATTTTATTTTATTTTATTTTATTTTATTTTATTTTATTTTATTTTATTTTATTTTATTTTATTTTATTTTATTTTATTTATTTTATTTTATTTTATTATTATTTTATTTTATTTTATTTTATTTTATTTTATTTTATTATTTTTTTATTTTTTTATTTTTTTATTTTATTTTATTTTATTATTTTTTATTTTATTTTATTTTATTTTATTTTTATTTTTCTTTATTTTTTTTACTCAAAAGACACTAAATGTGGTTCTGGACTAGGACTGGGAAAAGAGGTTTTATAATCCCCATGAACCCTGGAAGTTCACTGCATGATTTTGAGCCATGTACTCTTCTCAGCTCATCCTTTTTCAAAAGGTGGTTGTTATGGAAGAACAAAAAAGGAGAAAGGGGTGCAACGTATACTATATTTTGCCTCTGGAAGAAAGGTAGAATATTTGTCTAACCAATAAAATAATAGGCTGTAGACTTTGTATGAGGAGCGGCAGTGACACATCACCTTAAAAAATAACTTAGAGGTATGGGTTTTTGTAGATGAGATAATATTTCATTATGATTCTGGGAGTAGATCCTGAACGGACTATTATATGAAAACGTTAATTTTACATGTGAAGATGCAGAAGGTTGCCTCCAATTGCATCCATCTGGAAAGCTCCTTGATTCTATCAGATAATTTGCTACATGGAAAACAGAGGAAAGCAATTTGGTTGATTTCTTTTCCTTCAAAATCTGTTCAAAGGCTTGGAAGACATCGGACAATGTAGAATCACTTTCCTTCCCTTTTTATTCATAAATTCTGGAACAGACAGTTCTTAATTACGTGGACATAACTGGACATAAATTTACAACCTGTTACTTTGCATTTCGATTACTCATGGATCAGTTTATTCTGAAGATTCAGGGGGACACCAAGACCATACAGTGAACTGATAGCTAAATACTCAATTAATATAAAATAAAATTCGTAATTATTTCATATTTTACCTTTAGTAGGCTTATCCACATGTTGATATTTCACTGCTATATGGTCTGAGGTTGTAACATCTTGAATAGAATGCTAGATTTGTTTGTAAATGTAAATATGTCCATGTGGATAATAAAGACTTGACATTCAATATGATAATAAGAATGATCTTTATGATTGTTTTGTACTTGGTACTTGTAACTGAATTTCAAATTAAGTCATTTGTGTTTAGAATTGAGCACATATTGATACTACTTAATTGCTTTTAATAGCATAGTTTAATCTGATCTGCAGAATTCTACAGAATGAAGAAAATTCTTTCTATTTCTGCTGTTTATCCCATTGCATTAGAATAATATGATTAAAAATACACTTCATTAAATAATATTTAGAAAACTTCAATAATTTGGGGACAATTTAAATTTAGACATGATCACTAAATAAAGTAAATGAATAGTACCAAGGGCTCCTGTTTTCTACGCTGCCTCTTTTCGATGCTTTTTAGATTCAAGATGTGGGCGGAAAGTCCTTGGAAGCGATTCATGGGGCTTTTATAATCACTTTGCTCGGATTGTTGGTGGAAGCCAAGTACAACAAGGATCACATCCGTGGCAGGTCAGTGTATTTCCTCCCACTCTTATCACACTAGTAAGAAAAATTAGGTTATTGCATATCTTTGCTTTTGTTTTGGTATATATGCTTTTGCTGAACAGCTTTGCAAGACCAATGGAGCAAATAATGAACAATGGCCATTCTTTTTTTGGTCTCTAATATAACATTGTCATTAATTCTATTGTCTGTATTATGAGAAACTGAGATAGGCATACTCATTTGGAAAATCCAATTTTAATCTCATAGGTAATGCCAAACAAGAGAACAATCCATTTGCTTCCCCCTCCACAATTTTTACTCGTCATCTGTGGTTACTTAAAGGAAAGACATTGTTCAGATATAATCAAATATTTTTTTTTTGAAGATTTGCAGTGGGAGTATAACTTTTCTTTCAGTTACCAACATTTTTCTCCCCCAGAATTAATCTTTGTCACATCTAAGCTTCTGGCAACAGCAAACAATGAAATATACTACATCAGGGGTGGGTTCTAACTTACCTCGCTACCGGATCGCTTCCTCCTGCGCCGTGTGGGCGCGTCTTGTGGGCGCGTGTCTGCTTTGTGCGCCCGCGCATGCGCAATGCAAAAAATTCCAAAAAATAAATTTAAAAAGCCAAAAACAAGATGGTGATGCATGCGCAGTGCCAGAAACTCAGCTTTTGTGCATGCGCAGAATTAAAAAAAACCCAGAAAAAATAAAAAAAAATTATTCAAAAAATATTCAAAAAAATTCAAAAAAAGATGGCGGCACCCACGGACCAGCACCGACAGATCAGGTTCTGTGCCATCATCGTGGCATCACCAGCGGTTTGCTACCGGTTCAGGTGAACCGGTCCGAACCGGTCCGAACCCACCTCTGTACTACATCTGTTTTGATTGGCAGGTTCAGGCATTTTCACATGCACATATGATATGCTCTACTACAGGGCTGTCAAACTCCCGACCCGCACCACGCACTGGCCATACCCACGCCTGGTTTAGCGAAGGGGGAAAAAGTTCTGATATGTCACGTGATGCCACCGTGACACCGTGAGTTTGACACCCCTGCTCTACTATAATCTGCCCCTTTGGATTTTTCCTCCCAAGTGCTGCTACTGCAACTATTGTCATTCACTATAAACTTGAGGAAGGGGATGTGAAAAAAAGATATGTTCAGTCATTACAATGATATTAATTTCAGATGAAGAAAACTATTTAGATATTGACAGTATTAGGCCAATTTTGAAGCATCTGAATATTCATGATTCTATGAATGTTACCAGTCAATGGGTTGAAGATGGCTGTTAGTGTTCACTTCTGCTTCATATTATGCACAGCAGAGATTATTTTCATGAATTTATGACATTAATCTGGCATTGTTGACTTTTATTACATATTCACTGTACCCCACTGTGTATTCTGCCTTCTACTGCTCTTTCTGTTATGAGATGTTCATTTCCTAAAGTGGTATGTGCTCTCTGTGATACAGGTTTCTTTGAAAAGAAGTAGTCATCACTTCTGTGGAGGAACCCTTGTTTCTACTCAGTGGGTAATCACAGCAGCTCACTGTGTTGTAAGCAGGTACAAGCAGGCAATTCAACTGGAATATTTCAGTTTTTTTCTTTTTGATAAATTTGCAGACATTTCTAAAATTCTGTTTTCACTTTGTCATTAAGGGATAGATTATTTTATTTTATTTTATTTATTTTGTGAGATTTATATACCACCTCACAGTGCAAGCACTCTCTAAGCGGTTTACACCAGTAACCAATGTATATTTATATTTCCCCCAACAATCTGGGTCCTCATTTTATCTACCTCGGAAGGATGGAAGGCTGAGTCAACCTTGAGCCAGTGAGATTTGAACCGCTGACCTGCGGATCAGTGTCAGCTAAAGTGGCCTGCAGTACCTGCCTCTAACCGTTGCACCACCTCGGCTCTTTTAATGAGGAAATAATGAATTTCAACAGCTGTAGAATCAGGCTGCAGCATAACAAAATTGACAAAAGTGAAGGGGGTCTGAATAACTTTCTGAATGCACTGTAGATATAGATAGACAGTCTCTGCCTAAAATAGGATTATTTAGTTAGTTAGTTTTGAGAAACCCATCTTCAGTTTTTCCCAATTATAACTCCCCACTCTTCCGTAGATCACTGCTTCGTTTGCTGACCGTCACTGCTGGAGAACATGATTTGAGTTTGAAAGACGAGGAAGAGCAGACCCTCCGTGTCAAAGACATAATTAAGCACCCCAAATTTAATAGGAAGAAACCAATGGATTATGATATTGCTCTTCTAAAAATGGATGGTCACTTCAAATATGGTAATATCCTAGTTTTAGATGATCCTCATGTCTACATATGTGTGCATGTGCATGTGTGCATATCTGAGCCATCACATACAAATGTGGTACTCAAAGGAAAATAATTTACTGTACAATCTAATACTACTCTGTATAGGAAGTCTAGGCACATAGTAGGTTGTGTCAGCAATCTGTACCCTTACATAGCTTGATTCCCAAGAAGTCTCATGATTACGTTCTACTAGCACAGTATGTACATTCTTTTCTTATTCTGCCTTCACCACCCACAGTGCAGCTATGAACAAAGCACTATGTTAATTGCTTTCTGGACAAGGAAAGATGTGGGTGATTTAGAGGCAAAAGATTAAGTGTGGGTGATGAGAACATGCATCCTGAGGGGAAGGTAAGACCCTAGTTGTCCACTCAAAGGCTTGTACCTGGCTTGTTTATCATTAGATGATCATACAAAGCCAGGTACTTTTACACAACTCCAACTGTAGATGGAAAGAAGGCAACAAATTTAAAAATTTGGGTGTAACAGGTAGGAAACACAAAGACATTTAATATTGGATTTTATTTTGATGTCCGTTTTGGAGCAGAATTGTGTTTCCATTTCATAATGTTAAATTAGATTTTATGCTTTTGTAAATTATACTTTAACTTTTGTAGAAATCACTCTTTTTATACTGGGTCTCTTGATACCTATCAAGGTGTAGGAAATTGTCATTGAGACTTGAGCCATATTAACATTATTCATTCAAATGTGTAATCAGAACTTTGATCTGTTTTAATGCTAGGTGCAGCAGTATGGCCAGTATGTCTTCCTGGCCCACGTGAAAAATTTGATCCAGGAAATATATGTGTCACTTGTGGTTGGGGTCGTTTAAGAGAAAGTAAGGAAATAATGATATATATATTTTAGCATATTTCATGCTTCAAAGGGAGTTATTATTAAATGTACATTTATGTATGTGTGCTATCAGCTCCCTTCCCACTCTTACCTCCCCTCCCCCATGGGAAGCCAAGGTGGGAGGCAAAAAAGGAAAATGAATAATGCTAAAATGAAAGCGGGGAGGAAGTGACAATAAATGCAGCGAAGAAGTTTTGGGGAAGTATGTTTTCTCTTTATGCCCAATACATTTTTCAGTCCCAAAATAAATTCAGCCTTGGTTCTAGTGCATTCTAAGGCTAAATTTCCACGAATATAAGCAAATATTAGATACTGCAGTAAAGAGATATTCAGAAACATCTGCTTATTACTCTGTTGCTTAATTTATGAAAAAGATTGCATAATAGTGTGTATCCAATGATGTTCAATGATTGATTTATTTTTGATTTATTTATTTATTTTGTCAAGCGTGTATAAGATTACAGACAAAATATGAACATTAATATGAATATATAAGAAGTATAAGCATGGTTTTGAGTACATGATGTTTTACGAATATATGGGGACTTTAGGACAGGGATGGCAGGCACTCTGGTGCGCTTATGCACGCCCCTTACAGACCTCTTAGGAATGGGGTGAGGTCTACGGTAGACAGTTTAAGGTTAAAGTTTCAGGGGTTTGGGGAAGAAACTACAGAGTCAGGTAATGTATTCCAGGCATTGATCACTGTGTTGCTGAAGTCAATTTTTTTGCAATCAAGTTTGGAGTGGTTTGCATTAAGTTTATATCTATTGTGAGCTCGTGTATTGTTGTGGTTGAAGCTGAAGTAGCCATTGACAGGTAGGACATTGTAGCATATAATTTTGTGTGCTACACTTAGGTCAGATCGAAGGCGGCGGAGTTCTAAATTTTCTAGGCCCAAAATTTCAAGTCTGGTGGCATAAGGTATTCTGTTGCGAACAGAGGAGTGTAATGCTCGTCTCATGAAATATCTCTGGACATTCTCAATTGTATTAATGTCTGTATTAATGTCTGATATGTAGTGTGGGTTCCAGACAGATGAGCTGTATTCTAGTACAGCCCATCGGTCTCCGGGTCCAATTCAAGGTGTTGATCACCATCTTTAAAGCCCTTCATGGCTTAGGACCAGGCTATCTCCGGGACCGCATTCTGCCTCACACTTCCCTTCGACCGGTTAGGGCCCACAGAGTTGGCCTCCTCCAGGTCCCGTCGGCCAAGCAATGCCGGCTGGCGGGCCCTAGGGGGAGAGCCTTCTCTGTGGCCGGCCCCGTGCTCTGGAACCAACTTCCCCCAGAGACCCGAACTATCCCCACTCTGCTGGCCTTCCGAAAAGCCGTTAAGACATGGCTTTTCCTGCAGGCTGGGGGTAGAGCTTAATCCACTCGAGCTCACCCCCAAGTATGTATGGTTGCTGAATGGTTGTCGGATGATTTTAACATTGTGTTTTTAATTTTTATATTTGTTTTTAAGTAATATTTATAAATTGGTTATTCTTGTATTTTCCCTGTTGTACGCCGCCCTGAGACCTTCGGGAGTTGGGCGGCATATAAGAAAACCAAAATAAATAAATAAATAAATAGTATTGGTCTAACAAATGTTTTATATGCTCTGGTTAGAAGTACAATATTACCAGAGAAGAAGCTACGCAAGATTAGGTTAACCACTCTTAATGCCTTCTTAGCAATGCTGTTACAGTGGGCTCTGGCACTTAGATCATTAGAGATGAGTACTCCAAGGTCCTTTACTGAGTGAGGATCATCAACAAGGTTGTGATCATCTAATTTGTATTTTGTGTTCTGATTATTTTTGCCAATGTGTAAGACTGAACATTTGTTGATTGAGATTTGAAGTTGCCAATTGTTTGACCATTCTGATACATAGTCAAGGTCTTTTTGAAGGGTAGTAGTATTGTCGATGGTGTTGAATAGTTTTACATCATCTGTGAAGAGGACGCAGTTGCTTTTTATATTATCACAAAGGTCATTTATGTAAAGAATAAAGAGAGTTGGTCCTAGAACGCTGCCTTGGGGAACACCGCTGTTAACAGGTACAGGGTTTGATAGAGCGTTTCCTATTTTGACCACTTGTTGTCTGTTTGACAGGAACGCAGTAATCCATTTGTGCAGAGGTCCAGAAATGCCATAAGATTTTACTTTTAGAAGTAGTTTGTCATGTACCATTGAGTCAAAGGCTTTGCAGAAGTCTATGTAAATTGCATCTATTGCTTTGCCCTGATCGAGTTGTGTAGTCCATATGTTTTTACAGTGTAGAAGTTGTAGATTGCAAGACAATTTTTTTCTGAAACCAAATTGTTTGTGAGAGAGTAGCTTGTTTGTCTCTAAGTGTAGGGTAATGGTTGGTTAATGATTGATTCCATGACTTTGCAGGTGATGCAACATAAAGAGATTGGTCTGTAATTTTCAACTAGGCTGGGGTCTCCCTTTTTGAAGATAGGGATGAACGTGACTAGTGACCATAGGTTGGGTAGGGAGCTGGTCCTGAAAGATTTATCAAAAATTATGCTCAGTGGTTCTGCTAGGGTAGTGGAAAGTTTTTTTAAGAAGTGGGCACATAGTCCATCTGGTCCAATGGATAGAGATGGATTTAGATTGCGTAGAGCCTTTCCAATGTTGTCTTCTGTGAAATTGGTGTGTATTAGATCATTGTAATTGTTTGTGGTTCAACTAGGAAATATTGGACATAAGTTGTTGCTGTTAACAAAGACTGAGTCGAAGAATGTGTTAAAGAGGCTGGCTTTAACGGTTTCATCATTACAGTCTTTATTGTTAGGTCCTTTTAGGGGTGGGATGGTTCTCGTCTCTTTAAATTTGTTGTTTATGAAATTGTAGAATGCACGGTTAGATTTCGTGCACAGGAGGATTTCCTCTTGATTGATATGATAATTGGTGCATTCAGTCTTTATTTGTTGGCATTTGTTTTTGTAGCGGCTTTTGAAGTTAGCTATGTAGTCAGTTTTGTTTTTTCGCCAAAGAGATTTTTTTTTTTACTTGGAGCTTCCTTATTGTTATGGGTAGTTTGTTTTTCCTGTTTTTGGGAGTTATTAGTGGTACATATAGTTTAATGACTTCAAGTAGGAAAATGTTATAATGGTCTTCGGCAGTAATACAGCCAGTGAATAGGGATTGCCAATCAAGAGTTAAGAGGTCAGTGTTTATGAGATCATAGTTGGCTTTTTAAAAATTGAAACTGGGGGTCCCATTATTATTATGATTTTTGTAAGGGTGTATGTTGAGATAAAAGTCTATAATGCTGTGATCACTGTTGGAAAAGGGTTCTTTTATTTGTAGTCCATAAATTGAATTTGAACTGTTGCAGAAGATGAGATCAAGGCAGTTGTTGAGTCTAGTATTGTTGGTTACTAGTTGATCCAGTCCCAGATTAGTTACAGCATTGTACATGGTTGAATGTACAGGTTCTGTTGTACATTCGTTAAGGGACCATTTAATAAGAGGTATATTTAGGTCACCAAGAAAGATGAGAGGGTATGGGCCAGAGGTTGCCCACGTTAGAAGTGAGGTTAACTTATTCGCATGTTTGATGTTGTAGTCTGGGGCTCTGTAACATAGTAGAAATCGTAAGGTGTTGTTTAAAGATAGCTCACAGATGATGGTCTCAGGAAGAGCAAGTTCGTGTGTAACTTGGATGTTTTTTAGATTTAGGGACTTTTTGTAAAAGATAGCAACACCGCCTCCTCTTCGGAGTTCTCGATCAGACTGGTAAACATGATAGTTTTGTTCTACAATAATGGAGTCAGGGAGGGATGCATTCAGCCACGTTTCACGGACAAATATAATGTCAAAAGTGGTCATGTTTAATAGGTGGAGGAATTCAGGCATTTTATTTACAAGACTTCTTGCATTAAGTAGCTTGCATCTAAGGTCAGTAGTAGTAGTAGTGGCAGTAGGAGTGGCAGGTAGTGAGGTAGTTAGGTCCAGGGGTGGGTTCCACTTACCTTCACCACTGATTCGCATCACAACGGAATCGCTGCTTGTGAAGCGCCTGCAGCTGCCATTCCTTTAGTATGTTGCAGGTGTGCTTGTAGCTAGAGCCTCTGTTAGAACTTGGAAACGGAGAAACGGGGTTGCTGTTTTGGAAGTGCTCACTATCGTCATTCTCTCTATGAGTTTCAGCTGTTCCTTTTATGAGTTACAGGAGTGGCCGGAGCTGTTACTTTGTAAGCGCCCACTACTGCCGTTCTCTCTATGAGTTTCAGCCGTTCCCTCTATGAGTTACAGGAGTGACCGCAGCTGTTACTTTGTAGCATGTGGAGCCTCTGTTAGGGCTAGGGAAGGTTAGTTATTTCTTGCCAGCAAGGAAGATGGGGTTTTGGGTTAAAAGATGGTGGAGATCTCACCGATTGGTTTGTTGTCTCCGTAGCCTCTGTAGCTTCGGACAGCTTCTTTTAAACTTTTAGAGTTGTGTGGAGAAGCACTGTTGTTGGTATGCATCCGAAGTTGTCGTTCAGGAGCGTCCACCGTTTTGGGGTATCGGGAGTTATCAAGCAGAAGGAGCTCAAAGAGTAGCTTCTTCTTCCATGAGCGCCAGAAATGTCACATATTTCAACATTCAGTTCTCCTTTCATCTAGGGCTAGAAATCCTGCTTTCAATGGTGATCACATTTAACAAATAGTTGGAAAACTGTTGGCTTCACATTGTAGTCTTTCACCATTTCAATTCATGCTTGAATGTTTTGTGGAGGGGGAAAATGGCACAATACACATTAAGTACTCTGAGGGCTAGTGGTCCAGTCCCTGGAACTCCAGTTTAAAAAAGGATCAGACAGTAAACAAAGATCTTGGCTTGAGACCCCTGACACCTATTTCTACCTAGAATGAAAAATCCTGAGCTTGATGGAATATGACAATAAGATAACTTGCTATGCCAACTTCTGGAACCAACTTCCCCCAGAGATCCGAACCATCCCCACCTTGCTGGCCTTCCGAAAAGCCATTAAAACATAGCTCTTCCGGCAGGTGGGGTTTTGAGATGACTTTATATCTGATGTCTCCCCCACATATGTATGTTGTTTATATGTTTTTTAAATTGTTTTTAAACTGTCTTTTTTAACGATTTGTTTGGAGTTTTTATAAAATGTTGTACGTCGCCCTGAGTCCTGAGGGAGTAGGGCGGCATAGAAAAACTACCAAATAAATAAATAAATAAATAAAATATGCAATTGCTATACAACTTCCTAATGTTTTTTTTGGTTTTCAGATGGGATCCTCCCTGACATTCTGCATGAAGTCAGATTGCCCATCTTAGACCAGACTCAATGTTCTGGAATCTTGTCAACTCTAAGGAGGCCTATTCAAAGTCACACTATAATGTGTGCTGGATTTCCAGGTGGAGGAAAAGATGCTTGCCAGGTTGGTAGATTATATCAATAGGTTTATTAAGGAGAATACAGTGGGGGTGGTGATGGTGATTACGATGGTGATGGTATTGGTGGTAATGATAACGTTATTGTGGATGATGATGATGATGATGATGATGATGATGATGATGATGATGATGATACACAATACTGTAGTAAAATATTATAGTAGTTTTAGGTCCATTTTGGGACTTTTAGAAAAATTCCAAAGAAAGCTTTTAGGAGGAACAGCCATGGCTCATTAATAAAAGATTTCAGGTTCATTCCCAGGTGAAAATTAAAAGCAAGGCTGTTTGATTAGCCACTGAAGAATATGTAGTCAGCCCTGAGCTAGAAAAAATCAGATTCCTGACTTGGTAGAATGTAGCTTTTATCAGGGCATTAAAAATTGGTAAGAAATGTGAATAAGAACAATCTATTTTAGTCTTTGCAGGTGCACAGTCATTCTAGTGTATCATAGTGGAAATGATAATAATGCTTCAATGACTCAGTTTTTTACAGTTTCACGGTGAGATAATCTCTTGATTGTAGCTATTGTAGCCAGTCATTTTCAGCCTTTCTGCCTTCTGGGAATAGTGGGAACCACTGAGTAATACTTGTACATGTGCTATCAAAGCCCAAAACAAGATAAAAAGATTTTGGGGAATAATTTATGATGCTCCACCTTTATTCAGAGATCATCATTTATGCTCATAATAATAAATTTGCCAGCCTATTTAAAATTTCTAGAAGTGCTATAACACATTGAGAACTTACAGGATGAATAGTGTCCAGAACAAATGTAAATTACAGTTTCAAAGTACAGACAGTCCTCGACTTACAACAGTTCATTTAGTGACCGTTCAAAATTACAACAGCACTGAAAAATGTGAGTTATGACCTTTTTTCACAGTTACAACCTTTGCGGCATCCCCATGATCAAGTAATCAAAATTCAAATGCTTGGTAACTGGTTCATATTTACGACCATTGCTTGTCCCGTGGTCATGGGATCACCTTTCGTGACCTTCTGACAAGCAAAGTCAATGGTGAAGCCAGATTCACTTAACAACCGGGTTACTCACTTATCAACTGCAGTGATTCACTTAATAACTGTGGCAAGAAACATCATAAAACAGGGTAAAACTCACTTAACGAATGTCCGACTTAACAACAGAAATGTTGGCCTCAATTGTGGTTGTAAGGTTGAGGACTAGCTGTACTGAAATTCAGATTTCCATAGGCCAAGCTAGAGGGAGTTTTGCAGCTGGGATGTTAGCAATAGCACTTAGACTTATATACCGCTTCATAGTGCTTTACAGCCCTCTCTAAGCGGTTTACAGAGTCAACATATTGCCCCCAACAATCTGGGTCCTCATTTTACCGACCTCAGAAGGATGGAAGGCTGAGTCAACCTCGAGCTGGTGAGATTTGAACAGCTGAACTGCTGAACTAGCAGTCAGCTGAGTAGGTTGCAGTGCTGCTTTTAACCACTGCACCAC
This sequence comes from Diadophis punctatus similis, assembly GCA_023053685.1. Lineage (NCBI taxonomy): Eukaryota > Metazoa > Chordata > Lepidosauria > Squamata > Dipsadidae > Diadophis > Diadophis punctatus. The sequence goes on from JALIGW010000001.1 coordinate 241,372,083, forward strand.
CTCGGCTCCTTCTGTTGATAGAACTCAAAAGCAATGGTAGCCAGTAGTGGAGTCATGCATAGAACAGGGGTATAGTATGCATTTTTGATGAATAGAGAAGAATCCTTGAACAATTAAGAGAGGATAGGTTCCTCACAGTCAAAGCTCTACGTGTTGGCCACATCTACACATTTCTACAGAATCAAATTTCAAAGCAGTTCACTTCTATCCTTACGGGACATATTATTCAAGCAGTAGGATCAGGGGCGGGTTGCTTGCTTACCTTGCTACCGGTGCACTGCGCGCGCATCACCATGTTTCGTGCGCGGATGCGCTTGCTACGCATGCACGCCCCCTTGCACGATTTTGCTTCCACGCATGCGCGGAAGCAAAATCGCACCCAGAAATTCGCAAAAAAAGATGGCGGCTCCTAGGGACCGGCAACCGACCGCACCGGGTCGGTAGCCTCTTGATGATATCACCAGCCCGCCGCTACCGGTGCGATAGAGTGGACTGCACCTGTAGAAACCCACCACTGAGTAGGATCCAATAATTTAGCTATTCTTTTTAAATCCACAGTCCTGCTATTTTTATTGCAAACTTAGTGAAGTCATCAAAAAGGCATCCATTCATTGATAAAGACCGACCAATTATATTTTCTCATCTTAACTGGATCTCACATGGATTCTTCTCCCTTGCCAGGATCAACTTTTTGGTGAAGCCTTTCAGACATTAAGTCCTGCCATAATTTATTCCCTAAACTTTATTATGTGGCATGGCTGGAATGAGCTGTCCCACCAGTTTGCAAAAAAGAGAGTATGCTTAAGATCCAATAACTAAAGAACTGCATGTGTTGTTTGAGATGTGTCTCCTTTTGGAACAAAAAAAAATGTTTCTCCTGCAGGGGGATTCTGGAGGCTCACTTGTGTGCCAACGTGAACGTGGCTCTTGGACCTTGATTGGAGTGACTTCATGGGGCATAGGATGTGCTCGAAGCTGGATTTATAATCTGCAAAGGAAGTATGAGGAAAGAGGAACTCCTGGAGTTTTTACAGATCTGACCAAGGTGCTCCCTTGGATTCAGCAGCATATAGATGCCGGTAGTAACAAAATATCACCAATACTGTGATTTATCTCATTATTAACATCAATTAGCATGCCATTGATAATAGTATTTTACCTTAATGACTTGCATTAATAGTAGAAACTTGTTCGCCTTCCAAAACTATTCTCCCCCACCCTGCAAAACAAAAACAAAAATGTTTAATCTTTTGAGGGAATCTTTCTCATCCCTTGTCAGCCTTGCGGGGTTAACCAGATAGGAATCATAACCAGATAAGCTAATTCTACCTTATTGTAAAGCAGGGGTGGGTTCCGGATTGTGTTACTGCCAGTTCGCTGAAGGATGTGCCACACGGGCGCGCACATACTAAAAAAAGGCATGCACAGTAGCAAAAAAACAAGATGTGGTGTCGTCTATGAAGTCGCCGAGAGAACTGGCTCGGGGGCGTGGCAGGCCTGGGTTGCTGCCGGTTCCAGTTACTACCTATTCTATAGAACTGGTCCGAACCGGTAGGAACCAACCTTTGTTGTAAAATTACATTGATAGAATCTTGCAAATATGAGAAAATACAATCCTCCCTGCCACTGCCTCCTTTTCAGCCTAAGAAACTAGGGAGGGTCTCTTCTGAGCCTCTTGCCCTGTCCACTATCTAGTTGCAGGTCATGCTGTCCCTTATCTAACCATTGCCTTGGGAGTGTCTCCTGACTCATTCTCCAAAGGTTTTCTCATATACCCTCACATTACTTAAATGTTGAAAGTTGGTGCCTAGTTCTGTTGTGCTTTGATTTTATGTTATGTTTTATGCTTACTGGGTTATAAAGTCAGACTACATCTGGTTTTACATGAGCAGAATCTGCTTCAGAAACCATGTTTTTCTTTGCTCTGCCTTCTCTGCTTTACTCAGATGTGTACCAGAAGGTGGCAGGCTTTCTTTCATCACATTAGACCAGATTTGGAGGAATGTTCAATGCGAGGAGAAAGATTTGTCTTGATAAAGTGTAATTAGAAGGCCTGTGGCTTTCCAAAAGTCACTGAATTACAGCCTTCAGCAGCTCCAACTATTATAGCTTTTGACATTTGTAGTTCAGCAACACGTAGAAAGCAGGGATGGATTCCTAATTTTTTTACTACCACTCTGTGGGCATGGCTTGTTTTGTGGGTGTGGCTTGCCAGCCATGTGACCGGGTGGGCGTGGCTTACCGGTCATATATTAGTTATTTCAGAGAGATGTTACTACTATTTTTGCTATTTTATACCTTACATGAAAAGCTTTGCATACAAAGTGTGTGTTACACCATGGCAACATAGCAACCTTTATATGCAGAAAATGCTATAGTTAAAAGACAAGCAAGTCTCATACAGCATTTTTGGTTTCAGTCATGGATTCCTTAGATGAAAATATTGAGGACTGTTAAAAGAACAATATCTTTTAACAGTCCTCAATGTTTTCATCTAAAGAATAACAGTATAAAAATGTATAAAATTAACAGTATAAAAGGTTAAGCTTTCGGAAAATGCCCACTTTGGGAAGCTTTAGGCAAAAATGAAGGAAAAGTGTCAAATGCGAGCTTCATATTATTTTCAAGTGAAGGGACGGGGAAAGACTTAATTGTCAGGTTCTTTCAGTGTCTCACGTGCTCCCTCAGCCATCCTCCCCTGCTTGGACTCACTGTGGGGTAGGAAGGCAGCGCATGCGCAGTGCCGGAAGCTCGGCTTCTGGGCATGCGCAGAATAAATTTTTTTTTAAAAAATAATTTTTTTAAAAATGGCGGCGCCCAGGCACCGGCAACCAACCGCACCGGTACTCTGACGTCACCAGCGGGCCACTACCGTTGCTATAGAGTGGACCGCACTGGTAGGAACCCACCACTGGTAGAAAGCCATGAGTTCCCTACTTGTGCATTAGTGAATGCCATTCCATTGCAAAATTGGCAATATTGAGAAAAAGAAGCCAGAATGACATTGGCTGTTGTGTACATGTAACATTTTTCATTTTGTTTTGTTATACAGCAAAGTATAATGAAACATGAAATAGTTCCAAGCTTGTTCTCCTAATCTCTTTGTTTTAAGAGGCTAGTTGTGCATTATGGGAAGGTAATGTGGGAGGTTCTTTGTTGGTAGTCAGACAACTAACAGAGTTGGAAGGGACCTTGCAGGTCATCTAGTCCAACCCCCTGCCCAAGCAGGAGATCCTTACATCTGCCTCTACCTAGGATCGAACTCACAACCTCCTGATTGTGAGGCAGGAGCTCTCCACCTCTAGGCCACAGCAGCTGTGATGGAAGGCAGTATACAACTTTTGCACTGCACTGTTACAAATGTCATTGGTTTTATTTTATAGTAATAGCAATATTCAGCTTCAAACTCTTCCTGGGTAATAGTTCTATTTCAGTCAAATTCCAATTTGGACCGGAATTTCAGTCTCTAAACAATGCAATCATTAAGCAAGTCATCATGTGATCACACCTAATTTTATTACATTTTTACCACAGCCATTAAGCAAGTCAACAAGTCATTAAGTGAATCATGTGGTTGTTAAGTGAATCATATGATTGTTGAGCATAGTCGTAAAGTGAATTTGGCTTCCCCAGTTGACAGTAACTGACTGGGAAGATCACAAATCACAATAATCTGACTGCCGGTTGTAAATCACTTTTTCCTAGACTATCTTTAAGCGAATGGTTGTAAGTCAAAATTTGCCTGTATACATTTTTTTTAACAGAAAGGCAGAGATTCGGGACCAAAGAAAGCTACATTTTGCTGCTGCAAATTCACTGTGACATTTTTGATGCTTTATAAAAATGAAACGTTTTTAACTAATCTATTTCATTCATTTCTTTTAATTAGATGTGAAAATGAAAAGTTCTGTAGGTGAGTACAGACTTTTAAGATCTTTCTGGATTTGAATATTCTTAATAAGATCAATGTTTTATGGTAAACTTTGTGCTTACATTTGATATTTCCAGTCAGTGAAAAATTAAAATGTAAAAATTAGATTTTTTTAAAAAATATATATTTATATAGTTTCTCAAATCAACAGATTTTTTTTAAGTAAGTGATATTCCTTTTCCTTATAAACCTTGAATATAATTAAATAATTGAAGTTGGTATATTTAGGTAACATTTAAATAAGGAGTTCTTGAAATAAGATAGGAAGAACAAGGATGAACTTTAAGAATGTACATGGCTCTTCTTGAGTTTTACTTTTAGTTTTACTAGCTTCCCACTGCTGTCATGCTGATTAATTTGCAATACCTTGTGCAAAGCCTCATTTGATAAGGAATTTCAGTGGATAAACCTTGCCATCCCTTGAAATTAATGTTAAGAACTGGCTTTATCTCTGAACTCATGTCTTCACTGCCTTTATTTTATAGATTGGTTAGTGAAATAATCTTTAAATATGGGAGCTATGCTGGCTTATTTGGACTCCAGAACTCCTTTTAAGCTATGGACCAAAAGGAACATGAGATGAAGCAAGTCCTTAATTATTGGAGTTAAGCGGCTTTCCTCCTCTAATTCTACAAAATTGAATTTTACTCAAAGCATGATTACATTTTTATTTTTTGTTATCCCATTTGACAAGCATTGTATCAGGGCATCCCAGGAGACACACTGTCTCTTGTCTTCTCTCTCACAATTGGCAAAGGCAATTTTGGCACAATTTTGGCACAATTGGCAATATGGAAGGGTTGTAGCTGTGTAACTCAACATATCTCTCCGGTACAGACTGAGTTCCTGCAAAGGTGTGAGCATTTTTGGATCTCGCGCATAGAAGCTTTAAAGTCACACAGTCACTTTCTTATCTTAAGTAATATAGAAATGTTACTCCTTGTTTGCAACATGGTATTTTTTCCCCCAGTAAGATTTTAATGTAAAAAAAAACCAGAGCTGTTTCCCTCTGGATTTCTATACTGCTACTTTATTTTTGAGGAAGTAAAAATACAAAATAAGCACAAGCTTTAAAGTGCCTAAGTAAGAAAAAGTGAGGAATATAATCTATCATACGTGCTGGATGTCAACTTTCAAAATTCCTAGCAATGATTGGCTAGAGATTCTAGAATTTGAACTCTTGAGACAGCAATAAAAATAAAATAAAAAATCAATAAGTATTCAGTTTAATTGAAGAGTTCCATTATAACATATTATATATTCACAATACAGCATCGTGTAACGTTCAAGATGGTGCACTTTCTGGCAGTGAAGGAAAATTGGTTTTTCCTGAATTCCCAAAGCCTTTTTATCAGGATAATCAGTAAGTAGTTAAACTACAAATATTTATTGATTTGCCATTTTCTAGGCTCAATTACCCTGGATTATTGCATACAGAGCCTTTCTCAACCCATACTCTATTGCAGCAAAGTTATTACCAATGACCTTATTCAGGGACAGGGTCCTAATTTTTTTACTGCCACTCTGTGGGCGTGACTTATTTTGTGGGTGTGGCTTGTCAGCCATGTGACCGGGTGGGTATGGGCCTCGGAAGCTTGGCAGCGGCCGGAGACGCATGAGGGCATTGCCCATCCGCAACGCAGCCCCCCGCAGTGGGAGCAGCAAGACCGTGGCAGCAGTTCTTCTAGGAGGGTCCGGCCGGCCTGAATGCTTCTCCCCATTCGATGATCCTAGGCTCCTGCTGCCCGTTCCCCCTCCCCTCAGCAGCTCGAGAAGCCTCAAAAGTGCGAAAATGCCTAGGATCATCACCGTGCGTTTGTGGCTTCTCAGACTGCTGAAGGGAGGGGAATGGAGATAGCTCCTGCCGCCCGTTCTTTCAGCATCTCATGCGCTCCCTCAGCCTCCTCCCCTGTTTGGACTCACTGTGGGGTAGGAAGGCAGCGCATGTGCAGTGCTGGAAGATTGGCTTCTGGGCATGCGCAGAATAAATTTTTTTTACAAATTTAAAACAATTTTTTAATGGCGGTGCCCAGGCACCCGCAACCAACCGCACCAGTACTGTGACGTCACCAGCGGGCTGCTACCGGTGCTATAGAGTGGACCGCACTGGTAGGAACCCACCACTGACCTTATTGTATGGCCAATGACCTTATTGTAAGAACTAGTGAGGTCAGCCCATGAACGAATGGATGGTTGAAACATTTTTAATTGAAATTGTGTTTTTAATTTTGTTTTTTAAGACTTTTTTTATATTAATTATGTTTGTATTTGCTGTGAGCCGCCCAGAGTCCCTACGGAGTTGTGTGGCATAGAAATGCAAATAAATAAATAAATAAATAAATAAATAAATAAATAAATAAATAAATAAATAAATAAATAAATAAATAAATAAATAAATAAATAAATAAATAAATAAATTACAGGTAGTGCTAGACTTACAATCATAATGCAGCCCCAAATTTCGGTTGCTGAGTTTTTTTCCATTTTACAACCTTTCTTGCCAAAGTTGTTCAGTGAATCACTGCAGCTGTTAAGTTAGTAACATGGTTGATAAGTGAATCTGGCTTCCCCATTGACTTTGCATGTCAGAAGGTAGCAAAAGGTGATCATGTGACCTCGGGACACTGCAAATATGAACCAGTTGCCAAGTGTCTGGATTTTGATCACATGACCATGGGAATGCTACAATGGTGATAAGCATGAAAAATGGTCATAAGCAGTGATGAAATGCTTCCCCCGCCCGCCTGGGTTCTTTTACCCTCTGTGCATGCGTAGAACGCTTTGCACATGCGCAGAGGGTAAAAGAACCCAAATGGTGGCATCCAAGCGGGCGGGGGAAGCGGGTGGGGGAAGGCTCACGCTGTGATCGCTATCGTCTCTATCGTCTCTACGACGAACAACCAGCCTGCCGGAACCAGGAGCATTTCACCCCTGGATAAGTCACAGTTTTCAGTGCTGTTGTAACTTCGAACAGTCACTAACCAAATGGTTGTAAGTCAAGGACTACCTGTATATTTAACTAGTATTCTTAATTATGTAAATCTTAATAGAGTGACAGAATTCAGAAGATTAAAAGTATGATTTCATTCATACAATATATTAAGGGCATTTTCTCATGGCCATATAATCTTCATTCTTTTTATCTTTAATTTTGCAATGATGATGATGATGATGATGATGATGATGATGTTGATGTTGATGATGATGCCAGATTTCTGGTGCCTGAAACCCTAGCCATATTCTCCCTCAGAATATGCTACAGGAGATCGGTACTGTCCTTATAGATTTAATGCAGGACAAGTTAAGTAAAATGAATAATGGATTCTCATAAATTCACTTCTCCAACTGAGCACCAGTGGAAAGAGGAAAAACTTGTAGTGGGAAAATCTTCTAGCAATTGCTCTTCATAACCTGGAATGGTGCTGGAGTTGAGGAGAAAATGAGTTTTGAAAGATATGAAAACAAATTTGTTTACATTTGCTGTGTCTTTGTGCAAGTCTTTTGCATGGGACCCAACTATCAATTAATTGCCAAAATATTTTGACAACCTAAAGGTATGCCATTTTAAAATAGTTAGTGAGGAATCTTCCGGCTATGGTGAGCAATAGCAATAGCAATAGCACTCAGATTTATATACCGCTTTGCAGTGCTTTACAGCCCCCTCTAAGCAGTTTACAGAGTCAGTGTGTTGCCCAATGGTGGGTTCTAAATTAGATTGCCACCGGTTCATGCGCACACTCGTGCGCACGATACTTCTGTGCATGCGCAGAAGCATTCCGGGCGGGTGGGTGGAGCCTCCCACCGCCGCCGCTACCGGTTCTAAGAACCGGTCCGAACTGGTCGCAACCCACCGCTGGTGTTGCCCCCAATAATCTGGGTCCTCATTTTACCGACCTCGGAAGGATGGAAGGCTGAGTCAACCTTGAGCCTGGTGAGATTCAAACTGCCAAACTGCAGCAGCTGGCAGGCAGCAGAAGTAGCCTGCAGTACTGCATTCTAACAACTGTGCCATTGCAGCAAGATGTGAGGATGATCTCTAAACTTCATTGGTGTTATATGAACCAGATATTGCAATTTGTAAATAATGGCCTTGAGTTTATGCAAACTAAGCTGATTATAATTTATCAGCTAAACCATGGCTAAGCAAATGTGGCTTAATATGATAAGTAAAGTTATGTTTATGTAGTGGGCTATTCAGTAAATAAAGCAAGCAATGAACCTTCTTTTAAAAATGTATTATGTGACTATGACTTCTGTATATCTTTGACAGTACTAGACATTCATCTTTATGCATGTTCCATAACATTCATCTTATCTTTTATTAGTCTGTGAAAGTCTTCTTAGGCTATTTGAATTAAGTTTTTCACAAGCAAATCTAAAATCTCATTGGATTTTGTTAGCGATCTAAAATTATTATTATGTGTGCATGGGGAGAGGGTTACGTGTATTTAATTGGATTTCAATATAATATACAGGAGGGTAGAAGAAACAAAATTTTGTTTTATCTATGATTTTGTGCACTTGTGCTTAATTAATAGTTTAATTTTCAACTAGAAATCACTCCATGTTTTCTCAATTTAGGCTCTGCATTTGGACTTTATCTGTTCCAGAAGGGAGACATATAGTGTTGAATTTTTCTCACTTTGATGTGGAGCCAGATGCATTCTGTGACTATGATTCTTTGTCGGTGATTTCTATGGATGATAGACTCATTGGTAAGTTTCTTCTTCAAAATGTATTGCCACAAGCTGGCTTCTAATTAAAAAACAGAAGTTTCTGCTATTGTTGACATTTCTTTGACAATCAAAACAATCTTCTACTCAAAAGTCAGCATTACTTGACACTTTATTGAACTGAATAACCACTTACCACCTGCAAAGAAAATTTAAATCTGTGGGTTTTATGGCATGGAAAGAAAATTCATCCATATATTCCTCTATAGTCAAAGTGGCAAGAATGTTTCAGCAAATTACCACATCTTTTTTAAATTAGTCTCTGAAAGTTGCAAGGATGACTGTGTGACCCTAATAATAATAACAACCATGTCTGTGAGTATCAATATCTTCATTTCTACATTTTGCCTTTTAGGGAAATTGTGTGGAATGGACCTACCGCTGCCTATTTTGATTGGTTCAAACAGCGTAAGATTGAAATTTGTCTCAGATAACAAGGCAGGAGGAACTGGATTTAGCATGACATACCGAGCTATTAAGCCCGCTAGCTTTCTAGGTAAATATTAATGCTCTTGATCAATCCATTGTGCATATTCAGATTATTCTTGATTTGAGATACTGCATAATCAATATAAGAATACATCACGAAGAACAGAATGGCATTTTGGAGCCTCACCTACCCTGCATTCGTCTCTCTCTCTCCTTCCCTTTCAAGAGACAAATGTGGTCTTTATGGTTCTGAACTTCTGAATGCCTGAACTTCATGAAGAAGTACCAAGTTCTTCGAGGAATAACTTAAGCTATCACAAGAAAGGATGGAATTCAGATATGAATTGACTTTATATATAACTAGTAGCTGAGCTTGAAAATTAATGAGTAGTTACGATCGGGCTTGATACGTTGACACTTAAAGCTTGAAAATTTATGTAGAATGTGTAACTCCTTAGTATCAGAGCATGTTAATATAAGGCAAATGGCCGTTGGAACAGAGTTCTTTTCAGGTGGGGAGGGGGAGTAGAATGTCTAAACTCACAGCCCGCAGGACAGATGAGTCACGCACTGGCCACGGCCATGCCCAGTTTAGCGAAGGGGTACATCAGAGTGTGTTAATATAAGGCAACTGGCAGTTGGAACTGAGGTTTTTTCAGGTGGGGAGGGGAAGTAGAATGTCTAAACTCCCAGCCCGCCGGCCGGATGAGTCACATGCTGGCCACGCCCTGTTTAGCAAAGGGGTAGCATCAGAGCATGTTAATCTAAGGCAACTGGCAGTTGGAACTGAGTTCTTTTCAGGTGGGGAGGGGGAGTAGAACGTCTAACTCCTTAGCATCAGAGTGTGTTAATTAATATAATACTGCAGGGGTCTCCAACTTGGCAACTTTAAGACTTGTAGACTTCAACTCCCAGAATTCCTCAGACAGCTTTGCTGGCTGAGGAATTCTGGGAGTTGAAGTCCATAAGTCTTAAAGTTGCCAAGGTTGGAGACCCCTGTAATACTGTACAAGAAATACTAATGATCTGATGGTCATTTTGAAAAATCCTTTCTTAGCGAGCACCTAGAAGCCAAGAGGAACATACGTGCCAAGTTTCAAGTTTGTAGGCTTTACAGTTCTGGAGATTTTATGATGCGTGAGTGGTATTTGGCTTTTATATACTGTATATAGATAAGATGTTTACACTCAAGAACTGAGCAGTTACTGATAGAAATGAACTGATCCCATCAATTTCAGAACTGGCCACTCTGACAAAAGAGATACTACCACAAGCAAGGCCAAACTATTTATCCATTATTCAAATATATTCTTACACCATTTGTAGTAACATTATTCCTTTGAAAACTGTTTTCATTCATCATCTAAGTAATACTTCTTTCCCTATAATGGGATATTTCATAGTGTGATAGGACGACATAACCTTCTAAATGTTTGAAACAGCTTATTTATTTTGAAGAAATTTTGGTTTCTTTTTAGATTCTGGCTGTGGATCTCTAGCAGTTCTCTTTGAAGAAGGAACAGTACAAAGCATGCACTATCCGGAAGCATATAATAACCTGGCAGAATGCCAATGGATTGTTCATGCTCCAGAGAATCAAGTTGTTAAGGTATAAGTCACGTGCATAAACTATTTATTTCAATCAAAATGTATACATATTTGATTTGGTTCAAATGTTCAATGTTGCACTTTGCCACTTTTTCTGTTCATGAATTTGATTCTATATATATTACGGTACTCTGTGTTTATATTATATTTTTTCTAATATGGAATCCAATATTTTTAGTATTGAGCCTGGCTATCTTCAGCTTGGCTTTTATCCTATGTCCCTGTCATTCTGGTTACATCCCATAAATACCGTATTTTTCGGAGTATAAGATGCACCGGAGTATAAATCTTAGTTTTGGGGGAGGAAAATAGGGGGAAAAAATCTACCTACCAAGTATTCATCTGGCTAGCATCCTTAGTCTGTTCAGCTTCAGCACATTATTTTATCTCCTGGTTAGGGCTGAAAAAACCTTTTTCAGAGGGAGTAGGAATGAAAACAAGCCTGCAAAGACTTAGTTAGTGCTGGTAAAAAACTACTTCAAGGGAGTAGGAATAAAAAAATGCTACAAGCCAGTAAGATCGTTAGAACCTCGTTAGGGCTGAAAAGATCTTTTCAGAGGGAGTAGGAATGAAAACAAGCCTGCAAAGACTTAGGGCTGGAAAAAAACTTCTTCAGAGTAGAAAGCCAGTAAGATAGTTAGCACTTGTTAGGGCTGGAAAAAAAGCTTCGAAAAAGCTACATTCAGAGTATAAGACGCACCCAAATTTTCAGCCTCTTTTAGGGAGGAAAAAGGTACGTCTTATACTCTGAAAAATACAGTAAATGTTTGTTTTTATATCAATCCTGATTGCTGAAGTTTTAAAACTTTGGACCACATGAGGATATTGCTATTTTCATTTTGAGATTTGCCAGTATATTAAATAGTAGTAAACTAAACTCTGGATCTTTTTTTGAATTAAACATTTGTAAAATGAATTTTATTATATTTTAAGGACGTGAAACCTCACCTTCTGCATATTTCTTGGGAACAGGATAATAGTATTTGTTTGTGCTTTGTTGAATGAAGTTTTTCTTAAGCACCATGTTGGATCAATGGTTTAACTGTTTGGTAACAGTAAGATCTGTAAGAATAAGAAAAGAAAAACATATTTATTTAAAATCCAATTCCTTTGTTTTGGATGAATTTCAGTTCTTCCCTGTTTTTGTTTTTCTGAAGCTTGCCTATGAACACTTTGAACTGGAAGAAAATGAAGACTGCAGATATGACTCAGTAACAGTCTATGAAAATGTTGAAAAGGAGAAAGAAATAGGTCTGTTATATACCTTTCTGAATTGTGGGTTGATTCAGTTCTAATGGTTCTTTTGTATGTGCAGAAAGGAACCAAATTAAGAATGCTGGTATAGTTGATTGGCTTTATAGCTGCAAGATGCATGATTTCCCATTTACCTTTGCTTGAGTTTTTCTACCATACTGGTGGTTATCTCTTACACATTATCTGAGTCCATCATCTGTACTACTGTAATAAAAATACTGCGGAGCCTTATATGGCACTATTTTGTACATTATGAGATAATGCATGTGAAGTATCCTCTAGCAATACTATATAAAGTGCAGATATTGTTAGTCTTGCATTTAGCCTCAAATTTGGGACCTTAAGTAAATAAATTGGATAATATGGCTGAAAGAATGTATGTGTATATGTATATGTACACACACACAAACATCACGATCTCTGGAACATTTAAAATTTTATTTAAAACTACTATTAAAATTGCTAAGCTTTCGTCAACCCCTGTTGACTTCGTCAGAGTGTAAAATCCCCATGGAAGAAATATATAATATATATATACAACACAGATCCACTGCTAGATCTCTTGTATCATAGATCCAGATTCAGAAATTGTGTCTGCATACATACATCTATACAGTGTAATTTATTTGTCCCTCTCCCCTATTTGCAAAGCTTAAAATCAAGATAATGATTACTTTATAGAGTTAATTGTGCCCTTGGGTAATACCTGCAGTTTTACAAGTGCTAAGAGGGGTAGAAACATCAAAAGAAAATAGCAAAGGACATCAAAGATGCTTCTATAAAAGCACAGGCATGGCTTGACAGGTGACTTTATATATTAGAGGGGCTTCTCCTGAGTCTTTGCCTTCGTTGGAATGGAGCCTCTCCTTTCACCTGAAGGCTATCTTCAACAAAACTTGTGGGACTTGGGGGGAAAAATTCCACTCAATCATGTTTGATTTTCAGAAACTGTTGGTCCCTTCAGTGTTCTAGGCATTACTTCTAGGGCTGGCAGACTGACTGGTCTAAGATCATCCAGCTGGCTTTGTGCCTAAAACAGGACTAGAACTCATGGTCTCTTGATTTCCAGCCTGATGCTTTAGCTACTACACCAAGCTGGCTCTCTATTAATAATAACTTTCATTAAATTTATATTGTTTAAACGAAACATTATAAACTTATTGCATATTTTTTAAAAAATGTGCTGATGAAACAAATATAATTTACCATTTGTTACCACCTTAGTAGGGTAGATGGGGAAATGAACATCTGACAAGGCCAAACAGCCACATTTACCAAATGGATCAATAAAGTCTAATACTAGGCTATTGCAGTTTGAAAGAAATTGACATTGTGTGAAACAGGTAACCAAGCAAAACCTATTACAAATATATAACTACAAACATTAGTTGTTGTATCCTCCTTACACTTATTTAGAATGCTCATTTCATTTAGAATAGAATAGAATAGAATAGAATTCTTTATTGGCCAAGTGTGATTGGACACACAAGGAATTTGTTTTTGGTGCATATGCTCTCAGTGTACATAAAAGAAAAGATACATTTGTCAAGAATGGTTGTCATAGGGTTCAAGTAAGCAATCAGGAAACAATCAATATGAATATAAATCGTAAAGGTACAAGCAACAAGTTACAGTCATACAGTCATAAGTGGGAGGAGATGGGTGATAGGAACGATGAGAAAAACTAATAGTAATAGTAATGCAGCCTAGTGAATAGTTTGACAGTAGTGAGGGAATTATTTGTTTAGCAGAGTGATGGCGTTCGGGAAAAAACTGTTCTTGTGTCTAGTTGTCTTGGTGTGCAGTGCTCTATAGCGACGTTTTGAGGGTAGGAGTTGAAGCAATTTATGTCCAGGATGCGAGGGGTCAGTAAATATTTTCATGGCCCTCTTTTTGACTCGTGCAGTATACAGGTCCTCAATGGAAGGCAGGTTGGCAGTAATTGTTTTTTCTGCAGTTCTGATTATCCTCTGAAGTCTGTGTCTGTCTTGTTGGGTTGCAGAACCAAACCAGACAGTTATAGAGGTGCAGATGACAGACTCAATGATTCCTCTGTAGAACTGTATCAGCAGCTCCTTGGGAAGTTTGAGCTTCCTGAGTTGGCGCAGAAAGAACATTCTTTGTTGTGCTTTTTTGATGACGTTTTTGATGTTAGATGACCATTTTAGGTCTTGAGATATGATGGAACCTAGAAATTTGAAGGTCTCTACTGTTGATACTGTGTTGTCTAGTATTGTAAGAGGTGGTAGGATGGGAGGGTTTCTCCTAAAGTCTACCACCATTTCTACGGTTTTGAGTGTGTTCAATTCCAGATTGTTCCGGTCGCACCACGAGGCTAGTTGTTCAACCTCCCGTCTGTATGCTGTTTCATCGTTGTCTCGAATGAGGCCAATCACTGTTGTATCATCTGCAAACTTCAGTAGTAGTTCAGTAGTTCAGTAGTTAGAAGACTAAGCTGAAGACACTGTGTAGATTTTAGTATTTTATCTTTTAAAAAGTGGTAGTTTGTTGTTATGATCTTACCATTTGTTCATTCACTGATTCATTTTCTTAGCTCGTTCATGTGGATTTGCTGTCCCAGCACCAGTTTTGAGTTCCTCTAACACAATGCTTATCCAGTTTCATTCTGATGAAACAGAGACCTACAGTGGATTCAAAGCTGTATTTTTCTTCATTGATGTTGCAGGTAAAGAAATAGTTTGCATGTACAGCATGTGTGTCTTAGTTCTGCATACATATGCATAATACATTTTGTCCATTTCCGTATGTTGTTTATAACAGCAAACTACTTTCAAATTTCTAGAGATTTCAGTGGATCATTAATATGTTTTTAATTCTAACAAATCAAGTCATAATCCATACTTTAATCACACTTCTCCTGCCTTTCTAATGTAATACTTGAATGAATGAAGTGAGGCATAAAGTTTACTAGCGTTAGAGCCTATCCAGAATAGTGATTAATACAATCATCCAGTTATCACTAGTGCAATTTATCAATAACTTAGATGTTGATAAATAGAAGATTAGAAGATTTAATATCACCACAACCATGTCTAGATGATGTTGCAAAATTATTAGCATGGATAGCCTCTAACCCTCAGATTGTGTTCAGAAACCAACCTCTGGAATATCCAGATAAGGATGGAAAAATTATTATTTGAAAATCTAGAGAGCTTGTAATCAGTGCTGATAAAACTAGGCTAGATGGTCTACTAATGACTTGGCGTAAGATGTCTGAAGTTGCTCTGTCTTACTCCTAGTTAGCTGGTCATGGTTGCCATTCCTGAAAAACCAAAGCCATAATTTATTTATTTATTTATTTATAAAATTTATAGGCTGCCCATTTTACCTCAAGGTAACTCTGGGTGGTTTTTATATAGAACTGAACATAGCTACTGTACAATATTCTTGACTGTTTTGTAACCTTTTAAAGAACACCCTGAACGGAAGCTTTTGGATATTTGAGCGTTTCTAGTATATATTGTGAAATAGTACTGCGTTGTGGAACATCTTGCCCTCAGCGGTAAGGAAAGACCCCATTCTCTTGGCCTTCTGCAAAGCGGTCAAAACCTAGCTGTGTAGCCTTGAGTGGGGGGGGGAACAAAGAGGCCCACACAACTATGGGGCTGGGCAGACACCATGAGAACCTCTCTGCTTGTATTAACAACTGCTAATCCCCTATGTTGGAATACTGCTTCTTTATAATGTTGGTTTATCATTTAAAAAATTTTAATCTGAATTATTCAGATTTTAATGTTTAATTTTATTGATTGAATTTTACACCGCCCAGATCCCATCTCCAAGGGAAATGGAAGGTTAAGAAGAATGAAATATAAAAATAAGTAAATAAATATATTATTTTATATCTTGTGCCATTTTATTTTTTAAGTCTTTCCTTTTTAAAGTATAATCTTTGGAATGGAGTTCAGAACAAATATGCTTAAATCAGGAGTGGATTTGCCTCTACGTTTTTTATTATATAGCCTTGGACAAATATTTTCAATATTACTTGCTCAGTTGATGGAAATGTATTAAATTCATATACATGATTTCTATTAGCAATATTATTATTTAGCCTCTGAATTATATACCTCAAGGTAAACTTTAATATTTAAAAATCTAAGTGGTAGGTTATTGTGAAAGTGATAACTGCTCCAAGGTGAAAGCTAATCTTTAATTTTGGTGCCAATTTTAAAACCCACCACTCTGCATTTACAATATACTACATTGTTTTCTATGCTTCTAAGTCACAGTAACATGACATATCTTAAACCTGATTTTCAACAATCTGCTACTCTTCAGATTTAGGCATTCAATATTAACAGCTTCAGATTGAGGAAATCTGGTCCTAATTATTAAGAGGATGAAGTGATGGTGATACTAATTAAGGACCACTATTACTTTATAGCAATAGCAATAGCAATAGCACTTCAACTTATATACCGCTTCATAGTGCTTTATAGCCCTCTCTAAGCAGTTTACAGAGTTCAGCATATTGCCCCCAACAATCTGGGTCCTCATTTTACCGACCTCAGAGGATGGAAGGCTGAGTCAACCTTGAGCTGGTGAGATTTGAACAGCTGAACTGCAGCTAGCAGTCAACTGAAGTAGCCTGCAGTGCTGCACTCTAAACACTACACCAGCTCAGCTCTACCAGCTTCATCTGCAATTCCAGGTGTCCTTTATACTACTCCTTTGTACTAATATACCTTTAGTGTAGTAAAATAGGCAAAATATGGAAGTGTAATTAAGGCATGGTGCTCCAAATTGCAGACCATAAATTAAATCAATTACTTCTCTGCATATACATGTAGTTGTAAACTGATCTTTAAAAAATCTTTCCTGGTGAAAGCTGAATAACATTCATTTCAGGAATTCTGAGAATGCTTCTGTGTGCTTCTTCTTCTGGTTTTGTTAGATTTAAACGTAACAAATTCAAGCTGTGGAGTGATACTTGAAGAAATCAGCGAGCCTGCAAATGAAACAGATATGCCTGGTAAATATGTTTCTCCTGAGACTCTTTTTAATAGCCACAAAAGCCACAAAGAAGGGGAAAGGGAAAGCAGAGAGAAATCCAGAATTTAATTTGTAAATATTCTTGGAATAAATGTGGCACATACATTTATATAAGATATGCAGAATTATATAAAATTTCTGTAAGCATTCTATTGTCACTCACCTAATCTAGGTGGAAACTGTGTTACTCTCATGGATGAATCCACTTATTTAACAACGAACCTCACAGATTAAAAACCTGAATTTTTGTACATTCTTTTATAGAGTATTGGCCAATCAGACCCTTTATCTATTGGGTTACACAAAGGCTCCATTATAATGGGAAGTCTTTAATGAAGAGCAAAAAAAAAAAAAAAAGATGTGTGACGATCAAGTATTTTTCTAGCAAGAATTGTGGAATGCCATAGTGAAGTGACTTTCCTCTTTATGGCTAGAGATGGGATGCAATAGCCATCACTTGGCCATTGCAAACTTGTAGAATGAGTAGGAATTTGAAGTATGGATATTAACTGAAGGTCAATATCCAATGGACTTACTATCCATTTGGAAAAAGAGCACTCACTTGGGACAGCCACGGCCCACCTCCCCTACCTCTTCTTTGCACCAAATTTTAGACTGGCAAATCTCCATTGCTGTGCTGCTGTTAATGATAGCTTGCCTAGAGCAGTGTTTCTCAACCTTGACAAGTTTAAAATGGGTGAACATCTTCCAGAATTCTTCAGACAGCATCCTAAGCAATCTAAAGAGTCAGCTGAGGGTAAATACTGTTACGCTTCCCATGAAGAAATGTTGCGCTCTATGTTCACATTTTCTCTGTCAGCAGATGATAGCTGTGGATTAGCATCCAACCAGCCTAGATTTCTCTTTAGTCGGATAGTAGGCGGTGAGGAAGCTGTGCCATATTCCTGGCCTTGGCAGGCCAGCTTGCAGATTTTGGATGAAAACATCTGTGGTGGAGCTGTCCTCACAAGAACATGGGTTGTTACTGCTGCTCATTGTTTAAAAAAAGAGTAAGTACACTATGGATACTCTACTTTAGTTTTGAGAGAGACAAAGTCTTGCAAAACTTGCAAAGTATTGAGAGAGATAAAGGCCTCCTTGACCAGGTCTCTGGCTATGAAAAAGGAGGCCCAGAAGGCCACGTGTGAGCCTCCGGGCCTCCTTTCTCACTGGAGATCCATTTGATGAGGCCTCTGGCAATGAAAAAGGAGGCCCGGAAGCCTTCCTTTCTCATTGGCAAAGCCCTTGAGGATTGTGTCCCTGTAGGCTTCAGTAGCCCTTTTCAAAAAGCCTTTGCCGGAAGGAACAGAGCTTCGGAGGGAGGTGTCCACCCCTCCCAAACTCCGTTGGTGCCAACAAAGGCTTTTTGTAAAGGGCTGCCAAAGCCTATGGGAACACAATCTCCCTGCAGGCTTCAGCAAGGAAACGGCAAACGGAGGGAAGGCCTGAAGGACTGAAGCCTCCCCTCCATTTGCAAACATCCAGGCCTCAATTTGCAGAGAATAGAAGCCTAAGTGTGATCTCATGCTACTGATCTTGCATGATCTTGCGGTACGTTAGGCCTCTGTTCTCTGCGAATGCACCGAAAGCCTGAAGCAATGAAGCAGGCAAAGAAACTGTGACAGAGAGATCTTCGCAACGTAAGTGAGTCTCCACAGGTGAAGTGCCTGTGAAGACCTGGCTGGGGGGGAGGGGAGGACTAGGTGGGGCGAATGTTGCAGAGCCTCTGTGGTCATTCGTAAGAGCGAACAACTGCTGTGGTGCTGCAATATTCATAATTTCGGGACTTGTTTGTAAACGCTAGGTGGCACTTATTGCGTAACTTCGAATGTTCGCTAATGGAACACTCGTAACCCAGGGGTTACCTGTATTTGATCAAACCCACAACAATACATGTGACAAATGCTATCCAGTTCTCAAGACCAATGTTTTGTATCTTCTAATTCTGAATACTAAGGTCTTCACACAATTCTGATTCAATTTCAGGGCAATCATACTCATGGCTTGCCTCACCTTATTATACCAATATCTAACTCTCAATTCTCTTCTGCAACTTTAAATACATTAAGTGGGCATGATATTAATGTATGTGGATTTAATGACAAAGTTCCTTTTTGATAACTATTGATAGTTATGTGGCTGCCTGTTGCTACAAGACAGTTACAACATTTATATGTAACATTTATGTTCCCATTTCTTCTCATTACTGAGGCTCTATGAAATAAAATGGAAGTTTCCATTCCTATCAAATGACTGGACATTTTTAGACATAGTAAATATATTGAAGATTTTTTTGATTATATAATCATATATTATAATACCTAGTGGTAATATGAACTTACTTGGTTTGTGATCAATACTGGATTCTTATTTCAAATTCAGTATTTTTGTTTATCTACCAATGAATAATCGTGTAGAGGAGCATGAGAGATGCTATGCTTGAGATGATTAAAGCAATATTTGAATTATGTTGTTTTTCTAGGGAAAAATATCAAGATCTTTGGAGAGTGGTGGTGGGCACTCATGATATAAAAGAGCAGGATCAGAGCAGCCAAGTTAGTACAAGTTGTTCTTTCTTTATGACATAATGTGAGTCGATCATGAACATATAGTACTCTATATAATCTATGAGCCTCAGTTCTTTTAAGGAAAGTGATCCTTGTTGGTTGAACTGAAAACGGTTTAGGTACTATTTTGCATTTTATAAGCATGTTTCTGGTAAAGCCAGTCTTACAGGATTTTGAAGCAACGTGGAACTTGTCAAACTTGTTCGGTTTAAGTATTGAAGTCTTTTGCTGAAGCATTTACGCTATTAGCTATGATTTCTATTTGGATCAGCAAATAGTTTCTAGCCTAATAAATCTTTTAAAAGTGTTTGGTTCTGCTGCAGGATTACATTTACTCTAGCTAAGACAGCTAGGCTAGAAAATGGCTTTGATTTCTGGGTATTATTTCCTTTGTTTTTCTTGCTTTTTGTTTTAGTTCTTGTTTTTCTTTCTATTATCTATCTTTTTATTGTGCTTTTATTATCTAGCAGTAAATAAGAAGTTGGAATATGAATCATTAAATATAGAGACTTGATTATTAGCTGATCCTTAGGGAATTTTGAGTATCATTGTTTGAAGCAAGAACATTCCACTCTGTGTTGTGCTGACTGGTAGATGGTGAAGAGTTGCCTGAGTTGAATGGTCTACAGTAGGGGTCCCAACTGTGGCAATTTCCAGGTATATGGACTTCAACTCCCAGAATTCCACAGCCAGCATAACCATCGCTGAGAATTCTGGGAGTTGAAGTCCACTCACCTTCAATTTGCCAAGGTTGGGAAAAACTGGTCTACAGCAGTAGTGGGTTCTAAAACTCTTTACTACCGGTTTGCATGTGCACTCGCGCGTGTGCTACGCTTCTACACAGAAGCGTCCCGGGCGGGTGGACAGAACCTCCTGCCGCTAGCGCTGCCGGTTCTTAGAACTGGCCCAAACCCGGAGCAACCCACTGCTGGTCTACAGATAAGACGTACATTTGAAAAATGTCATTACAGGCAATCCCTGTTTTATGACCATTCGTTTAGTGACAGTTTGAAGTTACAATGGGATTCATATTTATGATGGTTGCAGTGTCTTATGGTCAGATGATCATGATTTGCAACCTTCCAACCTGGCTTCTGACGAGCAAAGTCAAACCTTGTAGGGGAGACAAGCAGCATAAAAATGTACTTATTTATTTCTTAAAAATTAATAAACAAATAAATGGGAGAAGTCAGCTCACTGGTTCCCAGTGTGGTTGTAAGTCAAAGACTTCCTGTACTATATAATAACACTGGACAATGAATAAAAAAGAGTCTTGCTTTTTAGCCTGACGTCTTTAATATACCTAGCCACCCAGTGATGTAGGAGAAGATTATTTAGGACATCTAAAAAGCACAGGTGTATTACCCAGCTGCTGTGGCCTAGAGGTGGAGCTCTTGCCACACAATCAGGAGGTGGTAGCCAGAGGTGGTATTTGCCGGTTCTCCGAACTACTCAAAATTTCCGCTACCGGTTCTCCAGAACCTGTCAGAACCTGCTGAATTTCACCCCCGATTTAACCCCTTCACTTAGGGAATGCTTCCCTCCTGCACTACTCTTATATTATTGCTCTCATAAGGAGCAGATGCCTTTCATAACTTTATGCCTGTTATTTACTCCACCTTCTAAGTAACAAGGTAGAAGCGTCAGTCAAGCAAGAGGTTTGCATTGAAAGTATTATGTTTTTTATGATATGGCGGGCTTTGCACTGGATTTCTATAGTGGATTACTATTTTGCCTATCTTATTCTATCACTGGCTCTTCATGAAAAGAAAAAAAAATTCTAAACAGCTAGAAATAGTCCTCGACTTACGACCATTTGTTTAGAGACTGTTTAAAGTTACGACAGCACTGAAAAAGTGACTTATGACTTATGTCACACAACTGTTGCAGCATTCCCATGATCATGTGATCAAAATTCAGGGGCTTTGGTAACTGGTGTGTATTTACAATGGTTATAGCATTTCGGGATCACTTGATCACCATTTGTGACCTTCCCAGGCAGTTTCCAGCAAACAAAGTCAATTGGGGAAATGCTTAACAAATGCGTGAATCACTTAACTGCAGTGATTTGCATTAACAACTGTGGCAAAAAACAACAACCCCATTACAAAACCAGGCATGAGTCACTTAACAACCACCCTGCTTTGCAAAAGAAATTCTGGTCCCAACTATGGTTGTAGTGGGTTTCACTTACCTTCGCTACTGGTTCAGAACTGTGAACGGGCGCTCGCTTCGTTCACGGCGCTTCTGCGCATGCGCAGATCGTCTGTGATGACATCCGGGCAGGTGGGCGGAGCCTCCCACCACCGCCGCTACCGGTTCGACCGAACCGGGGCAAACCGGTAGCAACCCACCACTGGACTTCCTATATCGAACTCTGCTACATCAATGTCTCAGACAGTAGCATATCCAATTTATATTCTCACATAACATGCTGCCATGATTCTTCCATGTGTAGAAAAGATTGGTGAAGCAGTACATCGCACATCCGGATTTTAACACCAGTACTCTGGATTCAGACATTGCTCTCATGGAACTTACTGAGCCTTTAGACTTCAATCATTATGTTCATCCAGTGTGTCTCCCGGAGCAAGAGGAGAAAATTGAACCTTCAAGGATTTGTGTAATTACAGGGTGGGGCAATCAGTATGAAGGTGAGCATTTCCCATTCCATTGAAAAAAAATATATCTTCATGGATTAGCCAGAATGATTCTTATCCTATCCGTCAGCCGTGGAAGGGTATGAAAAAAAGCTGGATCAATTATAGAAAATAAGTAAAGATAGACTGCAAGAATGATAAGATGATATGTATCAACTCAGCATGTTAGATTAAGACAGGGTTAGAAGATGCTTTTTATATCAAGGATTACATTTCCTTATAGGCAAGCTCTTGGGGGGGTGTCCCGCACAAGGTCACTTTATTTATTTATTTATTATTTATTAGTGATATTTATATACCGCCTCATAGTGCAAGCACTCTCTAAGCGGTTTACAGCATTAAGCAATGTATATATTTACATTGCCCCCAACAATCTGGGTCCTCATTTTACCTACCTGGGAAGGATGGAAGGCTGAGTCAACCCTGAGCCGGTGAGATTTGAACAGCTGAACTCAAATGATCAGTCAGCTAAAGTAGCCTGCAGTACTGCACTCTACCTGCTGCGCCACCTCGGCTCTATTTCTCTACTTTCTCCCTCTTCTTCTTCCTCAGGGAGGGCTGATCACTCTTGCCAGATGTCCAAAGTGATTTCATAGAGGGATTTTGAAATTAGACCAAGGGTTCTCTGAAATCAGATTGAATATCACAAGGTGCTATCTGCCTTTTAAAGATTAAGGTCCTCCTTATCGCTTTCTTCATTGCAAACGATTTGTTTTTCCCCTCTTTCACCTCAAGGTAGAGCACAGTCAAGTAAACTGCATCAACTCAGAGTTCCTATTTTGGTTTCTGAAGAATGTCAGAGATACTATGTGAACCATTCTGGTGTGGTCCACGAAAGGATGTTCTGTGCCGGATTTCCTGCCGAAGGGGAAAAGGATGGATGTACAGTAAGCTGCCTATGGCGCATATGCGTTTCGCAAATTCTGAAGCTCTACTGTAATACTTCTTTGACAAAGAGGTTTTGTTCACATAAGATGCATTCCTTTTCACTAGGGTGATTCTGGAGGCCCACTGGTTTGTCCTGCAAAAGACTCAAGCTACTACACTCTTAATGGAATAATCAGCTGGGGCCTTGGTTGTGGAAGAAAAGGCTATCCAGGAGTCTATACAAATGTTGCTGCTTTTGCTGATTGGATCAGTCAATACATCTATGGGAAAAACAGTATGTTCATTCTAACAACAGCTCTTCCATTTTGATCTGCATTTTCTTCACATGCGTACCTGCAAAAAACTGTTACAGACCGACTGCAGCCCTTTGCATATATCAGAGGGGGCAGAAACAATCTCAGTGGAATTCTGCTCAGTCAATCAAGTAATACAGGGGCGGGTTCCGAATTTTTTTACTACCACTCTGTGGGTGTGGCTTATTTTGTGGGTGTGGCTTGCCAGCCATGTGACCGGGTGGGCGTGGGCCTCGGAAGCTTGGCAGCGGCCGGAGAAGCAGGGGGGCATTGCCCACCCGCAATGCAGCCCCCCACAGCGGGAGCAGCAAGACCGCGGCAGCAGTTCTTCTAGGAGGCTCCATCTGGCCTGAATGCTTCTCCCCATTCGATGACCCTAGGCTCCTGCCGCCCGTTCCCCCTCCCCTCAGCAGCTCGAGAAGCCTCGAATGTGCGAAAATGCCTGGGATCATTACCGCGCGTTCATGGCTTCTCGGACTGCTGAAGGGAGGGGAACTGAGATAGCTCCTGCTGCCCGTTCTTTCAACATCCCTCAGCCATCCTCCCCTGCTTGGACTCACTGTGGGGTAGGAAAGCAGCGCATACGCAGTGCCAGAAGCTCGGCTTCTGGGCATGCGCAGAAGAAAATTTAAAAAAAATTTAATTTTTTTTAAAATGGCGGTGCCCAGGTACCGGCAACTGACCGCACCGGTACTGTGACGTCACCAGCGGGCCGCTACCGGTGCTATAGAGTGGACCGCACTGATAGGAACCCACCACTGAAGTAATACTCCTCCAGCCCTTTAAAGTTCAATGTGTAGAAGCCAGCAGGGGAATTACAAACACAATTACCAATAAATTATTCCAATCAAATTGTTGTAGGAGATGACAGACCTATTTTCTGTTGTCCACTCCCGCCCTACCCAAAATGTCCTCATATCTGATTTAGGAAAGCATTCTTCAGAACCAGGACAGCAAGCTTATAACCTGCAGTCCCTGGGAGCAAAGTTACTCCCACCTATGACCTGACATTCAAGAATAGGAATTTCCAAACCCCAAGGGAAATTTATTGTATTGTCATAGTTCTGACTACAAGGGGGTGGGGTGGGAGGCATGTAGGGAAGGGTTGCTTCATGTAAGTGAACTGAAGAGAAGGATAATTCATGCTTTCAAAAAGCCCAAAGCCCTTCCGGCTGTATTTGCTTTCAAGTTGTTAACTTTGCAAGGATTCTTTTGTAATTTATCTCCTGTGACCTGTGTTGACCAATCTGGTTTAATGATTTCTACATTTCTCTGCATGTGTGGTTCTGTATATTGGACTGTGGGTGAGATTACATGGAAGCAAAACACAAAATCTTTTTAAGGCTCCTTTGTATGTTTGTGCAGAGATCCTAAAGTTACGAGAAATGCTCTGGATCTTGAGAAGTCTTTTCTTTACCAACGCCTGCAATTTTATTTCCAGATTATTATTATTTTTGAGTCAGAGCTCCTTTTTTCCCAGTTGGTCTGGCTGTTTTTGCATTAACAGTAGAATTGGGCTACGATACCAAGAGACATGGCAGATGCGTCTCACACTGGTGCTGTGATGGGATGTTGTCATCTGCTAGCAATGGCTTTCTAGAATCTTACCAAAATAATTGCAATCAGTGTTAACCTTTAATTAACTGTATTCCCAGAAAGCTTAAGCATTTCATAATCATTATGCCACTCCTTTGTTGTAATCTAAGGTGGATCAGCTTTTGATTGGCCTACAGTCATTGCTTGCTTCTTTATTTTTGCAGCTTCATCAAGTATGGCATGAAGATCTTCGAAGAAGACAACTAAATAAGGGCACCATTCTGAAGGGCATTCCTTAGTTCATGTATCTGACCCCTAGATGTGTGAGCTACATTGGTCAAAAAGGAAAAAAAAAAGATAAAAAGCTGTTACTGTTCTATTCTCATACTGGGATATTCATTTATTAGTACTGTCTTAATTGTGTGCTAAGAGGGCTGTGAAAATATCTACAGACCCCTCACATCCTGGACACAAATTGTTTCAACTTCTACCTTCAAAACGACGTGATAGAGCACTACACACCAGAACAACTAGACACAAGGGCAGTTTTTCCCCGAATGCCATCACTCTGCTTAACAACTAATTCCCACAACACTGTCAAATAATTTACTAAGACTGTATTACTATTATTCTTCTCTTCCTTACTAGTATCTATTTCTTTCCACTTATTACTATAACCATATGCTTGTATCTTATTATAATTTATATTGTTTTTACTTGTTTCCTAGTACGATTTGATAGCTTATTAGTAACCTTAACTATCACTAAGTGTTGTATCTTTTTATTCTTGATGAATGTATTTTATTCTCCTTATGTACACTGAGAGCATATACACCAAAGACAAATTCCTTGTGTGTCCAATCACACTTGGCCAATAAAGAATTCTATTCTATTCTATTCTATTCTTAAGTTCACGTTTCTGTATGCATTAAGAATTACTCAGATAGCAGTAGTAAAAGCACTGAGTGAGTTAGGAGTTCTAACTTTAAAAATAAATAAATTAGAGTGCACCTTGTTTTTACAGTAATTTTATAGTATAAATTAATATTTTTTCTCTCCATATTAACTATCTGCTGAAGGGAGGAGAAGAAGGGACAAAAGTAAGGATGTAGCAGCACTACCGATTGTGTGGCAAGAAATGTATGTGATTGTATTATTACTTGCACATTAGATCAGCAAGGTCCAGCCTCCTGATGAAAATTATAGTTATATAGGTTTTTCACCATCATACTTACGAATGTGGCAAATAAATGTATGTACAAGGACTCCTAATTGAGATGCTTGCCATATATTTTCAAATAATGCTCTAAGGCAGCGGTCCCCAATCTGTTTGCGGTCCATAGACCGGCAGTGGCAGTGGGGGGGGGGGATAGAAGATGATTGCGCACGCACAACCTAATGTACTAATCCCACACATGCACAAATAAGGCTTTTTGCGCTCGCCCGCTGCTTGCGGGACCCCTTTCTTCTAATGAAACACAATGACATGTTGGTTTTCCGCTGATCTCCTTTCTAAATAAAGACTAAAAGTTCTTAGCATTTTTTAAGATCAGCCCAGATTGCCGAGGTGCTGTCCAACCTCTAGTTTTCTTCTTTCTATTGACCCAAGACTCTAATATCTTGAGCCCAGGGAGCCTGCTGGGGCTCTTGGGAGGTCGACCCCTGCCCCCCTTTTGAGGGGGGGTCATTTAGAGGAGAGAAGTGGGGGGGTTCCTCCCTGGGGGGGGGTTGGTAGGGGGTCATTTAAGAGGGGAGGGAGTATGGGGGGGTGCTCCCCCACCTGGGGGGAGTTGGGAAAAGGTGGGAGAGGGTCATTTAGAGGGGAGGGAGTGGGATGGTGCCTTCCTCCCAGTGGGGTTTGGGAAGGGTTGGGAGGGGTCCTTTAGAGGAGAGGGAGTGGGGTAATGCTCTCCCTTTGGGGTTTTTGAGAAGGATTGGGAGGGGGTCTCCCCCCATTCTTGTGTCTGGCTGCAGGTTGGGTTTGTTGGGGATGGGAGCGTTATGGGGGGTCTCGCCTTAGGGTAGGTTCCCCCTCAATCTTCAGGGGTGTTGTGTTGGGAGAACATTCCCCCGCCGTCCCCCACATGTATGTGGGGCTACTCAGAAGGGATCTGGTGCTTGTTTTGGGGTGGGGGTCCCTGACACTTCTGGGATCAGATATATATATATATAGGTATGGGGTCACCTGCTTGAGCAGGGGGTTGGACTAGAAGACCTCCAAGGTCCCTTTCAGCTCTATTCTGATTGATTGATTGATTGATTGATAATAGCACCCCCAAGAATCCACCTACCTTTTAAAATGTGAAATAAACTTAGATTATTTAATTGGATTTATACCCCAAATTTCTCTTCCGAGTTTTACATCCAAGAGTGATGCAAGGCACAAAGTATTTCTATAGTCATTATTTGTCCAACCAAAGGAAGCCCTGAAAGCAGACAACTAAGAAACCTCAAGAGAATCCTATAGAAAAAGGCAATGCACCAGCTGCCTCCAGGTATTTGAGTTCAGCGGCTCTTCTGTCTAAATTAAGAGAGTGCAGGTAGTCCTTGACTTACAACAGTTCATTTAGTGACTGTTCAAAGTTACAATGGCCCTGGAAAAAGTGATTTATGACCGTTTTTCACACTTACGTCCTTTGTAGCATCCCCACGCTCATGTGATCAAAATTCAGATGCTTGATAGCCGACTCATATTTATGACCATTGCTGTGTCCCAAGGTCATGTGATCGCCCTCTGCAACCTTTTTGACAAGCAAAATCAATGGGGAAAGCCGGATTCACTCAACAACCCCAGGTTCCTGACTTATCAACCGCAGTGATTCACTTAACAGCTGAAGGTTGTCCAATGGGACAAACTTCACTTAACAAATGTCTCACTTAACCACAGAAATTTTGGGCTCCGTTATGGTCGTAAGGCGAGGACTACCTGCGTAAAGCAAACCACAGGCGGGTGTACCAATCCCGCCCGGTTGTTGCTTTATACAACAGCTTTTCTTTGTGGCTGGGAGAGTCTTCTCTGACCAATCTCCCTGAAAATAAATTTTTTTCATCACATGAAGGCACTGAGTAATAAAAACTGGAGTGGAAGGTCTACCCATAAGCCAATACCATTAAGTGAACTAAGAAGGGCGTTATTTATTTAGATTTTTTAGATTTATTGTTAGAGTTGAAGGGACCTTGTAGGTCATCTAGTCCAACCCCCTGCTCAAGCGGGAGTTCCTACACCACTTGAGACAGATGGCAGTCCAGTCTCTCCTTGAAGGTCGCAAGTGTTGGGGCTCTCACAACCTCCGCTGGCAAGCTGTTCCACTGGTTGATCGCTCTCACCATCAGAAAGTTTCTCCTCACTTCCAGGGTGAATCTCTCCTTGGTCAGCTTCCATCCGTTATTCCTTGTTTGGCTTTCTGGTGCCATAGAGAAAAGCCTGACCCCCTCCTCTCTGTGGCATCCCCTCAAGGAGGGGGAAAAAACCTATGGGATTCGCTGTCCCACGCCCGATGGCCTTCAGGGCTACCAGCAAGGGCCACCCCCACCCATCCAGTGGCTATCCCCCATGCCTTCGCAGAGCAGGTGCGCGTCCTGGAGAAAGCCACGAACGGGCGGGTGTCGCAATCGCGGGACTCGAGCCAACCCAGAGGCGCCCTTTGTCCTTCGGAGCAGGCGAAGCTGCGGGACGCGTGAGGCCGTGGGAAGGCGCGGCGAGCTCTCAAGAACCGGGGCATTGGGGCGAGAGGAACCTGCGAAGCTCCTTCGGCTTATTTCACCCTCCGTTCTTGCCTGCCATGGAGTCGATCGGCTGGGTAAGCAAAACCGAAGCCGCTGGGGCTGGAGAGAGAGAGAGAGAAGCTCCTGGGCGACCCTCTTGCCTCCCGATTCTTCCGCCGAGCCGAGCACTCCCCTTTCTTTCACCGGACGCCCCCGCACCCACACAGGCAGTGCAAGGGGTAGCGAGACGAATTGGGGAGGCGGATTATGACGGCGTTTGGCGAAGGAAGCTTAAGGTTGTCTCGGGAATTCGCAGCCCGCTGAGGAATACTGTACAGTAATCTTCCTTTGATATATATAATATATAATCCCGAGATAGGTATATTCGCCTAAGATTAGTAAAAAGTTAGATTCTGGCTGCCTTTTTGGAGAAGTTTCCTGACAAATGCGGTGTCACAGCGTCGGAGGGCTTTTCTATCTCCTCATTGGATAAGACAGCCCGGGTATTTTAAATCTGGATTGGAACAACAGACAGAGGTTTTGACTTCAAGGCCTAACCCAGGGGTCCCGAAACTTGACAACTTTAAGACTTGTGGACTTCAACTCCCAGAATTCTCCAGCCAGCATAGCTGGCTGGAGAATTCTGGGAGTTGAAGTTCACAAGTCTTAAAGTTGCCAAGTTTGAAGACCTCTGGCCTAACCAAATAAATTATAAATTTCAAGGTGGGGCACGGGAGATGTGGTTACCAACATTAACACTTCCGTTTGTTGTAATTTATTTCTTTATGCATCTTTGGAAGATCTGAAGTAATACTGCAGATTTATTATTTTTTTCCAGCTTGGACACAAACATAAAAAGTTGGCACATAAAGTGAAAAAGTACAACCCTCCAGCTCCACCTCTGAAAAGCTGTAATCTGAACTAACCTGTTTATTCATAGTTGCGCATATTGGCATTAAGACAAGTTTCACATTTCTTAGGTGGATAAGTGATAAATGGGGGTTCGAAAAATGCTTTTTCATTTACCCAGAGTCACAAATAAGGTAGTCCTCACCTTATGACACAATTGAGCCCAGAATCTATGTTGTTAAGTGAGAAATGTGTTAAGGGAGTTTTCCCCATTTTTACAACTTTTCTGGCAGCATCTGTTAAGCGAATCACAGCAGTTGTTAAATTAGTAACCCGGTTGTTAAGTGAACCTGGCTTCCCCGTTGACTTGTGATCACATGAACTTGGAACACAGCAACGGTCATAAATGTGAGTCAGTTGTCCAGCATCCGAAGGTAAATCATGTGACCATGGGGATACTGCAACGGCCATAAGTGTGAAAAGCGGTCATAAGTCACTTTTTTTCAGGGCCCTTGTAACTTTGAACGGTCTCTAAACGAACTGTTGTAAGTTGAGGACTACCTGTGATTAACTTATTCTCCCCTTACCTTTGATAAACTGAAAGGTCAAATTTTCCTCAGTCATAAAGCAGACTTTATGACTTTTAGGCAAAGTTGCTCCTTCTCTGGGTCTTTTCGGTGGGCACACTTGGGATTTTGAGTCATCCAACATCCATGTGTCAGATGAACAAAAGCCTGGGCAGCAGCCAGACACTATTTCATTTTCTAAGAAGGATTCTCGCTGCGCTCAGGCCTCATGGAAATTCAGGTAGTCTTCAGCTTACAAACGGTTCATTTAGTAACGGTTCAAAGTTACAAGGGTGCTGAAAAAAATGACTTATGACTGTTTTTTCACACTTACGACCATTGCAGCATCCCCACAATCATGTGATCAAAATTCAGACTAGTTCTTAGGTACGAGGGTTGCAATGTCCTGGGGTCATGTGATCAGCTTTTGCGACCGACAATAACAATATAGCAATAGCACTTAGACTTATATTCCGCTTCATAATGCTTTACAGCCCTCTCTAAGCAGTTTACAGGGTTCAGCATATTGCCCCCAACAATCTGGGTCCTCATTTTACCGGCCTCAGAAGGATGGAAGGCTGAGTCAACCTTGAGCCTGGTGAGATTTGAACAGCTGAACTGCTCAACTAGCAGTCAGCTGAAGTAGCCTGCAGTGCTGCACTTTAACCACTGCGCCACCTCGGCTCTAAGCAAAGACAAGCAAAGTCAGTGCGGGAAAGCCAGATTCACTTGACAACTGGGTTACTAATTTAACAACTGCAGTGATTCACTCAGCAAAAAAAAGGTTGTAAAATAGGGCAAAATTCACGTAACAAATGTTTCGCTTAGCAATATCTGTTTGGAGACTCAATTGTGCTCGTAACTCGAGGACTACCTGTGCGGCTTATTCTTGAAACTGCTGCTTTGCTTTACAGCATAATAGCTTCCCATTTATTTATTTATTTCTAAAAAAAATAAACAAATCTTTAAAAGGTTAAACAGGTTAGGGAATTCTGCAGGTGTGAAGTTCTGGATTGTAACATTGTCTCTGGATGCCACATACAGGACGGAGGTCTGCTCAATAGATTTAGAGCTGATCAATTCCATGGTAAGCTGATTGAGAAGGAGTCCACCTTTGCAGTGGAGACGTAAGGCTGTAACACATAAAACCAAGTTTTCATTCTTGTTGCGTACCTGTGCTCTTTTTTCATCTTTCAGGATATTTCTGTTTTGATTGCCATCGCTGCAATTGTACCATCTATGCTATTTTTGCTTTATAAAATAATTGGATCTCAGACAAAGAAAGATCCATTGACCTTACAGGATACAAATATCAAATATCCATTGTCTTTGATAGAGAAAGAGGTGAGCTGTCAGTTCTTTTTTTGGCTTGAATGTATGAAAATTGTTAGAACTCTGTCCAAACGATTGGGTTTGCTAATATATGAACAAGCCACAAATCAATGTTTATGTGAATATTGCTTTAAATGCATTGTAGGCTGATTACTATAAAAGGGAGCAAGAGAGCATGCTCGTTCTGCTCTGCCAGAGTGCTCTGCTGATTTCCTGCTGACTCTGACTCTCTCTGCTGATTGTCTCTGCTGCTTCACTGTTGAGTAATTGACTTAGTGTCTGTGTGAAAGTACTGTGAAGAGCTGCTGTGTAAAGCATAACTATCTGTGATAGTATAGATTTGTTTGTTTGCTGTAATCTTTGTTTGCTAGTTAAAACAAAGATAGGCAAGAAGAAGATTCTTTGTATTGACTGACTTACTGTGTATCACTTGGACTTCCTATTTGAACATTGCTACTTCTTTAAGTAAACTATTTGTATATACTTTAACGTATCTGTTTATTGACTGAATAGCAACTCATATCAAACTGCAACAACGCATTTAGCTGTGCACGTGCTCAACATCACAAAATACTCCTTAACAAAAATGCCATATAAAACTCTTGACAGCAATGCACCAGGTTGGATATCTGTATTTTAAATCAGAGATTGCAGGGGTTGGGTTTTGCCTTTGGCATAGAAAGCGTGTGCACTGATACAAAACTGTGTCTCTTCAGAAACACTAAGATTTGAGTATGTGATATTGGCCTACATCTATTTCCCCATGTTTGGAAGCCATGAATATGCCAAGTTATTTGGCAATTCTGCCCTTGGGATATTGCATAATATTCCATAATAGTAGCTCTGATATACTGAAGCAACAACAGAGTAGATACCGCTTGAAATTCTAATCTGTGGTCCAGCAGGTACCAGTTTTTCCCAACCCACAACTGGGTACATTGTGTATTCAGTTCTGTGGGGTTGTGCAATGATCTAATGGAGGCATAAAAAGAAAGAAAAAGGATTATTCCAAGGAATTAAAACTTAAATGATTATGGGAGGGGGGGCACATTGCCTAAAGTATGCTCCCTGGTGGGTCGCATTCATCCCCATGGAAAGGCCAGAAATATTAAAACTGAATTGAAACTGAACATTTTATATGGAATATATTACAATAATAACAATAACAACAGAGTTGGAAGGGACCTTGGAGGTCTTCTAGTCCAACCCCCTGCCTAGGCAGGAAACCCTACATTACTTCAGACAAATGGTTATCCAATGTCTTCTTAAAAACTTCCAGTGTTGGAGCACTCACAACTTCTGGAGGCAAGCTGTTCCACGGATTAATTGTTCTAATTGTCAGGAAATTTCTCCTTAGTTCTAAGTTACTTCTCACCTTGTTTAGTTTCCACCCATTGCTTCTTGTTCTACCCTCAGGTGCTTTGGAGAATAGTTTGACTCCCACTTCTTTGTGGCAACCCCTGAGATATTGGAACACTGCTGTTATGTCTCCCCTGATCCTTCTTTTCATTAAACTAGACATACTCAGTTCCTGCAACCGTTCTTCATATGTTTTAGCCTCCAGGCCCCTAACCATCTTTGTTGCTCTTCTCTGCACTCTTTCTAGAGTCTCAACATCCTTTTTACATCGTGGCGACCAAAACTGAATGCAGTATTCCAAGTGTGGCCTTACCAAGGCATTATAAAGTGGTATTAACACTTCGCGTGATCTTGATTCTATCCTTCTGTTAATGCAGCCTAGAACTATGTTGGCTTTTTTGGCAGCTGCTGCACATTGCTGGCTCATATTTAAATGGTTGTCCACTAGGACTCCAAATATTAGGTGACATTATTCAGTGTACTCAGCTTCATATTCCTGGTGTGGCAACCAGCCGTGTTTCTTGTTGGATGGTGACCATATCATCCAAACTGGGACACTTTGAGAGAGATAGGTGGGGGGACACTAAAAAATAATACACACATATCAAAATTACATAAACTTTTTGAATGTCTTTAATTTTCCTGTGTTTCCCACTGACCTCACTGTCTATCCCTGCAGCACCTCTGTGTCACAGTGTGATTTATTGCCTGTTACATGTATATGCAGGGAGATGCATCCCTATTTAATATAATGGTTTATTCCTGAGCACGTGATTGATATGTTCTTGTACGCATGTGTGCATTCCAAACTCCGTTCTACCCTTCTTCTTCTGGCTTCCAATGAGGGAAGTCGCATTTTATATCAGACATGTAATTAATCAGAATTTATTGTTTTTGTACCGAAATAAATATTTTAATTAGAACTTTAAACTACGGTTTCATTTCTAATGTCTGAATTCCGGGAAAAGATCAAACATCACCTCTGTGAGATTTATTCTCACTCTGTCACTCTGGCAGTTCCAGCTGTGGTTCTTCATTGATGGGCAAACTAGCTGAATCAGGGGAAGTAGAATGAGAAGACACACAAGCCGACGTGTTGAGGGAAAAGCAAAGGCAGTGCCAGGCACCCTTTCTCCATATTACCTCCTTTATGAGGCTCCAGACAGCTGCTGTCTTCTTCCCTGCTGTGTGGCTCAGACTTCACTTTTACCCCCCTCCCAATGCCAGCTTATGTGGCATCAGTTTCTCCCTCACAGGGTTGCAGTGTTAGCTCCGTCTCTGGGGGAGGAGCGAAGTGCTATTCACTTTGGGAGATGAGCCAGCAACACCAGGAAGAAGACAGTGGGGAAAGGGTGCCTGGAGCTTGAAGATCTGGGACAAATGATAAACCAGGATGCATGGTCACCCTACTGAGATGCTTGGTGCCAGGCATGGCCAGATGCACACAGTGGGGATGGGTGAGCTGTCATAGGCCATACCAAAAAACTTCCAGTGGGCCAGATATGACTAAAAGCTGCATGTTTGAGATCTCTGAATGAACCAATGGCCAAATATCTTGCATGTTCTCTTCTTGTGGCTAGATCCCTTTGGGTATTCTCATTCCCCTTTATCATTATGGTGCCCCCTTTTTCCTCAGTTGTATATTTTAGCACATGGAAAGTGTTAGGATAAGAAAATAAATCGTAGAGGTGACGAAACTTTTCCTTTGGAAACCAATCCTTGATAAAATGAAACACATGTAAAAGTCTAAATAACAAGATATTTATTTCGGCACAAAAGAATATAAAAAACACTAAATCTTAATAATTACATCTTGACAATCTAAGAGAACCTCCTTCCAGGGAGGGTAGCAGCAAAGAATAAAAAGGAGGATGAGAATGGAATGTAACATCTGCGCAGTTCATACTTCACGTGACCGCTTTACTTTGTTAAGAGCCTCTGGGTCATAAAGTCTGACATATGAGTACAGTGACGATCAAAAATCACCTCGTGACAGAAAGTGAGGCCTGTCATGATGAAAAGGTCTGAAATCATTTTTGTGATGCTTTATTGCTCAATGTTTTTCACCTGATTGCTTTTTCCCAGGATATCAGCCACGATACCAGGAGATTTCGATTTGCGCTACCATCACCAAAACATATATTGGGCTTGCCTGTAGGTAAGCATGGCCTTATTCTTCATCAGTTCTTGGTGCAGAGTCCTTGCATTGGTGCCCCCCCACCAAATGTTTGAAAACCCCTTCTGGTGAAACTTGTTTGATACTGACACTGTTCTTTCCAGGGCTGCACAAAATCTTTTATTAGTTATCTCCTTGAAATCGTAAGTGGTTTTAATATTGAGAGAATAATTGTTAGGATAAATGCTGCAATATGTATTGTATCATTTGTGTTGTATTGTATGTATACAATTGTATGATACAATATGTATCTTGTAATATGTAAGGAGAGAGAACAATCTGCTTTTCAACAGCATTGGTCACCATTATAGGCTAAGTTAGTAGTGGAACAAATTAATAATGTTCAGTTGAGGCAAAGGACTGAAAATTAATTCACAATATCTTATGAAGTCAGTTTATATCAAACAGAGTAGCAAAGTGGCTCCCTGTGGCTCCCTGTCTCTATATAGGTAACTGTACAGAGAGGTCAGTTTAGGACACATGGTTAAATGAGTAGAATGAAGGTGGTGATCATGTTCAGATGGACAGTCCTTTCTCATGGTGGACCAATCCACTTACTGTTTCATTCAAAACTCCCTTCGCTGGATGGTGAAGGCCTAAGACATGCTTGGGCGGGAATTCAGTCACATTGTAGGGGAAGCAGTCAAATTGCAGCCGGGTAAATCCAATGGACAAAAGTTGGCTTTATTTTTAACTAATTGTGTTGCAGAATAGCTTATCTAGCTATTCTGAGAAATATGGGCTGAAAACCATCCAGTTGTGTGTATGTGCTCAAACACAGGTTTCTTTTCCTATGGTTCTGCTACCTACATAATAGAATAGAATAGAATAGAATAGAATAGAATAGAATAGAATAGAATAGAATAGAATAGAATAGAATAGAATAGAATAGAATAGAATAGAATAGAATTCTTTATTGGCCAAGTGTGATTGGACACACAAGGAATTTGTCTTGGTGCATATGCTCTCAGTGTACATAATAGAAAAGATACGTTCATCAAGAATCATAAGGTACAACACATAATGATAGTCTGGGTAGAAATAAGCAATCAAATCATACTAGGAACCAGTCAATGTAAATCGTAAGGATACAAGCAACAAAGTTACAGTCATACAGTCATTAGTGGGAGGAGATGGGTGATGAGATACTGTACATTCAGTATCTTGCCCTGTCTTTCTTACAGGAAAATATAGGGTGGCCAGATTTCTGTCCATTCTCTGATAGATGATTTGCTTAACTAAAGTGTCACACAGTCTGACTTGCCTCATTAGTAAATATTTTTATTGTAGGTGTTTATATACTGTCCTTCAATATATCATAATAGGGACTGCCATAGTTTTTGCAAGCAAGGCGTGACTCATGGATGGTGAGGACATAGATTACAAGGACTTATTCATGCTCGTTTCTTTGACTGTGTCTGATTTCCGGAAAGCTGTTAAGACCTGGCTTTTCCTGCAGGCAGGGGGTAGAGCGTAGTCCACTTGAGCTCACCCCCAAGTATGTATGATGCTGAATGGATAGTAAATGTTTTAAGATGTTTTTAATTTTTATATCTGTTTTAATGTTTATTTATATTGGTTTCTTGTATTTTTTCTGTTGTAAGCCGCCCGGAGTCCTCCGGGAGTTGGACGGCATATAAGAAACACCAATAAATAAATAAATAAATAAATAAATAAATAAATAAATAAATAAATAAATAAATAAATAAATAAATAAATAAATAAATAAATAAATAAATAAATAAATAAATAAATAAATAAATAAATAAATAAATAAATAAATTTCAAGGATAAAAGCTGGAATATTGAGCCAGAAACAGGTTAGGAACTTAGGCAGGTGTTTTAGCATAAAAGATAGGTCTCCAATGAGGAAGAATCCTAGCACTGTATTGCTTTTAGCCGTCTTGCAGTAGTAGGCTTTCTAATGTCATCAAGATATTTAGGATGGCAAACCAAAATATAAAGGATGGGGAAGGCATAAGGTTGTCCTCCTTTTGTTGTCCTTGCTCCAATCTAGAAGGACTTCAGGGCACAGACTCATGGTTAACTTTTGGAAAAGGCAGAAAGAGCTCAAAATAGGTCTAGGTTTAACTGCTTGATTGTAATTACACCTGTATTTTATTTCAACAGGCATGCTGTGTGATGCGATCTTTTAACATAACCTGTATCTGCCAGACTAATGGCTTAGAACACGGGTGTCAAACTCGTTGTGTCACATTGACATCACGTGATGTTTTGTGACATTTTCCCCATTTGCAGAGGTGGAGTGGGCGTGGCCTGCACGTGATGCATCTGGCTCGCAGGCCGCCAGTGTGACACCCCTGTCTTAGAAAAAGAGGTTGAGTTAGGGAAGAGAAGAATTAATCCCCTATCAATGTGTTAATCCCACTGTGGTTCTAATACCATTTACGCTGCCATAGTTAATTAACACATGCTCATAACTGCAGTCATGCAGTTAATGTCATGTTTTGTTTCGTGGCCTTCTCCTTTTTCACAAGCTTGAATGGCGACACTTCATACCCCTGCAGGATCTTCAGTTCATGGGGATTTGTATATTTCTAAATATTATTTCCTTATCAGCTAGTGGCAACTTACTTCTCTCCCACTCACCCAACATTTTCATGCTTATCTTTGCAATAGGTACCCTATTCTTAATTAAATATATAACTGACATTTCTCTCTGGGAATGAGAAGAATTGTTCTCCCAATCAATTTTGCAGATGTTATCCAGTTTGGAAAAGTATCCCAAATCATTTGCTTTCTTCATTAATGCCATAATAGTACATTTGGAATGGAACCATAATTATTTTTCTCCAGGCCAACATGTGTACCTCTCTGCCAAAGTCGGTGGTAACCTTGTGATTCGGGCTTATACTCCAGTTTCTAGTGATGAAGTGAAAGGATATGTTGATTTAGTAATAAAGGTAGGTTTAAACTGTTTTGACCAAGTAACTTAGTCTTAGTTTTGGTTGCTATGTTTCTCAAATAAATTGTTTCCTAATACTCCAGTTATATAATAAGTCAAATGTAAAACAAACAATACACCACATTTTATATCCAGAAATTATCTTTGAAGATATGGTTGAAATAGTGTACAGAGTTATTTTAGAGATAAAGCACCGAGACTGAGGAGGACAATGAGTAAATGATAAAAAATCTATTTCTCTATAGCTTATTTAATTTTGTTAATTTTCTCAGCTAAAGCAATGTAAAATAGGTGCTGGAATTCTCAAAAATCTGGGGAGTTCTGATTGGAATCTCTTCTTCGTGATAAAAGTAAAAAGAGATACTGGATCTTGGCAGACCAGGGTATCAAAAGATAGAATGTGACAGAAATTGATTTTTTTAAAAGTTTTTTTAAAGCAAGTATTTTATGTCCAATTTGAGATGAAGGCCCAGAGTGAATAGTTTTTCTTGTCCTGCCAGTAGGTATAATGAAGAAATAATACCACCTAGAGCTTAGTAAACAATGTTTTCAAAATTACTCTGAAGTAATCTTGATCATGTTTGGGGGTTATTCATTTTTATCTACCATACTAATGTTGCTACCTTGAGGCACATATTCTCTGAGATCTCACAAAACAAATCTAGCATTAAAAGCCACTGCAGTATAAGAGAGTTATACTTAAGAACCGGTTATAAACAATTATGCTTAGCCTAGAGTACATGCTCTTCAAAAGATTAGTTAAAAAGTGCTTTCCCTGCTGTGAAAAGATCATTAATATGCCTTCAGGTGAATTTCTATGGAGAAACTGTTCTATAACTGAAAAGGCCTTCTCTTTAGAGCTTTTCCCTGTCTTGCTATATGTAGTGAGGACATTACAGAGAAGGATTTCTAAAGCAGGGGTCCCCAACCTTAGCAACTTTAAGACTTGTGGATTTCAACTCCCAGAATTCCTCAGCCAGCTTTGCTTTAAGGCTTGTGGACTTCAACTCCCAGAATTCCTCAGCCAGCTTTGCTTTAAGACTTGTGGACTTCAACTCCCAGAATTCCTCAGCCAGTCCACAAGTCTTAAAGTTGCCAAGGTTGGAGACCCCTGTTCTAAAGACCCAGCTTATAGTTTAGCTAGTAGAAGGTCTATAGAGAAGATGGTATTTTAGGCAACTTGCTCCTAATTTTGGGGTCTAAAACAAGTACATAAATAGGGCCTATAAATAGCTGGTAAAATACATAATTGGCCAAAAATAACGTAGGTTAATACTCTTGTAACTGTATTGAGGATAAAATTATTTGCCCTCAGCACTGCAGTAGATTTGTTTTATAGAGCGTAAACAGGAGAAATGTGACTTTTTCCGGCTTCTAATCATGATTTATGTAACAGTACAAAATAGAATTACTCGGTCACCTACTGTAAATGTAAAACGTTGTAATGATTGCATTCGTCTATGTATTCTCTCTAGGTTTACCACAAAAATGTTCACCCCAAATTTCCTGAAGGTGGGAAGATGTCCCAGTACTTAGACGCCATGAAGACTGGTGACACCATTGATTTCAGAGGACCTAATGGGCTTCTGGTGTACAAAGGATCCGGTACTATTTCATTGTCAAGTCCCAAGAAGTTTATAATTACGAATAGGGGTGATCAATTGCTTTTAAATAAATAAAAGCAGTAGGCAGATGAGATATATTTATTTTTTATTTTATTTATCAAAATTTGAAACTACCCATCTCCCTACAAAAAGACTCTGGACGGATATTATAGCATGTCACAAGTTGAACAAATCTTTGATCTTTTGCCCATGCAATCAATGTTAATTTGTTTGTGTGTGCTTCATAGCCATTTGAGCTACAATAATCCCCAAGGGAATTTGGAATACAACTTGGATATTTTATAGATAGCATCTCCAACTTTAGCATACTATCTTCCCTCCTGCCTCCAGCTGTTAATGAATATCACATTATTCATGTGGTTGAATGTGATTCGTTGAATAGGGCATTTAACAAATACCACATTATATATCAACAAATACCACATCCTATCAGGGGTGGGTTCCTCCCGGTTCGGACCAGATCGCCCGAACCGTTAGCGACCCGCTGGTGATGTAATTATGGCGTCACGGATCCGGTTCTGTCTGTGCCGGTCCGTGCTCGCCGCCATCTTTTTTTCTGAATTTTCGGCCGATTTTCCTGTGGATGGCTTCACAGCATTCTGTGCTTTGAAAAAAGCCCCCCTGCCCACCCCAGGTTAATACTGACCTTTATTTCTTCGCCCGAAGCACAGCTGATGAGCTCCTCAGCTATGTTTTGGGCTGAATCCACCTTCTGAGCATGCGTGAAAGTGAAATCGCGTGAAACGTCACGATGCAAACTGGTGGCGAAAGTAAGTGAAACCCACCCCTGCATCCTATCTATTGTTTTTACAAATAACTCAAAGTGGCAAACATACCCAACTCATCTTCCTCAACAATGACCCTGTGAGTGGGTTGGGCTGAGACAAACTGATTAGCCCAAAGTTACCCAGCTGTCTTTTGTGGCTAAAGCGGGACTTGAACTCATGGTCTCTTTATTTATTTATTTATTTTATTTATTTTGCGATTCTTATAGGCCGCCCTACTCCCTGGGGACTCTTGCTTTCTAGCCTGGTGCCTTAACTATAATTAGACCAAACTGCTTCTCTTATTTATAATAAACAGAATTTCCTTTCTATTACACAAAACATAGTTTGGTAATAACTCCTGAAAGTCTCTAGTCCAGCTATCGGATCTGAGCTGCAGAAATGTAACCAACCATTAGATGGCAGCAAATGCTTACAGAATACTAGGAAATATTTACAGAACATTATAACTCTGTTATAATGGTAGCAAATGCTTACAGAACATTATAACTGTATGCCACCATCTAAAGGTGGTTCAT
Source organism: Diadophis punctatus similis (assembly GCA_023053685.1). Lineage (NCBI taxonomy): Eukaryota > Metazoa > Chordata > Lepidosauria > Squamata > Dipsadidae > Diadophis > Diadophis punctatus. The sequence goes on from JALIGW010000001.1 coordinate 241,412,839, forward strand.
ATTGCAGCTCAGATTTAGTACCATTGTTTCAAAGGTCACAAGAAAGCTTCCAGGAGCTGTAAACTGCTCTGGAGACTTAGATTGTACACTTGTGGATTAATATTTAGTTTTGTATGAGCTCAGGCAACTGTGGCTTATTTAGCAAGCTAGTTCCAAATATATACCTAGATTAAGTCTGCTTATGAGAGGGAAGGCCTTTAGCATTGTATAGGTTTTCACTCTTAGAAATTGATATAATATTGCAGATGTAATATACAGTAGTATATAACAGCTGTAATTCAGAGCTTTGCAGTGGTTCAATTTTGTTGGAATTGACGCTTGTAATTTTACACAGGTAAATTTGCTATCAAATTGGATAAAAAGTCTGAAGCAAAGATAAAACTTGTTAAGCACCTTGGGATGATTGCTGGTGGAACAGGTAGGTATTCCTTTTTTAGGGAATAAGGGGGTTTGTATAAATTTTTTTTAAAAGCTATATATTGCCTGATTATGATGTATGCTCTAAAACAGGGGTCTCCAACCTTGGCAACTTTAAGACCTGTGGACTTCAACTCCCAGAGTTCCTCAGCCAGCTTTGAGGAACTCTGGGAGTTGGTGTCCACAGGTCTTAAAGTTGCCAAGGTTGGAGACCCCTGCTCTAAAAGGAACCTTGGCTAACTAATATTTATTACTCTCTCCTCTATTACAAAATAGTAAGCACAGAAGACTTGACCAAGGCTTAGCATGGAACAGAAGATATGTCATATCTGATGCCCAATTTAATTTACTTCTAAAAATGTTTAAGTACTTAACCTTGACTAGAATATTGCTTAATAAGCTATCTCTGTACCCAGTTTGAAGTGCTGATTATGACATGAAATCCTAGTCAATTTGACACTTTGGCTATTGAAAAGCCACATTTTTTATTATGAGCCTAGGCATTCTTTTGAGATTTTTAAAATTACTTTTCTTTGCTACATATCCTTTTTTATAGTTAAACATAATTTAATATTCTGTCACTAGCCATGAACCTGAGGCTCAGAAGCTGAATGTAAAATTAAACTGTGTGAGGCTAAAATCATTTAATATAAAACGAGAAAAAAAAGATATCCTCTTAGAAAAAGTATTAAATAATATTCTTGAATCTCGGGAAATACTGTTTTATCTATCATTTCTCTTTCTCTCTTTTCCTATCTTAGAAATTTTGGTGAATTATATTACCTTCACTGAGTATTTAAAAAAAGCACACATTTGTTTTATTTTGTATGCCTTTCATGTTCACACAAATGCCCACCTAGTTTTATAGTTGACAAGGATGTGGGTAATAACAAAATGTTATGGTTCTACTTCTGGGTTATGGAAAAAAATATTACTTCATTCTGAACCTTGGCTTTGATTTGATAGGAATTACTCCAATGCTTCAGCTGATCCGCCATATCACAAGAGACCCTACCGATAAAACAAAATGTTACCTTCTTTTTGCTAATCAGGTTGGTTGACTTACGTTTATTTGCCTTTCCTTTTTGTGAAATTCCTATAAAAGCAGCTAGGCACCAGCAGTTGCTTATACATCTACACCATCTTCCCAACTACATATCAAAAAGTTTGTTCATAGCTCTTCCTTTGGTGAAAATTAAACAATTTTTCTGGTTCCCATGGAAAGCTGGATGCTATTGATTGCAAACAGAGGTGGGTGGGAGGATGGTGAGGTAGCCAGGAAGAATTATACTTTGAGTAGCCTCCTTACCTTATATGCCTCCAGTGTAAAACTAATATATGCCAAGTCAAGTGCTGACAGATTAATTCTGCCTGCCCCAAGTGTTCATTGGAAAGGGATTATACTTAGCACATTATTATTATTATTATTAAGCCCAAGCATATTTAATTAATAGAACCAGCATAAGATATGCTGGATGTTTTAGGAAATCCCTGGTAGTATTGGTAGTTTTCTGATTCCACAGAATTGCTAACATCTAATTCTAACCACATTGCCCACAACGTAAGCCACTCTACTTGAGAGTAACTCACTTCTAAGAAAGGTGGAATAGACTGCAGTATTGAGGACTAAGCCTTGCAAGGCAAAGAGAATTGATGAATACAGGAAAGCTAGAAAACAATATATAAAATAAGAATCAAATGGTAAGCTAATGCTAAGAATGGGCTCTGTGTCAACCTGCATGTTCAATTGGCTATTTGACTTTTGGTTGGCAGACGGAACAGGATATATTACTGAGACCAGAGCTGGAAGACGTAGCTGCAAACCACTCAGACCAATTTAAATTGTGGTATACTTTGGACAAACCGCCTCAGGGTAAGCTGATGTTGTTCAAAGGCTAAACCAACTCTTCTGTATACAACCAATTTTAAGATAACATGTATATCTCTATTGCAATCCTGTGAGACATTTGTCTTGATACAATGTACCACTTTTACCAAACTATTTTTTTCACACATTGCCTTTCCTGACTGATATTATTCCCATTATTCCAAGCACCTTTTCATTGTGATATCAGATATTAAGTCTTTATAGAAAATGACTTGAGAAGTATATAGTTACTGTGCTGTTATTTCTAAGGAACGGACTCACCTATCAGTTAATGATACACATTTTTTAACACGGGAAGGTGAAGAGTAGCATGAAAATTTATAATGCAGTCTTTCCAACAGTAATTAAACAATTATGTTTGTACACGTAACAAATTTATTAGATTTTTACCCCTTTTATTACTGTAACTCAAGGTGGTGAATAGACATAATAGTCCTTCCTCCTCCTATTTTCCCCACAAAAATAACAACCCTGTGAGGCAGGTTGAGCTGAGAGAGTGACTGGCCCAAAGTCACCCAGCTGGCTTTCATGCCTAAGGACTAGAACTTGAAATATCCTGGTTTCTAGCCTGGAGTCTTAACCAGGGGTGGGTTCCTCCCGGTTCAGACCAGATTGCCCGAACCGTTAGCAACCCGCTGGTGATGCGACGATGGCGTCACGGATCTGGTTCGGTCGGTGCCGGTCCGTGGGTGCTGCCATCTTTTTTGGTGAATTTTTGGTGAATTTTTCTGTGTTTGGATGGCTTCTCCTCTTCCGCGGCTTGAAAAAGAGCCTCCTGCCCGCCCCCAGGTTAATACTCACCTTTATTTCTTCGCCCGAAGCACAGCTGATCAGCTCCTCAGCTGTGTTTCTGGCTGAATCCTGCTACTGAGCATGCGCGGAAGTGAAATTGCAAGGGGGGAACGCGCGCGAAACGTCATGATGCGAACCGGTGGCGAAGGTAAGTGGAACCCACCCCTGGTCTAAACGTTGGAGTAAACCGATCTCAGTTAAGGTTATGATTCTATCTTTGAAAGTATATTAATGTTGCTATGAAGTAGAGGTATATAATCGTGGCCATGTGTGTTTCCAGGGTATCTCCAAACATTGCTGCCAAATTGTCAATATGGTCTGGGGAAATTATTAAATATGAAGAGAATAATCATATACTGTGAAATAGAACATTCAAATTAAATGAAACCAAGCTTAGTCTTCTTTGAAATGGAGGAACCATGAGAACACCATGAATACATGCAGTACTACCTTCTGTTAGACATTGTCATGAAGCTTCTCTTTCATTTTTGTTGCAGGGTGGAAGTATAGTTCTGGCTTTGTTACTGCAGACATGATAAAGGACCATCTTCCTCCCCCTTCTGGAGACACTTTGATTCTTATGTGTGGACCTCCACCCATGATTCAATTTGCCTGTCAGCCCAGTCTTGAGCTTCTGGGATATGCAAAAGAGAGCACATTTGCTTACTGAACTGGAAGTTAATTCATTTAGCAAATGTCACAGGTACTATGGTTATGCAAAACATTTGAAGGTGCACGTTACAAAGTGGTTGATGTAAGCAAAGGGTTCCCCCTTGAAGCATTAAAACAACCATGACCTCTAGGAGCTACCTTGAAAATTTCCCCCCAGTGTGTGCATGTGGTTTGTGCACAACTGCTTTGATTGGCCAGCAGTCCCAAAGAAAGTGTTGACTGTGCAAGAATATTGTGATGGGATGCACACCTGGAGGAGCAGTGGGGGAGACTTGTGGCAACACCAGAGTTTTTCCAGAGAGAGGCCCAGACTAAGAGGCTGCACAGTCCCAAGTTGGGTGTGGGAGGCGGGAAGAGGTTCAGGATAGTCACAATCTACAATCTCTTAGGATGTATCTAGTAGATTAGGAGGTTATAGTTTTAGTCTGGCAAGATTCTGTCTGTTAACTGTAAGCAAATAAAGGAATGAGCTCAATTGAATGTTGCTGTATCATCTCTAGGTTTGGGCCTGACAAATACACATTCCAGAGGGGAAAGACTTCAGAAGACCTGTGCCAATCCTTCCAAAGAGGACACTTTTCTCACACTAATACACTTGGCAAAGTACCCCCTTCTAATGCCTTGCCCAGCCTTAATAAAGTTTTATGAAGCTTTTCTGTTTCATTTAAATAAAATGTCGATACATTTTGTGGGCTTTGAATTTCCATACGAGTTTCTTATGGCGATTTTTATTAGTGCATAAAGCATGAACTGCTTTTGAAGCAAAGCTGGTTAGGAATTAGTTGCAGTGGACAGAGGTAAGGTGGACAGAGGTAAGGAGCCTGTGGCTTCCTGTAACTTCTGTAGATCATTTTTTGGAGCCATTGGAGCTTCTTCTATCCACAGTTCCTGAAGCTGACTTCAGTTTTTCACCAACATGAAGTAGGAAATGTAAAAACGATGACATGTAGTTTTTAAAATGTAAAATTAAAAAGATTTACTTCAAGTATGACCCCAAAAAAATATCCAATCGAGGTTTTGCTGGGCTTAAATAGCTAATTTAAATCCAGATTTCCCTCCCCAAATGTTGACTCCAGCTGAACTTGATGAAGCCATCAGCACAGCAAGACATTCCTAGAGAGAAAATATGCTCCTTGCCTTCCTTGGTCAGACAAAATCCTATTGATGAAATTCTTTCATTGGGCAGTGTCTTACTGATGAGAAGCAGGGATGCATTTAGCTTGATGTTTCTTACAGGAACGAATGGTGGTCATGTAAAAAGAGTCATATAACCTTCCATCTATGTTGGCTGGAACCAAAATGTTTGCCTTCTGAATCATGCAGGTGCTTGCATGTGCAATATTTAGAATAACCATGCAACTACAGCACAATTTCCGATCATAAACTTCACACCAAGCTACTTGTAGGAAGCGTTCTTCATACAAACCAACTTAATAGCTGTAAATACAACCAAGATTGACATCACCTAATCATTTGTGATGTGATTTGGAGCATAACATTTTCCGCATACTGTAAAACTTTAATAATAAGGTCCTTAAAGGACCGAATGGTAAAGACTATAACGACAAAACCATTAAAGCCAACCTCTTTAACACATTCTTTGGCTCAGTATTTGTAAACAGCAATGGCTCATGCCCAATATTTCCTAGTCGTACCACAATTAACTGCAACAATCTAACACAAATCGATTTTACAGAAGATAACGTTAGAAAGGCATTACGCAACCAAAAACCATCTCTATCTATTGGACCTGATGGACTATGTGCATACTTCTTAAAAAAGCTCTCCACAACCTTGGCTGAACCTCTAAGCATAATTTTTAAAAAATCCTTCAGAACTAGCTCCTTACCCAACCTATGGTCACTAGCCACGGTCATCCCTATCTTCAAAAAAGGATATCCAAGTAACGTTGAAAATTACAGACCAATCTCTTTGGGCTGCGTCACCTGCAAAGTCATGGAATCAATCATAAACCAATCCATTACGCTCCACTTAGAAACTAACAACCTACTCTCCAACGAACAATTTGGTTTCAGAAAAAAATTATCCTGTAATCTGCAACTCTTGCACTGCAAAAACATGGACCACTCAATTTGATCAGGGTAAAACAATAGATACAATTTACATAGACTTTTGTAAAGCCTTTGATTCAGTTGTACACGACAAACTACTTCTGAAACTAAAATCCTATGGCATTTCTGGACCCCTACATGATTGGATAACTGTGTTCCTGTCTAACAGACAACAAGTGGTCAAAATAGGAAGTGCCATATCAAATCCTGCTCCTGTCAACAGTGGTGTCCCTCAAGGCAGTGTTCTAGGACCAACACTCTTCATACTCTACATAAACGATCTTTGTGATCATATTATAAGCAACTGCGTTCTCTTTGCTGATGATGTTAAACTATTTAACACCACTGACAATGTTGCTACCCTTCAAAAAGACCGTGACCATGTAGCAGAATGGTCAAACAACTGGCAACTTCAAATCTCAACCAACAAATGCTCTGTCTTACACATTGGCAAAAAAAATCAGAATACAAAATACAAACTTGGAGGAAACGAACTTGTAGATGACCCTCACTCTGTCAAAGACCTTGGAGTACTTATATCCAACGACCTAAGTGCTAGAGCCCATTGTAACAACATTGCCAAAAAGGCACTAAGAGTTGTTAATCTAATCTTGCGTAGCTTCTCTGGCAACATTACATTACTAACCAGAGCATACAAAACATTTGTTAGACCAATTCTGGAATACAGCTCACCTGTCTGGAACCCGCACTGCATATCAGACATAAATACAATCGAGAGAGTCCAGAAATATTTCACAAGAAGAGTCCTTCACTCCTCCGCTCACAACAAAATACCTTATTCCACCAGACTTGAAATACTGGGATTAGACAATTTACAACTACGTCGCCTCCGATCTGATCTAAATGTAGTTCATAAAATCATATACCAAAATGTCCTTCCTGTTAATGACTACTTCAGCTTCAACCGCAACAATACACGAGCACGTAATCGATTCAAACTAAATGTAAAGCGCTCCAAACTTGACTGCAGAAAATACGACTTCAGCAACAGAGTGATCAATGCCTGGAATGCACTACCTGACTCTGTGGTTTCTTCCCCAAACCCCAAAAACTTTAACCTTAGACTGTCTACAGTCGACCTCTCCTCGTTTCTAAGAGGTCTGTAAGGGGCGTGCATAAGCGCACCAGCGTGCCTACCGTCCCTGTCCTACTGCCCTATTGTCCTCTTTTATCGTTACTTTTTACTTATGTTTATACAAATTACTACTATACATGTTTGACAAATAAATAAAATAAATAAATAAATAATAAATATTTAGATAATGACAAGCAAAGAAATTATAAATATTTTAAAACTATTCTCATGCAGAACCTTATACCTCATTTGGATTTCAAAATACTCATTCTGCAGGAGAGAAATCAAAATTCTGCCATTACTGATATAAGATACTGTAGTCCAATATATTTTACCTTGTAGACCAAATATGCTTCAACTCCTGGTAGACATGCTTTAATGCAATTATTTTTGTAAAAAAAAATTGTACAATAAAGCTTGACATTAGAACATGCAATATTTTAGATCCAGAATTATACCTTTACATCAAATAAAAATATGTTCCAAACAATCGTAGGTCTGAAAGGGACAGCTTCTGGATGAATATTGAGCTACATCTGCAAGTTGACATTGATTATAATATCCAAAGCCCTGTTATTTAACTGAAAACTGGGCTGGTGCCACAGTATAAATTTGTTGATATCTTCAGGCTAATACTTCTGCAGGAAGAATAAGGCTGTGCTTATATTAGCAACAACTTATATTGGGAATGTATTTGGCAAACAAGGAATTTTATCATCAGTAGGTGGCAAACTTGTATAAAGACATTTAGATGAACAAGACTGCATTAGAATTGCTACAAGCCTTTTAATTTAAGCCTTTAAACTGTAGATTGCTGCAAGCCTTTTAAGACAGATCGGCAAATATTTCCACCAAAAAAATATTCAGAGTGGCCAATTATCTCCCAAATCAGTTATGAAAGAGAATAGTGTTGAGGTGTGCCCATTTATCTCATTTCAAAAGGAAACTGAAGCAGACAACATAACAATTCTGTTAGAGATAAGAAAGAATACCATATCAGATTCTAATTATTAACAATATTCCCCTGATGTGGAAAGCTGATGTGAAAACACACACTGCTGAAATATTACTAATGTTTCTCTCTGAATTCAGATGGTAAACTTGGATACTCCAAATCAGAAATTGGTGTTTTTAGTATTGAAAACTGGTAAGTTTGAAGAAGTTGGTTCTTTTCTGACAAAACATTTTTCTCTCACTTACTATAATTTAAGGAAATATTAAAATTTAATAGTTGGGAGCAATGTTCCCTGTAATAGCAGAAAACAGTGCGCGGCGTTCTCTTTTCATCTGTGCGGCCGCGCAGGCGCACAGCCTCTCCCATTAGAAAATGCCAGGCGGAAGTTAGAAACTTCTGCGCGGCATTCTCTCACCTTAGAGGGAACAGTGGTTGGGAGATGACTTCAAGAATTTTCTGCACTGAAAAATAAGTGGGATGACAGAGAAAGAAGTCCAACTGTGGGCATTTGCTTGGTCCCTTCATTGTTTCTCATGCTTCCAATTAAGTCCAATCTATAGAATATTTCAGAGAACGTTTAGCTTTTAGCTGATTAGGACAAAAATAAACTGATCTGCAAGGCTATTGTGTATAAAGCAGTGATGAGCTTTCTGGCTATATGGCTATGATCTAGGATTGGGGTTTGCAACCTTGGCAACTTTTAAGACTTATGGACTTTAACTCCCAGAATTCCCCAGCCAGCCATACTGCCAGAAGAGTTATCACTGATTCATTGATGTCAGCCATGAAAGCCTACGCCAACATGCTGAATTTGTAAGTCAAACGAAATGTAGAATTTATTACAATGTATTTAAGACACATTTTTGGCATTGAATGAATTAATACACCCATTTAAACCCTTGAACAAAGCACAATCACCTCTGACTTTTCCATAGTTCCTATCACACTACTACAATGAAATGTTATATAAACAAATACCGTAGTTAATGGACGTTTTTTTGTTAACCTGTCACCAATTAACCCTGATAATAAGGCTACTTGTTGTGGACTGCATGTATAGTCCAAAATTAGCAAGATGGAAGAATGATTACGAAGAGGATAAGAATGATTTCTTCATCAAATATTGGGAGCTTCAAGTTCTCGGTAGTTGATACTCATAGCAACTAGTCAAAGTCCTCAAGAAAACAGTGAGTGTGTAAGTTGGTGGTAGCATTGGGTTAATATTGTCCAGCTTTGAAAATCAAACAGGACCAGACCTGGTTAATTCTTGGATAGGAGAACACCAGGGAATACCAAGATTGTAGACTAGCCCAGAAACCATTAAAAAAAATGAAGAAAAAGCAATGGCAAATGATTTCCATACTGCTTCGAAGACAGCTGCATGGATGTGTCTATGAAGTCATCAGGAGTTATGCTCCTCTTGATCATGACTATCTTTTGAACCAGTGAACACATTTTTAAATACATCAAGGAATCACTTTTTCAGTGCCATAGTTCAGATTCAATATAAATCATTGCACAAACTACACTGACAATAAAGAATAGCCACAGCTTTGAAGTCTATTGCAGTTCCCATTGCACCATAACAAAATCTTAAAATTACAAAATATAGAAAAAGGAACCACTATTAAATGTGTTCATGGTGATTAAAATAAGTGAGCAACAGATCTTTGATTTCCAAATTTCTAGAAAAATTGCATAGTTCTTTAAATGCATGTCTTAACTACCTAGACCAGAGTGTTAATCTGTGTATGTGTGTACGTTTTTTAAAAGCACATTGAACTTTCACATGTTTTAATAGCAAAGAAAATGATACATTTTAGGTATAGCATCCAGCCTGCACCAGTTTTCTGTCATAATAGGAGAAAGGACTTAAGTGTTACTCCAGTGGCATCTTCATCTCCAGTCCTCAAAAGTTGATGTTAAAAATTGATCATTGTTCAGCATCTGATCTTGGCTTAACATTGTCTGGAAATTAAAAAAAAGATCGAGTCGCATCTACAGTCAGATACACTAGAAAATGAGAAATAATAGCAATAGCACTTAGACTTATATACCACTTTACAGTGCTTTACAGAACCTCTCTAAGCGGTTTACAGAGTCAGCCTATTGCCCCCAACCATTTGGGTCCTCATTTTACCCACCTCGGAAGGATGGAAGGCTGAGTCAACCTTGAGCCTGGTGAGATTCGATCTGCCAAATTGCAGGCAGCCGGCAGTCAGCAGAAGTAGCCTGCAGTACTGCACTCTAACCACTACACCACCGTGGCTCACGTTGAAATGTTTTCATGATAATAATTAATGAAACAGTTTATCCAAAACCCTTTTCCCAATCAGAAGGCTAGGCTTCTTCTTTCCTCCCTTAAAGGATCCAAAACTTTGAAATTGTTTTCTTTCATTGACCTCAGTGGGAAGAAAGAAAATAAATGAGGGGAGCTTGATAGATATAAAAAAACCCTCTCTTGCTGGGGATGGCAGCAGTGGTGAAATCCAAATTTTTGTACTACTGGTTCTCTGAGCGTGGCTTGGTGGGCATGGCAGGGGAAGGATACTGCAAAATCTCCATTCCCACCCCACTCCAGAGGAAGGATACTGCAAAATCTCCATTTCCTTCCCACTCCTGGGGGAAGGATATTGCAAAATCTCCATTCCCACCCCACTCGGGGGACAGCCAGAGGTGGTATTTGCTGTTTCTCCAAACTACTCAAAATTTATGCTACCGGTTCTCTGAACTACTCAAAATTTCCACTACTGGTTCTCCAGAACCTGCTGGATTTCACCCCTGGATGACAGCTAATGTTACATAAATAATCTTGGCTGATTAACAACGATCCATAACAACATTTCTAGATAGCCCTCTTGAATTCATACATACCGTGAGGTTGCTTATTCCTCGAGACAGCTCCCCTATTTGCATCACTGCTCCTTCTGAATGGTCCATCTGCAAAATCATTTCGGCAACTAGATTGAAATTAAAGCAGCCATCCAATCTTAGTCAAACCTGCATGCACAACTTTTGGGATAGCAGAACTGTTCCACACATATGACACATGTCTCTGTCTTCAGGAAGTTGAGGCTGACTTACACAGTTCCCTCCACCCCCAATATTGGAAAGATTTCCACATTGCAAGTTTTCCATAAACATAGATCTGACACCACTGCATTTAACTGAGTTAGTAGGTTACTGGGACCAAAAATGAAAAGGTAATTCATTGCATTTTTTTAAGTAGTATGTTTGATACTATATTTTAAATAAAAAGAATACAGCAGAGCTGTTTTCAGTCATTCAAAAAGCATTTCATGATTTCATGCAGATTCAAATGCTTATTATGCTATTTTAATAACTCAGACATTCATATTCATTGTTTAACACATAAGATATCCATTAATATGCTCAATGCTTCATTATTCTAAAATGTATTTCAGTTTTTCATCTGGCTCCATCATTTAGTCATGGCAGTTATCACTGCGTAACACAGAAAGTAGGAATAAGTGTATGTGCAGTGTTCTTTCTCCTTTCCATCCCCACTCAATGTCCCCATTGTAGGGCCTGAATTTCTGTATTCAGAGATATTTGTGGTGATGGTAGTTTGTTTTTAAATGATAAGGCTACCTGCCTTGTTTAGATCCTTGGGAGATTAGGTGCCTAAGTACATTATAACCAATTCTTGTGGTCTATGTTGGCTAGTGTTTTTCCATCCCTTCCCCTTGCAAATTTTAGAAATTGACATTTATCAATTAGCCTTACTTAGATGTGTGCCTGTTTCCAAAGTTGGATTTCTTATAATCAACCTATTCCAGATAGCCGGGGTTTTATTTTGGGTTAGATACTTTTGTCTAACCCAGGGGTGTCAAACTCAAGGCTGGGGGGGCGGATCTGGCCCATGGAGTGCTTAGATCTGGCCCGTAGGGTCTCCCTGGAAGCAGTGAAGGACTGACCTGTGGTGCTTCTGCCAGTGAAAACGGAGCTCGGGAGGACTGCTGACGGCCCTCCCGAGCTCTGTTTTTGCTGGCAGAGGGTTGCAGGGGGCCGTCACAGTAGAAAATGGAGCTCGGGAGCCCATTTTCACTGGCAGATCACTTGGGCCGCCACAGGCACCCCTGACATGAGTGATATCAAGCTGGCCATGCCCCCCCAAGGTCAAACACAACGCTGATGTGGCCCTCAATGAAATTGAGTTTGACACCCATGATCTAACCTTACAGTACAAATCAGCCTTAAGTGACACTCAAATAGGCCTACTAGCAAATCATACAATTGACTGCATGTGTTTAAGGATTCTTTCAAGCCTTAAGGGTTAGCACTTGGGATAGAATAGGTAAGAGCATAGTTTTCCTCCCATTAAAATGAACATTTTTGGCAGACAAGGCAGCCTAATCTCTGCAATAGTTTTTCTAAAGAAACAGTAGCTGGCAAACTTATATACTTATTAACATGACTCTAAAATGCATTCCTTGAATGTTAATCAGCTCTATATTCCATACCAAACTAGTGTTCATGGATATTCAACTAAATTTTGATGACTTGTTTTAATTGTTTTAAATCAATGTTCGGGCTGGAAATTTCTGGGAGTTGAAGTCTACACATCTTAAATTTGCCAAGTTTGAGAAATACTACTTTAAATGAATCAGGACAGAACAGATCAGTCTTCAAACAATGTGGTTCTGTGGTTTCCAAACTCTAACCATGACTGCTTTAGATAGGCAGGGGAATAGCATGTAACTCCAAATTACAAGTTGTCAGGAATCATAATATTTAAAAGATGCAAATTCCAAGTTTAATTTTCATTTACTTTGTGGTATTACATGCATGCATGCTGAGAAGCTTTTCTGTACATGACTGATTCCTATAAACTAGACAGATCCTTTATCCTCACTGAGAAGGGAGTTCTCAGTGAGTTTGAAACGAAAATAGGCTGAGCACAAGTCAGGAAGCTAAGAAAATGTGAGGAAGAATCTATACTTTATGAGTGTTTAATTTTAAGAAGTTCCAGGAGTTTGACTGAAAATTGTGTTTTAAAAATAAGCAGAACATTAAAATAGTTCCAATAAGTGTATAAATCAAACACATACTGAACAAATTACATGCTTTAAACAAAATGGAAAAACGATTACATTTTAAATGAGAGAAAAATGGAACGTGTTAGATGTAGTAAATCATGCATGAAAAAAATACTTTTTGCAGTTAATCTTGTGATATTATCATAATTTTTCTGATCAGTTTGACTCCGAAATCAGAGTAAATGGAAGTTTGGCTTGCTATCTTTTATCTTGCAGAAACTCCAATTACTCCATTTTTCAGGCTTTTTAAAAATTACTTTACACATGATTCTATGTAGTATTTCTTGGGACAGCAATTTATAAATTCAGTCTAAGCACCTTTTAAAGCGTAATTGAATCACAAAAAGAATAATCACAACAAAAACAATTAAGACGTTTTCCCAAGTAAATATTTTATTGCTTTCTTCAAGAAATTGTATTCTCAGATTTTTTTAAAGAAAAGATCCATCAATAGGCCTATATTTTAATGTTCTATCGTATGTAACCACTATGGTGCAGACGCTGCACAATTAAAAGAACATATTTTAATAAAAATATACAATTCAGCTGTGCTGTCAAGAATAAAATAGATCATTCTTACCACTGTGCACATGAAAAAGCTAATACAAAATGTTAAAAATTATTGTTGGGCATTGTAAAGGAAATATAAAAATCTCTGAGCTGCCACAGCAGCTCGGACAGCACTCATGCTCAATTTTAGGTGCCTTGAATGTCAGCTACAACTGTTGTGTAAAGCTTTTTCTTTTCCTGAAAAAGGGCTTGAGAAGATGAGTAGGATGAAACAGTTGCAAATGGGGGAAAAAAATTCCAACTGATATTTTAAAGATTCTTCAAGCTTCATCCTAATACATTCACTAAAGACATGCAGATGCAATTTGCATTTTAGTTAAATTATAAGAAAAGGTTATCTGTAAGCTCCAGAATGCATCAAGAGGATGAAAGGTGAGTGTATCAGTTCCCCTGGCCCACCTGATCCAGTTTGTCTAATTCTTTGTCAGGGAGGGTGTTATGCACTCTGTATGCACTATAGCTCTTCTGAGTGCCATTGGTTATACTTGTATCCATAGGGCAAATATAATCTGTAGATTCATCAAACTTCTTTTTTCTTAAGTTTCCAAAATGTGAAAATCCAAGTTTCTTCGGCTATCAAGAATGAAGGGTGGGTGGAGAAAGAGAGAAAGCATTGTCAGAAAATCACTACAGGGGAAATGCAGAAAACACTTGACAGTTAAAAACGACCTCTGCTAAATAATAACACCTTTCACAGACTTTACAAGATTAATTTGAACGTTTTCATTGATTTTTCAAGTTCCTGTAGGAAATGAACAAATGCATCGAAAGGAAAGGGGAGGATTGTCTTTATGCCGAAGAGAAGGGTTAGTAATGGAGTCACTGACATAATTTTTTGGACTCCGTATAGGGAAACTAACCTGAGGTAAAGTTCTTTAAAAATCAGAGCATAACTATTTACCATTTTAGCAAGAAGTATTAACATATCCTTTAAAAAGGACAGGAATGGTAATAGTTCAATGAAGTCTTAAAACAATTTATTATGTGCTTCCAAAGTCACAATATTTACAAGTCCCAATATAGAACTCCAGGACTCCCTATACAAAGAATCAAAATACTAGAAGATACCTCAGAGGCTGTTTAGTTCAACTTCCTGTTAAAGGCAGATTCTCAATGCAAGATGAAACATCCCTGGTTGGTAGCAAGAAGGCAGACTTCCAAGAAGAAGTGAGACTAAACTTTGTACTGCTGCCATCATGTTCCTATTCAACCATAACTCTTCTAGGTACATTAAATTTAAGATCCTCAAGGATGCATACCTTTAAATGCATACCTTTAAATGCAATAATTAACCCACAGAAGAAAAAAACAGATCCCAGCTACTGAGTGTGTGATATGCAAAGTAGCAGAACATAAACAAATGCTTCTTTAAAACAAACTAACTACTGTACTCAGTGCTGAGAAACATACACAAAGGTCCATGTATCTTTATGGATAACTTTTCTTCCATTCCTGCTCCCAAATATCAGACCTCTCAAGTGGCACAAAACCACAGCAACACCACCCCATTATTTTTTTTTAAAAAAAAACAAGCTTTAAAAAAATCTGGATAAACAGCCTTTCTAGAAAGAAAGAAAGAAAGAAAGAAAGAAAGGAAGGAAGGAAGGAAGGAAGGGAAGGGAAGGAAGGAAGAAAATTATCATTGCAAACGTATTGCCCCAAAATGAATCTTGGTTAACACCACAGATTAGTCCTCCTATTATGTTCACTTAGAAATAAACCCAACTATTCCATCTTCTGTCGTGTGTGTGTGTGTGTGTGTGTGTGTGTGTGTGTGTGTGTGTGTGTGCGCACACACACACCTTTGAATCAGCCTTAATATAAACCCATACATTATTTTGGAAGAATCGGTTTTCCCTTGACTTCTTCCTAGGGCTGAGAGGGGGTAACTGGCCCAAAGTCACCTAGCTGGCTTCTAAAGCTGAAAGAGGACTAGAATTCAGGTTTCCTGATTCCCAGCCCTTAATTTACGAGAACAGACTGGCTCTGAACTTAAAATACTGAATGCAAAATGAATATAAGTCAGATGCAACAATCAGCAGGGAATGTTTGCATCATTGTGCCTTGGCTGGAAGCTATGCCGCCTTTCCAGCAGTCGGTTCTATAACCCGTTGCTACTGGTTCTCGTGCATGCATGCGCAGAAGTGTCCTGGGCGGGTGGGCGGAGCTCCCGTAGCTGCTACCAGTTCGCCAAACTGGGAGCAACCCACCGCTGAGCCTTTCCATCCCATGGATAGGTTTAAGTACAGTATTTCAGCCACTAAAAAAAAGCCTTCAATGTTCTGCAGATGCAGATGCTGTCACTAGAGCCTCAAAATCTATTAAATTAAATTAAATTAAATTAAAATGGTTTAATAATTAGAACAGATATTTCTCATTTGGGGACACTAAACTGAAATCCTTATCCTCTCTTAGCCAGATTTCCCAGAATTCTTTGGGGATGCATGCTCTTAGTGTACAAAAAGCCTCCGTTTTTAAATAACATACCAGTTATAACGACTCTTATTCATCTATTTAGAAAGAGCTCCCATTGGCCTCTCAATGAAACTCACCCTCAAGTAGTTACATGGATTACAAGATTGCTGTTTAAGAGATTACTGCCTTTTAAACTGCCAACTAGGAACTGAAGCAGGATTTCTAAAGTTTGTATGGTTTCTCTGTAACCTACCCGGACTTTCGCGGTGGTCGTGAGAGCTGTATAAGCGGTAGATTCCATGATTTCCCTTTTATCTTGCTGAGCCTCTGGCCCGATGAGCACATTGAAATTTGTGCTTAAGTGGCGTCTTAGCAGAGTCTTTTGAGGTGGAATGTTGAGGAGCATTGCTAGAGTATCTCCATTGAAACGAGGCTCCAGGATCTGTGGGAGAAACAAAGAGCATCTGTGCTGCTTGAAGTGTGGTCTCTAAGCAGCAAGGTATTCAAAGGCTATTCTGAGGGTTGCCTGCTTTCATTACTCTCTGCATATGCGGGATGTGTGACCGTATCACAGAGCCAGGAAGCATCAGGGCTTCTTCACATGTTAGCCATTATAATCCATTTCCAACAATTACCGTATTTTTCGGAGTATAAGACGCACCAGAGTATACGACTCACCTTAGTTTTGGGGGAGGAAAATAGGGGGGAAAATCTGCCTACCAGGTATTCATCTGGCTAGCGTCCTTAATCTGGTCAGCTTCAGCACATTATTTTATCCCCTGGTTAGGACTTAAAAAAACCTTCTTCAAAGAGAGTAACAATGAAAGAGCCTGCAAGCCAGTAAGAGCTGGGAAGATCGTTAGCACCTAGTTAGGGCTAGAAAAAAACTTATTCGGAGCAAGTAGAGCAATGAAAAAAACCCTGCAAAGACTTAGGGCTGGAAAAACATTCTTCTGAGAGAGTAACAATGAAAAAGCCTGCAAGGTAAGAGCTGGGAAAATCGTTAGCACCTGGTTAGGGCTGGGGAAAAAAGCTCTGAAAAAGCTACATTCAGAGTATAAGACGCACCCAAATTTTCAGCCACTTTTAGGGAGGAAAAAGGTGTGTCTTATACTCCAAAAAATACAGTATATAACATTAACAGGAAATATAAATTTAAAAAATGCCATTTTAAACGGCACTTCTTTGGGATATCAAAGAAAAACATCTGTTTCATATTGCAGTTCCAGATCTACTGTATAGGGTTAATATGCACTTCCATTTCCATTTGATCACATCTCTTAATGCGACCCATAATGACTTGGATCCTGGAGTTGTTCCTGGGATTTTGTTTCAGCAGAATTTTCCCTACGTTAGGAAAATAAATTATTTCCCTTTCCTCCTATATTTCCACCATGTATCGCCCATACTATTCTGGATGGTTCCCCGTTCATTTGCAACAAATCCATGAGAGGGGATTGTAACAAATATATTAAAATTCCCAACTTTTCTGTCCAGCAGTGAAAACTTTGGGGAGCATAGTTTTGCTCAAGGAAGCAAGGATCACGTCAATATGTTCAGAAAGGGTATTGGTTGTTTCTAACAATGGATTTTATAGTCGAATGATGAAAAATAGCACAAGAAAAAGAAAGAACAGAAAAATGTAATAGATGAACAGAATTACCATATTTTTCGGAGTATAAGACGCACCCCCCCCCAAAAAGAGGGTGGAAATGTTGGTGCGTTTATACACAGAATACAGCCATTTTTGGCCTCCAGAAGCCCTGCCCTGCGCGAAAACGGGTGTGCAGAGGGTTTGGGAGATATGCAGCGTGCTCCTGGGGGCTGGGAGAGGGGAAAATGCTGTTTTTGTAAAAAATGGGCAAAAAACAGCCCATTTTTCACAAAAATGGGGTGCGCAGAAGGTTTGGGAGGTCTGCAGAGTGCTCCTGGGTGCTGGGGGAGGGCAAAAACTTTTTTTTTCTTACTTACATCTTCAAAATCTTGGTGCGTCTTATACACCGGTGCGTCTTATAGTCCGAAAAATACGGGTAAGTAAGACTACATACTGTATGCATAAATATATATATATATACTGTCTACATTAATAATATCTGATGTGTCATTTTTGGAGGCACAAAGGAAGAGATCAAATGTAGAAAAAGATTTAAAAGAAGGAAGAGGAGGATTATATGCTTCATATAATGTTATGAAATGTATACGGTTCTTAGGCTAAATAAGATAAACAATAACTGGTGTCAAGAACACAATTGTTTTAAAAAGCATTTGTAACTGTCTAACTTCAGTCTAAGCCACTTGAATTTCCACTGTTGCTTAAAACAATTCATGATAAAGATCATTTGTTCTCCCTTGCCTGGGATATATTCATTAAAAGACTCAGCCAACATTTTATCAATTGCTGATTTGAAAGTAGTTTCTGCTCTCTAATTTATTTCATATATTAAGTGCTAATGATTTGGGTACTGGTTTATAACACAAAATCATTTATAAAATGTTAAGTTAAATACTGCCAAATTTATTTTATACACAACACTCAGGGGGGGAAAAAAATCCATTAACTGACTTTCTTTTTCTTCAATCAACAAAAAAGACATAAACATTAAAAACTGAAAATTGACGTGTTGATAAATTGTCATGTTAATATTTATAATGCAAAACCTAAAGGAAATTAAGCTCTTTTTTCTTACGATGAGTCCACCGTGAACGCCACTTCCTCGAAGGTTTGGTGCATATTCTGCCAAATCAACTGATCTGAGCCATTCCATCACTCTGTGATTGGACCATTGCACTACTTCTGATGGTGAAATATTATTCTGTATTGCAGAAAAAAAATGCATGGTAAATACAATAAATTAGTCCACCTAGATGCTGCTAATAAGGTGATTCTTTCTAAATATTCAGTAATTCTTCCTTAATCTATTGCGTAGGTTTTATTCACATTTCTTTTCCCACATGGAGTCCATCTTATCTGTAGAATTACATATAAATATGGACATGGCATTCATATTTCTCTGAGCAGAAGCAAAAGGCAAGGAGAAATTAATTAGTGAGCTTGCCTAGGAACAAGAAAGGCTGATAGATCTCCTCACTAATGGATATAAGAGCACTGAGTCTAGGAAGCAGATATCAATGACTTTTATCTCACCTCATCTGCTGGTCTTCTGCGTAAGCAATTTGGGTTAAAATTGTTCAGGTGTAGCACGTGAATGGCACATTTAATGCTGAGGTGATGCAGCTGGCTTGTCACTTTGAGGAAGAGGAGGTCATTCTGTAAAGGAAAGCATTGTTTAACAGAATAAAGTTGTTAAACTTTAGAATTAGAATTTCTTAGAATTCTAAGAAACCAAAACAACACAATTTTTCTTTTTTCTTTTCTAGCGGAGCCTGTATGTACCATCATTGTGATTCCTAATACTGTTGCCAGAGGGCACAAAATAAGAAGGGAAACACTGTTTCTTGTTCTATAACCACAGAATCTTCCTTGTACAGGTAATCCTAGACTGACAACCCCAACGGAGAACAGGAATTTCCATTGCTAAGCAAGGCAGTTGTTAAGTGAGTCACACCCAGTTTTATGAACTTTTTTTTTTGCCGTGATTGTTAAACAAATCACATGGTCGTGAAGCAAACCCAGCTTCCCCCATTGACTTTGCTTGTTGGAAGATGGCTGGGAAGGACGCAAATGGAGATCAAATGACCCTGGGACACTGCAACAGTCATAAACACATGCTGCCTGTATGTTGTGCCTGTATTTTGACCATGTGACCATAGGAACGCTGCAGCGGCTGTAAGTGCAAGGATCAGTCTTAAGTCACTTTTTTTCAGTACCATTGTAACTTTGAACGGCTGCTAAACAAATGGTTATAAGTTGAGGAGTACCTGTATGTGGGTTATAAAATACTGGGGAATCATCAATTTAAGGAAGGGGAATGCTGCGTTATGCAACTAATTAGCAGGAGATTCCCCTCCATTTTATAGTGTGCTGGAGTTCTGAAGTTGACTGTTTCTTTCGACAATTGTACATCTTCAGTTCTGGATCCAAAAATCTGGTGGATCTTGTTTTGTTCTGTTCTGTTTACTCCTTTGCATTATGATACTGGCAGTATATATAGATCAGGGGTGGGTTCCTGCCAGTTTGGACCGGATCGCCTGAACCGGTAGCGACCTGCTGGTGACGTCATGATGGTGTCACAGATCCAGTTTGGTTGGTGCCGATCTGTGGGCGCTGCCATCTTTTTTTTGAATTTTTTTTGAATTTTTTACTGTTTGGAAGTTTTTTCCTCTGCTGCTGCTTAAAAAGAGCCCTCCTGCCCCTGGGTTTATACTTACCTTTATTCCTTCGCCCGAAACACAGCTGATCAGCTCCTCAGCTGTGTTTCGGGCTGATTATAGCTACTGAGCATGCGTGGGAGCAGAATTGCACGAGGTGATGCGCGCGAAACGTCACGATGGGAACCAGTGGCGAAGGTAAGTGGAACCCATCCCTGATATAGACACATTATGGATACATGAGAGCCAGTTTGGTTTAATGATTAAGGCATCAGACTAGAGCAGGAGACCATGAGTTTTAGTCCCTTCTTAGGCCCAAAGCCATCTGGGTGACCTTGTTCCAATCACTTTCTCTCGGCCCTAGAAAGGAGGCAACGGGAAACCACTGCTGAAAAACCTTGCCAAGAAAACTGCAGGGACTTGTCCAGGCAAACTCTGAAAACTGAAATTGAACCTGATTGAACAGACAATGAGTACAAAATATGCTGTTTAGATTGATCTACTATTTAATACAGGAACAATAATTTTTCTTGGGATTCAGATGTGGTGCAGAATGAGATTTATCTTCTTTGCCAGTATGATTTTAACAAAAACCATTCCCTTGTTTTAAGCTAGAGCAGCAATTAGTGTTGGTTTTTTTAAAAAGTGTGTGTGTGGGAACTCTTCCATTGTCATGTTTACCACGAATATCCAAAAATGGTCGGGGTTAGCTTCAGGGGTGAAATTCAGCAGGTTCTGACAGGTTCTGGAGAACCAGTAGTGGAAATTTTGAGTAGTTTGGAGAACTGGCAAATACCACCTCTGGCTGGCCCCTGAGTGGGGTGGGAATGGAGATTTTGCAATATCCTTCCCCCAGGAGTGGGGAGGGAATGGGGATTTTGCAGTATCCTTCCCCTGCCATGCCTACCAAGCCACGCCCACAGAACTGGTAGGAAATTGTTTTGAATTTCACCCCTTCCTGTCCACTCAAAGTGTCTGGAAAGTTAAATATTGAGAATACTTGGGAATACAAATTCTAAATATGATAGAAAGGAATTTGAAAGAAAGGAATGCTGGGATAAAATTATTATCTTCTGTTCCATCTGAATGAAAGAAAGGAACTTTTACTAGTCCCAAACTTTGAAAATAAGGATTTTAGCTACCTTACCACAGTTAGATATTGCAGCATTCTGCCATCAACTCGTGATTCATGAAACTGATCTTTGTACTGAGGTAAACCAATATCATCAAGCCATCCTGTGGAATATACATAAATATATTTTACTGCTTAATAAAAAAACCAAAACCAATTCACTTGTTTACAAGACTAAAATCTGCTTTTGCAGAATGATGTTTCTAGCTTCTTATGTTCTCTGAAGAATAATATGATTTCCATCCCTATTTTTTGTTTCCATTGTACATATTTACCGTATTTTTTGGAGTATAAGACGCATCTTTTTATCCCCCAAAAGAGGGTGAAAACTTGGGTGCGTCTTATACACCGAATGTAGCCCCACCCACCCATCCACCCCTACCCTTTGGTCTCTGCCTCCCAGCAATTTACCTCCTTGCAGCAAACAGAGCAGAGCCTGATTAGCACAAGCAATTATCAGCCTCCCGACTCTCAGCTGAGAGGCTGTAGCCACCTGCTAAAATGAAAATGAAACTAAAGCTGCAAGCAGGCAAACTGCTGGCAGGGAGAGGCAGAATTTTATTTTCTTGTGCTAATGAGTTGCTGAAATGATGCAAGGAGGTAAGTCAATAACTATAAATGTCTGTAGAATGTTCAAATGATTGGACTTATTTTTTAAAGACTGCTTTATTATTGTTCTAGACAACTTAACAAAATGAAGAAGCTTTTTAAAATTGATCTGCTTGATCTGAAGAGGCCCAGTGCTATTGTATCTTCTTTTAAATAGCAGAGAATACTTCCAGAAAGCCACATCAATTTTTTACAGTTTCTGTACAAGTATTGTCTGAAATGTAACAGTGTCGTGTTTAGCATTAAGATAAGGCAGCTGGGTTAAACCCTGACTTAGTCATGTTGGAGTAGATCTATTTAAATAATTGGGAGGAGTTAGTGATTACATTTAAGAAAACTTTGTGGCATTAATATACTGCCATAATATACATTTCTCCAATTCTTTGCTATTTCTATGGGTCAGGCACACATGCACAGAAATACACAGCAAACAGTGTATATCATCTGTGCTGTTTGCTGTTTGGCAAATTGCTGGGAGGCAGTATTTTTCCCCTCTTGTTTTCCTCCCCCCAAACTAAGGTGCGTCTTATACTCCGGTGCATCTTATACTACGAAAAATACGGTAATATTTTTCCCATAAAAACAGCTTTTTAAGAAATCTACCATCTAATTTCATAGTTTATACAAAGCAATACAATGCTCAACAGGGAAATAAAACTGAAGAAAATGAAAATAAAGCCATATATCTCTATAATATTTCTAGAGATGGAATAGAAGTTGAGTAGGTTTTTTCTTTAAAAAAGCACATACAAATTTCTAAATTGTAAAGTAGGCTAGAAACATAGTCAATCTGTTTTTCATTTCCTTTTGCCATTTCAAATACTTACGTGTAACCCAGATATGATCTAACTCTGCAGACTTATCATCTTGTTTTGTATTTATAGCTTTGACTGCCAAAACCAATTTCTTCCTGTGTAAAGGATGCTTAATTCCTAACTCCTGCAAGGGGAAGCAATGATGATAATTAAAACGGTACCTGTCAACTTGACACATCTTCAAATAGATCACAAATACATTGAAGTTCTTGAATAAAAGTTACTATGCTGAATTGGAAATTGGGAGTTTCCAAAGTAATATTAATGTTTTAATGTTTAAATCTCAAGATATCCAATTTGTTGTTTGCTAGTACATAGAACTGCTAAAAAAGCAATCTTTTGAATTAAATATATGCATGGCTAATTTTATCTGGACCTATGGATCATAATTACTGATGTACTTCACCTTTAGGCTTAAAATATGAAGAAAAAATTATATATGAAAAAGGGTTGTGCAAAGCATATGTATCTCTCTCTGTGTGTATATTTAACTGTAGAGAAAGGTGAAAAAAGAGAAACTGATTTTATTCTTTGAAAATCCTTATAAAAATGAACATACTAGGAAAAGCACATAGAAGAATATACATATTCTTTCTAATTTGTGCTGCCTTCTACTTTGTTTAGGGATGTGGTGGTTCAGTGGCTAAGACGCTGAGCTTGTTGATCGAAAGGTTGGCAGTTTGACGGTTCGAATCCCTAGTGCCGGGTAACGGGGTGAGCTCCCGTTACTTGTCCCAGCTTCTGCCAACCTAGCAGTTCAAAAGCACGTAAAAAATGCATGTAGAAAAATAGGAAGCACCTTTGGTGGGAAGGTAACAGCGTTCTGTGCGCCTTTGGCATTTAGTCATGACCATGGAGACATCTTCAGACAGTGCTTGCTCTTCGGCTTTGAAACGGAGATGAGCATCGCCCCCTAGAGTCGGGAACGACTAGCACATATGTGCAAGGGGAACCTTTACCTACTTTGTTTTCTATTTTGTTCTATGAAAATTCTGGCAAATCAACCTTGAACAATTGTTTTAATTCCTCCAGTTCTCTACAATGCAACCAAGTTTATATACTCTGCTTACAAAGATATGTTTGTATATGCATAAACTTAATTATTAACTAGAGTTGAATTAACAATGCCTGCTATTGGATTTACAGGTCCTGTTATTTGATTTATATTAGTAGCTGTTTTAGCAATGTTCATGAATCATTGCTATAAAGGGCCTTTGAAAATCTTTTATTAAATATACAGTAGATCAATAAAATAAAAGCAGTCAAAATAATCTAAAACACTCCCTTGAATTAGATATGAACTATTTAAACATAACTTATTCTGTCCCTCCATTAAACTTCTAGCATAACCTCTATAAGTTACTATGTTTAAAGACAGTTTTCCGTTCTCGAAAGAACAAGGGACTTATGTAAAGCAATCTGACAATTGCTACTCATTTTTCCTGCTTAGACCTCTGCTGTATATTTTTGGGAGATAATCTAACCTTTGATGTACACTGTGGGGGAGATACTGCTGCAGCCAAATCAAATATCACTGGGGGTTAATGATTTCTTTTATATTTTCAAAATTACATATCACAGAGTAACAGAGTTGGAAAGTACCTTGGAGGTCTTCTAATCCAATCTCCTGCTTAAGCAGGAAACCCTATACCAGTGATGGCGAACCTATGGCACGCGTGCCACAGGTGGCATGCGGAGCCATATCTACCGGCACGTGAGCCGCTGCCCTAACTCAGCTCCAGTGCGCATGTGCGTGCCGGTCACCTGATTTTCAGCTTGGCGGAGGCTCTGGGAGGGAGTTTTTGGCCTCTGGAGGGCCTCTAGGGAGGAGGAAGAAGTCATTTTCACCCTCCCCAGGCTCCAAGAAAACCTCTGGAGCCTGGGGAGGGCGAAAAATGACCTACCAGGACCACCTGAAGTCGGGAAATGGGGAAGCAGTGGGATCGTGGGTGCATGCACGGGGGGCAGGGCAGCATGGGGGGATCACACACGCATGTGCAGGGGGCAGGGGGGCATTGAATTATGGGTGTGGGCACTCGCACGTGCGCAATAGTGTGCACACGCGTGCTTTTGGCACCTGAGGAAAAAAAGGTTTGCCATCACTGCCCTATACTATTTCAGAAAAGTAATTATCCAATCTCTTCTTAAAAACCTCCAGTATTGGAGCACTCACAACTTCTGGAGGAAATCGTTCCACTGATTGATTGTTCTAACTGGCAGGAAATCTCTCCTTAGTTCCAGGTTGGTTCTCTCCTTGATTAGTTTCCATCCACTGCTTCTTGTCCTGCCTTCAGATGCTTTGGAGAATAAGTTGACTCCCTCTTCTTTGTGGCAGCCCCTTAGATAGTGGAACACTGCTACGAGCCGAGGTGGCACTGTGGTTAAAAGCAGCACTGCAACCTACTTCAGCTGACTGCTAGTTCAGCAGTTCAGCTGTTCAAATCTCACCAGCTCAAGGTTGACTCAGCCTTCCATCCTTCTGAGGTCGGTAAAATGAGGACCCAGATTGTTGGGGGCAATATGTTGAACTCTGAAAACCACTTAGAGAGGGCTGTAAAGCACTATGAAGCGGTATATAAGTCTAAGTGCTATTGCTATTGCTATCATGTCGCTCCTACTCCTTCGTTTGATTAAACTAGACATTCCCAATTCCTGCAACCATTCTTCATATATTTTAGTCTCCAGTCTCCTAATCATCTTTACTGCTCTTCTTTGCACCCTTTCTACAATCTTAATATCTTTTTTATGTCATCGTGACCAAAATTGGATGCAATATTCAAGTGTGGTCTTACCAAGGCATTATAAAGTGGTATCAACACTTCACAGGTTAATATACAGCAGTAATGGCTAACCTTTTTGCCGCCGGGTGCCAAAAGCAGGGGAAGCACGGGGGGAGTGTGCATGCATGCTCACACCCATAATTCAATGCGCCCCGCCCCCCATGCATGCGCATGTGACCCCCCTGCGCTCCCCCCGCTTTTGGCATGCGATGGCCCGGTGGGCCCGGTAGACCCGTTTTTTCGCCCTCCCCAGGCTCCAGAGGCTTTCTAGGAGCCTGGGGAGGCAATAACGGCCTCTCCCACTCCTCAGAGGCCCTCCAGAGGCCAGAAATGTCCTCCTAGAGCCTCCGTGCATGCCATTTACTCACCTCAAAATGGGCCGCGTGGAGACTCCTGGGAGGGGAGGGGGGCATAGCCAGCCGAAAATCAGCTGATCTATGGCAATGGCTCCCGTGCCAGCAGATATGGCTCCGCGTGCCACCTGTGGCACGCATGCCATAGGTTCGCCATCACGGATATACAGTATCACATGAATGCACCAGCAACCAGAAAAAACCCCCAGAATGTATTCTTAATGGAATTTTTAGCATTCTAGAATGTTTACCTTTTCCATATCCTGAGGTGTTGCTGTCAGAAGTGTATGGCCAGATGTTATCCACTGTCTTGCAAAAATGACATACTGACCAACGCCAAACTCTTCAAGCCAGTTGCAAACACGTTCAGTGCCCCATTGGGCAAATGGGGCATTAGGATCACTAAGAACCACAATTAAGGAAAAGGGTTTTGCATTAGCATATCATTATCGACGACCTGCAATCCATAACAGGGACTAAGATGTAAGATAAATTGAATAAATAAATATATAAAGGTTTGCCAACTATTAGTCACTTCGGATTAAAGTCAGAATCACTTAATCCCAGGATTATTATCATAATAATGTGGGGAGATTATATTCAGAAAAAAACCTGAGCACAGAGAAATATCCCACTTCATACTATCAAAGAATTTCCAGTATATCTTTATTTCCTTGCCGTTTTTATTTTCAAGAATAGAGAAATTTGCCATGCGTCACTTGCTTTTGAATATTAATAAAACTGGAATATTTCTCAGAAACATACAGATGAGCTAGCCACATAACAGGACAAAAGTAGAAGCCCAATAGCTTCAATATGACATTTAGGCTGGGTAGGCTTAGCAGCTATAGCATTTCATGCTAATCCCATTGCAAATCAATTTGCTCTTTGGTCATTTGCTATGACTCAGTTGCAAACAGCCAAAGTCCATTTTGATAAAGTTAATGGTAAGTAGACTAAGCAAAAAAGCAAAATTTATTCTAAACTGCAGTCAAATAGAATACTGAAGTTTTGTAAATAAGAATTATTACTGATGGAGGTTCCTAAACAATTGAATGTATCCTGTACAATTGCAAACACACATTTACCAATTAGGTCCTCTAGAGGAGAAATTTTGGTTTGAAAATCTCTACATAATGGTAAAACAATGCTTTTCACTACAGAGTGAATTTAACTCTGTTGAATGAAATTTAGATTAAATTAAAGTTAAATGAAATTCAGAGTGAATTTAAACACTTAAGCAAATAGTTAGTCACAGAAAAAATAAATACCGTATTTTTCAGAGTATAAGACGCACCTTTCCCCCCCTAAAAGAGGCTGAAAATTTGGGTGCATCTTATACTCCGAATGTAGCTTTTTCGAAGCTTTTTCCCCCAGCCCTAACGAGGTGCTAACGATCTTCCCGGCTTGCAGGATTTTTTCATTGCTACTTCATACGAAGAAGTTTTTTTCCAGCCCTAAATCTTTGCAGGCTTGTTTTCATTGCTACTCCCTCTGAAGATTTTTTTCAGCCATAACCAGGGGATAAAATAATGTGCTGAAGCTGAACAGACTAAGGACGCTAACCAGATGAATACCTGGTAAGTAGACTTCCCCCCTATTTTCCTCCCCCAAAACTAAGGTGAGTCTTATACTCTGAAAAATACGGTAGCCATCTTCTACCTCTTTGGACCCTTGGTGTCCTTTGACCGAGATAATCGAGGTCCAGCTGTTGCACGGAGACCACCTCTTCGAAATTCAACGAAACCTAGATCATCTCCAGGGAAATTTCCAGACTGAGTTCGGCGTATCCTTTTATGGAGATATTAAAAATGGCAAGTCATCAGAAATTCAAACACAGGCAGCAAATTTTACATACCAATACCTGAATTTTTAATGTCAGGTATCCGGCAGTTTCTAATGTTTCTTCAGGTGGATTCATTAATCTATTAAATTGCTTCTGTTTCCTGGATTTTCCTTTTACAGTTTGTTTTATTATGTCATTTTTATCAATTATTACTGATGTGTGCTGAGCAGGGCAGCTGTATAAATCAATGTAAAAAAATAAATAATCAAGATTTGGGGGGGGAGCACACTTACTTTCCCCATATTTTTTTAATTCCTTTTGGACTTCTTTTATTGTCTGGAGATAATGGAGACTGTGCATCTGAATCTGTTCCAGATGACAAGGGTGAAAATTCATCTGAAGGTGTGCTGTCCATGTGGTCAGGAGCTCCTGTGGAATATAAAGGGTATCTATGAACTTCCAGATGCCCAGAGTATGAATCACTCAAAGCTGCTCATATATATTGGGTTGCATATGTTGGATATATTGGATTGCAAAAATAAAAGCCTGCATCCTCTCAAATGTATAAACTGGTGTTCTAGGGGTAGAAAAAATAATTGTACATAATTTATTTGGCATACAGTCATGTTGGCCATGGAGATATCTTCGCACAATGCTGGCTCCCTCAGCTAAGAAATGGAGATGCGCACCGCCCGCTAGAATCCAACACAACTGGATAGGGGAAACCCTGTTTCCCCCAAAATAAGACATCGCCTGATAATAAGCCCAATTGGGCTTTTGAGTGCATGGCAATAAGGCCAAGCGCTTATTTCAGGGTTCAAAAAAATGTAAGACAGGGTCTTATTTTCAGGGAAACACGGGGTAGTAAGTTTACCTTTACATAATTTATAAGGGTTCACTGATTGTATTATAAATTGAACATGGTGTCACATGATGGATATTGGTAATTATAGCCTGATTTGTAACACAGATGCAAAATACATTTTTCAAATGAACAGAATTCTCTATGGCATGGAGTAGCCAAAATGTTTTCCCATAAGCTATGTTTTGCATGGCTTAATGGCAAAAATAAGATGCATTTTAAATATTTTTCCCAAACTTGTTTTCTTTTGAAGTACTAAATGCAGATTTCAAGCATGTCCAGCGTCCATTAAAAACCACAGAATCCCTCGTGTTGTTCTCTAAATGTAGTCTTATACTATTAGGACCATATGTGGCTTTCACTTGCTGGCTCAGAAATCACGATTAAAAAAGGCAACTCCCTGCAATTTGTATTTTCAATAAGCTTATTTATTTCTTGCATAAAGGTGGCATGTTGGTTAGGTGTACAATACCTAATATTGGTGCACTGACACTCCTGAGGCGATCTTCATTCATCCCAAGAAGCAGAAAGCCATATGAAGAAAGCAAAGATGATGTAAAATTGAAGCAAAACAAAGTTAAAGAAAAGCAGAGAAAGCAAACAGACCAAAGAAGAAAAATAAAAAACACGGACAGGAGGCAAAATAGCAAAGCAGATGAACTTGAATGCTCAGGAGCAGCGTGCACTACGTACAGATGAAAATCTTTTACTGTGAGAAATACCCAATTTAAAAAAAATCCTCATACTGAGTACTAAGCCAGTACAATGAATAAATCAAACCATGTTATTTTTCTAACTTAAAATGCAAACGATTCAGAGTAAAATGTGTGAGTTTCCCCCCCTTTGAAACAAATCATGCTGATCTTCTAGACTCAGCTATCAGTTTTATTTATAAAGAGAGGTCAAATATCTTTTTTCCCAAGGATAATCTATGCATTTGAAAAGGACTGTTTACTGTTTCAACAAGCCTGGGTTTTTGAGTGTCTCCATACTTTAGTGTAAATGAAAAGCAGAATCAGAGCCCTGTGGCCAACTTCTTAGGAATTCAACCATTAAGTCATGCAGCTTGTTTACATGCCCCAGTTAAATTTGTGGGTAGCTTCAACCCACAATGACATTTCTAATTAGCAATTCAAAAAGGTGCAATAGCTTTACAACAACATGTAGGCAGTCTATTAAATAATAGACTGCCTACATGGTGGAACTGGTGGAGCTAAAGTAATACAAGTAAATAATGGAAGTTACCTTTCCTGGACCTACACTGGCCTGGTCTGACAGTGGTTTATTATAATCATGAACAGAGGTGTCCACAAGGTTTTTAATGTGTGTCACATATCATATTGTTTTGGCTGCCATTGTGACTTTTCTCCAGACATCCCTGCAGTTGTTCATTTCCTGCCTTTGCAGTGGATGTAACAATTCCGTGTCCACAAAATTCTTCCCAGATCAATAGACATTCCAAACTCTCAGACTAATTATATTTTAGAGCCATCATCAACTAAGTATGCAGCTAACAGTTCTAAATTCAGAGAATTAGGAAATCCAACTTTCTACAGTGTAGGAGCCACATTGATGGAAATTAAGATTCATTACCCTTAATAACATGACATTATTCTCACAAGTCCAAATTTTGCTCCGTGGCATTCCACACCCAAATGCACATAGACAGCAAGTTCATTGTTGTTTCCATAGTACATACTCAGGCTCTGTATGCCGTTGTCCTCACTGCCATTTATACAACATGGAGTAGCAGGTGTATTGTACAAGTGGTTATCTCCGTTGTGTGCCGCTCGAGGAAGTTTCCCTGGCAAGGTTTGGTACTTGCTGCTTTTCACATGAGATTTATTCTATGTCGGTTACAATTTTTTTTTAACAAAAAGAGAAAAATAATTAAGTCAACATTTCTAAAATATGCTACATTCGTTTTGGTCAGAAGCTATCAGCATTTGTCTTCTGAGAAGTAAAAAATATTTGGCCAATATAGAAATTCTCACTCTGGTCAAATGTTCTCTACTATTGTGGAGAGATGTGACTTTCTGGGTTAAAGAATGTATAAGACAGCAGGATTTGACAGCTAAAAACAGAGTAATGAAGACAACGGTAGAGAACTTTGTCACATATATATGTTTACCTGCCACATATCAATATCTATAGTACAGTGATGAGTTCTAAATCCCATCGCTACCGGTTCGCGTGTGCACATCCGGGGTGGGTGGGTGGAGCCTCCCGCTGCTACCGGTTTGTAGAACTGTACCGTACCGTTAGCAACCCACCGCCGCTATAGTAATTATTTTATTTTAATTTATCCTTGTATGCTACTTGTTGAATCACTATTTATATTATTTAAGGAAATAAATGCCACTATCCATGTGACATCTGGAACTGATGCACCATGGATGTCCCTAATTTATCTGAGACACTTGATATCTCCTCCAGATACTGACTGACTGTATTCTGTGCTGAATAGTCATGCATAGCTTTTGTGGCCCATTTAACTATTCTCACTGTTGAGTAGCCTATACAGTCCATTTGTTAGAAACACCTAATTTTTTTATCATTTATAGATTAGGAAAGCAAGGAGTAATGTGTTAATATTCAGTTACACAAGCACTTTGACATAAATTTATCCTATTCTAACCATTCATCAGCCTTAGAAAATGTTAATTTGCAGCCTTAACTTAAAATATTTATTATACAAAAATTAAAAGTAAAAGCTTGGCTAATTTGCACAGACTGCCCACATACAAAAATTCTCAGGGACACATTCCGTGGTAACACAGATAAGAAAATTACGCACAAAATAAAGAAACTGTTTTCAGAGTGTAAATGTTAAAATGGAGTTAATATACCTCTTCTTCTAGATCACGTTCTACTGGTTTCCCATCAACATGCTATGAAGTTGGAGGAAGGACAATTTCAAAGGGAGAGGGAGAGAAAGTAACAAACAAAATGTTAGTGTAGACATAAATGATGTGATATTTTTAGTCCAGTCTGTTGGATAACAATAATAGGTTTATTTTCTCCTCAATATGCAGTGTCCTGCTATACGGATAATAATGTGCATGTCCATTTCTCATAAGAATACAGAGAAGAGCAACAAAAATGAAAAGGGGTCTGGAGGCTAAACCGTACAATGAACAGTTGAAGGAACTAGGTATGTCTACTCTAACAAAGAGAAGGACCAAAGGTGACACAGAAGCTGTCTTCCAATACTTGAAGGACTGTCATAGAGAAGAGGGTGTTGACCTATTCTCCAAAGCACCAGAGAGCAGGTCAAGAAGTAATGGGTGGAAGATCATTAAAGAGAGATCCAATCTAAAACTAAGGATACATTTCCTGACAGTGAAGGCAATTTCCGAGATGGTGCAGTGGTTAAATGCAGCACTGCAGGCTACTGCTAGTTCAGCAGTTCAGCTGTTCAAATCTCACCGGCTCAAGGTTGACTCAGCCTTCCATCCTTCTGAGGTCGGTAAAATGAGGACCCAGATTGTTGGGGGCAATATGCTGAACTCTGTAAACCGCTTAGAGAGGGCTGTAAAGCACTATGAAGCGGTACATAAATCTAAGTGCTATTGCTAATTTATCATGGAACGTCTTGCCTTCAAAACTGTGGGTGCTCCATCATTTGAAGTTTTCAAGAAAAGATTGGACAATCATTTGGTATAAGATCTTATGCTCGAGCAGGGGATTGGACTAGAAGACCTCAAGGTCCATTCAATCTATCTTTTATTTTATCTTCTAAGTCTAGCTTCTACCAAGTCAATGGAATCTGTTGCGGGGTTGCTACAGACACTACGCTGAACCCAATCACCTTCCATTCATTCTGATCATTGCCTCACAGAGAACAAATTTCAAAAGTTGGCTACTGCAGAAATCCATATACATAGCACATGTTGGAAAAATAGTAAAAATTACACTCACTCCAATCTCACCTCCTCCATGAACACAAGGCAAGATATACTAACTGTACTAATCAGTGCTTCTATTGTATCTGTATATGGACTGAAAGACCTGCTGATTTTCCTCAGGAAGAGAGTGGCAATACATTATTCACTGAGGTTATGCAGTTCGGATTTAGCAATATACTCTAAGTAGCACAAAGAATGCATGTTCTAATGCATGAAAGTGATGCAAATCTTCTGCTCCATCATTTTATTATACTAAAAATAGGAATAGAACAATCTGTTTATAGCAAAATTGAGCTGCAAGTAGGCGAGGCTGTATTCTAATCTGGTCTAACCCCTGGTTTGCTTGGAGGGCTCGTTATATGTGCAAAGGATTATGTAGATAAGACAGTTGGCAGTTCAAGAACTGTTGGCATGTCAAGTATGCACATATCCAAATGTGCAACTTCAGAGAAAGATATGCACTGCAGGAAAAATGCATTTATGGATGGCCAACAGTTTAATAAAACAAATTATCACAAGTATGTAATCCCAGGGCTCCAGTATATGGTAAACTGGATGCTGCAAATGGAACAGAATCTATAATATTCCTGATAAGCATTAACAAACCTGTCATTTCTGGCCTTAGGGTATGAGGTCTTCCTTTCACGTTTTTGGCCACAGTCAGCTATTTCTGCCTAGGATCTATTTGCCAATTGCACGTAGTATCAACATATTCTCTCATATCAGCATTATATCAATCTCAAGGTCTCACTAAAAATCAATTACTTATATGCACGTCCAAATTATACCCTACACAAGAACAAAGTAAAAGTGCAAAACAAGGAGAAAATAAACCTTAGAATTATATGGTAATTGGGAAAGTTAGTTTTTCATTTGCTATGCATAAGAACACAAATTATACTGAAGGGATACAATGGGAAACCCACAGATTAGCCTATTAAACTGATATATCACCTTCATGGTGAATAAACGAGTATAGCTTGTTAGTTAAGTGCAATCAAATTATTTTAGATTTGGATTTATATTGCATATGTTGTTCAGAATTTACCAAATATAGATAGCTTCTTCCTGATGTGAGTGATTTAGCAGATATTGATGCATTTGACAGTACAGAGGAGTTTCTTTTGATCTCAAAGTCAAGGCAACAGTGGAATTAGAATTATTCTGCTACATGAAACTTCTGTGGATTGAGCTTTATATCCAGCTTTATATACTTCCAATGCATATTTATTAGGCAAAGATCGAAATATTGGAGCTAACCTTTTCCAGAGATTCACTTTGCAAGTCTTCTAGACTGCTTGAAATTTTTTTCTGAGATATCCTTCAAAATATAATGACAATAATTAATGAAACCATACACATACCAAATCACATTGATAGCAGCAACAATTATGTGACATTTACAAAACCCTCCCGCATAACCCGCAATCTTAAGTTTGAATAATAAATGCCACCAGTAAAACTCTTACCGGTAGCTGTTAAGACAAAGGTGTGTCCATGTACTGTACATGCAAGTAGGCTAGAGCAAATTAGGATTTTTAAATAATACAGTAAGATGCTTGTAGAATGTTAATATCGATATAATTTGTGATATACATTGTATATGTAAGACAGAAGTGTACTAGTTTTTGACAGATACATCCGGAATACAAGAATCTTTTCCTTGCCATCCAAATGCCAGAACACACAGCCTTCAGGATGACTGATTTGTTTATCAAAGGAAAACAAAATGTGAACATAATAACTGAATTATTATTAGACTATGTGGGAGGCAAAGAAGGAAGAACGAATTGCACTTTATAGATCATATAAAGAAAACAAATAACTATATAAAGAACGAGTGAATAGGCTGAGAGAAAGGGGAAGATATAAAAGCTTTGGTTGATGAATTCAATAATATCCTCAAAAAGAGAATTTGGAAGTGGTGCTTAAACTAGATCAGTTTAAGATTTGTTTCCGTTTTTTTCTTACCACATATTTAAATTTCTTTCATTCATACTACACCTTTTTCTGTACTTTTCATAATATAATCTACTTTGAAAGGTTAACAGCATGATGTGTATGCATGAATGGATATATTGATAGAAAACCTCATTTAGATAAACTGGACAGCAAACTTCTACAGATGGACCAGAATACACAAGTTCTTCTAACTCAAAGATTGTCTGTTGTGGGAGCAAATCACAAATGGTATCTGTTAAAATGACTTTGATAATTTCTTTAAAAAATATTCACAGGTATTTTCTTACCTGTTTTGAAATTCCAGGGTTTCCCCATTTGTCAAAGATAATTTATTTGAGGGAACTGGAGAGCTTCCCCTGTTGATTATAACAATATGGTGTTATTTGAATTTGAATTTAATTTAAATAGAACGTAAAGGGCAATCTTTTACTTAGTTTAACTCTATCTCAGGCTATTTACCCATCCAAACATATATAAGTAGCCCAAAATTAACTGAAAAATAAATTGTGTAGTAGACATAGGGTACTTTCAGCTACGTCAATGAACTAAGGAAAAAGTTAATTCTTACCTGATTTCCAGTATTTTTTGTGGTGCAGGAAGCAATATAGGTAGGGCCAAGTCCCCTTGAGGTATCTATGTAAAAAACATTTGAGTGTGGATTAACTTTCACAGAAAAAAGCAACAAATTAAGTGCATAATTAGAAGAAAGAATAAGCAAACCAACCTCTGATTTATATTCTAGTTGGGGCGCGTGCATGTGGTTCCATTTTCTTAAGGTTGCTTCAAAATCAACTTCACCACTACCAGACAAAACTTTTTCTGAGGTTCCTTGAAGGTACAAAATGTTAAAAATGTCAGTTAAAAGGACAAAACCCCACAATAGTACTAAAGTTTAAATACCAATTGGCTGAATCAGCAAGAAAAGTTAAATAAAGTAGATTCATTTAATGAACAATTCCTGATATATGTTGCTGATTGTTACATAATCTCTTTAACAACTACATAACATTTTCTAGAAAGGAAAAGTTACAATTTTCCAAAGTTGAAATTTAGAACTGAAAATGGTTAAAGGATTTTAAGAATGTGAGTTTAGCGTAGTAATTAAGGTGTTAGCTAGTTACCAGAAGACAGCTATATTCTAGTTCCATTTTAGGCACAAAGCCAGCTGAGTGACCTTGGCTGGTCACTCTCTCCCTCAGCCCTAGATTGTTAATGGCAAACCACTTCCAAAAATCTTTACAAGGTAACCCAGGAAGTCATTTTTATACAAGGTATATAAAAATATAAATATAAAACAAATAGAGAAAAATATGGTATGTAAAAATATAAAGTACTATAAGAGATTGGGTTGAATACTAGAGCATGAACATACAGTATATGTATGAATATGGGGAGGGGAAGAGAGAGAGGGAGAGGGAGAGGGAGAGGGAGAGGGAGAGGGAGAGAGAGAGAGAGAGAGAGAGAGAGAGAGAGAGAGAGAGAGAGAGAGAGAGAGAGAGAGAGAGAGAGAGAGAGAGAGAGAGAGAGAATGGTAATCAAGGGTTTTTTATGTTGTTCCATTACAGTTTTACTCATAATAGCCAAAGATAGTTAACTACAGCAGATTGAATCACTGAATGTTTTGTGGTAAATAAGCTCTTTTAAAGATACATTACATCACTGGAAAATATAACCATGCATAATAAAATATTGCCCCATACTATTTATTTTACATATTATGTTTAGCTAAATGGAGGCAAGGCCACAGAGAAGTTACTTCTTGCAATTCTTCCTGTATTTTTTGCCTGCTCTGGGAAAAAAGTGAGCAATTTAACACAATCTTCTTGCTAGACCTATCATTTAAGAAATATTAAAGGATTAGGCTTGGCATTAGCCTAATAATGACTACAAGATGGGAAATATGATGATTAAAGTAATTTCTGATATCAAGTTATGTACCATGTCAGCAAGTATTACCCTGTAGCTTTATTTAAACTGCAATACTATAATTACGGTATAGACTCACTAAAACTATAATGCATTAGTTGTACATTATTATGGCTAAATGGGTTTAAAACTTATTTATTTGGGTATGCAGCTTTTATTTTAAAGAAGGGAGAATAAATGTTCTATATATAAATGTTTCCCATTCTGACTAGACATCCACATATAATGCCACAATTCCTGTATGGATTTAGAAAAGCCCAGTCACAAAAGATAAATGAACACACAGAAAATAAATTAAGCATGAACAGAAATCAGTTTTGACAATGGAAGCAGGAATTATCTGAATGCAATTTGCCATCCCATCCAATAAACTTTTCATGCTTAAGGACGACAGTTTGAAGAATGTACACATAGGACACCAAAAGCCAACTAATATTAGACTAGACTAGACTAGACTAGAATAACAGAGTTGGAAGGGACCTTGGAGGTCTTCTAGTCCAACCCCCTGCTTAGGCAGGAAACCCTACACCACTTCAGACAAATGGTTATCCAACATCTTCTTAAAAACTTCCAGTGTTGGAGCATTCACAACTTCTGGAGGCAAGCTGTTCCACTGATTAATTGTTCTAACTGTCAGGAAATTTCTCCTTAGTTCTAAGTTGCTTCTCTCCTTGTTTAGTTTCCACCCACTGCTTCTTGTCCTGCCCTCAGGTGCTTTGGAGAATAGTTTGACTCCCTCTTCTTTGTGGCAACCCCTGAGATATTGGAACACTGACTGCTATCATGTCTCCCCTAGTCCTTCTTTTCATTAAAATAGACATATCTAGTTCCTGCAACTGTTCTTCATATGTTTTAGCTCCAGTCCCCTATATTCTTTCAACCTTGATTTTTTTTCTCATTAGTTTACGTTATTGTGGGAAAATTCATTATTAAATATTAAATAATGCTTCCATTGTCAAAATGATTATCATAGCAACTAAGCAATACTTTGAGCTCCTACATCTGGAGACTTTTGCATTCTGTACAGGTAAGTTAAGGTGATTGAGATCTCAAAAAATGAAGCTTCCTGGAAAGCATAAACGGAATATTTGTTATGTTACAATCCTCTAAATTCCTGCACATCTGATAAGAATATGAATACACAGAATTCAAAACACATTACATTTATGCTACGCTCACCAACTTATCTTGCTGGCATTCTTTTCCCTTTTAATGATAGGGTTTTAAAAATGGGTTCCAATGTAATGATTGTACAACTTTTACTGTTATGAATGTTTTACAGTTATAGAATGAGAATGTTATCACTTCTTCGTGATCTGAGAATGAGAATTATTATTATTATTATCAATAATAATAATAATAATAATAATAATAATAATAATAATAATAATAATAATAATAATAATAATAATAATAATAATAATTTGCAGACAAACATATGGTGATTTTTATCCGTATCTATCCCTTATATGAAAAGGGTGATTTGATCAAAGTTTTTTCTTAGTCTTTCAATCTGTACCTTGCTATTCAATTACTTCTGATTATTAGTGATTGTCTAGATTGTCAATAACTGCTTTTTTTTAGTTTTCATAAGTTCAATGTTAGATACAAGAAAACCTAAACTGTTTGCTAAAGACAACAATAATGAAGCTACTATATACTTAAATACTTTGGATATATCAAAGTCCCTACAGAAAATTCTGATGCCCGAAAATTTGGAAGTTGAAACAAATGTATCAATAATTAGATGAAGTGGACTAGTACATCAATGTATTAAGGGCCATCATAATTTGTTGTGTTCCATACAATCAAATTTGTATAATCAACAAAGGAAAAACCAGAATCTTTTTGAAGGTTCCTTGCCTTCTCCATTATCCAATAGTTGCTATTAGTGTGATCTAAGAAATCTCCAGGTTGTTTTAATGTAGCTTGTTTACCTTGCATTTCTTATTCATTCTTATTAGAGCTGTGGTGGTGTAGTGGTTAAAATGCAGTATTGCAGGTTAACTCTGCCCACTGCCAGGAGTTTGATCCTGATCGACTCAAGGTTGACTCAGTCTTCCATCCTTCCGAGGTCAGTAAAATGAGGAACCAGATTATTGGGGGCAACACACTGATTCTGTAAACCTCTTAGAGAGTGCTGTAAAGCACTATGGAGCAGTATAAGTGCTATTGCTATTATTCCATGAAATACTGAAATCTGGATTAGAGAATCTTTAAGATTAGCGTCTGAGATAAATGCAGCTATTTAGTAGTAGTTTGAAAAATAGGATTGGCCTTTTTTGGTATTGGAATGTAAATTGAACAATTCCATCCCCTTGGCTGCTGTTATGTTTTCCATACCTGCTTACAAACTTCAAACAGTATTTTAACTTCTCAGAATATAAACAGCAATGCTAGTATTTCATCAACTCCTGCAGCTTGATTGTTAGCAATATGTTCTAGGACCCATTTAACTAGTAGTAAACGAGTGCATAATCCTTTTATTTTAAAATGTTCCCTCTGAAACAACCGCACAAGCATTTATCACTCTATTCCATTTTAAAGGAAATAGAAATAGGTTGTTTTTTTCCACAACTGTATTTCTATATAGTACCTTGTGGATTATAGCTCTAATCAATATTATGCTATGGTTCACCTGCTATAAACACAAATAGTAGAGCAAAAAACTCGTTTAACCTTTTTACTTTTCCCATACTGACATTGCAATCCACTGATGAATGACATATGATTACATAATAAACATAGAGATTATTACACTGCATTCAACACAAAATATCCACAGAGCTAAAAATGCCCGTGAAAAAAAAGGTTCAACAGTGTATTGGAACTGAAAAAGTATTTTCTGCCTAATATTCCAGGCAGAGGACTCAAGACTTAATTGAAACATTTTGAAGTAGAATCTATATTTATGTAAGATAAGGACACATCAAATAACTTTGAGAAAGAAGCAGAAAGAAGCATTGAATTTTTTTGGGGGGGAGGAAGAAGAGATGGTAATGAAGGCAGTTGGCCATTTTTTTGAGCATTAGATAAATTTTAGTTATTAAATTAGAAGAGACCATTTTGAGGACCTTCCAATCAATACATCAGTAATTAATTATACCTTGGACTGCTAGCATTATCTCTTTTACTCTTCGGTACTGGCTTAGCAAAACAGTTAACTCTTCTATGCGGCGGTCCTATAAAAGACAACAGCATTGAATTTATAAGAGTATCAAAATAATCACAGAAAGTTCTGTGTGAAACATTAGATACATGAGACTTTTTCTAGTCTTCCAAATCCCGAAGTTGTTTCTGTGATTTGTTGCCAAATGATAAAAGTATATATTTTTCTAGGCTGGTCTTAATCAGATACACAAAAAAGGCAACATGTTCTTACTGCTGGCACCGGCGTTCACTTTGATATTTGGGAAGCTGTATTTAGACGTTCACTTTCTTGCTTGTAAAAAGCAAATCATAGGAGCATTTTGCAGCCATATTTGATAAAATGTGTATAGTTTTTTCCGTTTCACTTTTGCTGTGACTGCCTTACCTTTTTTCTTTTGCATATCAAAGTTAAATAGTTATTTTAACAAGAGGTTATTGCAAGTGATAGAGAGAATACATTTAACTGCTGATGGAAGATTTGTATTTGTATTTGGAAGACTTGTATTTTCTCATTCAACACCACCTTTATTACGGTAACACCATCTTGACAGAAAACAGTTTTAAAGCTGTGCAGCAAGAAGCTCTCAACTTGCCTTGTAAAAATAATTCAAATGAGCAGCATAGCTAAAGGACTGAGAAGAGTGAAAGAAGATGAAATATAACCACTTGTAATTGTGCAACAGAAAGGAAGTTAGATCAAATAATGAATTATTTAAAATTACATTAGAATGTTTCACTCTTTACAGGAGATCCTTGGTTAACTCATTCAGTGACCATTCAAATTTGCATGGGCACTGAACAAGTGGCTTCCACAATTATAATATTCCAGAATGTTGAAGTCACAATTTGTCACCTTCTTTGCCAGCTTCCATCAAGCAAAGCCAAAAGGGAAGCCAGAAGGAGATTGCAAAGGGCACATGTGATGTCCTATCTAACCGAATGACCCATGGTTACTCTCTTAATGCAACCAAGAATGTCGGAATTGCTATCACTAAGTGGCACAGGCACATGACATCATGCTTCGCTTCGAAACAGCAATTGCCGATCCAACTGCTGTTGTTACCCGAGGACTATCTCTAATAGGGCTGTACAATGTTCTGGATTTGATTTTGAAGAATTGCTTTGGAATACAAGAGTCTTGTTAAAGTAACTCTGTAGGTAGGTTATCCCATTATCCTTTTAAGACTCTATGGCAGGTATGGAAGTGTCCATGTATCAACTCCTGCGATATCAGATGGGTGCTGCATTTGTGCTCCTGTGTTTTCTGCACATCCTCTTCTGAATGAAATCTGAAATAATGCACGATCCTATTCAACAGTGCACAATTACATTAGTGTGCTTGTGCCACTCCCTCTACAGATGGATAGCATCTTGGTAATGGGACAGCATGTGAGGCCTCTTGCAACGTTCCCTACCTACAACTATTAGCAAAATAGTATACACAGTATTTGCTCTAAAAGTCACATTATTATTTCAGAAGAATGCATCAGTTTGTACATTAATACAAACTATCTATCATCCTCCCTATGCCCCACATTTCTCAAAGACATGCTAGTCTAATTTAGCTAACCACATAATTGATTTAAACTTTGATACGCTGAAAAATACAATCCCCAGAATGATAGCCAATTTGTACATGGAAGTAAGCCATCAGTCCTTTCTCCAATCCAAATATTCATTAGACGTTATTGGTTTTATTTCATTTCCAGGTACAAAAAAGAATGTGGTTAAGGTCTCTCCAATGAAATGGGCGAAAAAATAAGTCATGATAAGGTAGTTAGCTACTTCAATTCTGAATAGCCACACTATGAGAAATACTGACATAAGATTGTTTACATTACTGTCCAAAGAAAAGGTCCTTTTTATAAAGAACCAATTCCTCCCCCGCAGCCCCACTATGGCTTGAATATAATCTATATTCCATAAAATATAAAGAAAGAATAGAATAACTATAATAAAAGATTAAGACATTTCACCATTGTAATAATTAAAAATAAAAACAAAATTCTGAAAGGCTAGAGACAGCATAAGGAATCAAAAAAGCAGTAAAAAGTCAGTACATTATACAATGCCAGAAACCATGACCTCAAAATGAGTGCATCGTGGATAGCTTCCAAGGAGGAACAGGGAGACAGAACAGATACCTGAGGAATGAAGAAGCCAGCCAAAGAAATAAACGAGCACGAAGTAACCAATTAGTATTGTGCACAGTGTGATTTTGAGCAGAGGCACAGATATAAAACCTTTAAAAAGAGACAATGCAAGCTGCATGCTCTTTATCCTCAGAAGAGCTTCCCTTTCCTTGAGTTGGACTTGGCCAGATCTAGCAGTGAGAGAACAAGAGAGATGAGTGAAGCAGGGGTGACATTCAATTTTTTCCCCTACCGGTTCTGTGGGTGTGGCTTGGTGGGTGTGGCTTGGTGGTGGGGTCATGAGGCCAACTTGACATCACTCACGGCAAGGTGGGTGGCACCGCCCCACCAAGCCACCCCCACAGAACCGACAGAAAAGTTCGGCCAAGTCTTCTAGCATTCAACCTAGCTGCTTCTCGCCTCCTTCTCATGTTTGCTCTGTGTGTATGAGCCTGAGAAGGAGGAGAGAAGGAGTGAGTGGGAGGGGCGGGGAGGGGCCAGTCAGTGGTGCAATTTACCATTCTCCGAACTGCGCATAATTGCCATCACCGGTTCTATAGAACCTGTCCGAACCTGCTGAATTTCACCCCTGGAGTGAAGGTGTAACTGCAGCTGCTTGTGAGCTATTGAAGGAGTTTGTGCATGTCTCAAAGAGGAGCGAGAAAGCAAAATGACTGTCTATACATGGGACTCAAAAACATAAGGCCCGTTGAATTTGGGATAAATTTTTGTTAACACTAAATAAGCAATATTCATAGCTACATGATCACCCACTACATCTCG
Source organism: Diadophis punctatus similis (assembly GCA_023053685.1). Classification (NCBI taxonomy): domain Eukaryota; kingdom Metazoa; phylum Chordata; class Lepidosauria; order Squamata; family Dipsadidae; genus Diadophis; species Diadophis punctatus. The sequence goes on from JALIGW010000001.1 coordinate 241,455,243, forward strand.
ATTTAAACTTTTGATACTCAACATCTTTCAGTTAGGGGTGGATAAGTGCCGAATGGAAAGGAAAGGATATTCCTGAGCAAGGAGGGTTTTTTTTTTCTTTTAAAAATCTCTCTCTCAAAGAGATTTCTGAAGGAATATGGCTAAATGAAGACAGCTCAACGGACAAGTGGAACCAACAGTTGCAGAAATTACACAGGGGCAGGCACAGATTGTCTCATATGATCCTCTCTGGATCAAAGAAATGAGAAATTGCTCAAGCTATTTCTCCTTATGGTTGCTCCTCTTCCTCACAAAGAGATTGAAAGACAGTTATCTCTGGGGATGGCGGTAGGGGTGGTGGTAATGGTGAAATTGTGAGACAGGGGAATTCACTATATTTGTTCCAGCTGCAAATGACGTTTTTCAAATGACACAAACTTTGTGCACCTCCCTTGCTATCTATTTTTAGAAATTGTCTTTAAACAATTTGTACTTTAAACAAATTAAGACACCTGCAGAGTGACAAGGCTGGAAGTACTGGGTGAGTGCTTTCAATCTTCAATATAAGAATATAAAGATTTATTTTTATAATCTTTGAGGAACTGCATGGGAATCTGTGTCATGAATTTGATTCATTCATGTCAGCTTTGTTGGGTCTTCTTGAGAACTCTTGGTTCCCATATGAAGATGTTACAGAACAAGCTATGCAGCAAAATTTATTTGAGAAAACTATAACAGGATTCTGAATAAGAATTTGTCCCCCAGATATTAAGAGAAGACTCGATAAGGCTCTACAAATTACAAAGAAAGTAAAAATTATAATCCCAAAGAACAATTGCAATAATTTCCTTTTTGTTAGATTTACAAAAGAGGTTGTTTAAAATGCTAAAGTAATTTGTAACCAGGATCAACAACCATTTGAATGGATTACAGAAAAAGACTGCCTGTTTAGAAGAAAAAAGTTGGTTTATTCGACTAAGGATAAAATGGGATATGTTGTCATTTTGGGTGGTTCTTTCTGGTTTTACTGGTATTTTAATTGGAAAAATATGGTTCTGGATTTGCTCACATTTAACATGATGTGAAGATTCTTTCCCTTATACCTACTTTATGTAATCCTAAACTTATAGAAGTTAAACTGGCTTTGTATTTAACTGCTTTTTGAAAATTTAAAGTGAGGACTTGGGTCTTTTTAAAGGAGAAGATATTTCCCTTTGTTATGCTAAATGTCAGTCTTGTTTATATTAGGATATTAGGATTACTTTATATATATGAAATGTGGATGTGCTTATAGTTTAAAGATATGGCATGTATGTTGTAGAGATAAGGTGCTTTTTGGAATGTGGCACAGTATGTTGGAGCTTATTTTTTGTAAAGGAGAAATTGTGGCTTTCAAATGTGGGCTTTCTTTTATTTAGATTACATTAGGATACTCACTGGAACCATTGTATGGCTTTTAAATGTTATAAATGATTCTGTTATAGCTGAGATGTAGAATATTGAGTTCCACATATATATTATGGAAATTTTAGAGTTTTGTTTAGATGTTTTGCTGGTAAATGGATTGAAAAACGATGCTACTATTTATTATTTATTAATGAGATTTATATACCGCCTCATAGTGCAAGAACTCTCTAAGCGGTTTACACCATTAAGCAATGTATATATTTACATTGCCCCCAACAATCTGGGTCCTCATTTTACCTACCTCGGAAGGATGGAAGGCTATATGACTTCCCTATGGCTAAGAGATAGGTTATGGAACGAAGAGTCTTATATTTATTAGCTAAGAGGAGGTGAAGAGATTGAAATTGTTTACACGTCATGATGGGGGTGGGAAGTCACTTTTTGGGGGAGGAGTTCTTTTCATACATTTATCTTCTAAACTTCTGGTTTGCATTAGCTTTTATTATGCTATTTAAAAGAATTAAATTTTTTTTTTAAATTCTCTCTTTTTAGGAGGGAAAGGCTGGGCTTGTTCTTCAGATCAGATAGAAAGTTAGAGCAGAGCAGAGTTTAGCTCTGTAATTAAAGGCACAAGGCAGGTGCAGCTGGAAGCTAAACAGCTTGTCTATTAACATTACCTTCCAACAAACAAAACACCACAAACCCCCCAGGGCTAACTCATAACTGCTTTCTTACCTTTTCCTGATTTGCAGCCAATAGTGATTCCATTCCTACTTTCAAACGCTGGACTTCTTGGTCTAAAAATGGAAACAACATTTGAACAGTGTGAATCCCCCAAAATGGTATACAAAATGATTGATTTAGTGAACCATAATACGGTAGCTATTTCACTTTCATTGCCTCTCTTCCCATTGAAATGATAGCAAATAGTTCCTGAGTATCAGTTCCCAGGTTTTATCACATGTGCATGTCTCTTTTTAAAAAAAGGTAAAGATTTCCCGTCCAATTGCGTCTGACTTTAGGGCAGTGATGGCGAACCTATGGCACGTGTGCCACAGGTGGCACACGGAGCCATATCAGAGGGCACACAAGTCGTTGCCCTGTGTCAGGTCCAGTGCGCATGCGCACGCTGGCCAGCTGATTTTCGGCCTTGGGGAAGGCCGTTTTGCCCTCCGGAGGCTTCAGGGAAGCTTCCCTGAAGTGCGAAAAATGGCCCAACGGACAAACTGGAAGTTTGGAAAAACGCACTTCCGGTTTGCCTGTTGTGCTGTTTTTCGCACTCTGGAGGCTTCAGAGAAGGGGGCGTTCGCATGCGTGGGGGGAGGGAATGGGTGTGAGCATGTGCGCACATGTGCGCTTGCATGCGCACTCACACCTTTTGGCACGCAAACCAAAAAAGGTTTGCCATCACTGCTCTAGGGGGTGCTGCTCCTGTCTGTTTCCCAGCCAAGGGACCCAGTGTTGTCTGAAGATGCTTCCGTGGTTCTGTGGACAGCATGACTATCAGTTGTTGTTCCTCTTCCCCACTCTTCTATCGTGTTTCCCCGAATATAAGACATCCCCTGAAAATAAGCCCTCCTCCGAAAATAAACCCTTCCCCAAAAATAAGTCCTCCCCCCAAAATAAGCCCTCCCTGGAAATATTTAAATGAATGCGCAGCTGGTCCCCACCATTTCCTCTGGTTAGGGAGACAGAGCTGGAAATCAGGTAAGACGGCAAAAGGAGCCCTGTCTTGCTCCATGCACCCCAAAATAATAAGACCTTCCCAAAAATAAGTCCAAGCGCTTATTTCAGGGTTCAAAAAATATAAGTCAGGGTCTTATTTTTGGGGGAACACGGTAGCACAATTAGTGATGTTTTAAAAAGGAATTGCCTCAGCTCCATCCCCCCCCCCAAATTCTACCCTAAAATAGCCTTCTTTTGGTGGAAGAGAGAAGTTTAGACAGCTACATAAGAGAGGAGAATGTGGGGAAAAAATTGGCACTATTTTTATACAACATTCAAGTTAATGAAAATACAGCAGAAAATAATATCACAGCAGGAAAAAAATTAGCCTAGAGTTGTACAACTAGTACAAGATTCAAAGTCTTGTATGTTTAAGTATACACATAAGTGTATCTGTGTCTTTATATAGGCAGATTTCTATGGACTACAGAAACTAGTTGCTTATTAAAAAGTAAACCTGCAGCACAAAGTGTCAATGTTTTAAATATGAGAAAATGGACAATTTCAAACCCAAAGTAATTGAGAGTAATTGACAAAAAAACCCCACCTCCTTAAAACTGCTTAAAACATCACTTGAAAAGACAAAGATGGTTATAAAGTTTGGATTTTGTTCTTTCCTATTTCTAAGAATAACTGTCTCTTTCTGCTTTACTAAATGATATAAAAGTCATTGGAAGAAAATCTAGTAATGCCATTTAAGAGAAAAATGGTAGCAACTGTTCCACCGTATCCTTTTCTCTTGAATCTGCTTAAGGGAGTTTTAGGAAAAGTAAAGTCTTGTTATGCACAAGGTAGTCATCACATACTATAACAACCTTTCACTAGTCTTATTAATATATAAGATTTTTGTCTGTGTGTTTCTTTTAATATGGGCTATCTTCATGGTCTTCTTCCAGACTGGATTGCAAGTATGCATGTTATCACTAGATGGCAGCTAAGAAAAAAGGAAAACTCAATTTCTTTGCTAACAACTAGGGGCTGCCTGCATTTCTTGCAGCCAGTTTGGTTGCCTTGTTTTAGTCTACGAGTCTCGTATACGTATATGTAAAATCTTAATTTATATGTTGGATTTATTCTAAGGTGATTTACTGTAATAGGACAGCTCAGTTACCCTTCAAAGATAAAATATGGATAAATGACTCAAATATTGTAAGTACTACGTACTAACTGGATGGAAGATTCTTCACTGCAGACATGAAATTGCTAGCATTTTAGGAAAAAGATATAGCTGATGATGTAAAAATGGATTTGATTATAATATCTGCCCAAACAATACTGAGGAATTTTAAATGGACATTTCCCAAGTTCCAGAGTTTTTTGTACAGTATTCCAAAATGATTCAATTTATTTAAGCTTCAGAGGAATAATCTGCAAAGATGGCAATGTGACACACAAGGAAAGTACAAAGAAAGAATAAGCAATAGTTATGTATATTAGTAGAGTATGGAAGAAATATCATTGTTTAGAGATACTTTCATTCAGAAAATTTGGATTATTCATTCTAATGATTTATAAAGTTTTGTAAAGTAGATTGAGTGAGTAGCTGAGTTAGTAATTATATATTTTATTTTAATGTATCTTAAAAATTAAAGTTGAAAGAAGGACAAGGCCATACAAAATTGCATGCAATGTGCAGTAACCAGACAGAAAAAAATGTACATTTTGTATTAAGAGATTTTTGAGAGCCAATTTGGTCTAGTGGTTAAGGCCACCAGGCTACAAACTGGGAGATTGTGAGTTCTAATGCCTCCTTAGACATGAAAGTCAGCTATGTGAACTTGGGCCAGTCACTCTCTCTCAGTCCAAATCACTTCACAGGTTTATTGTTGTGGGGAAAATAGCAGAAAGAAGTTGGATAAGTTCACTGCCTTGAGTTATTTGTAAAAATAATAAAGGTGGGATACAAACAAACAAACAAACATTAATTTTCTAAAAGAGCCACAGCAAGGTCTTTTAATATTGAAGTACTAGTTCTCTAAAAGTACTTCATTAGACAAGTAAATTATTTTAAAAGATCAATTTGTATTATTATTAGTTTTATACAAAACTATAAATACTGGATGGATACTGGAAATAAAAAGGAAAAAAGTATCTAAGAACTGAAGTTAATACAATTGTAACATTTCTCTGCAACCAATGGTGGTTTGCATTTTAAGATTTTTTTTAAACTATCCAGTCTATCCCACAACCTTGGTGTATACAATCCAATAAGCAGGTCTGCTGCTGCTTAAAAATCTGTCAAAATTGGTTGAGTATTGCGTCCGGCTGTAGAAAAGCACTTTAAAAGATCTTTATGGGTTAGAATTAGATTTTATTACAGATAAACCTACTGAAATCAACAACATGTAATTAAACGGTAACATTTTAGTTGCTCAAAATGTAACTATAAAGAGCTTGTACTGAAATTTATTAACTTTGACAGAGCCTATTTAAAAGTGTTATCTAATTTCAGAAAGATTTATTTTTTGACAGATAATACAAACAACAAAAATACTATCTGCAACACAAATCTTACAGTACAAGTAGTCCTCATTTAACAATAATTTGTTCAGCAACTCTTTGAAGTTACAGGGTGCTGAATGAATGGTACTTATAAGTCCCTGAAGTTACGGCCTTTACAGCATCCCATAGTTATGTCATCATTTATTGTTTATTTACATTTTCATCCCATCTTTATTATTTATAGGTAATTCAAGGCAGCAAACATACATAATACTCCTATCTCCTCCTATTTTCCCTACAACAATAGCAGCCGTGTGGGGCTAAGTTGAGAGAGAATAACTGGCCCAAAGCCATCAGTCCCCAGTTATGACCAGAGGAGTGTTTCAACTTCTCCCAGCCACCTATCTCCCCATGGTCTCTGCCCTTTGTCTACCCTGCAGGGAATCCTTGGTGGTGACGGCAGTGTTGGGACTAAAGTAGAGGCCTGAGGCCTTCAGTAGTCTCAGCTGGCCACTTGCGTTGTTCTCCAAATAGCACACACTATTTTCACAATGCTACAGAAGGGCTCAGAAGCTTTGCAAAGGATTGCAAGAACGGCGCAGGCTATTCGGAGAACAGCGCGAGTGGCCTCAGGAAGAAGGCCTGGCATGGCTGGCAGCTGCCTTCCACAGGGATGAGCTGAGCATGCCTCATCAGCAGAGGAAGAAAGATGACAAAAGTCAGCTGTGGATCTGTGGTGGAGGGGTGGCCGGGGCTTTGTGCTGAAGCTCTGGGGTGGTTGGCCATGGCATGGAGTCTGAGGAAGCACTCCTCAACAGTGGCACTAGGGTTGAACTAGTGGCCTGGGGATAGTGGCAGCTGGCTGAGACTGAAGGCCCTGGGCCTCTACTTCAGCCATAGCGCCACTGCTATGAGGTGTCGCTGTGCAAGGTGGCCAAAAGATAGAGATGAGAGGGAGTTGGATGGGTGAAGGGAATTGAAAAGAAGGCAGAGGAGGCAGTCACTCCTTGTTGAAGCTTGGAGCTGGGAGGGACCAACCTGGGAAGTGGATCAGGGTGGGTCCTCATTAATGACTGGTGGGGTTTGGTTAGTGACAGCAAAACAGACTACCAGGATTGCTGTTGCTAAATGATGTGGTCATCTGACATTGTATTTCACAATCACATCACTTAGTGACATAAATTCCGGTCCCAATTACCATCATAACCACCTGTGTTTAGATCATTTAAATAACTGTCTGGTTGCTTTCAATAGTGAGTTTTTCACATATATTAGCATGATTTAGCAGCAAAATATAAATTAATGTTCACTGCTGCAGAAATGCATTTTAGCTGAAATTTGTGCTTGAAAGGCAAGAAAGTGAAATCTCAGGGCTTACGTTTTTCTTTTAGCCTCCTCTTATACACTTCCTCTACAATAGGAAAGGGAGAAAGTCAATCAAGAATGCAGGAAAAAACAGAGGAGATTACTATATTCATTTCCACCGAAATATGCATCCAAAAATAAAAGATATACTTGACATTTCTAATCTCTTTCCCATTTTCAAAGGGAGGTTAAGAATGTTTGTAAGGAGCTAACCATTTAAAATGCACAAGCCCTCTTTTTGGAATCCATAGACAATTCAGTGGTTTTAAAAAACAAGTGTATTTGCTAACATTTCTAGCAACTTTTAGCCAATAGTCAAAGCTAGTTTTTGACTATTTTTAGCCCATAGTCAAATCTAGTAAACATGCGTTTAATGCAAAACATGCAACACCATTATGAATAAATAGAACTCCTATCCATTTAATAAGCAATCAATTCCTAGTGTGTCTCAAGACATCTTTGAAAAACATCTTTGAAAATATTCATTTATTTATGGTAAAGTACCACTAATTCAATTTTACTGCCCATAAATAGGAGAACAAGATTCAATCATCCACATTTGATTTGGAAGGGTAAGTGTGAGATTGGACACACAATTATTGTATAACATTACGGAATTATCAAGTGGGAAAGGGCCATGTACATCATTAGTTGCAATCCCTGACTCAGTACAGGAATCCAAATAAGCATCTTTGACAGAACTTTCTACAATTTTTTACTGAAACACAGCCAGTAAACATATATTTTGCTTGTGTGACTGATGTATAAAGCATATTGGTAAATAAGAGAAAGTAAGAATAACATTTAATATTGCCCATTATTTTGTATAATCTGTAATAATAGTGTAGTTAATGAAAACAATTCCTCTTCTCCAGAATATGGAGAGCAAGTCTATCTCCAGCCAACTCTTAGCAGGAGTATACTCTTGCCTAATATAGAACAAGATTACAGTGGGAATTCCACCTAAACTGCTGCAAGCCAATTAAAACTGTGACACAATACATAGATAATGAAGCAGGATATGGGAATGCAACTGTCATAGCTTAATAGACACAGAAATGCTGTATGGATAACTGAGAAAAATCACTTTTCATTCTCTTTGGCACTATGGCTATCTATTAGACACTTCATTTTAAATAACAGTCTACATATGATTCTTTAAAACATCTGGCAATAACAGAAATAAAGCACACACCATTACCTCTCTCTACAATTTCATTATTCGCTGATGTCCTCGAGATTTGACTCTGTAATCGTTCAATTTCTGAGTCTTTTAGAGCTAACTGTTCTTGAAGCTGTGCTATTTCAGCCTAAGGGAACAGATAAATAATGTGGTTATTTCTACCTTAATACTTTGCCAATAAAGTAATACAGAAAGAATCACTGTGAATTATTTACTTCAACAATATTAGAAACAAGCCGCCCACCCTGCTTTTATTTTTTAGGGGATTAGAAGACCAGATAATGGATATATATATATATATATATATATATATATATATATATATATATATATATATATATATATATATATATATATATATATATATATATATATATATATATATATATATATATATATATATATATATATATATATATATATATATGATCCTACACCTATCCTGGTTTTACACAGCATGAATGATTTATTGCTTTAATTAAAAGGTAGGGAATATCTGGCTATAGGAGTTATAGGCTATAGAGAGGAATGGCTTTTGTGTTCAGGTTTCAGAACAACTGTCTATTAGGATATGGTCTAGAAAAGGGCTTCTCAAACTCTTCAATTCAATAACCCTTAGTAAAGTTTCAGATTGTTCACTGACCCTCAAGCATTTATTATATGAACATAATTTAATAAATACTACTAATAGTACTACATATTATAATAAAACAGCAATAATAATGGATATTGTGGTCCCATTGATCACTTTGGAGAATCTAGAGCAGTGATGGCGAACCTTTTTTGGTTCGCGTGCCAAAAGGGTGTGTGTGTGCGCACATGTGCCCACAACCATTCCCTCCCCCCACGCATGCCCCCTGCACATGCGCACCCCCCCCGCGCAAAGGCCTTACTGAAGCCTCGGACGGTGAAAAACGGCAAAACGGGCAAATCGGAAGTTCGGAAAAATGCACTTCCGGTTTGCCTGTTGGGCTGTTTTTTGCACTCCGGGGCTTCAGGAAGCTTCCCTGAACCCTCCGGAGTGCGAAAAACAGCCCAACGGCAAACCGGAAGTGTGTTTTCCAAACTTCCGGTTGCCTGTTTCGACGTTTTTCGCATTACGGGGCTTCAGGAAGCTTCCCTGAACCCTCTGGAATGCGAAAAACAGCCCAATGGCAAACCGGAAGTGCGTTTTTCCGAACTTCCAGTTTGCCCGTGGAGCTGACAGGGCAACGCCTCGCGTGCCCTCTGATATGGTGCCGCGTGCCACTTGTGGCATGCGTGCCATAGGTTCGCCACCACTGATCTAGAGTCTGGGGGCTAGATTGCACACAAATTATTGTACATGTGTACGTACCTATTTTGACATGTTCTCTATTTCTATGACATTTCTGTGGATTTAACTTCTAGCAGCTAGAAATTTCAAACAGCAAACTAAATGTTCATTGTAACAGTGTGAATTAACTGAAATATTCTGTAAGATTGTTTCACAGGAGCCAATATGCACAAAATGTTTTAGGCTTTGTATATTCCCTTCCTTCTGATATTTCCCTACACCCCACAAAAGCATTCTTGTGAGAAAACTCAGAAACAAAAAGTATCAAAATGCACACTATAACCCTCTGGAAATTAGAATATACATCATAGAACAGTGTTGGTGAACCTATGCTATAGATGTCAAAGGCGACATAACATGGTATTTTGGGTCACATGCCAGCATTCACCAACACCAAACTCCCCATTCTCTCGTGATCTCTGGAAAATTTCTGGCATGAGAATGGGGTGTGTTCTCATGTGGCCTCCAGACCCTCCGAAAATCACATGAGAACAGGGTGTACTTTTGCATTTGTGTGGTTTTTGAAGACTGCAAAGACTGCAGAAGAGCATTCTCCAAAGCCGCTTTAAGAATGAAGTCTCATGGAACTTTGAGTTGCCTCAGGTAGGCTGCGGGGGCCTATCAACAAAAAGAGAATATTGCTGGAAGATAAGCAGAGTGTGGCAGATCTTGGGGATCATGCGATTGGACTATATATTTTTAAAATCAACAAATATGAAAACAGTTTTTTCTCTTTTGTTCTGAGCAGGGTGATGGTAGTGGTGACAAGCAGCAGAGTCAAATTGGTCCATATTTTTCCTGGGCCAAAGCTGAAATATTTCTCTATATTGTGTTGCTTACTTTAGTTGCTTTGAGTTTCCATTCATATTGAGTCCTTTCATTTTCTAGCTCTTCAACCTTAATTTTCAGGTGTTTGAGTTCCTGTAACAAATTCTGGAGAGAAGTGGGAGATAAAGAAATACTTCTTAATGACAGTGCATTTACAGTTCAATCATCTCTATATTAATCACATGTAAACATTATTATCAATGACAAATGCATTCCATAGTTACATTTACAGTATGTTATGGTAAAATGACTTGACTGATAAATATTAAAGATTGTAGTAGGGCAGTGTTTCTTAAAGTATCAGTTTCTTAAAGGATGGTTCTAGGACAGTGATGGCGAACCTATGGCACGGGTGCCACAGGTGGCACGTGGAGCCATATCTGCCGGCACGCGAGCTGTTGCCCTAGCTCAGCTCCAGTGCGCATGTGCGTGCCTGCCAGCTGATTTTTGGCTCACGCGGAGACTCTGGGAGGGCGATTTCGGCCTCCGGAGGGCCTCCGGGGTGGCGGGGGGAGTGTTTTTGCCCTCCTCAAACTCCAAGAAAGCCTCTGGAGCCTGGGGAGGGCGAAAAAACGGGCCTACTGGGCCCACTGGAAGTCGGGAAACGGGGAGTGGGAGATGTCGCGCACGCATGCGCAGGGGTGGTGGGGTGAGTGGGGGGCTTTGAATTATGGGTGTGGGCACGCATGTGCATGTGATAGCGCGCGCACACACTATTTCGGCACCCGAGGAAAAAAAGGTTCGCCATCACTGTTCTAGGACTTCTGAGGGTCCCCCAAGAACCTCTCATGGGTTAAAAAAAATCAAAATTATTTTAGCAGTCTATGTTGAAAAATAATATAATATTAAGATTCCATCAAACAATCGTGAGAAGCAAATGCGTCAATTTTAATTTTTAACACAATAAATATTGATAATTATAACTCATACAAGCAAATGCTCTTTTGGGGCCCTCCATAATTTTTAAAAGTGAGAGGGGGGCCCTGAGAGAAAAAAAAGTTTAAGAAACACTGCAGTAGACGAAGCAGAATCAAACATTCTATTTTATGTGGCAGATACATTGTTTTATTTATAAGCCAGAAATTTCTATTCCTAATCTCCTTTCATTAATATGGGTGTTTGGTATTCTACAGGTAGTCCTCAACATCTGACAGTAATGGAGTTTGCCCATTCCATTAAAAAATCATGAGCGTGGTTAAAGAACCTGTTTTTTTTGCAGTTGTTAAGTAAAATCATTGTTCGGCTATGGGGCATTTTTGCCAAAAAGCAAAGTAAATGCTGATTTTTGGCGAAAAATATCATTAGTCACAGTCCCATGACTGTGGGACGCTGCAAATGGCCATAAATGCAAATGCCAACTGCCTGAAACGCACTCATATGATGATGGAGGGGCCCACTGCTGAAACTTTGCAAATGGATCATAAGCACCTTCGGGGGGGGGGCATCATAACTTTGAACAGTCACTAAGCAACTAATTGCAAGTTGAGGACTATCTGTATAAAGTCACTTCAAATTCCATTTTTAGCTTTAATTACAAAAAGACAAGTGTGGTCAACATAATATGCGTTCTTCCGGAGTGAGATGGAAAAGCTAGGTCGTCTAGGCACACCAAGACAACTAGACACAAGAACAGTTTTTCCCCGAATGCCATCACTCTGCTAAACAAATAATTCCCTCACCACTGTCAAACTATTCACTAAGGCTGCATTACTATTACTATTAGTCTTCTCATTGTTCCTATCACCCATCTCCTCCCACTTATGACTGCAGGACTGTAACTTGTTGCTTGTATCCTTACGATTTATATTGATACTGATTGTTTCCTGATTGCTTACTTGTACCCTATGACCATCATTAGGTGTTGTACCTTAAGATTCTTGACGAATGTATCTTGTCTTTTTATATACACTGAGAGCATATGCACCAAAGACAAATTCCTTGTGTGTCCAATCACACTTGGCCAATAAAGAATTCTATTCTATTCTATTCTATTCTATTCTATTCTATTCTATTCTATTCTATTCTATTCTATTCTATTCTATTCTATTCTATTCTATTCTATTCTATTCTATTCTATTCTATTCTATTCTATTCCTATTCCTATTCCTATTCCTATTCCTATTCCTATTTCTATTCTACTAAACCAGGAGGGAATGTATAGACTGGATCTACGTAGACAGAATATACCCACACACTGAAACAGCAATAAAAATGTATTTCTTAGGTATTGTCGTTCTCAGATAGATGGGACTTGGAAAAAGATGATCCTATTTGATCTAATCCGATGGGGAAAATAACATACATTTTGGGTCAGTTTCTTTTAGCTTTGTTTTGTTTTTCAATTTATGTTAACCACTTATTATGTTATATTTAATGTAAAGCGATGAAACTGACAGAAGCGGAGGCATTCCTTTAAAGAAATAACAGGAGCAAAACAAGTATGTCCAAAATGTGATTCCCCAAGTTTCAGAAAATAACACTGCAACTTCAGTAAACCTGAGCTAATAATAAATCTTAAAATGAGCTTATGTTAGGCATACCAGTGTCAGTCCTATCCTGTTGAATTCTACGAGCTTATCTAAAGTAGCTTTCAGCCTGACATATAAAGTGGTTTTGATCAGAGTGAAAGTTTATTCTACAAAACCCAGATAGCCCTTAGATGTTTTTGCAGAATAAGCAATTAACTTTAAAGAGCTTTAGACAAAGAAAAAAAAGTGATCGAGTTTTTATAGAAGCTTTCCTCTGTCCCATTCATTTGATTCTCTTAAACAAAAAATATAAAATAAATGAAACCAGATGCCTATAATTTAAATACATTTTGAAGATCATTGCCTTAAATGGAGGCCCACAGTCAGTAATGTTCTCATATCCATCAAATAATAAGAGTTTGATGCACTATGATAATATATTATAGGTAAACTATAAAAATTATAGTTTATATATATAGCTTATAACTTAAAAATTACTTAATAGGTTTAATAAAACTTTAATTACTATAAAATTGAATTAAAACAGATTATAACTGAAATGATTTTTTTGCTTTCCTTGTTTCCTTGCATTATTAAAACAGATTTACCAAACTAAGCAATTAGGTTCAATATTCCTCACATACTTCTATAAATAAGATTGGTTTCTTTAAAAAAAACATTATAAATGAATAAAGAAGGATAGAAAGACCTAAAATCCTAAGTCCTTAACTAGACCTTAGAACATAGAACATAGAATAACAAGGTTGGAAGGGACCCTGGAGGTCTTGTAGTCCAACTCCCTGTTCGAGCAGGAGACCTTATATACCATTCAAGACAAATGGTTGTCTAATCTCTTCTTGAAAACTTCCTGTGATGGAGCAAGCTGTTCCACTGATTAATTGTTCTCATTGTCAGGAAATTTCTCCTTAATTCTAGGTTGGAACTCTGCTTAACAATCTTCTGCCCTTTACCTCTTATCCTGCCCTCAGATGCTTTGACTACTAGGTCGACCCCCTCTTCTCTGTGACAGTCCCTCAAGTACTGGAAGACAGCTATCATATCACCCCTAATCCTTCTCTTCTAGACTAGACATATCTAGTTCTCTCAATCATTGATCATATGGTTAAGCTTCCTGACCCCTTTATTGCTCTTCTCTGCACTCTTTCTAAGGTCTCAACATCTTTTTTGAATCGTGGTGACCAGAATTGGATGAGGTATTCCAAGTGTGGTCTCATTAGTGCAGTATAGAGTGGTACTGTCTCTTCCTGTGATCTTGATGCTGCCCCTCTGTTGATGCAACCTAAGACTGCATTGGCATTTTTGGCAGCTTCAGCACACTACTGGCTCATATTCACTAGGATTCCTAGATCTCTCTCACAGTTACTGCTGGCGAGCCAGCTATTGCCTATTCTATACCTGTGCATTTGTTTTTTCTTGCCTATGTGTAGGTCCTTACTTTTCTAACCACTGAATTGCATTTTTTTGGATGGGGTCCAATGTTCAAGTCTGTCAAGGTCTTTACAATTTGCAGCATGGTTCTGCTTTAATAATATACTGTATGTTAAAATGTTCATATATTAACAAATTAGACAATAGCACTTAGCAATAGCACTTAGATACTGCTTCACAGTGCTTTACAGCCCTCTCTAAGAGGTTTACAGAGTCAGCATATTTCCCCCAACAATCTGGATCCTCATTTTACCCACCTCAGAAGAATGGAAGGCTGAGTCAACCTTGAGCCTGGTGAGATTCGATCTGCCAAATTGCAGGCAGCCGGCAGTCACCAGAAGTAGCCTGCAGTACTGCATTCTAACCTCTGTGGCACCGCGGCTCATGAGTACAACATTGGCATAACACTATAATCCATAATTTGAAACTACTTACATATTGTAAAAATGGGTTTTACAAATATACATCCAAATATGGATCACCATTACAATTTTATATCAGAAGTAGCCATTGTTATTTCAAGCACAGCTCTTCAGCTTTGACAACATCAGTTTCACAAAATCCCTTTAAGTATAATGTAGAGTTGTAGGAGGTACAACTGATTTATAACTGGGAGTCATAGCCTATTACTGCACCAGTTCCAGGACAAGACAACATTACTTTGTTATGAAACACAGCATTCTGTAAAAACAGCATCAATTCATGCCAAGTGGTCACAGCAAACTCTGATTAGTAATATTTAGTTTATTCCTCAAAAAAAGAAAGAAAGAAAGAAAGAAAATGTATAGATTCAGGCTAACATTTGACCTTCATACTTCACATTGAAAGCAATTCTCCTGTGAAGGGAACTCTGTCACCCATTCAGTGCTGTTTTGAGAACCAACTGCATCCACACTTGGTTTCCTACTGTGCGATTTTCTTTCCTGGATTTGATTATTAATGTCCAGTTGCAGTCTACACATCTGTTCTTGCAGGTCACTGATCAGGTTAACTACTGACTAAATAAGAAAGACAGAAAATGACATCTAGAGACAACATGAAATGAAGCCAAGAACATATTTTTTGGTGGGGAGGTATATATAACAATAGGCATTTTGTCCTCTTTTGTTAAATAGTGAAAAAGCGTAGGGATCATTCCACAGAACAGATCCTATTAATGCTTAAAACAACTACCTAAACTATTTCTTCTTAATCTTAAGAAGCTCAGATGACAAGTAACATCGTCAGAGATAAAAAAAAAAATAATGCATTGGGAAGACTCAAAAGCCCTTTGGCTTGATAAATGCTTCTAGATCATTAAGAATGTGTATCTGTGACTGATTTCCTCAACATCTGGCTGTGATCATATCAAACCAGTGCTTTTTCTGCCATATTGTAAAAGGAAGGAACCCTGTCTGCAAAACTTACATTTCTTAAAAGAATATAAAAAACGAACAGTAAAAAGAAATGGTGTTACTTATTAAGGCTAGGCAATTCTTTAGATTTATCTGGAAAAACATGCCTCCAAAAATTTGGAAAGTGAACTTCACACCTATCTGTAATTCATTAAAGCATTTCTGGTTTGTTTGTTTTTTACAGAATCACACAACTACAGCAAAAAGCATTCCATTGCAGCTTTGTGATCCTGAAAACAGAAGTGGTTACTTTAATGAGTTGCAGATAAATACTACGTTTGTGCTGTTTCGAAGCTCTTCCAAAAAGTATCTGAAGCACTGACAGTCCTAATCCTATATTTAAAAATGTATCAAAAGCCTCATAAATCACAAGCTTTCATAAAATATTCCTAGGAATTTGGCTATTGTGGAATCTTATTAAATAGCAGTGTTCCCCTTGTTGTTTTCATGGCAACAATACAGAGGTATGTTATTACTGGCTTCTTCTGGGATAGTGTTTGGTTCTCCAGTCTAGCCTACAGCCTGGAATTTCCCATTCAAATACTTAACCAGCTTTGACTCTGCTTATTCAGAGCCAACTAAGAACAATCAGGTATTGCTACTGTTCTGAGAGAATCTTGATAGTTCTTAAAAATCTATTATACATGCAAGTATTCTTCTGTTGCTATCCAACAGGATCCCTCAATATTTTTCTTTTTAATACCTAGTAGATTTTGTTCAAGAATAATGAATTGAAAGAATATCTTACAAACACCTGAAGTTCTTTTTAAATCACAAAGATTCAGTGACAGAGACATTGAAAACATCCTCTAAAACAGTGGTTCTCAACCTTCCTAATGCTGTGACCTGTGTCCCGCCCCTGCGCCCTCACCCCGCCCCCGCCCCCCTGCCATTTGGGTTCTTTTACCCTCTGCGCATGTGCAAAGCGTTCTGCGCATGCGCAGAGGGTAAAAGAACCCAAATGGCGGCGTCTGGGTGAAGTCTCCTGACCCCTGTAAAAGGGTCGTTCGACCCCCAGGTTGAGAACCGCTGCTCTAAAAGAACAACAGATGAAAATAATATCTCAAAATATAAAGCTACTTCCCAAATGGAAATATAAGCATAGATAGCCTTTGTAGAGTTCATGGAGCCAAGATAGATGAGAAAGTTTGGGTACAGTTGCATCAGGTTTAGCATTCCATAACCTCAGTTTATGCTTTAAGATTATGATACATATAAATACACACTACAGAGGCACCATTAAACTGTCTATCTCAACATTGTATTTCATTTTTTATATTTCATGAGTGTCAGCTCTTCTATTTTCACGTAAAAGATAATTTTAAATTGTAAAACACTAATGCAGCATAGAATGGTAAAATCTATTATGCTGAAATAATTATTGCTTCTGAGTGGCTCTGTGATTATATATAAGTTTACCACCTTAATTTATTTGTTAAAAATAACAAAGGCAGGATCTAAATAAATATATCAGTATCCATAGACCAACTTCGTATTCATATAAAATTGCATCTTCAAATCATATAAGAAAATCAATTCTAGGCAAGGTATTCAAGAATGAAAATGACAAAAGTCTCAAAATCCATGTTCTCAATATTTTTTCTTACAGCATCAATTGAAAATATTTTCAATTGGAGAGTCCTTAAGTTTTGAGTAGAAATTCTGAAGGTATAATTTTGGAGAGAAAACCCTCTCACTAAGCCAAAATTAAACTGCAGATGGACACAGAAAAATAGGTAATCTTTGACTTACAACTACAGTTGGGAGCAGAATTTCATTTGCTAAGCAAGCCGGCTACTGTAAGTGAATTATGCTAGATTTTATGACCTTTATTGCCACGGTTGTTAAGCAAACCTCTGCAGTTGTTAAGTGAATCACATGGTTATTAAGCAAATCCAGCTTCCCCATTGGCTTTGTTTGTCAGCATCTGGCTGGGAGGGTCACAAATGGCAACCAAATGATCCTGGGATACTGAAACTCTTGTAAATACAGGCCGGTTGTCAAGCACCCGAATTATGATCACGTGACTATGGGGGATGCTATGAGGGTCATATGAGCAAGGACCTGCTCATTAAATCACGTTTTTCAATGCTGTTTTAAGGCTTGAACCATTGTTAAACTGATGGTTGTAAGTTAAGGACTACCTGTATATATTCTGCAATGGGCATTCATTTTCAAACTAGAAGAGATGGGATTCTGACAGGTTCCTTTCACTTAGCTCAGTGTTTCCCAACCTTGGCAACTTGAAGATATCTGGACTTCAACTCCCAGAATTCCCCAGCCAGCATTCGCTGGCTGGGGAATTCTGGGAGTTGAAGTCCAGATATCTTCAAGTTGCCAAGGTTGGGAAACACTGACTTAGCTGAAAGCAGATGCTAAACCCTTCCCTGCTTCTATCTTTCATTCAGGGTGACCCACAGTCTTCGCCACCCAATTCTTGTGACAGAATTAAGTACAAAAATTACAGCTTTGTTTTTCATGACATTTTGTTGCCATAGGAACCATTTCACAGAGTTTATAGAGCCACATGATTCTGCTACTCTTCTTTCAATCTGTTTCTCTTTATTCCCCTGTCTGGAAAAAAAACACACACTATTACATTGGTTTCATCTGGTTTCTACTACCTATGTCACTTCTTCTCAGAATTAAAACAGATTCAAGTTGAGTGGGAAAGAAGGGATAGAGATGTCTCTGATTTAAGCCAATCTGTTATTTCTCCACAGAGCACTGTTTTCTGTGTGTGTCTTGACTGAAATAATAGAGACAAATCAAGGGAGATAAACCCAGTTTCATGTGTGCAGCAGAAATATTTATTTATTTTATTCAACTTGGATGCTGTCCAGCTCCAATCAATTTGGGGTGGCTCACAACTATAAAAGAATACAAAGAGAATACAAAAGAATATGAAGAGCAACAAATTAGCCAGCTCTTTAAAGGCTTTCCAGAATGAAATGAGGGTGGGAGTTATATGGATTTCAGGGGGGACTTTATTCCAGGGGACAACACTGCTACACAAAAGGCATGCTTCCAAGACCCACAAAGATGACAACGTTCAATGGAGGGGACCTACAACTTACCCATTGTGCCAGATCACTGGACAAGCTGAAATAATTAAAGACAGGAGGCCTCATGGATAGGAGGCCCCATTTTTCCTCAAGAAAAAACAACAGAAAGCTCCTCGACATGTAAGCTTCTCGACAGTTTCCTCACTGACTTTGCTTGTGGGAAGCCAGCAAATGGCAGTCACGTAACTATGCGATGCTGCAACCATTGTAAGTATGAACTGGCTGCCAAGTACCTAGATCACACTCGTGTAATTATGGGGTTCTGCAATGGCTGGAATTTTGAGGACCAGTTATAAGTACCACTTGTTCAGTGTCGTCACAACATCGGATGGTTACTGAATGAGTGATCATTAACTGAGGACTAACTATAAATGAGTACAGTTGTACCCAACAGATACATACATATGGACCTACACCAGTGGTTCCCAATGTGGGGCCCCTGCCCCACAGGGGGGCAATTTGATTTTCAATGGGGGCAATTGGAACCTTGTTTAAACCAAGTTTAAACTTTTAAACTTCCTCCGTGTGAGTAGGAGTTCACTTTTTGAATAGTAAGAATTATATGTCACGGGGGGGGGGGATCAGGATTTTAGAGATGCTTAGGTGGGGCATGGCCAAAAAAAGGTTGGGAACCACTGGTCTACACCAACCAGTAGGAAGGTGATGAATAATGTACTAGTTCAACATATTAATAAATTACTTGTATGAAGGGTTAGAAAATGTGATCAAATCTGAAGGTAACACAAGAATAGGGTGGCTGGGAAATACTTTAGAGCAGTGATGGCGAACCTTTTTTTGCTCGGGTGCCAAAAGGGTGCGCACACTCACAATGGCGCAATGGCGCGTGCCCACACCCATAATGCAATGCCCCCCTCGTGCATGCGCACACAACCCCCCTGCACTGCCCCTGCATTTCCGAACTTCCGGTTGGCCTGTTGGGCCGTTTTTTGCCATCCACAGGTTCTGGAGGCTTTCCTGAAGCCTGGGGAGGACGAAAAACAGCCCAACAGGTGAAAATGGCCTCCCCCCTTGCCCTCCAGAAGGCCGAAAATCAGCTGGCCAGTGCGCACATGCACGCTGGAGTTGATATACGGCAAAGCCTCGCGTGCCCTCAGATATAGCTCCGTGTGCCACCTGTGGCACCCGTGCCATAGGTTCGCCATCACTGCTTTAGAGGCTAATGCCAAAATTCAATAATATCTTGACAAGCTAAAAGCAGAAAGTAGAAACAAGTATCAATTCCAATAGGGATAAATGCAAAGTGTTACATTCTGTTAGATAAAATAAAGCCATAAGTGTAAGAGCCAGGTTGGTCTAGTTGCAAAGGCACCAGGCTAGAAACCAGGAAACTCTGAGTTCTAGTCTTGCTTTAGGCATGAAAATCAGCTGGGTGATTTTGGGCCAGTCACTCTCTCTCTCAGCCCAACTCATCTCACAGAATAGTTGTTGTGGAGAATATAGAAGGAGGAATGAACATTGGATATGTTCACCATACTGATTTATTTATAAAAATAATAAAGGCGAGATTTTGAAAAATCTAAAAAAATGTTGGGAGAATCATACTGGACAGCAATAATGTGAAAAAAATCTAGGTATCTTAGTGGGTTATAAACTGAACAAAAGCCAATCAAGTTATGCAATTGCCAAAAAAGAAGAAGAAGAAGAGCAAATGCAATCCTAAACTGCATCAACTGAAGTAAAGTGTCAGGTTTAAAAGAATTGATTTCTCCTCTCTATTCTGCATTGGTCAAACCACACATAGAATTCTGCATACAGTTCTGGGAACTGTATTTTAGGAAGTAGATTTGCAAACTGGAGTATGTCCGGAAGAGAAAGTTCAAGGTGGTAAGGAACCTTGATGGGAATACTTATGAAAAGACATTGGGTATGCTCAGCTTGGAGGACAGAAGACTTCAGGGAGACATTATAGCTGTCTGAGTATCTGAAGGGGTATCATGAAGGAGAGGGGCAGACTGTTTCAGAGCTATTCCAGGACAAGAAAGAGGTTTTAATTACATAAAGGTAATTTTGGTAGGAGTAAGTTTTAAACTGTAAAATCTGTTCAACACTGGATATGTTTACACTGAGTGGTCATCTCTGAGATGCAGTACTGGCCAGAAACTAGATAATCTCCTTTCTAATCCTTCCATTGTATGGTTTGATGGTTTCTCAATGCATACTTTGGCACTGTTTTGGGAACAACTACTCTGACATTTCCCCCTTAGTAGTTATAAGTCAATTTCACCATTTTCAGCCCCTAGTATTCCATCAGGTCAACTTTTAAAAAGGAAGACAATGACTTACAGAAAATAAATATTTTTAAAGGAACATGTTTTTAAACAGGAACTTAAATTATTTGTTTAAGTTATGTTTAAAGTTCTTAAGCAAAAAAAAAAAGATTTTTACCAGTTCGAAACTGTTGCTTACTGTAAATAAGTATGAAAAAGATGGGATGCCTCTACATATCATAAGTATTTGTTTATTTAATTCAATTGAGGTACCACTTGATTCCAGCTGATTCTGGGCAGCTCACAATGTATTACCATAAAAATCCAATACATACCAAAACAAAATGGGATGGAGATACACACATACACACTGAGGGGCAGTTTGTGATCTATAATCAATTAGCAGCTTAGTGACATTTAAGATTAAGGATGAAACTGCATCAGTTGTTTCTCTTAGTACTCTTTCCAAGTACCTTTGCAAAACAATACAAGGGATAAATGTATGCAGGTGATGTATTCTGCCTGTAGAACCTTAGCATACAAAATTATGCTCAAACGTGTTACACTTCTCTGACAACTTTGAAATTGAGTTTTTCAGATAGCAATACATCTGCATGTTGCTAAGTATAACACTGATAGAAGGTGCACACTATATAAGATAGAAACCAAACTGGAAAGTTTTCTAACTGAACTGTAGAACTGATTATACAAGTATGAATTTAATCTAGATCTGATCCTTTGATACTGACGTATGTAATTGATAATACAATGGACCAGGGGTGGGTTCTAATTTTTTTACTACCAGTTTTGTGGCCGTGGCTTATTTTGTGGGTGTGGCTTAGAGGTCAGGTGGGTGTGGCTTCAGGTGGGCATGGCTTGGTCAGGTGACTGGGTGGGTGTGACCAACTTGTAAAATGTGGTGAAACTCACTTAACAACACTCTTGCTTAGCAACCAAAATTTTGGGCTCAATTGTGGTCCTAAGTTTTTCTTTCTTTCTTTCTTTTTCTTTCTTCCTTCCCTTTCCTTCTTTCCTTCCCTTTCCTTTTATCCTTCGCTTCCCTTTCCTTCTTTCCTTTCCTTTCCTTTCTCTCTCTCTCTTTCTTTCTGTCTTTCTTGTCTCTGTCTCCCTTCCTCTTTCTTTCTTTCTCTTTCTCTCTTCTCGGCAACGGGAGAAGGAAGAAAGTGCTCTGGGAGGGTGGGCGGACCAGACCGGCATGTCCCCTGTCATGTGCTGTCCTGGAGCGCCATTGCCGCCACTGCTGCCCTCTAGCCTTCCTGGCTTCAGTGCCGGGACTAGCAAAGAAGCGCAGTTGAGCGGGGCCGGGGCGTTAGTGCGGGAGCAGCGAGTTTAGGGCAGGTGGTGGTTCATCTTCGTGCGTGGAGGGCAGGAAGTCCCCCGTCCCGGCACCCCTCCGCTGCGCAAACTGCTGCTGCTGAGCGGTCTCCTTCACGCCACCCGCTTCACTCGTGGGGCAGATGGGCTGGAACTTCTACGCTTCTTTGCTCGCGCAGTTGAACGGCACCGAGGCCATCCCCCCCTTTGCCCTGCCTGAACATACAGCCGCCGTACTCGCCTGTCACGGCTCCAACGGCGGCGGCTTCGGGAGACGCGGGCTCATCTGGAACTGAGCCCACGGCTTGTCCCTGCTGCCCTGGGTGCGAGGGAGCTGCTCCAGATGAGCCATTCCACCCCTTAGCCCTGCCTGAACATACAGCCGCCGTGCTCGCCTGTCGCGGCTGTACTTGGAAGCCGAGAGGCTTCTTTTCCACAGCCGCTGGTGAGATGCCTCCTTCCCTGGGCCTCTGCTCGCTCCTACCCACTGTCTCACCGAGAGAGAATCCAGATTTTAAGGCATTTGGTAACTTTAAGGCATTTGGAAAGAAGGGTCTTAGATCCAAGTGAAAAGTTGCCAAATGCCAAAAAAAGAGTTCTCCTCTGCTGCGCACCCTCCACCTCCTCCTTCTCAGCAGACTCAGCTTCTCTTTCCACACAGCCCCGGTCACACTTTCCTTTCCTTCTCCAAACAACCCAGGCAGAGAGTGGTCGGCTTCTGCTCCTGGCCTGGAAGAAGTTTTTGCGCAGAAGCAAGCAAAAAATAGCAAAAAAACAAAAAAAAGCCAAAACCAAGATGGTGGTGCATGCGCAGTGCCGGAAACTGGGCTTCTGCGCATGCGCAGAAGAAAAAACCCGGAAAAATTAAAAAAACAAAAACAAAAAATATTCAAAAAATAAAAATAAAAAAAGATGGCGGCACCCACAGACCGGCACCAACCGATCCGGTTCGGTGATGTCATTGTGATGTCACCAGCAGGTCACTACTGGTTCGGGTGAACCGGTCCGAACTGGGAGGAACCCACCTTTGCAATGGACGAAGCGGCGAAGCATGACAGGAATAATAGGAATAAAGGAATGCTTTTGAAATGATCTGCTTTCCTTAAAGGACTGGATCTTAGGAAAAGATTAATTTTTATTTTTAAACTATATCAGGAGTATAAAATACACAACTTTTAGAACACGTATGGCTACCGGTAGATGGGAAATTGAGTATAACTCTATCACATCAGAATAGATGGGGCCACGAATTTGGACTTCCTGTTTTGCAAGGCTTAGTTTATCTATTTAATCTCCTAATCATCCACCCCAGAAGAGACAAAAATAGCTTGGGTGCCATTTATTTTGGCAGCCTCTCCCTTCCAGTTGTTTTTCTGTTAAAAAAAGGAAAATCTGCATGTTTTCTCTTCAGCAGAATTTCACCATTCTTGCATCCTCTACTGACACAGGAAAAAAAAAACCCGCAACAGGAGGAAGAGGAGAGAGCTAAATGCTGCTATTACTAAAACCCTTCTTGAGAGAAAAGAGCAGTTCAAAAATGTGAAAAAATAAATAAAACAAAATGCTAAAATAAAAAAGCCCACATAAAATAAAGTTAAGAAAAGAACTTGGAATTTACACACTCGGTTAACTTTGACATAAATCTATCTTCCAGATCTTGAATTTGGTTGAGAAGAAGGAAGATGAAAGACAGCTTAGAAAAATATAGAGAATATTATTATCCCCTCTCACTCTCTGCTGGAAATGAAGTCTTTACAAAAATTTTCTTGCCCCAGCATAGGAACATGGCAGCAGTCAGCTTTAATAATGTAGAAAGCAATCTGTGCAGAGTTCTGATCATAGCTTCAGGAACTGAAAAGGTAAACAAATCAGGCTTACCTCAGCTTTGTTCTGCTTCTCTTCATACTCGCTTTGTTCCTTCTCCATTCCAACCAATTTGATTTTCAGATCTGAAACTTCTGCCATTAAATCCAATTTCTGAGTTTCTAGCTGCGTCCGACTTAACAGTTCCTGCAAAAAGAGAAGATTTTCCAGTTATTCAATTCTAAAATAACAGAAATTATCTTTTACCGATCCCTTTTTGATTTTAACAATGAATATGCAATGTCTACATTATTATTATTATTATTATTATTATTATTATTATTATTATTATTATTATTATTATTATTATTATTATTATTATTATTATTATTATTATTATTATTATTGTTTGTAGCACAGTCAGATGTTTAGACTGGATCTGGTATTTTCGTCCACCCAGCAAGTCCTTCCCAAGAACCTAGGATAGGAATTTTTGATGGTGTTTAAAGCTACCATTGCAGGATATAAATTATTCCAAGTAAAGCTGTCTTTTGCAATTGACTGACTGGTGCTTTTGTCAGTGCTGATGGTGTTCAAGTGGTGTTCCAGATGTTTTAGAATTGCACCCAGGGTGCCTATTATTATTGGTATTCTTTTTGCTTTCTTTTGCTACAATCATTCTGACTCCTATTTGTAGCTACTTGTATTTGTTATTTATTATTATTACTATTACTACTACCGTAATTACTTTATTATCCAAGAGCTTTAGCATTTTGTATATGGTTTTCTTAAGCATATTTTGAATTATGGAAGCAGTCAAATAAATATGTAGTACCAGTAAATAAAACAACCCATAGCTGTTAGAACAGAATAAAAATACCAAAAATAAAGGTTTGTTCTCCAGGGGTTCATCCAGAATATAGAACAAAATTGTTTTATTCTTTTAGGTTTAGAAAATTATATATGGGAGCCTGGATTTTTGAGCAGGAAATAGCAACTGGGGAAAATGTTTGCCCCTTTCCCCTCTTTCTTCCCACAAAGATGACTAGATAGGACATATTTCAAAAATACAAAGGAATTCTGTGGCTAATAGAGGGAGGGGATGCATTCTAACTCAGAGAGCTTGTAGTGATAGTTAAAGTAAAAACTCTCCAGAAAGATCCACTGAAATCTATAAACTATGTCCACTCTATAAATGAATCCTGGGGTGGGTTTTTTTTGAGTGGGATTGTTCTAGTTTAAAACTCCCACAAATTGCTGGGTGGAACAATCTTAAAAAGAACCAGAAGATAAATGAGCATTAAGGATTTCAGAAAGTCACATGACAGTATATGGAGATACTATTTCTAACAATGTCATGTCACATTTTTTCTCACAGCTAGATCTCTGACCCCATCTTTTTGGGAAGCTGGAAAAATGTGCATTAGTATCAACAAGGGAGCACTAAATAAACACCAAAAAACTCTTTGCAAATAATGTGGCATTAAAATAAAACCAGTTGAGCAATTTTATCCACAGATGCTGTAGAACACAGAACAAGAAATAATGGGTTAAATTATAAGGAATTTTTTTTCCAGTTGGAGGTCAGAGAAAATGTCCAAACTTCACCAGTTGTTCAAAAATAAAATGGTGGTGGACTCTCCTTCGCTGAAAGTGCTTAAATAGAAATGGTCACATGTCAGTAATGCTACAGTGGAAGGTCTCTGCCCTGGGCAGAGGTTTGGAGCACATAATATCCAAGGACCTCTTCAACCTTTACATTCCATGAGTAAATGATTGCTAGCACTGGAACTTAAATTTGTCCTAAAATGAAAAGAGGCCTAATAGCGAACACTTCAACTAAATGCAGCACAAGTAATTTCTGTCTTACATTACAGTCAATAAACAACTTTTTTTTTTGCATGCAGGTAATACCTATTTAAAAAAAAGGAAACAACTGGAGTAATGGAAGACATGCAGAGCACTAAAGATAGTAGCGATAGACAAAGTTGTTGATTCTACTCCTTTAAATGGTCTGGTAGTCTAAGTAAATATCACATTTTTGGAAACAAGTAATGATAGATTTAATTGTCAAGAAAGAGACAATTATTGCAGGATTATCTTGGAGTCAATTGTGGACAAGCTATTTGCAAAAGTAAGTCAATAAAGACTTCAAAAAGGTTGAGAACAACTATCCAAGAATAACAGGACATTTTCTTGCCTGGAAGATGATGCTGTGACTGAAATACAATGTCAGTTGTTCTCGAAACACATCAGTATACAGAATTATTCTTGTGTTTACTGATTTTGCAGGAGCATTTGACAGTTTCCATTGGCAATGGTATGAATGGTGCTAGTCCAGAAGGTGTTCCTGCTAAAACCATATGCACTTTGCTTCACATATACAGTGTATAAAGGATGACACAGTTCCTATTAATGACAAAATGTCCAAAGGCTTCCCTGTATATATTGGTGAAAGCAAGACGGGGTTGCTCTCTCTTGGGATTCAACACTATGATCAATGCAGTAAAGTGGTAGTCTGCTGTTTGAGGTGGTATCATATTTGATACAAGATGACTTCATCACACATCAAATGTTATTTTTTCAGACAATGAAAGATATGCCTATGAAATCATGCTTGATATAAAAACTCCTACTTATCTCTATCAATATTGACAAGACCAAGGTATTCACAACCAATGACTCCCAGATAACCACACACTTTGATGATGCTCACTTGAGCAATTTACATACTTTGGCTGATTTATCCAAGAATATAAAATAGTTGCCACAGACAATGTCAACAATCAAATTGGCCAGGCTGCTTTAGCCTTCAGAAAGGTGTTTCTAGAGAAAAAGCAACATAAGGATTGCTGCCGAAATGTACAGTTATCAACAATCAATGATCAATGCACAAGAGCTTGGATTTTGCTTCAAATTGATTTGAAGAAGGTTGAAGTTTTCTAAAAGTTCTGCCTGAGCCAAATAGTATGGATTTCAATCTATGCAAAAATACAAAATGAAACAATTAAAGAATGGTTCTGCAACCAATTTATTCTAGTTGATAAAAATTCAGAAATATAACTACTGCATGACCCCTGCCAACTTTCTCATCAACGTCTCAGGAAATCACACCCGGGGATTGGAAAGTACAAAGATGAGCTCCAAAAAACAAAAACAAAAAACCACTAGCTGAAACATATGGAAGAAGTCCCAGGAAACAGGACTACAACAGGACAATAACAAAACAAAAACTGGAGGAATATGCTATGTGACATCAGCAAACCCACAGTATCAACTGATTACTGTAAATGATTACTAGATATAAACTGAGGATTTTTAACATAAAGAACAGATAATGAATGCAAACAGACATCTGAAAGGCATGCAGCAAAATGTCACAAAAATAGACACGAGGTTTTTGAACATCACATTTGAGAAAGTTATATAAAAACATTGTTCAACAAATAGTATGGGGGCAGTTTTCCACTGGTACTATATTATATATAAATACATCACATTTTAGCTAAATGTATGAATGTGCATATAATATATATATATCATATCAGAACATCCATACTGTCCTATACCTCTATGAACTACAATTATATCCTCTCAAAGTTTGTTTCATATTTTTATTTAATCCAGGTTATATTTCAGTGAGGCCATCTTAAATGTTAACCAGATGACACTTGTGGCCCAGAAAATATACTGAAATGAAAATTATTTGAAGTGGAGCTTAAAGAAATTCACCATGGTACAGTTGCTAACATGTGGAAGTAATTACTTCTATTTTCAAGCAGATGCTTACGTTGACCAATTCGCTAGTGGAACATGGCCCACTTTGCTATGTGGAAATTACAGAGTATTCCAGCAGTATGATGCAACTGGAAGGCAGCTTAAATAAATATGGAGTTATAAGAAGTAAAAGTACAGTTCAGAGTTGTTACTTTTGAAGTGAAAATACAATATATGCCGTTTGAACTCTATAGAAACTCCAATATGAACGGCAAAGAACTCAGAGTAGAGCCATAGAAAATAAAATATATATTATTTACAGCATTATGCTTCCATCTAAACTATTGTTTTATTTATATTAATATACATATATTTATTACCAATTAAAACAGCTTCCAAGAAAAAAAATGGTTTCATAAAAAACAATCTAAGTGGCATGATTGAAAAAGTTATGATTCATAGACTCATCAATCACTCATATTTCGCAAACATAATTCTATAAATTAGCACTGAATATTATTTTTAAGTTAAGATTGATTTTTAAACTGATTTTCTGTGAGATTATTTGCGTTTTATATGATTTGTAAGTGTACGTTTCAAAATTTTATGTGAAATACATTGAACAAATATATAAATACTACAGAACAGCAATAATAATATGGTATATTAAATAGTATAGAAAGTATAGAACAGCAGCATAGATTCATACTGTGACTGTAAGTTCCAAAACAGCACACTGTTTTTGAAATATTTAGTTTACAGGTATTTAAAATAAACTAAATATTTCAACATATTTTATTTATTTAAAATAAAATCTGGAAAATGCAGTTTGAAAATGCAGCAAAATCCCCAACTATCAGGTTTTAAGAATTTAGAAAACAGAAACAAAGCAGAAAATCTTATACTGTAATGGAACAGTCCAAAACAATATATATGCTTTATTAAAATATATATTGTTGAATGTACAAACTATTCTGTTCTATCTCTTCATGAAAGAAGTTTGGAAAGAAGAATCCTACCTGTTTTGCAAAATTCAGCAAGAATCACCATTGTATGAAGGCTGCACTTTACAAGAACCTTGTGTCAGCTCAGATGTAGTAGGGATGGGATACTAACTTAACTCAAACACAGAAGAACCTGACTGTTATTACACAGTAACAGACATTGGCCTGCAGCCTTCCTCTTCACTGTTTAAAACATTGCAAATCTAAGGAAAAGGAGAAAGCCTAAACTTGCCAGAGCAAACCGCTTCAACACATAGGCTTATGCATTTATATTCAACACTAATTCTAGCTGTAACTCAAAAAAGCTTAAACAGGAACGTTTTTCAGGAGTGAATATGAGCTTTAAAAGACTAAAAACCTTCTGTGCCATTTCAGCAATTACGACTGGCCGTTATATCATCTGTATAGCATCAACAACTAATGCCTTTTTTTGTCATGTTTTTTTGAGATCTGAAAACTGAAAAGGGGGGAGGGGCAATCTTGTTGTCATGTCAGTAAAAATGGCCAGCCGGCCTTTGTGACACAATCCAGCTGAGCTTGGCTAGACTTGTATGAGAGATAATCAGGAAGCTCAGGGCTAAAGGCCAGACTGGGAAACTGAAAAATGTTCTGGAAAAAGGAAATAGTTTAGGAATAAAATGGCAGCTTCAGAGGTTTCCAAGCAAAGCTGAGAAACAGGGCATATGTCCCTTGAAGAATGTACATGACAGAAAATAGCAAAGCTGTGCAGTGCAACATGTAAGCCTAAGGAATGCATGCTAGAGCTGCACAAGACATAAATAAGAATGGGGTCAAGTGGGGCTACACTTTATCCCAGACATCAGTTCCAGCTGCACACCATGGATCTTCCTGAAAATAATAAATGTTCCTGTATATTTCCTCTCAATGTTTGACTGTTGATCATTTTGTCAGAAAATTCACATTGGGGCAAAAGACAAAGACAAATATAAGGCATTTACAACATTCACTGTAAGGAGAGCAATGTGCAAAAGACTCGCAGAGTCCATCCATGAATACCAACTAGCAGACAGAAGACATGATGAAAACTCCTTAATCACACAACACAGAGACACACGGACTCAACTATAGTTTCAACCAGGGGTGGGCTTCAAAAATTTTAGGAAGGGGTTCTCTGCCCGGTTGCTGGGTGGGCATGGCCATGGTGGGCGTGGCCTAGTTGGCCTCCTGCACCACAGCAGAGGGGCGTTTTTGTCCTCCCCAGGCTCCGGAGGGTTTCTGTGAACCTCCGGGAGGGCGAAAATGGCCTCCCAAAGCTCCGGAGGCATTCCATTTTTCACCCTCCCCGAGCCTCCGTGCACACCCTGCACTTACCTGCATCCAAAACAGGCTGCGTGGGGACTCCTGGGAGGGGGCAGGGTGGGCAGGGCCAGCCAGGAGTGGGATTTGGTTCTCCGAACTGCATAGAATCTTAGCTAGAGGTTCTCCCGAACCCCTGCGAACCCCCAGCAGCCCAGCCCTGGTTTCAACTGGGGAACTGTAAGCATCCAGGGCCAAGCTAAATCCAAAAATGTAAGGAGATTCCGGGAAGCCTGGCATTTAGACAAGTCAGCCATCAATAAACACCGAGAAATAAACCATTTGTACACTCCCTTCAAAAGAGACACACAAAAAAGCTATCTATTGATGGCAAGTATTAATATGTCCTAGAAACTGAACTTTGAATTATTAAATGTTAAAAGCGCTGTGGAATACAAAGATTAACAGTAAGAGGATGTGAGAGGATTGATTTTTTTTCAACCAGAAGATGAAGCAAGTTCTTCTAAGGAGGCCTCCTCTGGGTTCCCTGACAAAAATAATGGCACCCAATGAATGGAATACCCTCTCCAGAGAGGCTCATCATTAGCATCCTTTTGGTGGTAGGTGAAGAACTTTTCATTTCCCTGCCTTTTAAAATTGTATTATAATTCATATTGTTTTAGATTTTTGACAACCATCAGTTTGTATGGGATCTTTATTTAGTATTGGATTGGATATGTTTTAATTGTGTTTTATTGTACACCACTTTGAGAGCTTTAGCTATTGGTAGTTTAAAGGTTTAAATAAATATACACATAAATAGCCAAAGGATGGTGCTATGAAATCACTGTTTTTTTCCCTATATGATTGGCTGTGTTCACCAGGTGGACAGGTCTGTTCAAAATATAAAAACATATCCTTTTTCACTTGGAATATGTAAAAATTTATTTACAGTGGAGGGGTAAAAGGAAAAAAGAAAATGGAATTTATAGGTGGATTGGTTAATAATACATAGGTTTCAACCCAGAAGCAGCATATTTCATACTGAAAAGAGACAGCAGTGAACATTTGGCAGTTTTAATTTACAAATAATTTCTACTTCCTTCCTGCATTATAGAGAAATTCCTAAGTTACCACAGATAAATTCTTAATTTACCAGAAAGTCTGGAAAGAGGTGGCTGGAGTCAACATTAAAGGAACATTACTGAAAACCAATGTTTGCTAGTTTACAGTGCATGAAAATAATCTTGCGTGATGGACTGTGACCACTTTGGAGAGCTATTTAATTTACATTTGCTGAATTGGAATGTTTGCCACCAAAAAGAAAGAGGCGTTTAAACTAGCAACAAGAGTGAACATTTCAAAAGTTTGTATAAATACAGGGATCTGGCACTCCCTGCCTTCCTGGACTCCACAATACACCACTGCCCATAGCACCTGCTGCCACTCCATGGTCTCCAGCAGCTCTCTAGCAATGTCTGTCAGCCCACCTGGGGCCTCTGTCAGCTGTCCCATGGCTTCTGTGGAACTGCCAGCTCTCTGAGTTGCTCTAAGCTTGATCTGCCAGCCCTCTGACCTGCTCTGTCAGTCCTCCATTGACCTGTTCAATGCCTCCCCTGGCTCTCCTACGGATTCTACTGACCTCTGTTGGCTCTGTCTTATAGCCACCACTGTACTGACCATGCTTCCTAGTGTGTCTACAGTACTGCTCTCTCTGCACTCCTTACTTGGTATTCCCACCTTTCCTCACTTAATGGCCTACATGGCCTGGGGTTACAATGACATCTTGAACTGCCAGGATTGCTTTCATTAAGCAATGTAATCGTTTAACATCACGTTTTATGACCGTATTGCTTAGCAACAGCAATCCTGATCCCAACTGCTGTTGTAACCCAAGAACTACCTGAATTGCATAGGGACAGGTAAACTATCACATAGTGTATATTTTTATGTTCTATGACTTGGATCTAAAAAAAAAAGGATAGGATCAAGCTTTTGTGTAAAAAAAAGTCCAAAATACTCCATTCCCCCCACCCAGTTTTTGTTATTTATGCTGTTGTTTTCTTAGTGTTCTGAGAAACAATCCTATGAGACAGATTAGATTGAAAGATAATGACTGGCTCAAAATCATTCAATTACTTTTATGGCTAAGTAGAGATTTGAAACTGAATGTCTCAGGTGGACTCCAGCATTCTATTTACTATAGCCCATCTGGACTTAAATATCACCGTTACTGTTTAATTCAGTAATCCATTTTTCAGTTAATAGAACCAACCTAACCCCTCCTATGCCTTTTGTTATAAAAGGATATGGTTGGCTCTACCATTGGAATTTTGCTTTTATTTACCTGTTAAATTTATATCCCACCTTTCATACAACTCAATGTTTAGACAGCACTGCCTCTTCCTATTTTCACCAATAACAAACTTATAAAGGTATATTGGGCTGAAAGAGATTGACTGCCCAAAGTCACCCAATCAACTGATGAAACTGAGACTAGGACTAAGTTTTCCCATTCATACCCAATACTCTCTCTACTATACCATACTGGTTTCCTACAAGTGGCTAGTTACAGGTAGTCCTTGACTTATGACCACAATTGAGCCCAAAATTTCCATTGCTAAGTGAGACTGTTGTTAAATGAATTTTGCTCATTTTATGACTCTCCTTGCCACAATTGTTAAGTGAATCACTGCAGTTGTTAAATTAGTCACATGGTTGTTAAATAAATCTGGCTACCCCGTTGACATTGCTTGTCAGAAAATCACTAAAAGTGATCACATGATCCCAGGACACTGCAACAATCATAAATGTGAGCCAGTTGCAAAGCATCCAAATTTTGATCACATAACCATGGGGCTGCTGCAATGGTTGTACGTGTGAAAATGGTCACAAATAACTTTTTTTCAGTATTGTTGTAACTTCAAATGGTCACTAAATAACAATAACAAAAGCATTTAGACTTATATACCATTTCACTGTGCTTTACAGCTCTAAGTGGTTTACAAAGTCAGCATATTGCTCCCAACAAGCTGGGTCCTCATTTTACCAACCTTGGAAGGATGGAAGGATGGAAGGCTGAGTCAACCTTGAGCCGGTGAGAATAGAACTGCTGGCAGTTGGCAGAATTAGCCTGCAATACTGCATTCTAACCACTGCGCCACCACAATGAATGGTTGTAAGTGTAAATGCCACGCTATATTATGCTTGCCTCTGAAAGCATTTGTTGTTATTGTTTATTTTAACCGGGCAACTATGGAATTAAGTTTTCATAGTTCAATAACTGCTGTGTTGCTTAGATTCTTTGTAAATAAGAGTAATTCACTGGCGGCATAAAAACAGTTTCTTCTTGGTTTGATTTGAGAATAAAAATTGTGGGGTTTTTAAATGTAATATAATTTTATATACGATAGACTTCATTTTGAGATTTTACATTGATATTCTTTATTTTGTTTAAAAATAAAATATTTTTATTTAAGCATTTATGTAAACCAGTCCCCAAAATCTGTAAATCCAGGTACTTTAAATCTCCTGTAATTTCAGTCACAAAGGAGACCGAGCAGAAACAGCTTCTAAGCTCTCAGTTTCAATGAATTTCTATATTATTAAAAGAGCAGGTAACCAGTCAAACAGGTTCTTAGCCACATCCAGTTCTCTTGTTGAATTTTCACTGTCGGATAGTAATGAATAATGTACATAGTAGTATCACTTTACATCCCAGCTGAGTAGCAATATAACACAATATGACTGAAAAATTCAACAACAAAGCAAATAAGTACAGCTGATCATTGGAACATACTTAATCTCAGCCTTAGCTGAAGGGTCTGTAGAATCAAGAGTGATATTAAGTGTGCTTGTTTAAAGAAGAACTTGCACCATGAAAAAAAAACTTGTTTTCCTACCTGTTGAAGCATCTCTTCTGTAGCATTAAGCTTCAGCTGGTGCCCTTCAAGGCAAACTTCTAAGTCTCGGATTTTTTCTCCTTGGGCTTCAACTTGGTCTGTGAGAACACTCACCTGTAATTTAAGGATAAGGATGATGCCGACTGTATCAGTAGCAGCAACAGTGCAAAAGTAACATCATAAAAATAATAACACTTTCAGCAATCGGATCTCTTGTTTTTGAACACAATCTTATTATATAAAGTTTTCCAGTTAATTTCGTGTCTGAGGAAGGATTTGAATCCACCTCCCCACAGGCCTAGATCTATAAATTGTCTTCCCTGTCACATGCCTCTTAACCCTTCCTGCAAATATTACAAACTGATTAACAGTTTAGCTATTTTCAAAAACAATTTAATTTTCACCTTAAAAGTCACTACAATGTAGTGACCAACAGAATGAAATGAACCAACAGAATTTTTAATTAATTAAAAAACAAAGGAAAAATGATCTATTAAAAATTGACCTGAAGACCATGCAATAATATTTACATTAAACACTCCTATGAAGGAAAAAGCCTTTGTAGAAACCCTGTTAATATTTTAAGCAGGCATTGAGCAAGTAAAGTCCTTTCAGCTTTTGCCAATTTCCCCCTTAGAAGCAGGAAAAACACAAAGCAAAAAACCTTTCAGGAAGCTAACCAATAACCGTTCTTCTTACAAGAAAAGCTCACCTATCAAATAAGGCCTCTCTAACTTACATAACGCAGTACACAAAAGACATGTCCTAGTACTGTCAGTGTGCTAGTTCTCACCAGTTCAAAGTATACAAGCTTGAACACGAATGGAGAATTTATGCAATGAAATTGTCACAAAAGAGAGAATTATTATTACTGAGATTTATAGAAAAACATTAAGAAAAAACTCCATACTAAAAGAAATTAGGAAATACAAATACAAACATACAAACCTACATACATATATACAGTACATACATATATATAATATATATGCAGCTTTTGTAATCCATCTGAAAATGTGGTTTATAAATATGATTATAATTATCATATGATAAAAAGGGATTTGCACCATTCACATTTCTTTTATGTTCATAAAACTTAAAATTTGGGATAAATTGATTGAAGAGCTTCATGGATTTACTATCTCCTTCCTTCTTTTCGACAGGGTTGGTATTAATAAAGGAACTATTGCAGAATGTGGGATCAATGACATACTTTTGTAATAATACATAATTATACGTTTTCCAAAATAACATAGATTTAAGAAGAATGTTGTTGACTGTGAATGTGAATGCCAACATGGTTACAGATTCTTTTCATAAACAGTATCCTCTCAGTTTAGGATTTTTCCCATTAGTGTCCTTCAGCCTTCTTTAGCTTTACCTGACCATCACTAAGACAAGGTAAAGCCTATCCTCATTGTTATCATATTGACACAACAATGCCCGTACAACTCTAAAATATAATATATCTTGCTTTGTGTCACTTGTGGAAATCCTGCTTTTGGTCTGAAAGAATATGG
The DNA here is from genome assembly GCA_023053685.1 of Diadophis punctatus similis. Taxonomy (NCBI): domain Eukaryota; kingdom Metazoa; phylum Chordata; class Lepidosauria; order Squamata; family Dipsadidae; genus Diadophis; species Diadophis punctatus. The sequence continues at coordinate 241,490,629 of JALIGW010000001.1, forward strand.
ACTTTAAAAATTTTCAGTTGCAATCAGAATACCATCTTTTTATTACTACATGTATTGTACTATATGTACAAAAATTCAGTCATTTCAGAACCGGTGAGTAAAAATGCTGCAATCGATTTTATGGGAATGAAAATATTTCTAATAAGACCCCTAATTAATAATAATTAGAGCCATTATAAAATCTCTTGCATTAGCTTAATGGTGTAAGCTATTGCAAAATAATTGAATCAATTATTACTTGCTGCGCAAATGTACTTTTGCAAATAATGTCATATTTCTACATGATGCCCTATTAAGGCAATGCCTCATAAAAGAAGCATTAATGACTTGCACCTGCTTTTCTGAATGCGAAATAGATACTAGAGCAGGAAATAGATATACAGCTCACAAAAATTATTCTAATTACATCATCATCTTCAATTAACTATCATGAACATTTAAGGCCAATGGAAGGATAAATGACCATGGTCATGAAAATAATAGGCTTTGTTTCAAGATTACCTTGTGGCGTAGTTTAAGAAGTGCAGTTCTATCATGGAAGATACACACTCCAAGAGGCAAATATATTACCATATAGATCTGGCCTTTTGTTTTTCTTTCGGATAATGTTCTAGTTATTAACATGAATCTTGAGGGAGATTGGCAGTCTAGAAACATGACATTGAATGAATGAATGAATGAATGAATGAATGAATGAATGAATGAAGATAGATAGATAGATAGATAGATAGATAGATAGATAGATAGATAGAAAGAAAGAAAGAAAGAAAGAAAGAAAGAAAGAAAGAAAGAAAGAAAGAAAGAAAGACCTTTATACTTTTTGGAGAAAATTAAAAGAATACTATAGCTTAATTCTCAAGTTTGGAAACAACTGTATAAATCTTTTTCAAGACAGAAAATGAAAATGTTTTCTTTTCTGACCTTTAAAGCCCTTAATGACATAGCTTCAGGTGATCTGATGAACTGCCCTATCCCACTAGGACAAGCCCATCTTAGTTATGCAGACAGAGAGGGCCTATTTTGGACTTTGTTGGTAAAAGAACTCTGGGGGAAGGATAAATCACTACATAGCTTCTGTCTACAACACAGTTCTTTCAGCAGTTCCAAGTAGACTCAATCCCCATTTGCATTCTGATACAGGTGACCCTGAGAGCACAGATGGACTCAAGAGCTCAGACTCAAAAGCTCAGACCAAGTGGCGTCAAGAGCTCTCAGGGAGAGTGCTAACAATCATATGACTGCAAAGAAATATAATCCTTCCATCCTCCCCCCAGCCCTGTCAGAACTAATCCTTCCGTTGGCCCCACCATTTTGCTAGAACCAATGAAGCTTCTTGGATGAGAAGAGAAACGTCTTCCTCAAGGGAAAAAACAACAACAGTCCAATTGCCTTTTGAAAACGCACTTTGAGACAACTCTATCAGGATCCAGAAGAAGAGCCTTCTCTGCTTCATCACCTGCCTTTTGGAACATCTTACCTTCTAAGATGTCCTCACCCTCCTCTCCTTCCCCAAGAACCTGAAGACCTGGCTCTGCTGGTTGGCTTGGGGACCAAATGTGGGAGTTCCACACTGGAGATGGCTTCTGGATTGATGGCAGACTCCACTCCGCCCACCCACCCCCAGCTCTCTACTCTTCACCTTTCCATCTTTTTGGTTATTATATTGATGTATTCTCATTGTATTCTTTTTCATTGTTTATTTTATTCTTCTATTATTTTACTTCTGTTTACACTCTTCATTTATTCCTTTTTTTGTTGTTGTAAGCCACCTAGAGTAGCCCCAGAGTAAGATAGGTGGGAAATAAACTTAACAAACAAACAAGGAAAAACAAATGAAGGAAAACACATAGCACCCTAATTGGTGCTTTTTGTTTGTATGTTTGCTTGTTTTATACTGTAGTTGCTTGATAAGGCTTGTTTTCCTATTTGATGGGAAAAGAAATTAGCATTGACCTGACCTAGGGCACATGTTCTTGGCAGTCATAAAAAGAAGAGTCTCATGTTAATATGAGACAAACAAGCAAAAAACAGACAACCAAGACATTGCCAAGGAATTCAAGAGACCAGGCATAGTGAAGGATATTGAACTTTTCAATAGATTCCATAAACGGTTTTCATAAATCATTCCAGGACTTTATTGAAAGTCAAGGCCCAGTAGATGGCTGGATTTGATGGTTTGTGTGTTTGCTTATTTTCCATTACTGCTTTGTACAATGCCACGGGAGTATCTTGGGAAGAATGCTCCTAGGACTGGCATGAGAAACAGCCATTCATTTCCTAGGGTTGATAACAAACCAACACAAGCAATGAAATCATTTTGCTAAATGGACAATCCAGCCAGGTCATTTGCCTCTCACAGCCTTGTAACTATAGTGTGGTAGACTAATCCACCATTATAGCAGAAATCCAGCAGACAGAAAACGGAAGTTCTCATTTATTGCTCCTTTAGCAATGATTAGCTTAGGCAAGATGAATCAGTATGGAAGCTTTTAATGTAGGAAACTGATTTTACACAAGGACACAAAAGACTGCACTGATAACAGAACTTACATTGACTTGTACATGTGTATGCCTCTTAAAGTTATTTTAAGTTGCTCTAAAAAGAATGAAGTGGTTTAATCATTCTACAAGCCTCAACTTCTTTCATATGTAGCAGCTAGGTGATTCATCGTCTGTAAAAAGCAGGACATACTGTATCTGAAGAAAATGAATATGAAATTATTTTTGACGCCACCATGACTATTAAATGAATCAATGTATTTCATACTTTTTAACAAGAGGTGGCTGCATCTAGCTGATCTTGGCTAATCTCGAAAAAGCAGGAGTGGATCTGGTCAGTACCTGGATGGGAAAAAATTGGGAAATCCCAGGGTTGGAGGAAATTGGAAAGTTTTAAAAAGTTCTAGAAGAAGCAGTGGTAAATTACTTCAAAATTATTGTCAAGAAAATCCCATGGCTGTATCTCTATAGTTACTAGGAGGAAGACTTTGTTATGGCATCATCAATGCAAGGTTATGTAAATTTCATACCTGCAATATGAGAGATTCTTTATCACCTTCTAATCTTGTCAGACGTTCTTGATACGTCTCATTACTGGTAGAAGGATGATGATTCACCTGGGACTGAAAAGAAAAACAAGTTTAGAACACAAGTAACAGAAACATAATTATTATATGTAATTAATCTAGTTATTCCATTTTTAATGAATGCAATTATTGTGTAAAGCTAGAGCTTCCCATTAGTAGAAACTAGAGAGAAAGTGGTGCAGAAAGGATGCAACAAGGTTTTCTTTGTGTGTGTGTGCAGTTGTTCTATCTTATTCACAGGATATTATATAGGATCCAAATAAGTAAACATCAGACTAGACTAGCCATAGGAAGGACATGGAGAAAAGCTGTGTGAATACAGTTAAAACAAGCTCAGGTCATTCTTAAGATTTAGCTGTTGATGGAACACCCAAGCCAAAAAATAACTCATGCCTGAACCAGAGGGTTGTTAGTTACACCTTTCAGTAAAAAAGATTAACTTGCTTTAAAATAAGCCTGGAATGGGTGGGAACAAAGAATACAAGGTGTGTCCTGGTTAATGAAAGGAAGTTTGAATCATCACATTTCTCTATCAAAACACAGGCAAACTTAAGCAAAATATAGTTATTAGGAGTACTTTTGTTATTCTATCTGCTATTATCAACTTAGTTGCCGTGAACAGAGGTAGGAATAATGGTCATTAATTTACAGGTAGTCCTCGAGCCCAAAATTTCAATTGCTAAGTGGGGCATCTGTTAAGTGAGTTTTGCCCCATTTTACGACTTTTGTTGCCACAGTTGTTAAGCAAATCACTCAGTTGTTAAATTGGTAACACGGTTGGTTAAGTGAATCTGGATTCCCCATTGACTTTGCTCGTCAGAAAGTCGCCAAAGGGGATCACATGACCCCAGGACACTGCAACCGTCATAGGTATGAGTCAGTTGCCAGGCACCTGAATTTTGATGACATGACCATTAGAATGCTGTGATAGTTGTAAGTGTGAAAAACGGTCATAAGTCACTTTTTTCAGGGATGTTGTAACTTTGAACAGTCATTAAATGAACTGTTGCAAGTCGAGGACTAGCTCTATTGCCCTCCAGCTTCTAGATAGTGGATCTAACTGGGATACAAAATGCCAAGATGTCAAGTTCAGCAACTTCCCCTAAGCTAGCAATGGAGCAAATGGAGGCATGTTATTCTGCAGAAGTTCTCAAATCAGTATAATAAAAAACATCTCCAGTTCCTGATCTATTTTACAGTTGTCATATGAATACTGACTTCTTCTTCCAGAACAAAACAGAATTCATAAAGAAATCCTTAGTTAAAGTTCCTGAGTGAAACAAATTATATGTGTCCAAGTAGCCACTACAGAGGTGGGTTCCTCCCAGTTTGGACCGGTTCTATGGAATCGGTAGTAACTTGGGGGCCTGAGTCGCTGCCTGCCACGCCCCCGAGCTGGTTCTCTTGGTGGCGCCATAGGTGCCACCATCTTGTTTTTTGTACTTTTTTAAGTACTGTGCATGCTCGTGCAAAGCATATGTGGGGTGCGCGATGCACGTGCCCGAGCAAACTGGCAGCGGGAGAAACCAGAACCCACCCCTGAGCCACTATATCCAAGTTCCTCCATGACATTCTGAAATTATATTTGCACTAGAAAACTACAGCTCCATGGAAAAAGCCCATCTTACTCCAGCATTTTATTTTACACATTGGCCTCTGGGGTAGTCACAAACAGAAGACGTCCTCTTCTCCCAATACTGTTTCCTGTATAGTTGGATGTCTGTACTCTGCAATCTGGTGGTAATCTTGAATTTCAAGAGTAATAGACTTTGAAAGCTCCATCCTGTCTTAATTTATCCTGCATCCTTTTAAAGCCATTGAATTTAAAAGATACCATCAGGACCTATGATAACTAATTCCACAGATTTGTTATATGCTATGTGAAGAAGTGCTTTCTTTTTACTTATCCTAAAACTCCTTCAAATCAGGTTTATTTATTGCATGGTTCCTGATAAAATTTCTTCATGCCCATGTTCCCTCAGTCTCTCTTTTTCCAAACTAAAGGTGTAATTCTTTCCAAACATGATGAACAGATCACTATACAATTTTTCAGATGCAGCCTTTCCATAGATTTATGTAGTGGTATTACAATACCATGGTTTGATTTTCAATCCTTTAAAAAAAATTCATTCAGTCTTCACAAGCTTCACAAATAGCATTGGGAACAGGCAAAAGCATCTGTGCACACTCACTTGAAAGTAGAGTCTATGAAAATCCAAACATCTTACTATCAAGAAAAATGCTCTATAATGTTTTCCAACTTCTAATTTCAAGTCAGCTAGAAGCTTGACTACATGTTGAGCTTCATAATAAATCAGAAAAATCCTAATTAGCCAAGCCTAAGACATTAAAAACCAAATTCTTTATAATGAACAGGCACATGCAGTAACTGGAAAAACAGGTGCATTTTGAATGCTGCAATACATTTTCCCTAGCTCATTTTGTTCTGGGGAAAAAAATTCATTCTGCATTAAGCCATAAATAGATAAAAGTATTACTTCCTACTCTCATTTAAGCTTCAAAATATCCCAGACTGAAACTACATTAGCTAACATCCACATGAGATGAAGTAATCAGGGAGAGAAACATCAGCTCTGCCAAAGCATCAGCTACTACCGGCTTTAATAAAAATAGACAAACATAGTCCAGACAAGTTCATCTATTAAGTAAACAGCTGCTCTGTTTCAGTCTTAAAAGTATGCAAGGATCTATAGCTAATGACAAGGTAAAAGATAGAAGCACACCCCAAAGGTGTATGTGTGTGGATGAAGCTTGAAGCAAACAGTCATGATTATACAAGAAAAATATCTTATGGCCAATCAACTTAAGATAATTATGAAATTTTTGCAGCATCTGGTTGTTACATGTTCATGTTTTAAAGTGATGGTAACTGCTTACTGGTTATATTTAAAAGAATGTTATTTTCTTAGAGTAGATATCTTCTTTGAGCTACACATTGTTCCAAGCTAACTCAAAATCTTTCCCAGAGGATTACAGAGTTGCAGGAAGCTCAGAAGAGAGGGAAAACAGCTGGAACTGTCATTCCAGGCTTGAATTGGAATAAGGGTTACATCAGAAGAAAATGTAGAATGGAGATATCTCATATCAATCCAACTCCAGAGACCTCTATGATTATTTGGAGATCTAGTGATGTCAGTTTTCTTCATACATAGAATGCCGAATATCTGCTATACTGTCTAAAATATTGGTACATGGAGCTTTCAGTCTGACAGCCATGTCTTCCTCTCTAAGTTGCTTAATGGTAAAGTCCTTCAAAGGGCCTCTGAAATATTGAGAGAGCATATATATATATATCCCTTCTATTAACTTTATGAGATATCTTAGGATGAGAGAAATGGTCATGCTGTGCACTTGATGGTTGAACTTCAGAATCTGAACCAAAATCCACTCAGGACTGGTCCAACGCTAACCATAATATCTCACTGGCTATTCTCCTTGATAACATTATTCCCACACACTGATACATTGAAGCAGTATTCCATGCCCTAGGACGAAGGTTGGTGAACTTTTTGGCACCGAGTGCCGAAACGGGAGTGTGTGTGCATGAGCGAGTGAGTGCCGGAAACCGGAAGAGCAGTTCCCCGGCATGCATGCCGGGAAGCTGAGCTTCCGGTTTCTGGCATGTGCGCCAGTCACGTAGTCTTCCAGTTTCTGACACGAATGCGCACACGAAGACTAGCTGGCCAGCGCGTATGCGTGGGCTGGAACCCAGAAGAGCAATGGGCGATGGCTGGCGTGCCCGGAGAGATGGCTCTGCGTGCCACTTCCGGCACACGTGCCATAGATTCGCCATCACTGCCCTAGGATATCGCATTCTCAACACAGAGTATGAAAGAATGGATGAAGTTATTTGAGAATAAAAGAGATATTCAGACAGTTAAGAGTATTTAGAAATGGAAGAACAAAGGAAATAAAAAAGGAGTGTCAACATACACAGGGTATGGCAAGAATAAGTTGATGCAGAAGTCATTGACTTCTGAGATGACCAGGCTGAGCCCGAGGGAGTGATCAAATGTGTCATCAGTCATGAGTCCCTTCACGCCCAAAAGACATCTAAGTCCAGCCCATCTTGATTTCCTGTGACTCTTATCTACCACCAATTTGCTTAAGCTGTTAGTAATTCAGATTCTTGTAAAGAGCTTAAGCTTGCAATAAATCTTTATACTCATTTGAACTGCCTAGTTCTCCTGATTTCCCTGGCCTTTGACAGTAGCCTTCCAATTTCAATCACTGACTATGGCAGGGGCGGGTTCCTAATTTTTTTACTACCACTCTGTGGGCGTGGCTTGCCAGCCATGTGACCGGGTGGGCATGGCTTGCCGACCATGTGACCAGGTGGGCGTGGCTTGCCGGTCATATATTAGTTATTTCAGAGAGATGTTACTAGTATTTTTGCTATTTTATACCTTACATGAAAAGCTTTGCATACAAAGTGCATGTTACACCATGGCAACACAGCAATCTTTATAAGCAGAAAATGCTATAGTTAAAAGACAAGCAAGTCTCATACAACATTTTTGGTTTCAGTCATGGATTCCTTAGACGAAAATATTGAGGACTGTTAAAAGAACAGTATCTTTTAATAGTCCTCAATGTTTTCGTCTAAAGAATAACAGTATAAAACTCTATAAAATTAACAGTATAAAAGGTTAAGCTTTCGGAAAACTCCCACTTTGGGAAGCTTTAGGCAAAAGCGAAGGAAAAGTGTCAAATGCGAGCTTCTTATTATTTTCAAGCGAAGGGATGGGGAAAGACTTAATTGTTAGGTTTCTGGGCATGCGCAGAAGAAATTTTTTAATTTTTTTTTTTAAAAAATGTTTTTTAAAAATGGCGGCACCCAGGCACCGGCAACCGACTGCACCGGTACTGTGACGTCACCAGCGGGCCGCTACCGGTGCTATAGAGTGGACCGCACTGGTAGGAACCCACCACTGGACTATGGTAATAATAAATGATAATGGGAAATTATCACTAGGGTGGAGAACATATACATAGCAACTGATTTGATAATACACCAGTAACCTTGTTCACGAGTATATACAAAACTCATGATCAGGAAGGAACCTTCCAAAATGTTCTATAAATTGGGGCTGCCCTGGAATCTAATGCATTGACATACAATGGAGCAATTCCACGTAGCTAATTTTTAAAAATGTGTTTAATTAACTTATCTGCTACACTTTCAAAAGCTTGTAGATTTCTGCCTCTGTTAAGAATGAAATGCTCAATATACCGGACAGCACCATAGGTCAAAAATAAATATATATATAAAACCTGACAACAAAAAAACTCCAGTACTTGATTAAGGAAAAAATGTCTTTCTCAGATAGGATGAGGAATATTGGATACGGGTTCTAATTTCCAATCAACAGTTCTTTCAAATCGGATCAGAGACTGTTAAAAAAAAGCAAGGTCACAGGAGATGGAAAGAATTATACACATACAGCAACATACCAATATTGTTTATTCATACACTAGTACCACAGTGATTGTTTTCATTATTGTGTTTGTTTGCCATTAACACATTATGTTTTAATGCTATGTGGTTCTTTTGGTTTACTGTTTTTGCTATTGTTTTTCTGTTGTATGCTGCCCAGAATCACACTGTTGGATTTGGGTGGCCCTCTTAGTCCATGCAATAAAATAATAAAACAAATAAAAAAATCTCTGTCTCACAGATTCCCTTTTTGGCTGGTTTTATAGATGACAGCACTTTTTCTTGCAAACCACTACATTATTTTTCAATTTACCATTCCCTTTCTTGTTTTCACTTGATTCATTCTTGCTTAATTCTCTTACAATTAGTTCATTTGCCTTTCAGTTCCTCTCTTTCCCCACCCTTCCTCTGACTCCTTATTATACTTCATTACTTCGTGTAAACACAATATAATTTCAATTCTGCTAGATTTTACTTAGCCCTTCTCCTTCATTCACCTCTGCTGCATCGTTACTTAATTAACTTTTCTTTTGCCTTATTGTGTGGATTATTTATGTATTAGATTTATATCCATCTTTCTTTCTCTTTTTATCTCCATAAAAGAATCGTGTGACATGGACTGGGCTGAGTGAAACTAATTAGCCCACACATTTTTAGTATTTTTTTTTATTTGTTATGCCCTTCAATCTAAGATCTATTTTCCCCAGTAACAGCAACCTTATCAGGCAGAATGTACTGAGAGAATGACTGGCTCAAATCCATTTGGTGAACTTCCACAAGTTCCACTAGAACTTGGGTCTCCTTGCTCCTAGTCCAACATGTTGTCCATTCCATCACACAAACTCTTAAAAATGAGAACCGTCTGTGTTACTTTTCTTTTATCTTGGAAGCAATCTTCTCCTAGATTACAATTGGAACCTATTGACAGGGGTATATATTAGTGTAGTAGGAAGTGTCACTAGAGAAATCAAGAAGAGGATAGGTAGAAGTTATTGATGTTCAGTCAAATTACACTGGCAAAGGATTACTGAGGCTTAAAGAGAGAAGTACAGTCTCACACTTAGGCAAGAAAAACCAAAAGTACACATATAGATTGGGTGAAACCAGGCTTAATAGCAGTAACTGTGAGAGGGATCTTGGAGTCTTAGTGGACAACCAGTTAAATATGTGCTAGCAGTGTGCAGTGGCAGCCAAAAAAGCCAATGCGATCCTAAATTGCATTAACAGAGGGATACAAGCAAGATCATGTGAGGTACTAATACCACTCTATAAAGCCTTAGTAAGACCACACCTAGAATACTGCATCCAGTTTTGGTCACCACACTATAAAAAAGATGTTGAGACACTAGAAAAAGTGCAGAGAAGAGCAACCAGGATAATTAGGGGACTGGAGACTAAAACATATGAAGAATGGTTACAGGAACTGGGCATGGCTAGTCTAGTGAAGAAAAGAACCAGGGAAGACATGATAGCAGTGTTCCAATATTTGAGGGGCTGCCACATAAAGGAAGGAGTCAAGCTATTTTCCAGGGCACCTGAAAGCCAGACAAGGAATAATGGATGGAAACTGATCAAGGAGAGATTCAACCTAGAAATAAGAAGAAATTTTCTGACAGTGAGAACAATCAACCAATGGAACAGCTTCCCTTCGGAAGTTGTGGGAGCTTCATCATTGGAGGCTTTCAAGAAGAGATTGAACTGCCATTTGTCAGGAATGGTGTAGGGCAGTGATGGCGAACCTTTTTTTCCTCGGGTGCCGAAAGAGCGTGCTCACGCGCTATCGCGCATGCGCAAGTGCCCACACCCATAATTCAATCCCTGGAGAGGGTGAAAGTGGCCTCCCCCACCACCCTGGAGGCCCTCCGGAGGCCAGAAACGGCCCGTTTCCCAACTTCTGGTGGGCCTAGTAGGCCCGATTTTCATCCTCCCCAGGCACCAGAGGCTTCCCTGGAGCTTGGGGAGGGTGAAAACGCCCTCCCCCGCCCGCCGGAAGCCGAAAACACCCTCCCAGAGTCTCTGTGCAGGCCGAAAATTAGATGGCCAGAGTGCACATGCACGCTGGAGCTGAGGTGGGGCAATGGCTCGCGTGCTGGCAGATATGGCTCCGCGTGCCACCTGTGGCACGCGTGCCATAGGTTCGCCATCACTGGTGTAGGGTCTCCTGCTTTTGGACGGGGGGGGGGTTGGACTAGATGACCTACAAGATCCCTTCCAACTCTGTTAAATCTGTTACTGAGGCTCGGAATATGCTATGGAAATAGCTTAAGCAGGTAGATTGTTACAATGAAAAAATTTGCAAAATTTGGGGTACTATACACCCTTTAAATAGCCTGTATTTTCCTGCAAATTTTATCCTGCTCTAATAAAACACGCCAGCAACAGTTCTAAGCAAAAATATGTTAGAAAATGGGAGGAGAATTTCTGTTTCTCACACTACTTCAGAATGTACATGGGTCATGCTGGCTGCTCTTTGGCCCTAAATAAGCTAAGGGTCCAGATATGAAGCAGGTTGGCCAGATTTTGCTCAGTACAACTGCTTGTCACTTATGTAAGCAAAGTAATGTTCATATGCAAGATATTGAAAAACGTCAGGTTGAGTTAACTACCCAAGCTATAAAAGGGAGCTGTACCATCAGAACAGCCTGCTTTGCTTTTGTGGTATCATTATCCTTGAATACTTAATAAAATCCATGTGCCCTAAAAGCAACTACTTGTGCAGAAAAGATATAGCAGAACATTGAGATATGTTCAGTGCATTGTGGCATTCTGTTAATGAAAAGTGGCAGACGGAAGCAGAGCAGAGACAAGAGAATGTGGTCATCCAGTTATTTGTTTAGTAGCTCATCATTTTGAAGGCTGTGATCTCGTTTATTAATACACACTCAGATTTGAAAAGAAGTGGGGGCAGGAACAGCTGCCTGAGCTTTTCAGCATATTTCTGATGTCAAGAGAGAGAAAACTGAGATCCAGTTGAATAATGTGTTTGACTTTCTGGGGAGTTCAAAACATTACTCTGAATCATGCCATTATTAATGTAATAAAAATTATATAGAGAGATTTCACAAGAGTTGACTGCATCACATATACAGTCACATATTACCAAGCACACCATTAGCATATTTACCTATAGCACTGATGATTGTCTGCTACTGGGTTTGCTTTATATTTCCCCAAAGAAAGACCTAATAGCTCTAAGCCAGGTGGGAGCAACAGGATTTATCCCAAAAGCCAAATTTCTCCATTCAGTCTCTTCTCCCTTAGACAGAAAGGGTGTCACATTGGGGGCAAGGCTTCCTAAAGAGGCAATTTGGCTTATGTAGGGAAACCATTTTAAGGAGCCCATTCTACAATGGGATATACTGAGGCCCAGAGCTTAATGCATCCCCCAAAGATTTCAAAATACTGTAATTTTTGATGTAACAAAAAGACAAACTCATTAAATGCACAGCTAATGGATAAACATGCTATATTTCATTTAAATGTAAATGACAATAAACTCAACTGAATATTTATCTTTGACTCATCCTTTATTTTTTTTGGGGGGGAGGGGAGATAACCCATAATAAAGGGTGGCTCTCAGCTTCCTCAAAAGTTATTTATTACTGCTCTACAAGAATTATTCTGTTGCCTCACATGTCTCTCGAAATGGGTGAAGCCTCAGCCACCTAGAGTTTCCCCCAGGTGAGATGAACAACATATAAGTTGAATAAATAAATAAATAAAAATAATTTGCAGGCACTCCCTAATGAAAACATTGTAGAGTATGGAATCTTAAAATAACAAAATCAGTAGCATATAAGGAAAACCATTATAAAATGTTTTACCGCTGGTATTTGGCCCCAACAAGATTGGCTAAAATATATTCAAACTTAAATCCGGCATGCTGGAAATGTAAAAAAGAGCAAGGCACCTTCTTTCATATGTGGTGGTTGTGCCCCGAAGCGAAAAAGTACTGAATTAAAATACATAAATGGCTGCAAGACATAACAGAAACGGTAGAATATGTTCCCGAACTTTTCTTATTAGGCATAATCAAGAGACAACACCCCAAAAACATTAAATATCTAATACTACCGTGTTTCCCCGAAAATAAGACATGTCCCGAAACTAAGCCCCACAGGGCTTTTTCGGGACATGCCTTTAAATAAGCCCCCCCCCGAAAATAAGCCCCCCACTACTTCCGGGGGAAAGGGGGGGGACATGCCGGGAGCCGCTCTTTTTGCGGCGGCACTCTTTTGGCCCCGAAAGAGAGAGAGAGAGATCTCTCAAGAAGTTTCCCTGCAAAGACCTGCTGAAAAGAGAAGCCGCGAACTTCCAGACGCTGGTAAAGTGAGCGCCTCGCAGCCCGGCCCTCCCCTGCATTCCCCCCCAAATTGATTATCTTACCAGCGTCTAGAAGTTCGTGGCTTCTCTTTTCAGCAGGTCTTTGCAGGGAAACTCCTTCAATGTAAAGGAGAAGTTCTCGCGAGTGCAACCAATTAACAACTTTTCGCACTCGCGAGAACTTCTCCTTTACATTGAAGGAGTTTCCCTGCAAAGACCTGCTGAAAAGAGAAGCCACGAACTTCCAGACGCTGGTAAGATAATCAATTTGGGGGGGAATGCAGGGGAGGGCCGGGCTGCGAGGTGCTCACTTTACCAGCGTCTGGAAGTTCGCGGCTTCCCTGTCACCGCCTTCCTCACTCACGTCGTGCCCCGCCCCATCCCCCGCCCGGTGGTCAAAGTCCTTCAAAGCATTTTAAAGGGATCCGTTTTGCCTGCCATGAAGGGAACCAATGTTCCCCGAAGAAAAGGAGGCAAGCATTGGTTCCCTTCATGGCAGGCAAAACGGATCCCTTTAAAATGCTTCGATGGACTTTGAAGCATTTTGAAGGGACACCCTCCTACCTCGATCGCGTTCTTCGATCTTCTCTCCACGGCAGCCCATTCTGAAAGAGAACGCCTCACGAGTTGGAGAACTTTGAAAGCCTCGCAAGGCGTTCTCTTTCAGAATGGGCTGCCGTGGAGGGAAACCCCAGAGCTGTCAAACTCCAGTAAGTGGTGCGTTTTGCGGTTCTGCGGAGTTTGGAGCTTTGGGGCGAAGGATGGGGCGGGGCAGCGAGCGAGCGACCGAGGTGGCGGCAGAAGGGGCAGCAGAAGAGCGCGGAGCCCAAGAGCGGGTCAGCAGGAGCCCCGAGTAGAAAGCGCCGGCTGCTGTGCCCAGGCGGAACGGCTCCCCCTTGAGTTCGGAGCCCAGCGAAAAGCACTTGAGACCCACCGGGGCGGCACTCAGCGCGCAGGCAAGCAGGAGGTAGCTGGAGAGCGCGGCGCAGGCTCCACGGACACTCCACTTCATCCTCCGCGTCTCCTCCGCTGCCTGCGCCTCCTCCTCCCTGCCTCGCCTCCTCCGCCTCCCTTCTGTCCTCCTCCTCCCGTGTCCTCCTCGCCGTCATCGGCCCTTGCCGGGGAGGCGGCCGCCACGTGTTGCGGGAACATAATGCTGGGGATGGCAGTGGCGAGAAGGGAGAGTCCCAAATGCGCCGCCACCGGTGCCGCCGTTGCTCTGGCTGCTACCGGCACAGCGGCCGCCGCTGTCACCGCTGCTTCCTCTCTGCAGGCAGCCGGCAAGAACGGCTCACGCACCAGCTTTTTCCTCCCCGCCCTGCTTCCTCCTGCTCTCTCTTATTGAAGCGGCTGCTGCGGCTGCTGCTCTCTTGCTCGCCGCCGCCGCTACTGCTGGGAGCCAATGAATTATTGATGGCAGCAAGTTCGAGGCAAAAGAGGAGCTTAGCTTAGTCGGGAGGATCTCTGTGCTTCTTTGTAATAACGGGTGTTGACTCCTGCGTTTTAAAGCCACCTCTTGCCAGTCGCCCTTTGGCACGGCTGGCGCACAGAGATCCTCCTGACTAAGCTAAGCCCCTCTTTTGCCTCGAACTTGCTGCCATCAATAATTCATCGGCTCCCAGCAGTAGCGGCGGCGGCGAGCAAGAGAGCAGCAGCCGCAGCAGCCGCTTCAATAAGAGAGAGCAGGAGGAAGCAGGGCGGGGAGGAAAAAGCTGGTGCGTGAGCCGTGCTTGCCGGCTGCCTGCAGAGAGGAAGCAGCGGTGACAGCGGCGGCCGCTGTGCCGGTAGCAGCCAGAGCAACGGCGGCACCGGTGGCGGCGCATTTGGGACTCTCCCTTCTCGCCACTGCCATCCCCAGCATTATGTTCCTGCAACACGTGGCGGCTGCCTCCCCGGCAAGGGCCGATGACGGCGAGGAGGACACGGGAGGAGGAGGACAGAAGGGAGGCGGAGGAGGCGAGGCAGGGAGGAGGAGGCGCAGGCAGCGGAGGAGACGCGGAGGATGAAGTGGGAGCCTGCGCCGCGCTCTCCAGCTACCTCCTGCTTGCCTGCGCGCTGAGCGCCGCCCCGGTGGGTCTCAAGTGCTTTTCGCTGGGCTCCGAACTCAAGGGGGAGCCGTTCCGCCTGGGCACAGCGGCCAGCGCTTTCTACTCGGGGCTCCTGCTGACCGCTGGGATCTCGCTCTTGGGCTCCGCGCTCTTCTGCTGCCCCTTCTGCCGCCACCTCGGTCGCTCGCTCGCCGCCCCGCCCCATCCTTCACCCCAAAGCTCCAAACTCCGCAGAACCGCGAAACGCACCACTTACTGGAGTTTGACAGCTCTGGGGTTTCCCTCGGCTAGGGGAAAAAATCTTGCATAGTGCAGAAACTCTTCTCGCTTCGAGAACTTGCTAATTCTCGCGAAAAGAGTTTCTGCACTATGCAAGATTTTTTTCCCCCTAAACAGATTAGCCGAGAGACCACGGAGCTGCCGAACTTCAGTAAGTGGTGCGTCGCGGCCTGCCTGCACCCCAAAAATAATAAGCCATCCCCCGAAAATAAGGCCAGGGGCATTTTTTGGGGGTCAAAAAAATATAAGCCCCTGTCTTATTTTCGGGGAAACACGGTACATATTACGACAGCGGCCAGGATTGTATACGCCCAATGTTGGAAGGACCCCAAAACACAGTCGGAGAGTATAATAATAAAGAAGATATATGACTGTGCCGAAATGGATAAACTAACCATTGAACTAAAAGGACAAAAAGACTCGGAATACTATGATATATGGACAAAATGGTATAATTGGACAAAAAAAAGGAAATTGAAGAGACAATGTGGGACGAAGACGCAAGAATAGACAACATGGAAAATTGATGTATAATCTTTATAAATACAATAATAATATGTATATATGGTTGTAGATCTGCTTAGAAATGTTATGATATTTGAAATGTTAAAATCAATAAAAATATTTGAAGAAAAAAGAAAACATTGTAGAGTATAAGCTGCATCTTTTTTAACCAGTGGAACAAAGTTATGGGAAGTACCTCAATCATCAGCTTGCTAATCATCAGCTCACCTATCCAACATTTTCCCCCTTGGTTTGAGCTACATTCAGAGAACTAGCTGTGCACAGCAAAATCATTCTCCACGTGGGGAGACCCCTGTTGATACAGCTTTATGTTGACTCACTGTGGATGCATAAAGATGTGGAATGTTGTTTTCAGCATGTCACTGGCAGCCTAAGTTGAAGTGAGAATCATAGTTTATCATAGATAAATATGATCCTGTTTTCAAATAGAAAGAAATACTTGGTGATACTGCACAATGTGTCCCACCAGTGAAGTGAAGATGGATCCTAGAAAAAGGTCTTGGTTGATGGCCTTGAAGGACAGGAGAAAGAGTCACCATCAAGGCAATGGTCAGTTAAGCAAGGCTTGAGCCTGGGCCAAGAAATTAACTTGAGAAACTTGTCCCAGGGCAAGTTCACAGGAAGTGGGTGCAGGGGGAGAAGAATGTTCAGACTTGCAAGATTCTGTTATCATAGCTGTTACGATAAAAGTAGTTCTGACCCTATAGGGAATTGGCTTCTTAATCTAGTCTATCTTGTAGGGCTGATAATGACACATACCACCTCTATGATTCTATGTAAGCTGACCTTTTATAGCCTAGAGTTATATACAAAACAGACAATTATGGTTCTTTTAGCACATCATGGTTTTAAAAACCCAAGCCTGACAATATGTTAACCAAGGCTTATTCTGGACTGATCCATTGCTTTGACTTAGTAGATTTTATGCTTTGATAAACATACAGAAAGAAGAAAGTGCCTGATAAAAGTAATGCAACACAAAGCAAAATAAGGAAGTGGCTAATTTGCATCACATGTGATCTTTTTAAGGTGGACAAACATGCGTTAAGTAATGCCCTTTTTTTCTTACTAACTCTTTTTTAGCATAATTACTTTGCTATGCTTCTCTTGTGAAAGAAACAAATCACTATTTGACTCCTGTCACTTGACCTTTCCATAGGTTGGTATACAAAGGCACTTTCTGACATTAGTTTTCAAACTAATTTTGGAACGCTTTCAGGAAAATATTGCATTTTTTTCTGGGCATTGGTTTGATGATATATATGAAATCTTACATAATCTTTTCGTTCCAGTAAAGCAGATTTATGGATTTTAATCTATTTCATCCATTAATCTATTTCATCCATTGAATATGTGAATGGTTTTAGATTATGTATTTCAGTTCATTCTTATAACGAACTTGTACTCTTGCAACTTCAGAACTGAAATCACATTTGAATCCCCCTCCCCCAGCCCAAGACTTCCTTCTCTTTGACATTAGAGCCCGCTTTGGCAAATGCCACTGAGGACGGATAGAAGACCAGCTCAATTCCTTTTCTCTCTCCCACCCTGGACCGGAGGAAGTAGAGCTTTTATTACCAGCCATAGAGCATCGGTTTACCACCACAGCTGGTGTCCAAGCATGCAGCACCAATGTAATCATGTGGCATTAAAAAAACATCCGTGTAGAAAGAATTTTCAACAAAAGTAAGATTACTTATCAAAGGAGCTTCTGAAATTTCATGCAAATCGTATTGTTTTTGCTCTGGAAGGAATAACAGAATAACAGAGTTGGAAGGGACCTTGGAGGTCTTCTAGTCCAACCCCCTGCTTAGGCAGAAAGCCCTATACCAGTGATGGCGAACCTTTTTTTCCTCGGGTGCCAAAAGTGCATGCGCGTCCGCTATTGCACAAGTGCGAGTGCCCATACCCATAATTCAATGCCTGGGGAGGGCGAAAACGCCCTCCCACTCCCCCACGGAGGCTCTCTGGAGGCCGGAAATGGCCCATTTCCCAACTTCTGGTGGGCCCGGTAGGCCCATTTTTCACCCTCCCCAGGCTCCAGAGGCTTCCCTGGAGCCTGGGGAAGGCAAAAACCCCCTCCCCCGTCCCCCGGAGGCTCTCTGGAAGCCGAAAACACCTTCCCAGAGCCTCTGTGCGAGCCAAAAATCAGCTGGCTGGCACGCACATGCGCGCTGGAGCTGAGCTAGGCAATGGCTTGCGTGCCGGCAGATATGTCTCTGCGTGCCACCTGTGGCACGCATGCCATAGGTTCGCCATCACTGCCCTATACCATTTCAGAGAAATAGTTATCCAATCTCTTCTTAAAAACTTCCAGTGTTGGAACATTCACAACTTCTGGAGGCAAGATTAATTGTTCTAACTGTCAGGAAATTTCTCCTTAGTTCTAGATTGCTTCTCTCTTTGATTAAGTACCTTGAATTCTCTTAATGCACTACTGCTGCATTACATAGTTTCTCTTCTCAGCCCTTTCTTTAAGAATCCTTTTCGAAGTAGGGCATTTTGTTCCTTAAAAGTATTTTAATACTTCTATATAAAACCAAAACCACTAGAACCCCATCCTACTTCTTTTTCCTCAGAATTTGAGCAGAAATAAGAGAATAAATATATTTAACAAAGTATATTGGGAAATAATCCGAGTTTCTCCCATGGCTTTGATAATTAGTTGTCCAAAAAGGATGTCATAGTAAACAAGAAATTAGTATGCATTTATTATACAGCTTTCTGGAAAGTGCCCTTAAGCTCATTTATTAACACGTTTATTTAAAAGAGCAATCTTCTCTCTTAACTCACCCATCCACCCTTTAGGAAAATCTTTTTAAAGTCTGTTTTTTAAGTTCCCAGAATTATAGACACGGGGCTGCAATCTTATATCTACTTACTTAGGAATAAATTATGACTCCAATAGGATTTACCAATGAAAAGATATATTCAACACCAGCATAAAATTCCACAATACAAAAATCCAAATGCTTACTGTCAAGTTTTGTAAACTTCAGTGACTACTATAATAATACTGAACGTAGTGAAGATTGAATCTAAATAATGCAGATTCCCTCTGCATTATTAAAATTAAATAGTATAAAAAAGAATACTTCATGTAAACAGCATCTTAACTTGCACTATTAAAGATAGTAACACAGTCCCGAACTAGAGGGAATATCCGGAATATACTTCCAGCATTACTGTACATAAAATATACAGTATTAAGTATTTCTTAATAATAGATTTAGATTAAACATTATAAAATGAAGTGGATCTAAATCAATTGGGACCAATACATTTAAATCTACTTAAGAAAGTCTGAAACTCTTTAAATCTAAAAAAAAAAAAAAAAACCTACCTTGCAAGCTAATTAGCTTACTGACTGGTCTGATTAACTGAACTTTTATAAGTTTTAAAAGCAACTGTACAATATGTTTTCAAAAGCTACTAAAGAAAAGCTTTGCAAAGAAACATGATCACCTCACTGGAAAACGGAATCTAACTTGAGCTCTTATTGAGAATGTTCTGTTCCACCACCAAGCTAAAGGATTGCTTGATAATTTTGCCTAGACTGTCTTGTGAGTTTTACTAAAGACAAAGGAATACTGGCTATGTCCCCAGTGCCCTCCCTCTCAGGCTACAAGTTTCAAACTGTAGAACAATTTCTCTCACAGTGGCAGAAAATGTAACATGCTTAAGTCTTCTCTCCCTATAAGCGTGGTAAATTGTAAAAATGCAAAAAAAAAAGTCACTTACCCTCTTTAGCCACGTGAAGTGTTTGTAAATATTAATCTCGCTATCCATGCTTCGGGCCCATTGCAAAGATCTTCCCTTGGTTTGCAGTAATTTCAGTTTAGTTATGGAAAAGCACAAACTCTCCTTTACTCCCTTCCAGCTTCTAGCTAGCAGAACGTCCCGCACCTCTCTGACTTTAATATGTCCTTCAGGCTTACTCTAAACTTTTCAACAGCACTATGTTTATACACAACTCTATAAACTTCAGGCTGCATTCCCCACCTCCCCTACTAGCGGCATCTGGCTTTTTTTTTTAGAGAGGAGATCAGTCATCAACTGGCTCTCATATCGTTCTAAAAACATCAAAAGATACCTAAAGTCAAATAGACTCATAAAGAAAAGGAAAAGACGGAAGGTTCCGTAAGCGCAATTGAAGTCTGCAGCGAGAGTGTTCTCGTTTTGATGGTAAAGTATCAAGCTAAAAATTGCCAGGATGTCATAGAGAAACTATTTTCAAGTAATGCCTTCTCTAGCTTTCTGTTTCAAGAGTGGCTGGAACTCATTACCCCCAAGACCCTCTATTTCCTGTCTCAGTTTTTACGCTGTGTTTATTGGAACAGTCTTCAGAGCCCGTGTTTATTTCAGGCTAGCTTTAGCCTAAAAATAAGCCCTGCTCTCGAGAATTGTTAGTAGCTCCCTTCTCACAAATACTTGGAAAGTGACTTTGTCTGTGTAATGCCAAGTATTCCACACTTGGTTGTTGTTTTTAAGTGCGGGGGATGAATGAGCATATCTCAAATTCATAACTCAACATTCTTTTCATTCACTGTGACTGCAGCCGAAAACTCCATAGCTCTGCAGCACTCCAGCTAGGTTGTGATCACGTGAGATTACAGGGCTCAAAAGTGAGTTCCTGCTCGTAGTTTTGATGTGTCCCTTTCATCTTCTATGCAAAACCACTAAGCTTTAGCATTTGATTCATTCAAGGTAACCTTGGAGGAAAATATTAGTAGAGAAAAACAATCACACATTCTCCTTAGCACTAAGCAGTTACGCTCAGTGTATCCACTGAGGGTGCTAATTGCAGCAACGTTTATAAAATTTGACATTTTCAGTTGATTTGACGAAGATCGCGTATTTGCTGATGTTGTGGAAACATAGGAAATGCCTTATTCCAAGTCAACCTTTGATCCATCTTGCTTAATACTGCCTTCAATGATTGACAGCAAGCTTCCAAAGTTTCAAGGCCTTCTCCTGAGCTGCTGGAGGCGTCTAAATCTTAATCTTTTGCATGTAAGGTTAGTAGCTGTACAACTAAGCTACTCTTCTCTTCTAAAGGAATGCTTCTAAAATATTGGTAAATATGGTGTAGGCCACTAAAGTATGATAAGTATAATTCCTGCTGCTATCTGATCAGGATCAGTGGTCGGTTCCTACAGGTGCGGTCCACTCTATAGCACCGGTAGCGGCCCGCTGGTGACATCACAGTACCGGTGCGGGCGGTTGCCGGTGCCTGGGCGCCGCCATTTTTTTTTAAAAAAAATTTAAATTAAAAAAAAAATATTCTGCGCATGCCCAGAAGCCAAGCTTCCGGCACTGCGCATGCGCTGCCTTCCTACCCCACAGTGAGTCCAAGCAGGGGAGGATGGCTGAGGGAGCGTGTGAGACGCTGAAAGAACGGGCGGCAGGAGCTATCTCCATTCCTCTCCCTTCAGCAGTCCGAGAAGGCATGAACGTGCGGTGATGATCCTAGGCATTTTCGCACGTTTGAGGCTTCTCGAGCTGCTGAGGGGAGGGGGAATGGGCGGCAGGACCTATCTCAGTTCCCCTCCCTTCAGCAGTCCGAGAAGCCACGCCCACCCGGTCACATGGCCGGCAAGCCACACCCACAAAATAAGCCACGCCCACAGTGTGGTAGTAAAAAAATTAGGAACCCGCCCCTGATCAGGATGGTTACTTTTTGCTATGGGGAAGTGCATCAGAAGTTGACTGCATATTTGTAGTTAACTACAGAAATTAAAACAAGTCTCTCAGCACCACCTTTGAGTACCACCTTTGTTTAAGGGAGAGGAACCATATACCAGTGAAACAGATGCTCATAACTATGGAATTAAGGCTAGTCAAAGCATCAAATTTACTATGTAAATCACCTATGATAAATTTAAGGACTCTACTTTCAACTAATAAAGTTTGTTGCAGGATCCACTCTGCGTTAGTCACTAGGACCAACAGTTTATTCTTCCAAGCTTTAGAGCTTGCGCTGGAGCCCATCATCAGGGAACTTCTCTCTCTCCAGAATAGGTGAACTGGATTGTTCTATGTGTTGTATTTATATGGTTCCTGATTGTGTGTAGCTTTTAGTTGTTAATTGGGATACTGATGGTGCCCAATACACCAATTTTGGAGAGAGAGAAATTCCCTGAAGATGGGCTCCAGTGTGAAAGCTTGAAAGAAGCAATCTTTGGACCTGGCGATCAACTCCGATTGGATCCTGTAATAAAGTTTGTTCATCCAGCCCATTTAAGAGCCAAGCTATTTTACCTCAAATGCAGTAATACTTGAAATAGCAGTGTTCCATGGCATAATCTAGATGGGGTTGTTGAGGTTAAAAGGGAGCATTCAAACTAGCGATTTAATAGATTTATGAAGCAGAAAGGTATAACTCTGCTTTTGGCGTCTATTTTTACAATATTTTGTGGTTTCATCATTTATTGCACTAACCATCTTTGATCTTGAAAGGGAAACAAAAACATTGAATCGTTCATCAGACAGGTGTTCAATGAATCAGGACAGTAAATATATAACATATATGCAGATGGGTTGGTGGGAGTTTTCTTTCAGACTACAGATGGTGCTTTCCATTTCAAAAATCAGTTTGTAGACAATTCAGTAAGGCTGAAAGTCACCAACAATGGTAACCTATCAACCCTTACAAAATATTACCGGTATCACCTATTATATAATAATATATACACTGAGGACCATTGGGAATCTAATTAAGCAGTGTCCCACTTCAAACTTAGAAAATTCTTCCAACATTTTTTTTTCTTTCCCAAACTGTAATCTGAAGGTCATATATTATTCTGCATGTCTTCTACATCCTCATTTGTGAGTGATACCTCAAACATTTCAGTAAATGCAGAACCTCCTATTTCCCTTATACTTGAGAGGAGTGGCCAAGAAATAGAGAAATAATTTTGTTTATCATTTTCTGCCTAAATAGAATCCCCAGAGGCAGGGGAGAACCCAAACAGGCACTAGAATTAAAATCAGTAGCATTTGAATTGTTTATTTAATTTTAATCATCATAGCATAGCTAGTTAAGTTCCCTTCTAAGGGTAAATGTACTTCCCCTATACTGCCTGTAATACAGAATGAGTTCATAATGTTCTGAGTGGCAAAGCATGTCTTCCATTGCCCCAACCTTCATAAATATGTCACCGAATCAAGATCTCCCTACCAAGAAATGAAAATCTAGAGCTAGAAAGAAAGAAGAGCTGAAAGGGAGACTGTCCTGCATGCCACCTCAAATATTGACCTTCAAATATTGAAAGCACTACTTTCATGGACAAAATCAGCATATTTAAAAGATTCCACATACCTATTTCTGGTTCACTGACCTCCTCCAGGTTTCACTTAACTGAACCTTGATCCTCTCATTGTTCTTCCTCACTACAAAGGAACTGAAACTTGCAGAGGCCTTAATCCAACACTCCTGTTAGTACCCTCATGATTAAGAATGTTGACGAAGTACATTCCAGTGAATCACATGCCACCCTGTTACCTGCCTCTTAGTTTCAGGTCACAATTAGCACTCCGGCCCCAGGTAGTTTGGAGAAAGACAGGTTTTAAACAAACGGTGAAACGCTGAACAAACAATGTTCCTTAAATGGGTGAGGAGCTTCATTAAACTTCCTGTCCACCTGTTCTTTTCTTTCGCTCAAAAAAATTAGTATTTTCAATTTTGAAAGCTGATTTGCATCTGTCAGTGCTCTTACTTACAACTATAGGATGCCACTGAACAGGGATGTCTCTCTCCTCACTTGCTAAGTTGATTTAAGACTGCTTTTGTTTAGAAGAGTGCTGTGGCCATTTCTCCATGCCAGAAAACAAAAGTAAACTGTCAGTGAACATACTGCCTGCAACTTCCTGGAACAGATTCTCAAGAGTTAACCCTTGAGTTCATAAAACCAGTAAGTTTTAAGTAAGCCCCTCCTTTTCCTTTGATGTTTATGTCTGTGTCCTAAATACACACACATAAACACATGTCTCAATGAATTAATGAACTCCTTCACAGAACTGATTTTGTTTTACTGCCTCTTTTTAGTTGGTCTTATAATGACTTTGAAAATTCTGTTCTGATGAGTCTCTAGGGAATTTTACAATGTAGTTTTAAAAAAAACCACATTAACACCAACACTGTCATAATATCACAATCAAATACCAGGAGCAATCTGTCTAGAAATTAGAATCCACCTAGAAAGAAAAACAATAGTAAAACACAACTGAATACTTCGTTTTAAATTTTCTGTAGAATGAACAAGGAACTTACTGTAGTTTTTAGCAATTGAAGGACTTGATGAACTTGCTTGAAAAATAAATTGTACTGAATGAATGCTCTATTAGATCACCACCTATTATCTTGCCATAAGGCTTACTTTTAGAAGAGAGCTTTTGTTAATTAATTGAGCAAGTATGTGTTTAAGTAGATATATGCAAGTGTATGTAGAATAGAATAGAATAGAATAGAATTCTTTATTGGCCAAGTGTGATTGGACACACAAGGAATTTGTCTTTGGTGCATTTGCTCTCAGTGTACATAAAAGAAAAGATACCTTCGTCAAGAATCATTTGTATTTGTATTTGTTTATTTGTCAAGCATATATGATTATAAGCAAAGTATAAACAGTAAAACATGATTGAATATATATGTAATAGTACAAGCATGAATAAGAGTAAAAGAGGTAAGAATATATGTGTACATTAGGACAGGAACGGTAGGCACGATTGTGCGCTTATGCATGCCCCTTACCGACCTCTTAGGAATGGGGTGAGGTCGATGGTAGATAATCTGAGGTTGAAGTTTTTGGGGTTTGGGGAAGAAACTACTGAGTCAGGTAAAGTGTTCCAGGCGTTGACAACTCTGTTGTTGAAGTCGAATTTTTTGCAATCAAGTCTGGAGCGGTTTACATTAAGTTTGTATCTATTGTGAGCTCGTGTATTATTGCGGTTGAAGCTGAAGTAGTCATTAACAGGTAGGACATTGAGGCAGATAATTTTGTGAGCTACACTTAGGTCAGATCGAAGGCGGCGGAGTTCTAAATTTTGAAGTCCCAAAATTTCAAGTCTGGTTTCATAAGGAATTCTGTTGTGAACAGAGGAATGTAATACTCTTCTTGTGAAGTATCGCTGGACATTCTCAATTGTGTTAATGTCTGATATGTAGTGTGGGTTCCAGACTGATGAGCTGTATTCAAGAATCGGTCTAGCAAATGTTTTGTATGCTCTGGTTAAGAGTACAATGTTACCAGAGAAGAAGCTGCGCAAGATTAGGTTAACCACTCTTAATGCCTTCTTTGCTATGTAGTTGCAGTGGGCTCTGGCACTCAGATAGTTAGAGATGAGTACTCCAAGGTCCTTTACTAAGTGAGGATCATCATCAAGGTCATGATCATCAAGTTTGTATTTAGTGTTTTGATTATTTTTGCCATTGTGTAAAACTGAGCATTTGTTAATAGAGATTGGTAGTTGCCACTTGTTTGACCATTCAGATATATAGTCAAGGTCTTTTTGAAGGGTTGTAGTATTGTCTGTGTTGTTGAATAGTTTTACATCATCTGCGAAGAGGATGCAGTTGCTTTGTATAATATCACAAATGTCATTTATGTAAAGAATGAAGAGAGTAGGTCCTAAAATGCACTTAATGATTGTCATAGGGTACAAATAAGCAATCAGGAATCAATCAATATTAATATAAATCGTAAGGATACAAGCAACAAGTTATAGTCATACAGTCATAAGTGGGAGGAGATGGGTGATAGGACTGATGAGAAAACTAATAGTAATAGTAATGCAGCCATAGTGAATAGTTTGACAGTGGTGAGGGAATTATTTGTTTAGCAGAGTGATGGCATTTGGGAAAAAACTGTTCTTGTGTCTAGTTGTCTTGGTGTGTATATATATTACATGTTTGTGTACACTAATGGTTCATGTCCATGTATGTGTGCACTAAAGAGGAGTTTCTCAGCACTCACATCTTGGAACCAACAGAGCAAATTGAGCTCGAATGTAAGTCCTAGATAAACCAGCTTAAAACTGGAAACAGAATATTCCTTGTAAGCAGAGGACAACTAAGTACTCCCTGTATGCTTCTTAAGTTCCATGGCATAAAAAAGTGAAATATGCAAAATTCCTAAAGACAACCACAAATAATCTCAGTGGAAAAGGAGCAGATTGGTTTCTATCTGGATATTTATTTATTTTGTTTCTACAACCCCACACTGGTTTCATGGAAATTAAACCATGCATGGACCAGTTAAAAGCATACAAAACCTGAAGCACAGAAACTAGAAAAAGCAAAAAAGTGCCCAATGTACTCTAGAAGACATTTGTTTTCACCTGTTACTAGAGGGAGGTTAAATCTAGGGTTACATTACTTTTCAATGGATGGTTGTTCCAGAGAGCTGGTGCTACTCTCAGGGTGATTTTAGTAGATAGATGTTGTCCTGAGCTTGGTGCAAACCCAAAGAGGGCTTTGTAGGTTAACACCAGTGTTTTTAATTGTATCCAGAAGCCAACAGAAAATCAATATAATGGTATGTCCTGTGGCCCAGATGTATTTGTTCCACAACAGAGAGTCAGTCAATAGACAGGCAACTTAATTTTGGATCAAATGAAGCTTCTGAGTGATCTTTAAAGACAGGCCCATGTAGAACACATTGTAAGTGGAGACAAAAGCATAAAGAGGTACCACTAGAGCTCCCAAAATACCCCAATGGACAAATATTACCTCTGTCTTGCCTGTTTTTCTCCCATCTAGACCCTCACAACTCAAGTACTGGGATAGGATCTCACTAGCCTCACCATCACTGACCAAGGTAGAGATGTAAAGCTGAGTATCATCATTATACTTATGACAATGAATAGATAGATGATCTCAAAAGGCTGAATAGATAGATGATCTCAAAAAGCTCAAAAATGATTCCCCCCCCCCAATCATGACCTGGTAGTAAAGGGTTTTAGGGCCCACTACTGCTTTGCAAGTAAGACCTATTTCAGAAAAAAAACTTTTTTTAAATTACCGATTCCTCTATTATTACCTTATTAGTCTTTAAAATGTATAAGATAACAAAAAATAACTTCAACTATTGTTCAGTGACTCATAAATTGTATAACTTAAAAACTTTCCTAAGAACATCTTATTCTGTACAGCACTGACCACCTACAGCACAAACATGCATGCATACTGAAAATGAATTTTTTTAAAAGCAGAACAGAGATCACCATCAAACAGCAAGATATATAAACTACAGAGTTAATCCTTGCACACTACATATCCATTGTCCTTTTATCGTCATTTCAATCTTCTGAGGATCAATTCAATACAGGCATGACCCTTAAATATAAATAAATAACGAACAGCTTCACTTGGAGTTTGCATGACCCAACATAGCAAATTAAGCACCAACCAGCTGTGAAATCTGATAATAATCTAAAATCAGCCATTAATTTTACATGAATTGAAATTGTATCAAATCCAAGGTGCCTGCCTGCCTAAACATGACCTGGAACAAGCAAACTTTTTTTTTCACCTGCAGGCACAATGAAAAGATTGCCAACTGATTACTGCATCATAACGACACTTACTTATGCTTATAAATAAAGAAAAATAATTGTCTTTCAAAAAACCTTTTCAGGAGGAAAACAGTAACCTCAAGAAATAGAAAAAATTTGAATTCTGTTACCATTTCAGTACCAATCACGAACGTGAGCTGTAAAAATTCATTCCATTTTTTTTGTTTAGATATTTTTTTCCAGTCTAGTAATTGTAATATTATCATGACAGCATGACTGAAGGCAATTGGGTTCAGATGACTAAGTCATTTTACAAATGCTTAAAAATGCAAATAACTCATCTGGCCAACCCAAAGCCAGGATAAAATAAACTATCAGCTTTATCAATTCCCTACAGCCCTCCTTTGCCACTTTCTAATTTCTTCAAAGATTATTCAATTTTTTGTTACTCAACTGTAAAGTGAAGAATGAACCATTTTTTTTTTGAGAAAAATAGATTGTACACAATCAATGCATTTTTAGTTTTTTCAGTTCAGAATGATCATAGACACTAAACCAGCCAATTTGAATTTTTATGTTATATTACCTCTTTAGCACTCAGAATAAGATTTATATAATAATCACACAGTTTATTTCCAGTTCAGTAATCCTTCTGGGAACTGATGCTATATGCCACAGATACTATATACATATATATCTTCCAACCAAAATTCTCCCAAAAGGTTATGTAAGTGGGATGGAAATTATACATGTTCAAATATTCCTTTTTGTCATCGTTTCCATAATAGTTTCCATTATGCTGAAATTCAGCAATGGAATATAAGCTAGCATCCACATTTGCAAAATATATTTGCTTCATATATTATATTATGTTAAAAGTGAGATGATGGTTCTAAAATTTAAATATGATTAAAACAGATGCCTTGCCTATAGCAACACTTCAATAGCAATGGAAAGAAAGATTTAGGTAAGGAAAAGAAATAAGATTGTGATAACCTTTCCGCTATGTATCACCCTACCCCGGGAAGGCTGTGAAAATCATGAACTGGTGCTTAGAGGATGTGAGGATTTGGATGGGGCAAATCAGAGATGATGTTTGTAAGTAAACATTTAAGCATTCCAACATTGGTGCTGATAGTAATTATCTCGGTGTTCACTCCAAAAGAGGTAGATCTTGACTACGAAGCTCTCCAGAACTCTTACTTAAGCAAGAGACAGAAGCTGTGACCTTAACACAGCTTTGGCTGGTGTACCAATTATCACTCTATCTGGTTACAGATATTCTTGTGACAGATAACTCATGTCTTGATCATTACTTTATCTATGTAATCTGAAAGACTACCCAATTTAAAAGGACCATGGGCAGCATATGATGTTCAAAACAGATAAAAAAACAGCAATTAATCAAAAGAAAAGTGGCGCAAAAGTTTTAGCATAACCCATTGAAGAAGAGGGCTATTTAGGGCTTTTTAAAATAAAGTCAGGGATTTCAATAAGAATTAAAAGTCATCTACAAGGTACATTGTTCAGGCCAACAAGCCTTGTAGTTGGCTTTCACTTGTACCTCTCCCTTGAAACCTCATTTCAATAAGGATCTTTTTAAAAGCATATTTTGAAAACAATCTCTTGAATTGTGGCAGCATATAAGTTATACAATAGGTAAGTAATAAATATTTTTATTTATTTGCCTTGAAAAAATTTGATTCAAAGGAGACTAACTCTTCATGATTATACAACATACTCTTTCCACACCAAGAACAATCAACTGATGGACTGCAAGTCATCTCCCTTGTGTGTTTTTCCAACTCTGCCAAAACCAACAGAAAAGGTTGCCAAATGATAGTGGTATAAAGTTCCCACTGATTTTCAGCAGAAAATGAAATCTTAATGAAGGTGTAAAACACATCTACACTAAAGAAAAGCAGGCAGAGGAAATGAGACAAATTTCAGACCTTGGTCCCTAAACATAATATTAAAGAATAACTGCTTCCCACCTTTTTTCCTGCACAAAGGTAAATAGTAATAGAATGGAGCCCAGAGCTACAGAAAGATTGCCTGCATCTCCTCTACACTCAATTTTTCCACACTGAAATTAAAGTGTTAAACTGAGGAGGAGAAGAAAAATCCCAGAATATTAACGGCTTAGCAACAACTGTATTATTTATCTTTTACCATTAATATTAGAAATGCTATCTATCTACTAAAATGCTTAATATTTGTAAAGTTGATAAAAAGGGAAGTAGTAATCAGGATGTTGAACTTTCGAGACTTGTAATGAAGCACTAGGACTGTAACAGGAAATTTTAGCTTCAGGTTTTGTTGATTACTCAATAGCGAAACATTTTGAGTCACTGTAAACTTGTGCTGTTACTTGAACTAAAGGCTTATGGGTGACAGATATTACTCAAATTACAAAATCTCATTTTATTGTCTTTATATAACTTCTCTGTGGGATTGATATAGCAGATAAGAAAAAAACTCATTAAGTTTCAGGTTTGTTTATAAAGCAATTGAAGGAGACCAACTTGATTGATGGAGAGCATCTGGGGGTACTCATCCCCATGTATTTCAAACTACTGTACTGCCCAGAAATCAAGTTATTAACTTATGCCCAGGAAAAAGAAAATAACTGTTACATATAAAACTTATTTCCAGAGCAAATAAACATTCTGTTAATATAAGGTGACATCCCGCTTTTGGCGGGACAGTCCCGCTTTTGAACAATTTGTCCCGCGTCCCGCGTCGTTTTTAAAAAGTCCCGATTTTCTTCTTCCTCCTCCTCCGAACAGCACTTTCTGTTTTCACGTGCCGAACCTCAAAGCCACGCCGCCGCCACCCCCTTAGTTAACCACCTGGCGCTATCCCCAGTCGCCTTTAGCTGGAAGGACCGCGAGTGCGCCCGTCCATCAGTGGCTTCTTACGGCTGCAAGCTGAGACTGGAGGATCGAGTACGGGATGTCGGGGAGAGAAGAACACATTTACCTGGCCTCACCGCCCCCCACGGAGCAGTGAAGCCCACGCCGCAGAAAAGCTAAGCTTCCAGCCTTGCTCTCCGCCTGCCAGTCACCTCCTCGCTCTCGCCCTCTTTTGTCTCGCTTCCTCTTTTGCTGCTGCTTTTGGCGCCACTGCCTCGCAGTTTCTCGCCTTCTGCAGCTCGGAAGAGCGAGTCCTCCTCCTGCTCGGTGGATGGCGAAGAGGCGGTTGCTATGAGGAGTCTTATGCGAGCTTGGAAGGCAGGCGCGGGGAGTAAGAGGAGGCGACTCCACCGCTGTACAGCCCCTCTGCTTCTTCCTGTCGCTTGGCTGTGCAGCGCCGTTTCCCGCTCCGCTGCTCTTCACCTGGTTCGGCTCGGGCTGCTCGAGTGAATCCCGGACAAAGAACGGCGAACGGATGGCTGCAGTAGCGCTGGCTGCCTGGCTCTCCTTGGAGCGGCCAGGCCGGGCAGGAGGACGGAGGAACCTCCTTAGAGCGAATGCCCCGGGATGTGGTAGGAGAGGGCGGCTTCAGAGTTGTGCAAATAAAGGGTTAACTTTAGATTTCCTTATGAGGAAGGCGGGGCAAAAAGTGAAGAGAACAAGCAAAGTGGTTGCGAGGAGAAAGTCTACACACACACACTCACTCTACTACGGTATCTATCAGATGATGTGGGAGACAGCTTGCTTGACAAAGCCAAGCCAGTAAACAAGATCTGAATGTTTGAAAAGTAACATTCATATATCTGTTTATACAATGGTGGTTTGGATGCTTAAAGAGAAACTAGGTATAACTGTATTTGTCAATACAACGTTAAAAAGTTTTAAGCTTTTTAAACGACTGGTCCTTTTGGCAAATGAGAGCTTGACCGTCATAAACCCATTTTCCCATGCTTCGTTTACTAGGCTTCACTGCAAGAGACCCGGGGCGGAGTGATAATTTCAATGCAAGAAGCTAAACCGATCGTCTTCATTCTATGAAATTTAATCAAGACACCCCCCCCCCCGTGGTCAATGGTGTCCCGCTTTACCAATGTTAAAATCTGGTCACCTTATGCTAATATCATCTTTTTATTTAATTTCTTACTCGGATGCAAAATGGTTTCCAATAACGATACTCTAAAGCAGCGGTTCTTAACCATTTTAGTGGTCCGCACCCCCTTGAATCTGAAAATAAGCTCTTGCACCCCCTTAAAAATAGACCTTAATTCCCCCATGGATGACTGTTGACTAGTTTTTAACTTTTGTAATAGTTTTTAAACTGTTTTTATTGTGTTTATTGATTGTTCTTTTTTCTGTTGTATGCCGCCCTGAGTCCTACGGGATTGGGCGGCCTATAAGAACAATAAAATAAAATAAATAAATAAAAATAAATAAAAAATGTGTGTATATTTTTTATTTAAGAAAAAACATTTATTGCATAAACAAATGCCGTGTTTATTTACAATATACAGTATATTACTATATAACATTATATATATATATATATATATATATATATATATATATATATATATATATATATATATATATATATATATATATAATATATTACTATATAACATAAAAACATGGTCGCCTCGTTTGTTTTTTAATTTTTTGAAATTTCTCTCGCACCCCTGGAAATGCTCTCTCGCACCCTCAGGGGTGCACGCACCCCAGGTTAAGAACTACTTCTCTAAAGGTATGGCTTGGGAAAATAACTTTGCATAGAGCAAAGTGAAACAAATAAAATAAAATAAAATAAATCATGCAAACATAATTTTAGCTACGTTATTATAAAGCAATGGGTTACTCTTTTGTAGTGAAATATGAAACATTTCAAATTTGAATCATCTTGAATTTTAAATTGGTAGCGAATTGGAAGACTGTGTCAAAGATTTCATTGAAGAGAAATTAAATCTGTTGGGTACCCTGCACATGACTCCAAGACCCATTCTAAGATAGTACAGCTGTGATGCCTCATGTAAACAGACTTTGATTTGCAATGTGTCAGTCCTCAAAGTATAAGAGAAAAAAAGTTAATGATGGGAAAGTGTTAGGACAGCTTTTGCCACTAATTGATTTTACTGGAAAAAATAATAATAAGTGCAACTGCAAAAACCACTGCTCCACCTATTTTAAAAAGTAACCCTGAAATTAATTTCTTAATGGGAATGCAAAGTTAGCAATGTTCATTCTTTGTAACCAGTTCTGAAGCTTCCTAATAATCATAAGACGCTGACAACTGAATGTTGTTCATATGATACAGAGCAGATCTATCAGAACACTACAAAGTTTTTCATCTTGAAAAGATGTAAGGGAGCCTTACTCTAGGTCGAGGACAATGTTAAATATAGTAAACTTAGATTTCTTTATCCTGCTTGACTAACCTGACATAGGATTTGAAACTGGCCATATTTAAAATGAATATTAAAATACTTTAATTAAAAAAAGAACAGTATATAGTTCATAGTTGATTTATGTTTACATTAGTTCTCTCAATATTACTTTGCATTATATCATATGCTGAAGATTCATTACAGTGTTGAAGCAAAGCAGTAGAAGCAATTCATTTGTGCCTTAGCATTTCCTAATGTTATGATTGCAATGAATACATATCTGTACAAGTACTGCAAATAAGGCCTACATATATATCTGAA
The DNA here is from genome assembly GCA_023053685.1 of Diadophis punctatus similis. Classification (NCBI taxonomy): domain Eukaryota; kingdom Metazoa; phylum Chordata; class Lepidosauria; order Squamata; family Dipsadidae; genus Diadophis; species Diadophis punctatus. The sequence continues at coordinate 241,523,476 of JALIGW010000001.1, forward strand.
AATTTATACCGTACTCTTTAGACAGTTAATTTAGACCAATTCATCTAATGATAACATGAAGATAGTACACCAAATATTAATCAGGAAAAAAGTGTAGCATCTCTTTGTGAACAATTTCCTGTACAGGAAACTATTACTAGCTGACAACACATTCATTTCCTTGCAAGCTTATTTCAGAGCAACAAATTAGATGTCAAATGGAATAATACAATTTCCTTTCTCTATACCTATAATTAATATTAGGATGGTCACAGAATGAAGCACAGAATTTGTTGGAAGCTAACTTTGCAGAGAGCTAGAGGAAAGTAAAACAACGAATAAAATAAATCACACAAACTTTATAATTTTAGCTATATTATTATTAAGTAATAATTACTCAGCACAGTAATATGCTGTGAGCCGCCCAGAGTCCCATTGGGAGTTGGGCGGCATACAAATCTATTAAATAATAATAAATAATAATAAGTAAGGGATTAACCAGAACCAAACTCTTCAAATTTAAAGATTAAGAGGGTAGAGGTAATATTCAAAACACAACACAACAAGATATGTATCTTATGTACCTTCACGAAACTACATTTAAATATATATATATATATAGCCTGCTATTGTTCTGGAAGCAAAAACTCTCATATCTTGCAATAGTTTAAATTTTTATCCACACTTCTATCCACATAGAACATAGAAGGGACCTCTAAGGTCCCTTCCAACTCTATTATTACTCTATCCATCTATCAATTCTGTTACCATTTTTTTTGTCCATCTACAGTAAGTGAAAGCCTCAGATCTGCTGCTATGTTTGATGCAGTCCTCTGGCGAGGACCTTTTCCAGCACTGCTAGTTGAAAATCTAAAACTGGAACCACCTAATACAAATGCAAGGAATACCACTGTGCTAACCCTTGGCTTTTTAATCAAGTAGTATTGCCTTGTAGTAGCATTTAATCAAGTAGTATTTAATCAAGTAGTATACAAAACAATTCTTAAGAAACTTATTATATAGCCATTTCTGATATTTCAGAACAAAAACACTGCAGAAACAGGAGTTGATACCCTCCGGCAATACAATATATACATTTTTTTTTTGCTTTTACTTACCAGATGTTCCTCCAGCCAGTCATGTATGCAAGCTACTGTAGCCCCTGGTACTTGGTGCCACAAAGCTTCTTTCTCTTGAGGATCCTTGAGCATTTCCAACGCTAACTTCAAATCTTCCAAGAGGTGCAAAATTTGAAGTGAGCCAAAATACACTGATTGAGCAGGTGACACCATGTCGTAGACACCATTTGTATATTCTGCAGCCGCCTTGGTACCTAAAAAGAAACAACAGAGTTAACAGAGAGAGAGTTCAATAAAAAACCGAAGAGCCAGATTAAAGAAAGCTGGTTATTTGTTTATATACTGGAAAGTCCTTGTGCATTTTATGTGTTAGAAAGCACTCCCCGACTCCTTGATGTAATCTCTATTCTTCTTTTAAGTTCAACTGTATCTTATTTGACTAGATATAACTTACGGCATACCAACAAATTATAGACAAAAGCTGCAAATACACTGACAAAAAGATGTAAATTACTACATGGTTCTGTTATAAAAGCTTTGACAGATACCCTGTAGGAGGACCTTTATGTTTTTAGAAGTATTTCTTTGAAAATTACTTTCTCAATATTTTATAATGTAGTGCATACAGTACATATGCGAGGATGCCACCCGTCCCCTTCCAGTCAGGTTTATTGTTTTATATGTCTTGGTAGCGATTTTTGTTTAATTTTCTTTTTTATATCTCCCTGACCAAGGGTCGCACCCTCTGTTTCACTTCTCTCTCTCTTTAGAGGCTTGCTTTTACTTTTACAATATCTCTAAGCTCTGCAGGATTGTTTTGAGATTTGCTTTTTGTGTGGAACAGACAGACGTTGACACGCTTCTTGAACAAACTAGTAAACAGTTTATTTAAATACAACTTCTCAGTAATTGTCAAGTGAATTTGTTACAACCACAAGCAGCTATTTAATTCTTTTTTTCTTTTCTTCCCTTCAGAGACTCTCTTTGTTTCCCTGACTAAATCTAAGCAAATCCAATTCTTCTTTGTTTCTAGGCCTATAGATAAGAGCACGTTTCACCGTTTATCTCTATCTACAAATTACTCAATATTCATCAATAAATAAAGTTCCCCGACCCTGGCACCTGCTTCCCACAGAACTACCTAAGGCCTATCTTTCTCTCCTGTCAACTTCCCTCTTGGACAGTCAAACTCAGGCAGAGATTCTATATAAATCTTCCCTCTTTGGAAGTCACACACAGAGCTCCTCAGCTCTCCACACTAAGCCTTCCCTCCTGGGATTTACCACATAACAGAGCTTTCTTCACAGCACTTCTCACTAAATCCTTCCCTCATGGAAGTTCACACAAAACAGAGAGCTCCACATCTCTCTCAGCCAGGCCTTTTATAGTTCCTGGCCCTGCTATCTATGATCCGATTGGCTGTCTCTTATGATGTCATCTATCCCCCCTCCCTTCTGGAGCACTGGGATAAACACCTCCCCCTTTCTACTTACCATACATTTTAAAAGCTGTCTGGCTCTATACTTACTTGTTTAAACAGTTCCTTTTAACAACATTATAACTTTATACAACAACTTACTATTTTACATTTAGTACCTGTATGTGGGCACCACAACATACATTGCACATGACTTGAATATAGCTGTCTTTATTCAGTAAACAAAACTTACAAGTTCTATGTTAAAACCAGTTTTATGAAACAGACGCTATTTTATAGCTACATTATTTCATGAAAACATATTCATTCACCATCAAATCCACAGTGGCAAAAAAGAGAAACAGTCCATTCCCATTCACAGAAGAAACAAAACTGAAAAGTAACAAGGATGCAGAAAAATACAATTAGATAACTAATGGTGTATGTTCAGTAGTGTGCTTTTAATGCTTTAGCAACCAGCTCTTCTCTTGCTGATACTGCTGTGTTGTAAGCTACCAAACATCTGATTGGCTTGCTAAGAGTCACGGCTCAGGCCTGCTCTCAACCAGCTTGCAAAATTCCTGAAAATTTAAAAATGGACTCTTGTGGGCTACCACCATATTGATATACCACTGAGAATATCAATCAATTTCCCCAAATAAGCAATACCAATATTTATCAAGTCCTAAGGCAAGATAAAGATAACCCAATTAAGCAAACAAGTCAGAAACATTATACTTGTTATCATATACTATCAGTGAAACTTGGTAGTGGCAGTATCATGGTTTAGGCCTGCTGTGCTACCTCTGGACCAGGACAGCTTGCCATCAGTGATGGAACTAAGAATTCTGAACTGTATCAGCAAATTCTAAATGAAAATGTCCAGGTACCTTTCTGTGAACTAAAGCTCAAGGAAAAATGGCTCATGTAACAAAACAACAATCTAAAACATACAAATCATAGAACCAAAGGATGATTAAAGCAAAAGAAAATTAATGTTAATGTTTTGGAATGGCCAAGTCAAAGTTCTGACCTTAATGCTACAGAAATATTTAGGAAGGACCTGAAGTGAACAGTTCTTGGAAGGAAGCCCACCAACATCTCTGAGCTGCAGCTGTTCTGGAAGGAAGAATCAACCAGAATTCCCATGTGTAGGACTGATCACTAGTTATCAGAAACATTTAGTTGCAGTTACTGCTGCCTAATGGTGACATATCAGGTACTATAAGTAAAGATTCACATGCTTTTGTCACACACAAATATGTAGCTTTGGGTCATTTTCCTAATAAATAAATGAACAAATATTATGTTTTTGACTCATTTGTTTCATTGGCTTTTCTTTTTCTAGTTTTAGGATTTATGGGGAAACATTACATTTAGATCATATTTATGCAAAAATATTAAAAATCAAAAGTTCACAAACTTTTAAGCACTTTATATGCAGAAGTAACTTGCTGAAAAAGCAAAGGTTTTCATTAATTGGCACATTTTAACTATGTAAGTTAAAATGAATATTATATTATTTTTCTTGAGCATAACCAGCAGTAATTTTAGTGCAATCATGCCAAGAACACAGTGGGAAAGTGAGATCATAAAATAAACTAAATATACAGTATATATACATAAATTGGTTACTTGAAATTACTTTGAACAACCATTAGATGTCACTGTCCTTTCAAATGAGTGAAAGCATCATATAAATATTTATGACAAACCAAAATGTATATATATTACCATGACCAGAACAATATTATTATAAAATTGGTTTTTGTGTGTGTAGGGTATTCTTCTTACTAGTGAAATTAAAAAAAACACCCTTAATTAAAAAAAGTAATTATACAGTGAAAAAAGTAAACATATTATTGCATAGTGATTAATTAACAGAAAACAGTTCCATATAGTAAATATAGATAACCATATAATTATTGTAATTCTTACATTAATCGAGGTGATATAGCAACAAAATTCATCATCTTATTATTTTAGAACAATGACTTTTCAAAAATAGATAACAAAATCTTATCCAGGAAAACTATTTTAATTTAGCAAACCCTGGCTTTTTCATGCATGTAAAACTTGGTTTCTTTGCCAGGGAATTGTTTGGTCCATTGCCAACAAAGTAATTTGTTTAAACTTTATTTGTGAAAGATATCAAATGAACAAAAAAAGTTCATCTAAACCTCACCTTGTTGTCAGTACAGGTAGTTTTCACTTAGCAACTGCCCTGTTTATCAACTGTTCAAAGTTACAACGGCACTGAAAAAGTAACTTCACTACTGATCCTCACACTTACGACTGTTGCAGCATTCGGTCATGTGATTAAGATTAAGGAACTTTGCAGCTGGAGGGGGTTTATGACTCTTGCAGTTTCCCATAATCACACAATTGCCATTTCTATGCTTCACAGCTTGCGGCCAATAAGCTGAATCCATGGAGAAACCGGCAGTAAAAGTACAAGTCATGGTTACATGATGTTTCGCTTAATGACCATGGCAGATGTGAGGTAAGTCCATTGCAGTCAGGCAATGTCTCACTTAGTAACAGTGACACTTAGCTATTGAGTTACCAGCCCCAATTGTGGTTGTTAAGTGAGGACTATCTGTAATAATCAATCAACTAGATTTCTATGGAAAACTGACAGTGAAATAGAAAGGCAGAAGTGCAAGCGTTAGCAGCTACCCAAAACTTGGACAGGCATTTTTCTCGTATGGAAATAGGAGAACATATGGAACCTCGGTGCCATGTGAAACTCACAGAAGAAAAAGGGATGTGCGTCATTCACTTCTTCTCAACCAAGAAAATTATGTCAATTAACAACCTGCGGGTACTTATTTTCTATCCCCACTACATATTTTTAATTGGAAAATACCAATCAATTCAGATAATAATGATCTTCCAGTCAAAACATATGTTCCAACCTTTGTAAAGACTTTTATTTACAATATTTATAGGGCAATTTTCATTTAATTATACCTATTTAATTACTGTCTATTCATTTAATTGCTGTCTATTCTAAAACTAACTTTCTGTGTAAAGATTTTTTTAACAATAAATCTGCTTCATTTTCAGATAATAGGGCTATCATTAAAAAAAGACTAACACTTTATTAAACATTGATAGAATCTTTTCAAAATCAAGCTCAGCTCCTGGTGACTAGGTACTGTAGACTTGTCCATATAGTTTTCTTAGGAACATTACCGAAGCAGCCTTTTTAAAAACTTCCACGGTAAGCCTATTGCTTTGGGATCTCCTTGTCACATCCAAAAAGACTCTATTTGGGTTTTGAAATCAGCCAAGACCAAACAGGTACTACTTGAAATCAGCCAAGACCAAACATTACAATGAATAGAAATATCTCTTCCAGGTCATAATTAAATGGATCTGCAATAGAGGAAGAAGTGGTTGGCTATGATTCTGCTGACCTCTCATTCAGGGGTGAAATGCTACCGGTTCGGCCCAGTCCGGGCGTAGCGGCAGTGGCCAGTGGTTCGGAGAACCAGTAGCGGTGGAAGCTTGAGGTTCCGCCCACCTGCCCGGACATCGCCATTTTCTTTTTTTTTTAACCCTCTGCGCATGCGCAAAGCATTCTGCGCAGGCACAGAGGGTGAAAAAGTATGCGCGCGAGCGGAGCGAGCAAAAAAGTGTGCACTTCTGAACCAGTAGGGAAGGTAAGTAGATTTTACCGCTGCTCTCATTCGCTCCACAGCATTTCCCTTTCCAGAATATATCCCCATGTTCCATAGCTGATTATGAGCCGTGGTGGCGCAGTGGTTAGAATGCAGCACTGCAGGCTACTTCTACTGACTGCGGGCTGCCAGCAGTTCAGCAGTTCGATTCTCACCAGCTCAAGGTTGAGTCAGCCTTCCATCCTTCCTTCTTGGAGTGCCAAGAATTTGGAGCATCTTAAAGAGACAAACTCTGAGAAAGACCATTTTAAGGGATGCTCCATTTGAAGTTTTTAAAGGATACTTACTTTTTTTTTTAAAGTTTAAACTCCTGTTTAATGAATCATGAGGAAGGCTCTTCCTCTTTCTACCTAACTGATTATTTGAATTTCTGCAATGAGGAAGGTATTTTAGATTAGGCATACCATAAATATAGCATTCCATATACTCCAGAATATGGGTTTCCTGAAAATACAAGATTAAGGCCAAGAATCTCTATGGAGATTCTCAGTCATCCAGGTCATGGTTGTCCCAAAAGTGCTTTTTCAAAAGGCAACTAAACATTGTTTTTCCTTAAGGACATTTCACTTCTCATCCAAGAAGCTTTTTCAGTTCTGACTGAATGGTGGACGATGGAAGGATTTATATTCCTTGCAGTCATTTATAAATCCTAATATAAATCCTTCCATCCTCCACCATTCAGTCAGAATTGAAGAAGCTTCTTGGATGAGAACATCTTCAAGGAAAAACAAAGTCCAGCTGCCTTTGAAAAAGCAACTCTGGTACGACCGAGCCAATACTTATGACTTCCCCTGAACGGCTGGTCTGCTAATTGCTCCTTGCATTGCATTGAAGGAGAAAATCCAGTGTTGTCAGTTTGAGAGGGGTAGCTCTATCCTTATTTGTCTGAAAATTCATTTTATTTAGAAGAGTTTAAAAGTTGAAAACTGACATTTACAAAATTCTCCAAGAGAACTTTTCTTGGGGGGGGGGGGGGTTTAGGGGGAGGAGTGCAGAAAAATAGGCCCAGCACAGGATGGAAGAAACATAATCTTGCATCCATCTTCTAATCACAAACAGATGCTGTGTTATTTTTAAGCTAAATTGCTGCAGCAGTTGCTCTACTAGTCCTTTCACTTTCTGTCTGGAAAGAAAAAATGATAATAAGAAAACAGGAGTCTGGCCACAGGAGGATTCAGCTTGTACCTCTATTCCCTCTCCCAAATATATGTAGAAATGCCTATTTTTAACTCAGCATTTCCCATTTAACTAACTGAGCATGAAGAGAGATCTGAAAATGAATCCTCTCATTTCACGTTAACTTAAATTTATACTTGTGCTTATGTAGCCAGAAAGATACCACAAATTAAGCACATTACACACATTAGAAAGAAAAAAAATGTAAATAAATACAAAAGAGCAACCCAAAAGCATACTCTTTTGATCTTCTTTTCTCTTTCAAGTTTAAATCTATAAAATGTTCTCACTATTTAGAAAGCTATAACTTCTACTGCATGTTTAAATCCCTGGTTTGTACTCTCTCTTGCATTTACTTATAGTTTCTTTAAAATTGAATTGCAAGCTGCCCAGACTGACATGGACGGCTACAGAAATTGAACAAACAAACAAACAAACAAAGTATTCAGTTAAAAGAAATGCACACACAAACCTAAAAAATCAAGTGAAATGCCCTTACTACATACAAATGCTTCTACCGCAAGATCTACTATCACTGGCATAACAGTGTCACTTGTTAGATAAGATTGAATGTTTAATGAAAAAAACATGTTCTAAGTGTCAGAAAAATAGCATTTATAAAGAGTGTTTTTATGTCTCTGTGTTCGCATGTGTGTGGAATCTTTGTAATTCAATGTAGCTCCTTCTAACACACACACACACACACAAACACACACACACACACAAACAGCTTTTGTTACTCAAAATAAGCTATGGAGACAGTATTTCTCCCTTTTTAATCAACTGGATCAATACTATACTCCTCTCACTAGGATTATTATCAATAAACAATACTTCCTTCTCGGGAAGGATGGAAGGAATTGGGCTTCAATTGCGGACCTCTTATTTTTAATCTGAAATTAAAGTAATTGGCTTGTTATATTGAACCATCAGCAGACAACCTATACATTCTAATAAGAGATATTTGTAAATGTGGAGTTTCAACTATTGCTTAAATTTTTTAAATACATGAGAATAATGATATCAAAAATATTTTTTTTCTTTATGAGGATAATAATTTTGATTTTTATTCATCTAAATTGCAATAATCATATGACAGATATTTTAATATTTCCATCTTTATTGTTTTATTGTTGGGCACATATATTTGATTTGAAATTCTTTATAGAATACAAATAGATTAAGCAAAATAACCATTATGAGCATAATTATAAACTTACTATTGGTCACTTTGATATTATGATAGAGGCTTAACCGTTTTTTTAACTATACATTCATTGTAATTAATACATCAAAAGTCACACTGACATTTGGAGATGTTAGGACAAAAGAATAATGTTGACCCTTATTCACCTGAACAACTGGATAACTTCAGTTTGAAATTAACAGGTTATTTTTTTTTTAGGGGTTGTGGTGGAATTGTCTTGGGCTGTAGTATATCAATGTTTTAAATCAGATTATACAATGTAGTTTTTAAACTGAGTTATTGTAAAATGTATATATATATATATATTGTCTAAAATAGCAAAAAAGCAAAATAAATAAATAAATTCCTACCTTTAGTTAAAAATAATATTTCACATTTTGGTCCAGATGCTTCAGCAGTATCTAGAACTCCTGAATAACTATCAGTATTGGAATGTGTTTTGGATAATGGTAAGGCTGAAGCATCTTTTAAAAAACACTAATTCATCTTAGTCATATTATAGATAAGTGGCTAAGAGTCTTAAATACTGTTCAGAATGCTTCTTCAGTCAATAATCCATTTGTTTTCTCTCCATTTTCTTTATTCTCTTAATTTTTTATAATAAGGTAGGATATAAGTTATTAAAGGGATCTTAAAAACATAATAGTTTTTCAATGAAGGTAGCTGTAAAACTTCACAAATTAAATGAAAAATAATAATGTAAAAACAACCAGGGATGCTAAAATGATTTCTCTTCTGAATTAAAAATATCAATACCATGCCTCTTTCCTAGTATTGAATTTTCAAATTTCTAACACTTTCACTTTACAATCATTATACTGTGAGATTTCTGGATGCTTCAGAACAGAAGAATATGTGACATCTAGAACCCTGGTGGCACGGTGGTTAAGTGCAGTACTACAGGCAAATTCTTCCCACAGCCTGGAGTTTGATCCTGATTGAGCTCAAGATTGATTCAGCATTCCATCCTTCTGAGGTTGATAAAATGAGGATTCAGATTGTCGGGGGCAATATGCAAATAATGCTTTTATACTATAAACTGCTCAGAGAAGGCTGAAAAGTGCTATGGGGTGGTATGTAAGCCTAAATGCTATTGCTATCTAAACTCACCTAAAATTGATAATGCTCAATTAAATTGCACAAAAGCAGAGAGGAAGTTGTGTTCAAGTGGCATGAAAGAAACGAAGCCTCACAAATAAAATATGCCTTTTTAAATCAGTTTCTTTGAATGCCTAAGAAATTAAAACAAAATGAAGATCCCAGCTGTCTCAGATTCACAACAGCTATTGATCTAGTTACTAGTTTTGGCAAATTAATTTGTCTTTCAGTTATAATTAAAATAACAAGGACTGAAGTAGCATAATGTCTGTCAGGCACTTCTGATTAGAAAATCCTGGATTTAGTATTCCCATAATAGAAAATGGATGCAGAATAGATGCAATAAACTATATTAAAGCAGGCTTTTCTATCCCTTGTAAAAGTATCATTAGCCCTGCCTGAAGAATAAAGGACCATGTCCTTATTACAGTATAGATAAATAATAAATTTGTTATGGAATTTGTGTAAGGATTAAAGATGTTGTGTATTATATTACTGTTCCAATGTTAGTTTTTATTAAGCAAAACATGCTTTATTAATAAATTCTCAGCAAAATTACTGAGTCTTAGGAACAGTTTTAGGATTGCAAAATCAAGTAGCATTCTTAGAAAAGAAAATGGCATGTTTATCAGACAACTCCCTGGACAAGAGCTTGCAGGTTTTTTTTGCAAGATTTTGAAAGCAGTTTGCCATTGTCTTCTTCTTCCTAGGCTAAGAGAGAGGGACTGGCCAAGGTGGGACTGGAATTCACAGTCTCCCTGTTTCTAGGCTGGTGCCTTAACCAGTTAACCACATTCTGCTAGAGAGAAGTTCCCTGAGGATGGGCTCTAGCACAAATCCAGAAGCTCAGAAGACTAAACCTCTGGTCCTGGTGACCAACCCAGATTGCATCCTGCAACATTATCGTGGGACATTATCCTGGGAAGTCTATTTGCCTTCAGTCGCCCTAACCACTACACCAAACTGGCTCTTGCTATAGCTTAGGGCAGTGGTTCTCAACCTGGGGGTCGTGACCCCTTTGGGGGTCGAACAACCCTTTCACAGGGGTCGGGAGACTTCGTCCGGACGCCGCCATTTGGGTTCTTTTACCCTCTGCGCATGCGCAGAACACTTTGCACATGCGCAGAGTGTTCTGCTTCTGCTTCTTTTACAAATTGAAACTGGAAAGATAGAAAATATTCTGAAGTGGGGCTGTTAGAAAGCTAGCTGTTTCACTTTTTGATAAATTATTATCTTGTGAATGATAGTGGCAGTCATTTTATGGCTAAGCCTCCCATAATAGCCATTTTGAGTTAGCACACAAAAAATACAGGCTCAGTCAGGCTCAATTGCACTAAAGGATAATGTAGGCTTACAAACAGATTGGAAAGAAGCTCCTCTCTGTTACTTGTTATTTCAAATAGCTTCCGTGAGAATTTTATGGGTTTCTGCAAGAGACTAAGGCAGGAAAATGTTCACTTGCATGCAGCCAACTTTCCACCAGCCAAGCTTTGCTTTTTGGTCAGGGATTTCAGGATATTTTTTTTCCTTTTTAACTAACAGGTTTGACAGCCTAAAAAAGTCTGAAAATTCCTGTGAATAGCACCCCTAGTATTTCCATTCTTCTCCATGAAGAAAAAGAAAAGATGCCACCACTTTAGGCAATTATTATTTAGACAAACTCGAAACAGAGGCATCTTTTTTTCAGTCTCACACAAAAGCTTGCAGCCTTGTTTAATGACAGATGTTGAATTAGGAAGTACTTTTAAATTACTTCTTCAGCACAGACAGCTCTGGTATTTATAGGAGGCTTCAAGATTCTCCTGGTTTCAAAGAAACCCCTGATTCAACCTTATCAGCTTTGTTATACACACTAAGATCTATAAGATGCAATTGGTTGCTTTGGGGATTCTTTATGACTAGGGAGGGACTAACTTAACTGAGCAATTTTCAGTTCCTGCACTTGAAAAGAACAGAAAGTCCTAGGTATCCACCAGATTTAAAAAGGGTGGGAAGAGAAAGAGGAGTTTGTTATGACTTCGAAAGTGATACTTTACAAACCACTATTTTCTGTTGTTTTCACTATTTTTTTTCTTTGCCTGAAGCTGAAGCCTTAACACTTGGAGGCTTTTTTTCTTACAACATATATTTCAATACCATATAAAGATAACGTCCTTTTTCTTGGCATTTTTATGCTAAAATAATTAATATCCTTAGCTTATAATCACTGAAGATTCTTATTCTAATGTTAAATGACCACATCACTAAAATGTCCTGCCTGTCCCTTTATGTGTGTGTGTGTGTGTGTGTGTGTGTGTGTGTGTGTGTGTGTGTGTGTGTGTGTGTGTGTGTGTGTGTGTTAAATTTTACACTCTCCTTAACCATTTTATCCCTATAAACTCAGTCTTGGTTGCCACACTAGACTTTTTACAAAACAAATACCAAATACAAATACTCAGCAGAAATAACTATTGTGGTCAATAACTTGAGCAGTTAAACATAAATGAAAATTCATTTGGATAGTTCATCTTTCATTATCATAGTTACAAAAGAGATTTTATGGCAGATATACTGTTAGTATGGTTTTTTTTTTAAAAAAACTCTCACAATACCTGCAATGATATCATCCATTTGTTCTAGAGCAGCTTCAAGCATGTGACTAGCATCAGAAGTCATCTTTTGTGGCTTGCTTGGATCTTGTTTTCTTGGTCTAAAAGAGAGGGAGGGAAAGGTAATGCTTACTTATTTGTTTGATTTGATTTCTATAGCTGCCCATCTCAATAGGTGACTCAGAGCGGCATAGATCATAAGACATAAAAAGAATTAAACAGTACAAAATAAATATGCATAGCATCAAGTAAAACTGGTACTATGGATGTTAATACAACTAGGACTCTTAACGCACTTGGGGCTGAGCCACACAACCAAGTCTTCACAGTCTTGTAAAAGGCCAATTGGGCTGGGGTAATCCTGATAACTGAAGGAACAATATTCCAGAGGGATATTTCTCTGTCTATGGGAGAGAAAGCACTTCTGGTTACCACCAGCCAACATGATCAAACTGGATAGACAGAGATAACTAGGAGAAGATCAGAGGTGGGTTTCAGCAGGTTCTGACCAGTTCTGGAGAACCGGTAGCGAAAATTCTGAGCAGTTCGGAGAACCGGTAGTGGAAATTTTGAGTAGTTCGGAGAACTGGTAAATACCACCTCTGATTGGCCCCGCCCCCATCTATTCTCTGCCTCCCGAGTCCCAGCTGATCGGGAGGAAATGGAGATTTTGCAGTATCCTTCCCCTGGAATGGAGAGGAAATGGAGATTTTGCAGCATCCTTCCCCTGGAGTGGGGTGGGAATGGAGATTTTACAGTATCCTTCCCCTGCCATGCCCACCAAGCCACGCCACGCCCACCAAGCCACACCCACAGAACCGATACCAGTAGTAAAAAAATTTGAATCCCACCACTGGAGAAGATGGTACCTGGCGCCAAACCACGAAGGGTTTTAAAGGTGATAACTAATACCTAGAATTGTATTTGAAAATACACTGAGAACCAATGCAGCTCATGAAGAAGTGGTGTTACATGCATTGAATATCTGACACCTTTCTGTACTAGTTGAAGCTTCCGAATGTTCTTCAAGAACAACCCCATGTAGTAGTCCATTGTAGAGCATTATAGAGCTCATTGTAGTAGTCCAGATGAGAAGTTATAAAGTAAATTAAATAACAATGTAGTTACCACAATCTTAATTTGCCATCAACAGAAACCATTTAATTTTAATGATAAATACATGTGTAAAAGTCAATAATCAGATCATGATTCATCCTTGTGGTTTATAAAAGCAGTGGATGAAGTGAACAAGTAGAATACATATAGAGGACTAAAGAGGGTGGCAGGGGCAACCATTTTACCTTAAATGGTTGTCTGAAAACTGGTCACACTCACTGGAGAACCCACTAGATGGCAGACCTTTCTAGCCACCAGACTTTCTTGCAAATTGATGGATAAGAATGATAGCTGTCCAGCCAGCTATCTTGAATGGTGTCAGTGTAAGGGGGAAAACACTACTTTAATCAAGGATAGCTTAAGGCTACCTCTCTCATGGAATGGGGATGAGATTAAGGCAGCATTATGGGGGGGGGGGGGGATAAGTACATCCAGGACATAATTATGCTTATTAAGATGGTCTGCCCAAATACTTCATGGACCCAGAAGGATGCTGATAGGCAGCTGCAGAGCTTCCCTGGAGGGCAGTTCCATCAAGTGTCTAATCAGCTGCTATCGAGTTTATACTACTACAACAGGTTAGTTGTAAATTGTCTTGAGAATAATTTGTTTGAAAAGAAGATGTTATATGTTTGAGTTAAGCCATTAAGGTGTTAACGAGAAGTGGGGAAATATAAGTTGAAGTCAGGGATTACGGTGGCTCAAATGATTAGTTCGCTCCTGATGATTGGCAGGCTCGCATTCAAGACCCGGTGTTGCTGCAGAACGTCACATGCTCCAGCTCCTGCCAACCCAGCAGTTCACAAGCTGGCAACTGTGACTAGATAAATGGGTACCATTATGGTGGACAACTTAATAAGGACATGAAAGGAGCCCCCAAGTGGGCATCCCCTGAGCAATGGTGATGTCACCGTTCAATCCTTTCAATCTGGAAGCGCTTCGGTGCTCCCAACACAACTGTAGTAGTCCACCTACAACCTAGAAGGTCACTAAGGGTTATTGGATCGGTTGCTCTTGCTCATCTCCCCACTACTTTCCCCACTACTTTCCCACTACTTCTTGCTGTTGCTATGCGGGAAAAGGAAGACAGCACCATGTTTTCTACCTTGAATTCTTGAATGAAAAGCAAGATATAAATCTACCAAATAAATAAAGTACAGTATGCAATTATACCTGTAAAGTTAAAAAAAAAAAGAAGATTCAAGGCGAACTGAATTATTTTATAACACAGAATTATAAAACCCGATGAGTATTTGTTATATTGATTTCTTTTTTAAATACAGAAATGTCCTAAAAGTTGCTCATCACTTTCTAAAGCCCAATTATTAATAGCTTTACTTATTTTAGTTTGCAGGATAGGACCTGGAAGTAGTTAACTGGAATTTATTTAATGCTTTTCTCCATCCTAGCCTTGCTCAATCCCAGATTTACAGAGCTCCTCAGGTGGCACAGCCTCCAATACAACTTTGGCAGAAGCATCAGACATTTCTAGGCATGACCTCCAGCTTTCAGTTTGCTATTCACAAGCAGATTTAAAGTTCATTTCAGGAAATAATATTACCGAAACATTCCTTCTCTGAAAGAATTTGGCAGCCTATTTTGTTTTTCCCCTTTAAGGGGAAAAAATTCCCTGCATATGCTAAATTAAATTATTAAATTATTTGGGATGTTTTCCCTGGCCAAAAAATATATATGCATCTATTATATTTATGTTATATGTATTTATGTTATGTTATGCATTCAGAATACTGTACTATCCCAAAGAGCAAGTATTGAGTGGGGTACAATACTCAACAAGGAATGTTGAGTAGTAGGAACAATCATTTCAGTAATCTTTATAAAGCTCCAGTGAAACCACTTAGCAGGATATTATTCTTTTATAGGGCAAAACTGAATCTTGCATAAAGGCCACCTAGAGTGTTAATGGTGATAGAAACTAGAAACAGAAAACATTTTATACTCTTACCCGCTGCACTATATAAAGCACTCAAGCTGTTGTAATCAAATCACAGATCAAACTTAGTTGGAGTAAGCCTTAAGGCTTTCTATCTTGTATAACTCATCCCTCACACAAGGAGCAGGCACTTATTTGCATAAGGCTATGTTATGCCAAACATTTT
The DNA here is from genome assembly GCA_023053685.1 of Diadophis punctatus similis. NCBI lineage: Eukaryota > Metazoa > Chordata > Lepidosauria > Squamata > Dipsadidae > Diadophis > Diadophis punctatus. Next base: position 241,538,942 of record JALIGW010000001.1, read on the forward strand.
CTTCCACAGGTGAAGAACGTAAACAGGATCAAACTAGTCGGCACTATCCTGTCATAAGGGGGCGTGCATAAGCGCACCAGCATGCCTACCGTCCCTGTACTACAGTCGCCATTTATTTGTACTCATTTCCTGTGTTCATGTCCATGTTTATACTTATACCTGTTCTCTCATACATGTTTGACAGACGAAATAAAATAAAAATAAATAAATAAATAAATAAATAAATAAATAAATAAATAAATAAATAAATAAATAAATAAATAAATAAATCCTACACAGAAATTATCCAAAATATCTTCTTTGCTGGCCATTTGTATGTGGGGAAACTCCTACAGCTTCCAGAGCATGCCTGTTTCCCCAAAACCAAAAATAGATGGCTAGCTGTACCCATCGAAAATGTACGGTTTCTATGTGTCATTTATTTATTTAGATCCACCTTTATTATTTTTATAAATAACTCAAGGCAGCAAAACATACCTTAATACTCCCTCATCCTTCTACTTTCTCCACAACAACCACCCTGTGGGGCGAGTTGGGATGAGAGAAAGTGACTGGCCCCACAGCTGGTTATTCATGCCTATGACAGGACTAGAACTCTCAGCCTCCTGGTTTCTAGGCCAACATGGTGAATCAAAATATTTAGAAACCACTATTGTAATTACTGATATAATTCTGGAGCATGAGAGAGAGAATTTCTTTCCTGAGCATACATATTTCTTTCCTACCCCCCCCCCCGTAGATATGCTGGGATTCTGATTTCCAGACAAATATTGTCTGGAAATATAAAAACATACACATACTCTGAACAGATAAAAAAATCAGGATTCTCAACCACAATTATTTAGGCATCCCTTTAGGTTTTTTTTTGAGAGAGAAAACTAAATGAGCCCAAGAAATAATAGAAATTGTTACTCTTGTTCATGTATTGTCACACATCTGAAACAGTCACCAATATTGAACTGGATTATTTTTACGGCAATACAAGAAGTTTAACTAAAACAGGGGTATTGCCAGAACAACAAAACTCCTCTGCTCGCAATAAAATACCTTATTCCACCAGACTTGAAATATTGGGATTAGACAATTTACAACGTAGTTCATAAAATCATATATCAAAAAGTCCTTCCTGTCAATGACTACTTCAGCTTCAACTGCAACAATACATGAGCACATAATAGATTCAAACTTAATGTAAACCGCTCCAAACTCGACTGCAGAAAATACGACTTCAGCAACAGAGTGATCAATGCCTGGAATGCACTACCTGACTCTGGTTTCTTCCCCAAACACCAAAAACTTTAAACTTAGACTGTCTACAGTTGACCTCTCCCCATTTCTAAGAGGTCTGTAAGGGGCGTGCATAAGCACACCTCTGTGCCTACCGTCCCTGTCCTCTTTTATCGGAACTTTTTACTTATGTTATGTTTATACAAACAACTACTATCCTGTACATGTTTGACAAAATTAAAGAAATAAAAAAAATTAAAAACAATAAAAACAATAAAATAATAGGGCTCTATAGTGGTTATCTAACCGACTCTGAAGGTTGAATTCTAGCTTTTAAAAATAGCTGTCCTGGAACGGTCCTAGAGAATACTATCCTATCAATTCCAGTTTAGGAGCATAACTGTTGTTTTGTTTTTTAAGAAAATGAACAGCATTGATCTTGTATGGGAAAAATTTAAGTAGCTGTATTTGTTATCAGAATGAGACAAAATTTATAAAATATTTAGTCCATTGTGAGGGGATAATTCCAATATTTGAGTCAGGTACCTTATATGTATGTAGGTGCAAATGTGTGATTGTGTGTATGCGTATGTGCATGTTAGTAACTGTGGTGTTTTTAAGACCTAACGTGATAAAACCTGCACCAAAAGGGATTCTTTTGCAAGTAATATCTGCAGCAGTTTTTAAGAAGTACTTTATACATAGGAAAAGAAATAAGCGGTCTTTTTGTCCCTGCCTGAATGCTTTATAGCTGATTGTTGGAGGTTAACAACAAGAAAAGACATGGAAGTAAGTAAAGAAAACAGCTCCCAAGGTAGTCCATTAAGCTACAATAATCAAAGAAGATAACTATTTGAGAGACCAGGAAATGATGAGGTGGAATGGATGCTTATTTTATTATTTATTTTATTTATTTGTTTGTCAAACATGTACAAGATAGTAGGTATTTGTATAAACATAACATAAGTAAAAAGTTCCAATAAAAGAGGACAGTAGGACAGGGACAGTAGGCACAGTGGTGCGCTTATGCACACCCCTTACAGACCTCTTAGGAATGGGGTGAGGTCGACTGTAGACAGTCTAAGGTTAAAGTTTTGGGGGTTTGGGGAAGAAACCACAGAGTCAGGTAGTGCATTCCAGGCATTGATCACTCTGTTGCTGAAGTCATATTTTCTGCAATCGAGTTTGGAGCGGTTTACATTAAGTTTGTATCTATTGCGTGCTCGTGTATTGTTGCGGTTGAAGCTGAAGTAATCATTGACAGGAAGGACATTTTGGTATATGATTTTATGAACTACATTTAGATCAGATTGAAGGCGACGTAGTTCTAAATTGTCTAATCCCAATATTTCAAGTCTGGTGGAATAAGGTATTTAACCTTCAGTTAAAAGTTTGTTTCCCAAGTTTGATTAGCTCCTTCCAAGTGCCTTGATTCTGGTAATAGCTTGACAGCAAAAGTAACTCTGATTGAGATGACTGTCAATGCTCCAATCACAAAGATATCTGAATTAAGGCAGACCTGCAAGAGCCAAGGTGGTGCAGTGGTTAAAATGCAGCAATGCAGTTCAGCAGTTCAGCTGTTCAAATCTCACCAGGCTCAAGGTCGACTCAGCCTTCCATCCTTCCGAGGTGGGTAAAATGAGGACCCAGATTGTTGGGGGCAATATGCTGAACTCTGTAAACTGCTTAGAGAGTGCTGTAAAGCACTATGAAGTGGTATATAAGTCTAAGTGCTATTGCTATTGCTGATTAGTGATTTCAATCCCTCTCTCCACCGCAGTACAGTATTTGAAGCAAGTGCCTTTATTTTGGCACAGTTGCTAATGCACTGCTGTCTGTAATGCTCCAGTATCTGGGGAAAAACAAATCAAGGCTGGAGTTTCAAGAGCGTTTTGAATTGGGATAAAGAAGTTTATAGCCATCCATTCCTGCTCATGTCAACCTGTCATAAATTGTTTTGTTTTAACTGCATCTTAAAATTCAGCCGTGCCTAAAATACAGTCCTACTAAAAATCCTTACAGGTAACCTGTTTGTCTTATGAAAGGAGGTTTTAACTTCTGTCATTTTGATTTATATGTTTTAATGAATGCAAAAAGGCTCAACATAACATATTTGGTGCCAGGCACAATGCAAAAATAACTTCAAATATGGATATAGCATAGTAGCTTATAAACTGACTGCTAATAAAAACAAATAATTTTAGAGTTGGAGAGCTAAGCATGTATTTTTGTTCAGGTTTGTTGATCATGATTCAAAGAGAGTGATCCATACTGCTGGGAGCTCCTTTCAAAGATAACTTATTTCCTGTTAAGCAGTGCTACAAATCAAAAAAGTGTTCTTTGTAAAGTAGGTCATTTCCCTAGTTCATCTGCCTGTATTATTTTTGGGGGGGAAACCCCATCTTACGAGGGTCTAATGACCACAGTTCATTTGGGCTACCACGGAAACCAAAAAGGATTTTGCTATATTTGAATAAATTCTTTGCCTAGACTATGTAACAATATACCCCAATTTTGATCAGATTAGAATAATTCGGATCAGAAATATTTAGGGCAGTGCATGGGATAGAAAACATAGAGCAGAACATTCTTCCAAACCATCATATCAGCCACAGTTTTGCAGGGAAAAAAAACCTCCAAATAGTTTGGTTGCTTCAGGTTTCAACGAAAACAGACTATGAAAACATTGTGGAGTGATTTTATGGGGTGAGCAGAGCAAGATTGGCATATATCTTTGCACTCTTCCTTTCTCCTAAATTGACCCTCCATGTGCTAAACACATGCCCTCCCCTCCCCTCTGCTGCTGCCACCAGCATCTGGCTACAATAATCTCAATTGTACAGGACAGAGTTTGAGCATAATACACTCCAATTAGCTGGCACTGCCAATTTCACCATTTCCAAGAACCTCCCCCCATCAGTGTTGGCTTTTTTCCATTCTGCCAGTTTCCCTCCCCCTCCCTAACCACTGCCTGGAATTTGTATCCAGAAGTAGTGGCCTTGTTTTATTTTGTATATGGATGGAAGTTTCAATTCAAGCAAAGACGATCCAAAAACGGTTATTTCCTGCGTGAACCAGTGTGTGCAAGGGACATCAATCAATCAATCAATCAATCAAGCAATCAAGCAATCAATCAATCAACCAATCAATCAGAATAGAGCTGAAAGGGACCTTGGAGGTCTTCTAGTCCAACCTCCTGCTCAAGCAGGAGACCCTATAACAGTGATGGCGAACCTTTTTTTCCTCGGGTGCCGAAAGCGCGTGCACGTGTGCTATCTCACACGCGCGAGTGCCCACACCCATATTTCAATGCCTGGGGAGGGCGAAAATGGCCTCCCCTGTCCCCCCAGAAGCCCTCTGGAGGGCGGAAATGGCTCATTTCCCGACTTCCGGTGGGCCAGTAGGCTTCCTTGGAGCCTGGGGTGGGTGAAAACGCCCTCTCCCGCCTCCCTGGAGGCTCCCAGAGCCTTCGTGTGAGCCGAAAATCAGCTGGCCGGTGTGCACATGCGCGTTGGAGCTAAACTAGGGCAACGGCTCGTGTGCCGGCAGATATGGCTCTGCGTGCCACCTGTGGCACGCGTGCCATAGGTTCGCCATCACTGCCCTATACCATTTCAGACAAGTGGCTGTCCAGTCTCTTCTTAAAAACCTCCAGTGATGAAGCACCCACAACTGCTGAAGGCAAGCTGTTCCATTGGTTAATTGTCCTCACTGTTAGGAAGTTTCTCCTTAATTCCAGATTGCTTCTCTCCTTGATTGGTTTCCATCCATTGTTTCTTGCCTTGCCTTCTGGTGCTTTGGAAAATATCCTCTTTTCTTTGTGGCAGCCCCTCAAATACTGGAATACTGATATCATGTCACCCTACTTCGAGGTGGGTTCGCCTGAACCGGTAGCAAACCACTGGTGACATCATGATGACATCACGGTGCTGGTCCGTGGGCGCTGCCATCTCTTTTTTTGAAATTTTTTCAGGTTTTTTTCTTCTGCGCATGCACAGAAGCCGAGTTTCCGGCACTGCGCATGCGTCACCATCTTGTTTTTGGCTTTTAAAAAAATATTTTTTAAAATACGCGCACCGAGGCTATCAGATTGTTTGGAGATTAGATTGTTTCCAACCTTAGTGGCCTTTTGTAATGCATAAATATATCACTGTGCCACTGAGCTTGGGGACCCAGATGTGTAATAGAGCCTATACAGAGGTTATGTTGAATGATTGTTGCAGACTTTGTTATTTAGTTCTTATATGCCTTTATATGCTTTAAGATTCTATGTTGCTCTTTTTGTAGTTATTTAAATTTTGTAAGGCACCCAGAGTCATGCAATTGAGATAGGTGGTTATATAAATTGAAGAAATAAACAATACCACACTTTGATCCTGTTGATTGGCAAATTCTCTGAGTCATTCTCTACCAGCAGGAGATTAGGAGACTTTTGCCCTTTTCCCTTCACACCTTGAAAATCTTTTTAGACAGTATACGGCCGTGATGGTGAACCTATGATATGCGTCCACAGGTGGCACGCAGAGCCCTCTCTGCGGGCACGCGAGCCGTCGCCCCAGCTCAGCTCCACCATGCATGCACGCTCCCCACTGGCCAGCTGGTTTTGGGGACTCTGCCACGCATGCGCGGGGGTCACACACGCATGCATGGGGGGCATATGCATGTGCTGGGGGCGGGGGAGCATGGGAGAGTCATGCGCACATGTGTGTGGAGGCATGCGTGGGGTCATGTGTGCATGCGCAATGGGCGGGGCACGCACGGGAGTCGCACACACATTGCATTATTGGTGCGCTTTTGGCACGCACATGCTTTCGGCATGCGACAACAAAAAGGTTAGCCATCACTGGTATAGGGGATCTTCCAAAGGAACATTTCAGGCAAGAATTAGCAAAATGTGCCTTCTCTCCTTTTCTGTCAGCAAGGGCCATGATGGGAATAAAAATATTCCATGGAAAAAAGGAACCCTTCTATTTAAAGGAAGTTAAGATAGGACCAAAATCTGCTAGGTAGGCAGTTACAAAATATTAAAACTTGCTAGATTAAAAACTCTGATAAACAAACCACAAAAGTACACAAAGAACCATGACTGTCTGACAATCTTTCAAGACAGAGGAAAGAGAGAAAAGCTAGCACACGTTTTCATTAGAAGAGTTTCAATGCCCAGGTTCCCTCATCGGGAGAGCTCTGTCCTACTCATTCAGAAAGTAATAATGTCTTTCTCTAATACAGGCAGGGGCGGGTTGCTAACTTACAGATACCAGTGTGCTGCGTGCGCATCTCCACATTTTGTGCGCCCGCGCCCTCGCGTGATTTTGCTTCTGCGCATGCGCGGAAGCAAAATCGTGCCGAAATCTCACCGAAATCTCACGTGCGTGCCCCCTCGTGAGATTTTGGCGCAATTTCCTTTCACGCATGCACAGAAGCAAAAAACCCCAAAAATTCTTTAAAAAGATGGCGATGCGCGCGATGGATCGGCGAAGACGGCACCGGAGCGGTCGCGCGCAAATTGCGCAATCGGCCGCTCCCTACCGGAGCTATGCACTGGACCGCACTGGTAGGAACCCACCACTGAATACAGGTAATCCTTGACTTATGACATTCATTCAGTGTGATCACCATTTGTAATCTTCCCTGCTGGCTTCCCCAGAAAGTCAATGGGTACATTGGCACGGAAGGTCACAAGTTGCTAGGGTCAGTCTCTCACATCGGTGCATTGTCTTTCAGCCCCTCTGCACTTGTGCCAGCCATTCACATATCCCCGTGCAACTTCCCTGAGCTTCACCAGGCCTCTTTTATACCTCCCCAGGCCTCGTCACACCCACCTCACATCCCTGTGTACCTTCCTAATCCTCCTTGTACCTCCCTTGTTCCTTGGGCACCCTCACTGATCTTTGCCATGCCTCTCTTGCACACTTCTACATCCCCTTGCATTATTCCCAAGCCTTGCTGTGCACCCCTTGAAACCCTGCACATCCCACACACCCTCCCCAACTATCCTCATGCCTCTCTCTAGTTTAACATTCTTATTGAGTTATAAGATAAATAAGATATAAAATACAAAAGTAAATAGGAAAACAGTGAGGAGGGAGCGGGGTGGGGGGTGGGGAGAGGAAGGATTGGGGGAAAGTGAGGAAGGATTAGGAAAAAGAAAAAGAACCATTGACTCCCGACTCTCTCTGTTGCAGTAAAATAAGGCATTAACATCAAATCACAACTTTTTGTTTTTTTCATAATAATATAAACTAGCCATTTCTATAAGGATCTATCAGTCTAATCAGTAAAACCCCAAACCAAAGTTTCATTATTTTCCACTTCAAGCACAAAGTTCAGAAGCAGTCTCCATGTGGAAACAATAGTATTTATATTCTTTTCTTTTATCAAAATAGTCAATTTTGCCATTTCAGCCCATCAGCTTCATGCCTCTCTTGACCATTTCCTCACCCAGCAGCAGCCACTTAGCTGCCTGGCTAACCTACTTGCAAGCTGAAAGCTGCCTGCAACATCCTGCAGGCTTCCCCACTGACGTGGTGGTGGGAAGCCGGCAGGAGGCAGCCTCACATACCGACCCTGGAATTTGGTTAACGATGACAACCAGGATTACAGGGTTGCCATTGCTAAGCGATGTGGTCGCACTTTATTACCCCATTTCTTAGCAACAGAAGCTTTCCTCCCAATTGCCATTGTAAATTGAGGACTGCCTATACTGGAATACAGCTCACCTGTCTGGAACCCGCACTGCATATCAGACATAAATACAATCGAGAGAGTCCAGAAATATTTCACAAGAAGAGTCCTTCACTCATCTGCTCACAACAAAATACCTTATTCCACCAGACTTGAAATACTGAGATTAGACAATTTACAACTACGTCGCCTCCGATCTGATCTAAATGTAGTTCATAAAATCATATACCAAAATGTCCTTCCTGTTAATGACTACTTCAGCTTCAACCGCAGCAATACACGAGCATGTAATAGATTCAAACTAAATGTAAACCGCTCCAAACTCGACTGCAGAAAATACGACTTCAGCAACAGAGTGATCAATGCCTGGAATGCACTACCTGACTCTGTGGTTTCTTCCCCAAACCCCAAAAACTTTAACCTTAGACTGTCTACAGTCAACCTCTCCCCATTTCTAAGAGGTTTGTAAGGGGCGTTCATAAGTGCACCACTGTGCCTACCGTCCCTGTCCTACTGTCCTATTGTCCTCTTTTATCATTACTTTTTACTTATGTTTATACAAACTACTACTATCCTATACATGTTTGACAAATAAATAAATAAAATAAAATAAATAAATATCTGGTGGGAGAATGTGGAAGACATCTGGTGTTTTCCAATAACTTGGATTCAAAACAAACAAGCAGGTTTTTTTTTCCAAACAAGCTCAAAAGCACACCAGTAGCAAAAAATAAATTATTCCTATAACAAGCTTGATGTGATAACAAACGTGTCTCAATTTTTCATTCCTTAGAGAATAATAAGGAAATAAAATCTATTTATATAGGCAGACATGGGCAGTAAGCATGTTAATTTAATGCAGATATGGTTCCACCGTAGGAAAGCTGATTTTGCAAAGGGTTTTCCTGCTGTACCTTGTTAACAACTGTTTTCTCTATTAGAGACTATATGGCAGCTTCGTACTGCCTAGAGAAATAACACATATGCTGAAAAATTCAAGAAAGTGATATTATAAAACGGTAACAACACTTAACTAAATGGGTCAGAAAAACAGTCAAGTACCCTAACAATTGCCAAAATAGTATATAAAGCATTTCCAAATTTAGAGTTCTAACTGAAAAACCAGACAATCGAAATTATTCAACTGTATTTAGTCCTACACTCCTCATCCTACAATAGTAAGGGAGAGTATCTTCCAGTGTGTGGGCATCAACTGTCTAGAAATATTCAATCCAAAGAAAATGTGGTTTGTGTTTGCCATTGTGCAGTGGAGTTAAAGAAGTGAGCCTCCAGCTCTGAACTTTTTTCCCTTATAGTCTCGTTTGTGACATCATACCATTGCTACTCTTTTAGAAAGAGAAAGGGACTTTGTAGAAATTAGCTCCTGTGTGGCTCTTACAAACAACATTTAATTTGCTGTGGCTTTAAGCAAATTCCTTTAGCTATGGAGTACACAGAGATGATTTCTTAACACTTCCAGCAGTGTTTTCAGTGGGCTTGTAGGAAAAAGGCACAGGTGCAACAGAAAAACCGTTTATAGACTTCTTCTTATTGATGAAGTAATACTTGCTTCCTATTATTGATGAAGTAACTACATCACTGATTGTGACCGCATCAAGCTATGCAATATTATTAATCCATGATAATGCTAAAAAAATCCACATGAATTAAAAGCCAGAATATCTCAAGTAGGGTCACTGCTTTTATTGTTCTTCATGGCAGGGATTTCTTAAGAAATTATTTATATATTGGAGATTATATCAATTGTTGGGTGATCCTACACTGCTGCAGAATCATTTTAGAAGGAAGCTTTGCAACCTTTCACTCGGTCATTATAGCAATTGCCTATAATCCATCAATCTACAAAGAAAATCCTATTTGTTGTATCTTCTGATTTTTGAAATCTAGACAATAAAGTTTGTGCAAACAGCAGTGTTTCCAAAGCCAGCAAAGGAACTGTGATACATTTCTTCATAATCAAAAGTATACGAGTCTCGAGGGTAATATAACTAAAACCTGTGAAAACTCTTAAAAAGAAAGAAGAATTTTCATTTTGTTTGGACCAACTGGATCATATTACTGGCTCAGCATCTTTTTCTAGTCGTACCTGTTGTCACAGCTTCAGGCAAATCGGTTTTCCCAGACACTCCCTTCTAGTTCCTTAGCTGGAGCAGATATTTTGAAACCAGCACTGCATTCCTGACTCTCTTGTATGCAGCTCAAGCTTAGCAAATATTATGTCTCTTACTGGAAATATACATCATTTAGTTTCTTGGAAACATCTTTTGTAGATGCATGCATTCACGGAGGTTTAGTAAATCAAATCTAGTTTGAGCTTGAAAAAACTTTATAATGCATGCCTCTCTATTGACATGGGTCAGATCCTTGAAAAAAAAATTCACAATTTCAAAGAACTTTGACTTTTCCTTGGTTATTTATTTATTTATTTATTTATTTATTTATTTATTTATTTATTTATTTATTTATTTATTTATTTATTTATTTGTTGCATTTGTTGCATTTGTTGCATTTGTATGCCGCCCACTCCACTGAGACTCTGGGTATAACAGCTGTCCATTTAGATTATCATGGAAAACAATACTGAGGATTGTACGGTTGCTTTCAGATTGCAAAATCCATGCAACAACTCCAAACAGGCTGCATAAGATAGTTGAATTATGATCTTCATCTTACGGGCTATGGAGTCGAAGAGGACTGTCAGGGAAGGGTAGCTTGTCTAAGATTACCTAATGAACTCATGGCAGAGCCGAGAACTGACAGGAAACCCATAGTTTAAAAGCCTTGTCCTTATCAAAAAAATGTCTTCATTCACATACAAGTTCCCCTCTGCAATGAAATAAATAACTTGGAAAATGATTTTAAGATATAAATGAAAGGCAAATAGCCAAAGAAGTAAGGAAGAGGCAATCTCCAAGAAGATGAACGGAAGGAATAAAAGCTCAAGAAACAAAAACCCATCATTTCTGTTCCTGAACAATGAAAAGTCAAACTGTAAAGCCACTTACCTTTGCTGGTCCTCAAGGAGACAAAAGTTCAGTTTCACTGTTCCCTCCGAGAAGTCTCATTGCTAATAATCACTGCCTTACTGCAAAGACAGCTTTCATTCACAACCAACACCCTAACATCACATGCCCAGCCCATAATTAAAATGCTCACAACAATTCAAAGCCCAGCCCACAAAAAAACTGTGATAGATTATTATGCTATTACTCAACAGCTTCCAGCAAATGCACCTGTCAAAATGGGTAGCAAACAGTTCTTAGGGCTCCATTCTTCCAGCAGGTGAATACAGATTCCAGTATCAAGTGAAAGGAAGACCGTGATATTTAGTTTTTCAAAGGCAGGCAGCCTTTCTGGCAAATATTGCCATTTCCCCTAGATCATCTTCCTTTGGAAAACATTTACACATACCTACATTTTTATTTCCTACTTAAGATGGTTCTCATCTTCTCTGATTGATTCATTTATTTGCTGCAATTTGTATCCTGCTCCAATCCAACAGGATTTATGAAAGCACAGTATGGATGTATGGAAATATATTACCTACGTTATGACTGATATTTTAAAAAATGCACGTGTCATCAACTGACAGAAAAGGTCTTTATGTTTTGATGATCCTAGCAAATCTATATGCTCTCTCTGCACCATCACATTGCATGTTTACAACAAGATCAGAGAACTTGGGAGTTCCGCAACTAATTGCTATAACACTTGTAAAAGTTGTTAGTAAAACTAGCACCTGGTTGTCGAAGCATCACAAGTGAAGAATCTGCCCTGATGTAACATTCTTGGGGGCTCTCAAGAATTGCATTGCCCTTCTCCCATTTTTTCTCCAGGCAATACCAAATTAATACAGGTATTCAACTTATAACTATTTGTTTAACTATTTGTCTATCCCGAGCATGTGAAGACAAATTCCGGTGGACTGAGTGGATGAAATCTACTAGAATAGGACAACGGTCATGAAGGCGGTCTCTGCAAATGATGTGGTACGCTAAGAGCACGGCAAGACACGAAAGACGCCCTGGTCAACCACTGCACCCAGCCCATCTCCAACTGTCTCGACTCTTGTCCTGCTATTTGGAGTAAGATGGAATCTGGGAAGAGAGAGTGAGGCTGACTATGCGCACCTCTCCCTCACTTTAATCCAATTCATGCGCAAGTCTTGACATCCCCCCAATTCCTGTGAAAAGTCCTGTGGCAATGGGCGAGCGACAAAGCAGCAGGTGTGGATACACTGGGAGCTGTAGCTGCGGACCTGCACAGGCAACTTGGGTCTATGATAGATGTCAAGGTCCTCTTCGAATACGATGGATGAACATCATCATTTGTTTAATGACCATTTGAACTTATAATGGTGCTGAAAAAAGTAACCTACAACTGGTCCTTGCACTTATGACCATTGCAGCATCCCCCCAGTAACATGATAAACATTTGGTTGCTTGGCAACCGGCATGTGTTTATGATGGTTGTAGCATGTTGGGCATCATGTGATTGCCATTTGCAACTTTTCCAGATGGCTTCTGGCAAGAAAAGATGGAGCCACAGTTGCTTCATGACACTTGGATTCACTTAACAATTGCAGTGATTCACTTAACAACCATGGCAAAAATGTAAAATCGGACATGAGTCACTTAACAACTGCCTTGTTTATCAATGGGAATTCTGGTACCATTTCTTGTCATTAGTTGAGGACTACCTGAATTAACGGATCTATCACAGGAAAAAAAGCTTAAAGAGAAACTTCTTGCAATATTTTTATTGAGTTCAGTATGTCACAGTAGGCAACCTTACTCAATACCATAGTCTTAAACTTTAGAGACAGGCAAGATATTATGTGAGAAAGACTGTACAGAGAAAATATGGCTTAAAGCTTGTTACTATTAATCTGTTGTTTACAGATTAGTAGTAACAAGTGGGGCAAAAATATTACAGGTCCTTGGTCCAAAGCAAGTTCTCCTAACAAAGAGCTATCTGATCTTGCCCACAAAAGCCTGTCCAGATTTTTGCACCCCAAATTTAGTATCCCTACCCAACATTTTCAATTGAAGAACTTTTCAGAAAAAGAAGTTTCTGAAGGGAGAAGTTTGGGAGAAGTGGGTGGAGAGATGTTCAGAAGCCTTGCAGGGAAAGGAACAGGTGAAGCAAGAATTATGCAGGTGATACCCCACCTTTTCCAAACTGCATTTTCCTAAGACTTGTTTTTTTAATTCAATGCAGCCAAAAGGAAGAACTGCTGCTGGTAGCCATCCTTACAAAGAACACAACTGTAAATGCCTCCTCTCACTATTTCACAATAATGCCCATAGCACTAACACTGAGCTTAAAAGGTTTACACCAACAAGCAGAAGCTTACTGGAAAAGCAGTTCTACAAGGTTTCCCCTCAAATGCTTCAGAGTTAAGATTCACGTCCCTTCTTCTATGGTTTAAGGACAGATACAAAAGAAAGGCAGGAAGACTGCAGAAAAAAAGTGTCTGAATGATGTTGTGGAGGCAATGTAAATAGTCTGCCAGATCAGATGACATGATACAAGAAATACTGGAATACTTTTGTTTATATATAGCACAATTTATCAGCAGCATGTTTCAGATGCCTAACTTCTTTGCCACTACAAGCTCTTCAAAGAATTATCTGTACTAGCATAGTTAGTTTTCAGACTTAGACTTAGAATAACTTTATTGTCAATTTGAATGTACACTAATCGGCATACAACTCTCAAAGGGTCACCACCTCCAATATATACTACATAACCATGACAAAATGGGTGTTTACTTACCGTTGATACGCCCGTTCTCGTTGGTTGAAGCCAGCATTCAGTGAGGGTTGTCCACAGCCAATCACATCAAGGGCTGAGTCTGTCAATCAAAAACTGAGCCTCTGTCCTCCTCCTCCTTGGATATTGGCCCAGTTTAGACGAAGCTGAAAGACAGACTTGACGTGGAAAGGAACAGTGTTAACCGAACAAAAAACAATACACTGCACCAATAGGAGAGTAAGTCACACCTCAGACTGCGGAATTAAGTAACAAAAAACTGGATTTATTAATACAACAAGTAGTAGAGCAAAAAACAGTGTAGAACGTATTCAATAAGAACCAAAGAACATAAGGGAGGGTCTGAATGCTGGCTTCAACCAACGAGAACGGGCGTATCAACGGTAAGTAAATGCCCATTCTCCATTGGAGGTTGAAGCCAGCATTCAGTGAGGGACATACCCAAGCTACGAGTCCCGAGGGAGGGCAACTAAAGCAACCACTCCTCCCCAGTGTCTACTAGGACAGAGGCACAGCAACCTGTTGAAGCACTCGCCTGCCGAAGGCTGCCTCTGTAGAAGCATAAGAATCAATTTTATAGTGGCGTATGAACTGAGTAGGGGAAACCCAAGTAGCAGCCCTACACACTTCCTCAAGTGAAGCCCGAGTCTTCCATGCAGCCGACGTAGCGGCGCTGCGGGTGGAATGGGCCGTGATAGTCTCTGGTACCGGCTTTCCAGCTGAGGTATAAGCTCTAGTGATTGTGGCTCTGATCCACCTCCCTATGGTAGGGGATGAAACCTTGAGCCCCATGGAACGGGGAAGGAAGGCAACAAACAAGGCCTCTGATTTACGAAAGGCCGAAGTACGGTTGATATAAGCCTTCAAGGCACGCCTCACGTCCAGAGTATGCCACTGACGCTCTCTAGGATGACGTGGGTGGGCACAGAAGGACGGGAGAATGATTTCCTGGGAACGGTGAAATAAGGAATTTACTTCGGGAAGGAAGGAAGGGTCTAGGCGGAGGACCACTCTGTCTGGATGGAAAAGACAAAGGTCCTGCCGAATAGAGAGAGCTGAGAGCTCGGAGATACGTCTGGCTGATGTTATAGCCACAAGGAAAGCTACCTTGTAAGACAGGAGGCTAAGGGGCGCCTCTCTTAAAGGTTCAAAGGGGGGACCGGTTAGGGCCTCCAGGACCAGGGGTAGGTCCCAGGTGGGAAAACGGTGCACGACTGGCGGGCAGATGTTGGAGGCTCCTTTAAGGAACCTATGCACCGTGGGCACATGTGCCAGAGAGGGGCAATTTGGGCAGGAGAGAATGGTGGAAAGTGCGGCCAGTTGGCGTCTAAGGGTGTTAGGGGCCAACCCCAAATTTAGTCCTTTCTTGAGGAAACGGAGTAGGAGAGGAATGGGCACATAAAGAGGAGAGATACCCTCCAGTCTGCACCACTCACAGAAAGCCTTCCAGGTATTCTGATACACTCTGTTAGTGGAAGGACGCCTGGAGGCCAAGATGACTTCGATGGTGTCCAGATCATAATGTTGTCATTTTAAGACCTCCCGCTCAACCGCCATGCGGTCAAGCGTAACCACTGAGGGTCCGGGTAAACCACTTCCCCCTGTTGGAGCAGATCCGGAAGGGGGGCAGTCTCCACGGGTGACCGCGGGAGAGGAAAAGGAGGTCCCCGAACCAAACCCTGCGTGGCCAGTGAGGGGCAATTAGAATCACCTCCGCAGAATGTTTTAATATTTTCTGGATGACCCTGGAGAGCAGAGGGAGGGGAGGGAAGGCATACAGGAGTCCCTGGGGCCAAGGTGAGCGCAGGGCGTCGACTGCTTCTGCGCCTTCCGTCGGGAAGCGAGAGTAGAACTGGCTGAGCTGTGCATTCTGTGGGGTAGCAAACAGATCAATTAAAGGTAAACCAAATCTATGAACAATATCCTGAAACACCCCTGGATGTAGTTGCCATTCGGTCTGATCTAAATCCCGACGGCTGAGCCAATCAGCCTGCTTGTTGGCTTCCCCTGAAATATATTCCGCTGAAAGGGAAATAAGGTGTTTCTCTGCCCACAGACCTAGGGACAAGGCCTCCTCAAGCAGGGCCGCTGAACGTGTTCCCCCTTGCCTATTAACATGTGCTTTGGCCGTGACATTGTCGGTGAGGACCAACACATGAGAACCTTCTATTCTAGTCTTAAAGCTCTTTAACGCTAAACGGATAGTGCGAAGTTCTAGTAGGTTAATGGGGCATTTGGATTCCTCCCTAGACCAGGTACCCTGGGCCAGTTGGCCCTGAATGTGTGCCCCCCAGCCTGAGAGGCTGGCATCTGTGGTTACTGTAATTCTATCTGGTAGGAGGAAGGAAGAGCCTTCTTCCAAGGCTGAGGATGTCCACCAGACTAGGGATTGTCTAACGTGAGAGGGCAAACGAACCCAAACTGCAGGGGGGGACTGACCCGGGGGAATAAGGGGAAGTAAGAACCACTGCAATCTACGGGAGTGCAACCGTGCCCAGGGCACGATATCGATGCACGATATCATTTTTCCCAGTAGTGTGGCCAACAGGACTAGAGAAACTGATGGACAGTGGTTGATATTACCTATGATGACCCTAATGCTGCCCTGTCGCTCGGGGGATAGGAAAACCTTGCACTGCTGGGAATCTATAATTGAGCCCAAATGGAGAATTGAGGTACTAGGAACCAGACAGCTCTTACGGTGGTTTACCGAGAAGCCATGTCGTTGGAGCTCGTCCAGCACTACTTGCACATGACGCTCTGCCAAGGACCTGGAAGAAGCCTGAAGCAGAATATCGTCCAGGTAGCACTGGACCCGAACTCCTAAGGAACGAAGGTGAGCCTCCAATGCCGCCAAGATCTTTGTAAAGACTCGGGGGGCTGAGGAGAGGCCAAACGGGAGTGCTCGATACTGGAAGTGTCTTCCAGCAAGGCAGAAACGGAGAAACTTCCTGTCTGTAGGTGCTATGGGGATGTGGAGATATGCTTCGGATAGGTCCAAGGAGACCAGATAGTCACCCCTATGGATACCCCTGAGGATGGAACGTAGGGATTGCATTTTGAATTTGCGATATTTAACAAACTGGTTTAACCTTTTGAGATCCAGTATAGGTCGCCAATCCCCGGAGGGTTTAGGGACCAGAAAAAGTATTGAGTATACTCCTGCTCCCCTTTGTTCCCTAGGGACCGGTTCAATGGCCCTAATCTCCAGGAGATGGTGGATGGCCTGTTCCATTAACCGGCGCTTTTCTGGAACTCCAGAAACATGACAGGGTATAAAACTTGGAGTGGGCCGTGACCAAAATTCCAATGATAACCCAAAACGGATAGTTTGTCTAACCCAGACGTCCTGAGTGGTCAATTCCCAGGTATCCGCAAACCTGGCTAGTCTACCTCCAATTGGGAAATCCTGAGATAAATTATTTGCCTCGTCTGGAAAACTTGTTACCCCATCCCCTATAGGGACGTTTGTAAGATCTGCCCCTGGCCGCTCTATCCTGGTAAAAGGACCTTTGGCCATACTGACCTGGGGTTCGGGGCAGATTGGAACCCTGGTCAGCCGATCGAAAGGGCCGTCTAGGATATGGGTTATGATGGAAAGAACCTTTTTTGTTATAAGTTGGAAGGACCTTCCTACGATCCTTAGACTCCACCAGTAACGGGTCTAAAACCTCCCCAAAAAGGGATTGACCCGCAATCGGCTTAGATGCCAGGCGCCATTTTTGGCGAGCATCGGCAGTCCAGTTCTTGAGCCAGTTCACCCTGCGACCTGCGGTGGCAGCCGCAATGGATTTTGAAGAAAAGCGTGCTGCCCTGAGTGTAGCATCAGCAGTAAATTGAGTTGCAGCTATGACTTTATTGAGGTCTTGATGAATGCGAAGTTCTGATGAGGGGATCCACTCCTGGAGCTGGCGCAGCCACAAGAGAGACGATCTGGCAAAGAAGGATGCAGAGCAGGAAGCGCGAACCGCCCAGGCCGAGGCATGGTGGGACTTTAGCAGGAGTTGTTCTAGTCGACGATCATCCGGTTTCAGGAGCTCCTCAGCTTCCCCCGGTATGGGATTTGGAGAGTGGAGCGCAGCTACCGGAACATCCACCGATGGAGGGGAGAGTAGACCCGTCAGTTCAGCCGCCGTATTAAAGAATCTCTTGTCCTGCGCGGAAGGCATTGGTCCTGATGTTGGAGCCACGAACTGTCGCTGCACGTTGTCCAGGAATATCTTGGGCTCTGGAATAACATCCAGCTCTGTCACCTGTTCTTCAAAAACCGGAACTTTGGATGAAGAAGTCGCAGCATCTGTTGTTACTGGAGCAGAGGCCAGGCCTGCTACATTCCTGGCCTTATGTAGTAACGACTTGAATAAGGCAGGTGGGAATAAGCCCACTGAAGTGGGTTGTTCTGGAGCGAGGCCTTCATCCTCTGATAGTGCTGTGGGATCACACTCACCCTCTTCCAGGGTGGCAGGTCTGATATCCTCACTGGAATCATCAGATGAGTCTTCAGCAATGGCTGCCCCCCTGAGGGACTGAGAATGTGCATGACTAGAAGGCCTAGATGGAATGGCCTGGGCAGAGGCCTGTATTTGCTGGAATCCAGCTAGGCACTGTTGCACTGTTGCTGCCATGACCATCTGCCAGCTTGGCTGATCAGGCTGATGTGAAGGGCCTGCCTGAGAAGTCAGGGAGCTGGAGGCCACACTAGCAGGGGGCCTAGCCGCCTGTGTCCAGTCTATGGTGGGAGCAGAGGCCACAGGGATATCTGGTCCAAATGCAGTAGCAATCTCCTGGGGATTTCCCTGGGCAGAGGAGACCAGGCCTCCTTCCCCCCAGACATTGGGGTCTAAGAGCGTAGGAGCTGGGGCATCCAGATTGTGGACCTGGGCCTGGATCACTACCTGGTGTTTTGGAGGTGCCATGGCCTCCTCTTGCTGATCCGCCCTGTCCACTATGTGCTGTAGCGCCCGATCACGCCTCCTCTCGTCGCGTTCTGCAGCCTTAGACCCTTGGGTCGATTTAGGCTGCTTGGCTTCTATCGGGGCAGGAGTAATCTCCTCCCCAGAATCGAGCCCTTTCTGCGTTCTTGCTGGCCTCTTCGGCTTCGCCGGAGCCTTCCCAGCCTCAGCCATCGTGAATCAGCTAAAAATAGCGAGTTGCGCGCGCCGCTAGATGGCGCTGCGCTCCCAAGATGGCGACCGGCTCAGGAGGCGAAAGGGCGGGAAAAACAGCCAAATTTGAAAAGATCGGCCGGCGCTGAGCTTAAAAGCCGCGCCGCCGAGTCTCCAGGCTAAAAGAAGCCGGCCGCAAGATCGGCCTTACCAGAAATACAATCTGTGAGTCTTGAATTCTCCCCTGTATCTGTGCTCCTTAGGAGCTTTGGTAAGGGAGTGTCCCTCCAGCCTCATCGGAGTGCAAGCACCGGCCGATGGCAAACAACGCTCCCCTCAGGGCTTGCAAGCCCGTTCCCCAGACAATGAGCAGAGGGGGAAGAGAGGGGGCAGCTGGAATCGAGGCGTTTAACAGCCACAAGTGGCGATTTGTTAATGCCTGGGGACGGGAGAAGGAAACAGTTTCCTAACTGTTGTTATTTTTCCTTTCTTAACTAAGTCAATCCTCATGCATTTTTCTTTTTTTTTTCTTTTTTCTTTTTAAACTTACAGTTGAAGCAAGCAGTCAGAGAGGTGTAAATCCACGTCTAGCCTTTTTGAAGGGCTGAGTCTAAACTGGGCCAATATCCAAGGAGGAGGAGGACAGAGGCTCAGTTTTTGATTGACAGACTCAGCCCTTGATGTGATTGGCTGTGGACAACCCTCACTGAATGCTGGCTTCAACCTCCAATGGAGAATAAATAAATACAAAATTATGGATATACCCACATATATTATATGACATAGAGAAACAACACAGTCTAGTTCGGGTGTATACATGTACATGGCGAGAAAAGCCAATCTTGCCAGGTTGCCAGACGGATGGCATAGGGAATAAAGCTGAAACAGAGTCAGGTAGTTCTGCTAGAAATACTTTGAAACCTCCTCCCAGAGGGGAGCAAAAGAAACAGACCGTAAAGTGGGTGTGTGGGGTCTCTAACAATACTTTGAGTTCTAAGCACATAGCACTTATAAGTAGTATCCTGAATAACAGGAAGCGAGCTTCCTATAATATCTTCTCGGCTGTCCTTACCACTCTCTGTATGGACTTTCTATCTGAGGCACTGCTGCCACCAAACCAAACAGTTATGCAGTTTGTTAAAACGCTCTCAATTGTGCCTCTGTAGAAAGATGTGCTCTCCTCATCCGACGCAACATAACAATTTAAGTTTTGGTGATGCATTTCAAGATTTTGAGCTGACATTTCATCCTTTAAACTTCAGGATGATGCTCCAACATTTAGCGGAAAAACTATACACGTAATGATTTTAAAATATTCTAAATCTTATAAAATCAATATACAAAGGGACAAAGAAGATTTTTTTACCTACCAGTAGTTTTAAAATAAGCAATTGATAATATAGACCATATATGAATCTCTTTGAAGAAAGTTTATTTACAGCTAGGATGCTATCACATCTGATATATGAAGAAAGCAGGACATTGCTGAAGGACAATATAGGACACTAGTCTTCTAGGCACCCCTAAGCCATGAATGGTTTTGGGGGGGGGGAATCAAACCCTTGTTATTACAATTTTTTTCTGAAGTAATTAAAGAGCAAGGAATATTTTGTGTTTGTAGAACAATTCACATGAAATGAAAAGAGTCACTGGGAATAAACCTTTGCTTTGATTGTGTAATGTTTGAAGATTATTCTGTGATCAATGATCACAAACACTGTGAAAATACTTTCAGAAGCAACGTAGAATCGACACTTACAATGAAACTGTTTACATTATATATATGAAGTTCTCTAAAAATGTCACCAAGTTTATTTAAGACAAAGCTTCATTATTAAAGAATTTGTGCAGTTAAATAAGTTAAATAAGCTGGAAACTTCAGTACTGTTTACAGTGATTAGCAAAATCTCTGCAGAATTAAGAAAACCCAGCTTTTCCGGTTCTTTTTGGAGTTTCCAGAGATTGAACCCAGGGCCTTGGGGTCTACCTGTATGTAATGTAACTTTCCATTATATGAGGACCTTTCAAAGAAACAAAACTATAAATTATTTCAAAGTTTCAGGAATTGTGCCTGCATGTAAACATATGTACAAGTGTAACTATAACCAAATAACCAGATTAAATACTATTGTTTTTTTTTTAAATGGGGCCAGATAGCTTTTTTCCACCACTTTGATTTATTTTTCATTTAGCACCGCTCACACTGTCTTTCGTAGTTATACAAGTTTATCACAATATATTGTAAAGCACTCAAACATGAATCTAGAAAATGAGTTATGACTATCATGGCATTACTATGGAGAGGAAGAATGGAAAACCACAGAAAGTGTGATCCCCAACCTCACAGGGACCCCTTCTCTTTCCTAAAGTGGCAGGAGAGGGAATGATCTAAGAAGCTTCCCAACACAGAGGACAAGAGACCGGCTCTCTTTTGCCCTCCAGAACGCTGGTCAAGGAGGAAGAGAAAGAGAATTAAGATACCCAGGGATAGGCAACTCTGAGTCAATTGACTTTGTCCACTCCCAGCCTTTTTGACTCTAGGAGCTTCCTCTTCCAACCATTCCTTTGGGATTTTCAAAAATGCATAGATTGATAAAACGTTTATCATCAGGTTGCAGTTGGGATATTCAACAGGATCACAGCATTTATTAAAAGGCTGGAAAAACCTGCTTCTCTGGAATAGGGATTCAGCTTCTGGGGACAACCATAGGAACTGTTAAAATGGAAGGAGCCCTGGTGGTGCAGTTAGAATGCAGTATGCAGGCTAACTCTACCCACAGTCAGGAGTTCGATTCTGAATGGTTCAAGGTTGACTCAGCCTTCTATCCTTCTGAGGTCGGTAAAATGAGGATCCAGATTGTTTGGGGCAATGTGCTGACATTTGTAAACCCCTTAGAGAGGGCTATAAAGCACTATGAACTGGTATATAAGTCTAAGTGCTATTGATTACTTAACTTGCACTCCTTGTGCTTAGCACTTGGTTGGCTGAACTTAAGCAGGCTGAACTTACGTTACTGCCAGCAGGGTGCCTGGCGATGCATAGAATTCAGATTTGGTCCTTATCCTATCTCAAGCATTTTATTTGTGAAAAATAAAATATTCTCTTTCTAAAGGAAAGTGTTAGTCTTGCCCTATATAATACTCCATTTTCAAATCAATCCATCTCTCCCCCAAATACTCCAAAACTGTTATCAGTACTTCAACGGATAATTAGAACTGCAAAATACTCCAAAACTGTTATCAGACTTCAACGGATAATTAGAATGGCAGAAAAAACAATTGCTACCAACCTGCCTTCCATTGAGGATCTGTATACTGCACAAGTCAAAAAGAGGGCTGTGAATATATCTACAGACCCATCACATCCTAGACATAAATTGTTTCAACTTCTACCCTCAAAACTACGCTATAGGGCACTGCACACCAGAACAACTAGACACAAGGACAGTTTTTCCCCAAATGCCATCACTCTGCTTAACAACTAATTCCCACAACACTGTCAAATAATTTACTAAGACTGTACTACTACTATTCTTCTCATCCTTCCTAGTAACTATCTCTTCCCACTTATGACTATAACCATGTTGCTTGTCTCTTTCAATTTATATTGTTTTTATTTGTTTCCTAGTACAATTTGATAGCTTATTAGTAACCTTGACTATCACTAAGTGTTTTATCTTTTTATTCTTGATGAATGTATTTTATTCTCCTTATGTACACTGAGAGCATATACACCAAAGACAAATTCCTTGTGTGTCCAATCACACTTGGCCAATAAAGAATTCTATTCTATTCTATAAAGAATTCTATTCTAGTAAGCATTTAGTCACTTTGCCTTGATTGCCCTAGGAGGAGGAGAATGAGAAGGTTCTTACGCTGACATTAAGTTTTTAAAATCTAGACACAAATTCTTAAATAATGTAACTCAGCCATACTTTCAGACTTATCAGATTTTTTAAAAGTGTATTAGCATGAGATCAATGCAAAAGTTTCACCGTTCCCCTGAACTAGTTAAAACTGTGTAAGAGACAGCAAAATTCTGTGCCTTAAATTGCAAGTAGTGTCCAAAAGGCAAGACAAGAAACAATGGATGAAAACTAATGAAGAAGAGAAACAACCTAGAACTAAAGAGAAATTTCCTAACAGTGAGGACAATTAACCAGTGGAACAGCTTGCCTTCAGAAGTTGTGGGTGCTCCATCACTGGAGGATTTTAAGAAGAATCTGGACAGCTATTTGTCTTGGAGTGGAAGGGGGTCTCCTGCTTGAGTAGAGGGTTGGACTAGAACACCTCCAAGGTCCCTTCCAAGTCTGTCTGTTAACTTTCTGATGCTAATTATTTAATTATTTATTTTATTTATTGAGATTTATATACCGCCTCATAGTGCAAGCACTCTCTAAGCGGTTTACACCATTAAGCAATGTATATATTTATATTGCCCCCAACAATCTGGGTCCTCATTTTACCTACCTCGGAAGGATGGAAGGCCTGAGCCAGTGAGATTTGAACAGCTGAACTCAAATGATCAGTCAGCTAAAGTAGCCTGCAGTACTGCTCTCTAACCACTGTGCCACCTCAGGTCATTAATTAAGGATTAAGGAATTAAGGAAAGGATACAATGTATTCTGTTTTTAAAATGAACGTATTCAAAGATTTATCCTCATTTTTCAGAAGCAGGCTAAATATCTTAAAAACCCTCACAAGTTATATATTTAATTTTTAAAAACCTTTTCAAATCCTTGAAAATTAGGAGTGGGAAAGAACTAGCAAAACTTAAAGATAGCCTACAAAATAGAAGATATAAAAGCTCAAAGTAAAATAATAATAATATTATGCTAGGCGTATGGTGAGCAAACATTTAAACTAAAGTCATTGAAATGATATAAATACAGATCGTCTTTTCATTTTAAAAGCATCTACCTGCTCAGGAATTTATTTGCCAAGCAGAGCAGTATATTTTAGTCACAACTATTTAATCACACTGTTTCATGCTTTCAATGAAATTTTATCATTTCTGTCAATTTGACCAGAAATGATAAACTATGTAATACCGGTAAGCGGAATTCATATGTACTTTATAACAGTGGTCTCCAACCTTGGCAACTTTAAGACTTGTGGACTTTAACTTCCAGAGTTCCTCAGCCAGCAAAGCTGGCTGAGGAACTCTGGGAGTTGAAGTCCACAAGTCTTAAAGTTGCCAAGGTTGGAGTCCCCTGCTTTATAACATATTTTCTGTCTAGGAAACAGTGCTGTGAATAACTCAAAGCTTCTCTCAGCTGGAATGTTGCAGATCTATCAGGATTGCCATTTCCAAATTTCCTCATCAATATCTCTAGAGCAGGGTTGTCAAACACGCAGCCCACGGACCAGATACGGCCCATGCAGGCCACGCCCACCCTGGCTCCGCAAGGGCAAAAACAATCCCGATACATCCCGATACATCCCGCGATGCGATAAGAGTTTGACACCCCTGCTCTGGAGACTAGGCTAGAACAGTAATTCTCAACCTATGGTCTGCGGACCCCTGAGGGGCCACAATGTCATCACAGGAAGGCCAGGAAAGCTTGAAAAAATATGATTTAAATCTTGAGTTAACTCTTGGGGGGGGGGGTCCATGGCCACAAAAAGAATTTAAAGGGGGTCCATGGTGAAGAAAAGGTTGGGAAGCACTGGTCTAGAAGATTCAACACTTTCACATCGTGCCACTGAGCCAGATTTTAAAAGTTACAATTATACTACTTACATTTAGTCTCTACCTAATTACATGGGCCAGTGTGGTGTTTGTGGTTAAGGTGTAACTCAGCTTCAAATATACCTCAGGCCATGGAAACTCACCACATTGCACAGGAAATCTACAGATGACCTTGCATGCTTACTTGCACCCAGGTTCCATCCAGAATTCACCATCAAATCTATTGTCTATAGCAGGGGTCTCCAAACTTGGCAACTGTAAGACTTATGGACATCAGGTTCCTGAATTACTCAGCCAGCATGTCAGTCCACAAGTCTTAAAAATGCCGAGTTTGGAGCCCCTTGGTCTATAGGCTGGCTCTATGTACAACCGGTAGAATTAAACCAGGCATTCAAGAAATTGAACTACCCTACCCATCAACATCAAGCAAATTAATAGATTGATTCCAAGGAGGAGGTACCAAAAGACAGACCACTGGAACAAAAGAAACAGAACGCTGCTGAGTGTCATCTACAGCAGTGCTCCCCAACCAGTGTGCCGCGGCACACTGGTGTGCCGTGAGGCCATGCCAAGTGTGCCGCGGCAAAAGCTCGCGTCATTCAGGGGTGGCCAAACCATGGCGCATGCGCCAAATGTGGCGCATTGGATGATTGCAAGTGGCGCATTGCAATCATCCAGTGGCTGACGCCTCTCCCGCCCACGTGACTTGCTGTCTTTTAAAACTCAAGCCGCCTCGGCTTGAGTTTTAAAAGGCAGCAAGACGCGGGCGGGAGAGACAGGTCTGGTCATTAAACCTGCTGGCCGCTGCAGCGAGGCTTAATGAGCAGACCTGCTGCCCTGGACACAACAGCGAGGAACGCGAGGAGGAGGTACCGGGGCATGTCCCAGGTAGGACACGCATCTTGCGCTGGGGGTTGGCAGGGCGGGCAGGGCAGGACTGGCGGGCGGGACGGGGCACGCGTCCTACCTGGGACTTTTCCCGGTAGCTCGTCGCGGGCTGGCTTGATTTGAGGCTTGGCAGGGGGGCGGGGCGGGGCGGGGGGAGAGTCCTCCTCCCTGCCGCTTCTGTTTGTGGAAGCCGAAGAGCCTTACCAGTAGTTTGGGAGAAATAAAGAAAGTTTTTTGCTGCTTTCGTTCAGTGCACTCAAAAGCAGAAGCAGCAAAAAACTTCCTTTCTCCCAAACTACCGGTAAGGCTCTTCAGCTTCCACATACAGCCTGGAAAGCAGTCTCACGCGTCTCGCGCTAGGGCTGGCTTGATTTGGGGCTTGGCAGGGCACGAGTGAGGAAGGCATCGGCAAGAGGCGGAGCCGAAAGGGAGGGCGACAGGGATGTCTGCTTCTTAAGCCAGCAAACTTCCTTGTCGCCAAGCTCCGCCTCTTGCCGACACCTCCTCACTTGCTGGATTGACTCGCCTGCTCTGGGCTGCCTTGGGCGGCTTGAATTATAAAAGACAGCAAAACGCGGGCGGGAGAGGCAGGTCTTGCTCATTAAGCCTCGCTGGCCGCTGCAGTGAGGCTTAATGAGCAAGATCTGCCTCTCCCGCCCACGTTTTGCTTTCTTTTAAAACTCAAGCCGAAGAAGCAGGTGGGGGAAGCGGCCCCTGGCCGCTTCCCCCGCCCACCTGGACGCCGCCATTTGCGGTCTTTTGCCCTCTGCGCATGCGCACAGCGTTCTGCGCATGCGCAGAGGGCAAAACTCAAATGGCTACATCCAGGCGGGCCCACCCACCCGGGACGCCTGGGCCAATTGGCGCATGGTATCATTAAGGTTGATACACTGACCTACCTAATTATCAAATAAAATAATAAATCAAGTAATTCTGTTATGCCCAGTTTGACATTCCTATACTATTATACTCTTCAAAACGATATTTTGAAGATTATATTTGTTTTTTATCCAATTTTTGTATGTGGTGTGCCGTGGAATTTTGGGAGAGGCTATGGTGTGCCAAGGGTGACAAAAGGTTGGGGAGCACTGATCTACAGTCCATAGCTCAAAGCCCTCAAGCCAGAGGTGGGTTTCAGCAGGTTCTGACCAGTTATGGAGAACTGGTAGTGGAAATTTTGAGTAGTTCAGAGAACCGGTAGTGGAAATTTTGAGTAGTTCGGAGAACCAGTAAATACCACCTCTGGCTGGCCCCGCCCCCATCTATTCTCTGCCTCCCGAGTCCCAGCTGATCGGGAGGAAATGGGGATTTTGCAGTAACCTTCCCCTGAAGTGTGGAGGAAATGGAGATTTTGCAGTATCCTTCCCTGGAGTGGGGGTGGGAATGGAGATTTTACAGTATCCTTCCCCTGTCACACCCACCAAGCCACGCCCACCAAGCCATGCCACACCCATCAAGCCACGCCCACAGAACCTGTAGTAAAAAAAATTTGAATCCCACCACTGCCTCAAGCACGTTATTAATAAGCTGCAGTCCAAGCTGGATTATGGCACTGCACTTTCTCAGGCACTGGTTGGCAGGCTCATACTTGCATACAATCACCCAGGCTGAAGCAGATTCTCACAAACAACAAGCAACACCAGGACGAGGCTAACACGAGCAATAATGAGATATTGAATAATATATAACATGAAAAGAGTCTTCATGTCACGCTTAACTTTACATCCCTCTATCGTTGTAACTCTGCCTTTCCTGCTTTTTCTTCTGGTGCTAAACGACCTCAAAAATGTATGCTTTTTCACAAAAATAGGATCTGTTCCAGCTTCTTGGTCATTTGTTCCAACTCTTGAACATTTTTAAAGCTTGTCCTTCTTTTTCTCCCTTTGACATTTAGTCAATTTGCATTTCTTATTTTTTTATCTGAATCTGGCTGTGAAAGGATATTATCAGATGGTGTATTCCATTACATCATAGGCAAGGAACAGGAGTTGTCCACTGGCAGGACCGTTCTCTATCTATCCCATTTATTTTGCAAAGAAAGCACACAACCAAAGCGGTTATATTCCATGTGGCACCTGACATTTAGTAGTTTGAGTTATATCCTGCCTTTTCTTCAGGATCTCAGATCCAATACATAGTGCTGCCTGCTCTCAATACCATCTCTGTGAGATAGCTGGGGCAGAGAAAGAATGGCTGGCCCTGTGGCTTAGGGAGGACTTGAACCTGGCTCTTCTCCGTGCTGGTCCAACACCTAAATCGCTACACCATACTACAGGTAGTCCTCAACTTACGACCACAATTGAGCCCAAAATTTCTGTTGCTAAGTGAGACATTTGTTAAGTGAGTTTTGCCCCATTTTTCTTGCCACAGCTGTTAAGTGAATCATTGCAGTTGATAAGTTAGTACCCTGTTTCCCCCAAAAATAAGACATCCCCTGATAATAAGCCCAATCGGGCTTTTGAGTGTATGGCAATAAGGCTAAGCGCTTATTTCAGGGTTCCAAAAAATATAAGACAGGGTCTTATTTTCGGGGAAACACGGTAATAAGGTTGTTCAGTGAATCTGGCTTCTCCATTGATTTTACTTGTCAAAAGGTTGCAAAAGGCGGTCATGTGACCTTGGGACACAGCAACGGTCATAAGTATGAACCAGTTGCCACAGGGGTGGGTTTCACTTACCTTCGCCACAGGTTCGTGTCGTGATGTTTCGTGTGAGCGCGTGAGCGGAGCGAGAGCGCACGCATCCCTTTGCGAGATTTTACTTTCGCGCATGCTCAGAAGGTGGATTCAGCCCGAAACACAGCTGAGGAGCTCATCAGCTGTGCTTCGGGTGAAGAAATAAAGGTCGGTATTAACCCGGGGGTGGGTGGGAGGGCTTTTTTCAAAGCACAGAACACTGTGAAGCCATCCAAAGACAGAAAAATCGGCCGAAAATTTAGAAAAAAAGATGGCGGCGAGCACGGACCTGCACAAACAGAACCAGATTCGTGACGCCAAAATTACATCACCAGCGGGTCGCTAACGGTTCAGGCGATCTGTTCCGAACCGGGAGGAACCCACCCGAGTTGCCAAGCATCCAAATTTTGATCACATGATCATAGAGATGCTACAAAGGTTGTAAGTGTGAAAAATGGTCACAAGTCACTTTTTTCAGTGTGTTGTAACCTTGAATGGTCAGAAACTGTTCTAAGTTGAGGACTATCTGTACTTTATTACACCCAAACACTAGTTATAATATTACAAGGGCTACAATTTTATCATTTTAACATTGCTTAAATGTTAACGTATATTTAAAGTTGTCTACCACCTGGATGTGTGTGTAACAGTCTTTTTACAAATATGTTAAATAATAACAAATAAAGTCAAAACATTAGCTAGCTGGATGAAACTAGTTATTTAATAAAGAATAGGAATAGCTGATTTTCAATTTGGTTTTTCTGCATAAACAGAAATCTTATTACTTGTAAATTCAAGGATCCTCTACAACAGCCTTCATACTGGGACAAATTGACGAAAAGCACTTTGTCCCCAAACACACCAATTTTAGTTCATGTCCTCTGCAGGGTGCTGTTTTTTACCCTCCTCAGCTATTTGTGCCCCCGAGATAGCAAATATCAAGAGCTGTCATTGTTCCAAGAGATTTTACACCATGAAACAAAGAAGTCATTTTTCACTGAACTCCAAATGTAGAATTTGCCTCTCTTCCTGACCACTGTCTTAGAATAATGCACTGGCAGTCTCTTTGGAAATATGATAACTAAATCATAATCCACAATATCAATTGGCAGGATACTGAAGAGCTTCTCTGGAGAACAGCAGATTGATGTTTCAATTACCCAATTTCTCATTCAGTTTTGTTATAAAAAGGACAGATATGCAACCAGGGGCTGTGTTCACAAATCATTCATGATTTGCTTCATTCCAAAGTTTGATTGGCACTTCCCTTGGACTCAAACTTGCATTTTGAGCTGTTTGAAATGTCTGAAAGGCCAACACTGGGGAAAAGACACATCTTTTGGAATTGTCCTCTTACCGAGTCTCCCGCTTAAAGATCAGGAAGTTTGAATAGCCTCAACCCATAACCTGCATTTGACCTGAAAATTTGTGTCAAAGCCCCTCTGGATCGTCTCTCAATTGTTTTTTTTTTTGGGGGGGGTGACAATCTTCAGGGGTATTTTTTTTCTTTTTGCAAAAGTAAAGTTCAAAACAAGTGTGTTAAGATTTAAAGAATAGTAACAATAACAGGATTTAGATACCATTGGCTTCTTGTATTTTTAGCCTCGAGTACAGAAAAACAAACATTAGTAAAAAAAAATAGTATATATTATGAAACTTTACCTTTACTCAATGCCCGGTCTATGAATAATGAATTCATTCTAGACATTGATATAGCCCCCCAAAACCCAGTATATGCCCAAGAAAAGAATAAGTGAGAGAATTAACTTTGGAAAAACTACAGATTTATAACGGTACATATAAGCCTCATTTGAAAAAAAAATGGGGAAATAAACAAAGTGCCTAATAAAAACTGAGCATATTAGGAGGAAAAATTGAATGGTTATCTGGTAGACCCTGTTTGTATAAGTAGGAAGTAATTTCATTAACGCAACATAAGGAGTCAGATGATACGATTCTATATTCATGACATGATACAACCACCAATTCAGTTATCTGACCTAAAGCCAATAAAAGCCAATCACTTTAAGTAACTTCTAATAAGTTCTAACTTCGAATAAACAACTAGGTTATTATAACAGCTGCATGTTTCTTTATGGAAATATGCATATGGCCAGAGCTCAGTGATCATATCTAGATACAACACCGCTGGTTGCATCTGTACAATTCAGAATAAGTGAAGAAACAGAAACGGCCACTCCTTTCATTATTCTATTGGACTCTATTATAGTTTGCTAAAATCAACAAATAACCCTTCTATATAGTGTATCATAACAGCTCTATTAGAATCATTACTATTGCTAGAAAGCCACAATTCTATTTGAAAACAAATCTCAAACATTGAGAAGTCTAGATTCAAGTAAACATGGATTGAGTAAGAGAATAATTAAAATAGAAAACTCATTAGAAATACATCAGCTGTATGACCTTTGAAGAATGCTTCCCAAAAATGAGATTCTCAAAAAAAAATTTATCCTGCAGAAGCCAGACTTCCCTGTCAAGTTTAATTCATGTCCCTGAACCTCTAGCCTTTGCCTGAAAAACTAGTCACATTTTAAGCAAGGGGTCCCCAAACTTGGCAACTTTAAGACTTGTGGACTTCAACTCCCAGAATTCTCCAGCCAGCTATGCTGGCTGGAGAATTCTGGGAGTTGAAGTCCACAAGTCTTAAAGTTGCTAAGTTTGAAGACCTCTGCTTTAGGCATAATTATCAGAATCAGTTTTAATTATATTATGTGGAACAGAAAAGTTGTTTGATAGGTCCAATATTATGTAGGGTACCTAAACCCTTAAAAAGATTGCAAAACACAACTAGTCCACAAAGACAACCCACCCCCCCTTCCATCTGGATTCTCAGAGATAGCCTGGAGAAGACCCTACAGTTTTCTTGGTGAGGTTTTTCAGAAGTGATTTTCTATTGCCTCCTTCCTAGGGTTGAGAGATTGTGACTGGCTCATGGTCACCCAGCTGGCTTTGTGCCCAAGGAGAGACTATAACTTAGTTTCCTGGTTTCTAACCTGGTACCTTAACCACTACACCAAACTGGCTCTCAAATATATTCCATTTACTCTTGGAAACCATGTCATCTTTAGTCTGGTGACTGCTCCACCAAATTCAGGCAGAATTATTTGTAATGAAAACATCCACAAATTTGGGGTATTTGTTCAATTTATAGATAGCTCAAGAACATACAAGAGAAGCTCCAGTTGAATTAAACCTGTTTCACAACTTTGTTTTATGAGTCCCAAACAAAGGAGAGATATTGTTGAATTCTGGGTCTGGAAGTGAACTTGGACATCGTCTAATAATCTAACCCTCTACCCAGTGCAGGAATCCCCCTAAAATCCTGAATGGCAATCCAATCTTTTCTTGAAAACTCCCAGTGATGGAGTATCCACAACTCCAAGGAGGCAGGTTACTCCGCTGTTTAATAGATTTCAGAGTCAGGAAATTCCTCATTTCAAATTTGGATATCTCTCATTGTAAAAGCTTCTGTCTACAGGTTCTTGTCCTACCCTCAGGTGCTCTGGATAATAAATCCACATCCTTTGGCACCCTTTGGCATCACTTCTTGTATTGGAAGACTGCTATCATCTCTCCCCTTAGCCTTCTTTTCTTCAGGCTAAACACAGGGGTGGGTTCCACTTACTTTCACCACTGGTTTGCATGGTGACGTTTTGCTCATGGGCTCGTGCGTCCCCTCGCGCGATTTGGCTTTCGCGCGTGCTCAGAAGCAGGAATTAGTCCGAAACACAGCTGAGGAGCTCATCAGCTGAGCTTCGGCCGAAGAAATAAAGGTCAGAATTCACCCACGGGCGGGCCCTTTTTCAAGCCGCAGAAGGCACAAAATTTAAAAAAAAGATGGCTGCATGCACGGAACGGCACAGACAGTGATGTCACCAGCGGGTCGCTACCGGTTCGAGCAATCCGGTCCGAACCAGGAGGAACCCACTCCTGACTAAACGTATCAAGTCCCTTTCAATATCCTAGGATATTTATCAAAGATTCAAGAGCTCAAGTAGATGGCATTCAGCTGATTAATCCATTCCGATCTAGCAGAGGCTAATTCAGTTTATAGTTCCTAAAGTGATGAACTTGTAAGTACTGTTTCTGGTGGTGTGTCCATTCTGAATTATTTAACAAAGTCTATAGTTATACATTCTATAACAGTTTTAATAGACCCACTAATCAGGTTCAGCCATGATTTAACCATATCAAAACTAACCAAACCAACCACCCCTCCAAACAAATATGTTTTACAAATCATAACAGGTGGATTCACATAATACTGTAAACCAAAATGAAATAACCCATTTTAGTGGGTTTGTGGTGTGATTTTAATGTTTTTAATGCTTTAATGTCTTTATGCTGTAAACCTCTCAGAGTCATTGAAAATGAGATGGGAAATAAACAAACAAACAAACAAACAAACAAACAAATAAGACTCCACAGAAATCCCATTACTAGCATACAATGCAATTTTACATGTATAAATGAAGAAAGCCGGATTGAGTAAAGGCTTACTCTCAAATCAGATGCTGAAGAATTGAAACCTTAAGCAACATTTCACTGGGGTTCAGTTGTGGACTGAAGTCCTGACTAATTTTAATGATTATTCCTGAGTTTCAGCTATTTGTTTGGAAGAAGATTTCAATCATTTTAGCTGGAGATGAAATTTAAGCTAAGGTCCAACAGAATTCCAGCTGCAAAATTTAAAAATATTTATCTCAATGAACAGAATGAGGGAACTTAATTCTGAAAACAGGAAAAAAATGGCATTAAAACCACAGAATTAGATTGCAACTTATCTACCACTACCAGCAAAACATTTGTGCACATTGAGTAAATGTGTATGAGAAAAGAAGCAAAGTCACTTTAGTGATCCATGCATTTAAATGCATTGATACAGCTTAACTGTGTAATTGTGTGCATCATTTTGAGAGTTCTGTTTCTTCCCGTTCCTTGATCATATGAAGTGGTCCAGTCAGGGAAGGCATATAAAAACCAGCAGAGCTTTGATCACACAGTTGGGGCCACCATTTTTTTTTTTTTGTAACCATACCCTGAAGACACGCCTGGGTTATATATGTATTAACTTGTAAGCACGCCAAATTTATTGGTACCATCAGCAGAATGAAACAGAAGAGAGCACAACTGTTCCACCTTCTTCTTCTTCCTTATCTGTTCGGTGAAAGAATACAAATGTCTTATGTAAAGAACAATCCAGAATGACACTGAACATGCCTAGAATGTCCCTCCATTCCCTGCTACCATCACCAAACACTTAAAAAAAATGTTTGGCTCCAAGGGCAAGGATTTGGCTGTGCTCAATTGCAAGGAAATAAAATAGCCTGACCTGAATAGAACCTACGTTTTGTATCCAAGACATTGCTGCACAGTAAACACTTTTTTTGGGTACATGTAATAGTTGCTCTGTGGTCACACATTAATGAATAAAGTACACTATTAACTGCATTGCTAATGTGATCCCACTGCTATACTCCAGTGCCCCGTGATGTCATTATGGATGATTTTGTAACCTTGTGCATGCTTTTATCATTTGCATTTTATACCACGAACTCAGGTCCCATGCAAAATATTGTGTCCGGGGAAAAAAATAACACAGGCAAAGTGGTTTCAGTTTACTTTTTTTAAAAAAAAGTTGCAGAACTATACTGAACATCTGACCTTTATCCCCAAAAGCTAACAACCGTCATCAAAAGATAGCAAAAGGACACCAGCCAAAAGCCAACTATTTTGCTTTTTTAAAAACAACAACACAATCATGTTATTTAGGTTTTTTTGACCAATATACAATTTCGTTCTGAAAATAGCTGCGTTTGTACATATTATAGGTAACCTCAACTTACAACATTTCATTTAGTGACCATTTGAAGTTACAACAGAACTAAAAAAAGTGAGTTATGACCATTTTTCGCATTTATGATCTTTGCAGCATCCCCATGGTCATGTGATTTACATTCGGATGTTTGACAACTGACTCACATTTATGACGGTTGCACTGTCCGGAAGGCATGTGATCACCTTTTGCGACCTTCTGACAAGGAAAGTCAATGGGGAAGCTAGATTCACTTAACGACCTGGTTACTAACTTAAGAACTGCAGTGATTCACTTAACAACTGTGGAGAGAAGTGTCATGAAATGGGGCAAAACTCAATTAACAAATTTCTCACTTAGCAACATAATTTCTTGGCTCAATTGTGGTCATGTCGAGGACTACCTGTGGCTTGCGAATCCCTACTTAACTGAACTATATTTTGAATTAACAAACTGACTGTGTTCAGGCAACACACTGACCCACAAATTACTCCTTATTTATTTCACTGTTATTATTTATCAAGTTTATTATTTTAACTTTATATTGAATGAATCCAGGCCATGTGAAAGACCAGAAAGAGTTGTGGTACTATTTATTTATTTATTTGTTTGTTTGTTTGTTCACACTTCTATGCTGCCCAACTCCCGAAGGACTCTGGGCGGCTTACAGCAAGCATAAACAAGTCAGAATAAAAAATATCAAAAAAATACATTTAAAAATATATTTAAAATTTAAAAACAATTCAACTATTCACAACATTCAAGGGGCGACCCCTTTAATCCACTCCGTGGGGTCGCTACCCCCAGGCCCCTCGGAAGAGTCAGGTCTTAACGGCTTTCCGGATGCCAACAAGGTGGGGGTGGTATACTATACTATACAGCAAGCTTATAGCTCAAGTGTCTTAGGGTTACAACAGCTCAACAACAAAAAACACATAATCAGTGAAGTCTTGGTGATAGTGTCATGGGAAGAGGCTGGACAACACAATGGTACTACATCCAGTGACCACATCAATAAATAATAATAAAAATTGATGCCTCTCATTTCAGCCACTAAGCTGCGATAACCACCAAGATATGCCTAGAAGGCCAACTACATACACACACAAAGCAACTAAGGATCAGATACCTGCTTGGCATCAACAGACTCTATTTCCCAATAAGTATGCCGAGAATTTGCAATCCCATTTCTTCAGCAGAGAAAAATCCCATTAAAAGCAGTGGGGTTTCCACTCTCCTGTATACCTTTAGCATGCCTTTAAGTTCGCAAAAAAAAAAAAAAAGTTATTCAAAACGCTCACCAGACAGCGGCCCCCATCCTTAACAGGTGAAGGGAGTTTTCAACAGGTTTTGCTTCTAATTAAATACCGTGAAGACCAGAGCTCCGGAATACTATTCCGAAATTCCGTTTTTCTTCTTTGCAAAAGGCAGGCTGGGAAAATAACCCCCCCAAAAACAACAACAAACGGAGGACGGGATGTTCACATAAGAGTTCCCTTCGGCGGACCGACATTTCAAGTGGGTGGGGTACTGTGGGGGGAAGCGAGAATGAGAACCGACTTCCATTCACCGAAAACAGCGGAGCGCCAAAGGAACTACTTCGGGGCGACGGTGGAGTAAAAGTAGCAAAGAGGACTCGCCGGCCAGCGCACGGGAGCGAAACGCTCGCCTGGGCAAGAGGTGTTCGTACGCCGGGTCAAGGAGAGGCTGCCGCGCTTCTTCCAGCCTTTTGCAACAGCGACAGGTACGGGGTGACTCACCTTGCCCTCCTCCGGCGTCTTTTTCAGGCGGAAGAACTTGGCTTTGCCCCGCGCAAAGGTCGGGTAGTCCGGCGGTCACTCTTTGCCCCTTTCTCTCTCTCTCCGCGAGCGCCCCTTCCACTCCTGCCTATCTCTAAGCGGAGTCCCCACGCCGCTTAAGTGGCGGCGGCGGCGGCCATTGGCTCTGGAGACAGCACCGGCAGGCAGCAATTGTTCCCACGTGATTCCAAGCCGAGTCAGGAGGGGAGTGAAGCGGGGTCGAAACGACGCGGCTTTTAACGGCGGCGCGGGAAAGGATCGGGCCCTGTTTGGCGAGCTGGACGGCGGATCCGGGACAGTTATTGCTTAAGGAAGGAAATTTATTGATCCTGCAGGGCGGGGGGCGGGGGGGAAGTGGGCTGTCGGATGTCCCACAAGTAGTTTGTTTCTCCCCCCCCCCTCCAGTAAGGGCCCGTCGTTTATGAACCACCTGAAGTTGGTGCGAACTCTATAATGTCGCTTCGGTCATTAGAATCGTTAGAATCTTCATAGACGGGGAAAAATTACCCCCTTTAGGAGCGCGTCTCTGCTGAGAAGCGCCCGCTCGTGGAAAAAGTCTGCACCGTTTAGAAATAAAAGTCTCATTTCCAAGTATAAGTCTCATCTATGTGTCTGTGGAGAGTCTCAGTCATCCAGGTCACGGTTGTGCCAAAGGTGCTTCCCCCCCCCCTCAAGAGGCAACTGGACTTTCTGGTTTTTCTTTGAAGACGTTTCGCTTTCTCATCCAAGAAGCTTCTTCGGTTCTGACTGGATGGTGGGGAATGGAAGGATCAATAGGGTATTAAAAAGGGTTATGTAAGAGGAAAAGAAAGGAAGAATCTCGTATTAGACTCAGAACTAGGGCCAGGTTGGTGTAGGGGTCAGTCAGGGGTCTCCAACCTTGGCAACTTTAAGACTTGTGGACTTCAACTCCCAGAATTCCTCAGCCAGCTTTGCTTCAGAAGTCCACAAGTCTTAAAGTTGCCAAGGTTGGAGACCCCTAACCAGGAGACTGTGAGTTCTAGTCTTGCTTTAGGCATAAAAGACTACTGGATGACTTCGGGCCAGTCACACTCAGCCCACCTCACAGGGTTGTTGCTGTGGAGAAAAGGGAGGGGGGAGGAGTACAGGTAGTCCTCAACTTACAACAGTTGGCTTAGTGACCATTTGAAGTTATAACGGCACTGAAATAAGTGACTTATGACCATTTTTTACACTTATGACCATTGCAGCATCCCCATGGTCATGTGATTTATATTTGGATGCTTGACAACCGACTCACATTTATGACGGTTGCAGTGTCCCAGGTCAGATGATCACCTTTTGCAGCCTTCTGACAAGCAAAGTCAATGGGGAAACTAGATTCACTTAACAACCAGTGGTAGCAATTTAACAGCTGCAGTGATTCACTTTAACAACTGTGGCAAGAAAGTTTGTAAAATGGGGCAAAGCTCACTTAACAAATTTCTCACTTGACAACATAAATTTTGGGTCGTAAGTTGAGGACTAGCTATATCAGGTATGTTTGCTGCCTTGAATTATTTATAAAAATAATAAAGGCAAGATTTAAAAAAAAATCTTAAAAAAGTAATTATTCAGCTTACTTGCTATTCCTAGACCCCATACTGTCTAGGGATGACAGGCTACAATTCCCATTGGGTCCACCCGACATTAGAGGTTGTTCTTGACTTGCGACCACAATTGGGACCAGAACCTCTTTCCCTAAGTGATGTGGTCATTAAGTGAATTGTGACTTTTTTTTGCCATGGTCATTAAATAAACCCAGCTTCTCCCATTGACTGTGCTTCTCATAAGTCTGCTGGGGAAGTTGCAAGATGGCAATCTTGTGTTCACAATTGGGCAAAGGCTGATTGTAAATCATATTTTTCAGTGCCATTATAACTTTGAACAGTCACTAAATGAACAGTCATAAGTCAAGGACTACCTCTACCAAATGTAAGATCTTCATAGTAGTCTGAAAATTGCTGTGGTTTTTTTCACTACAGTAAAGAGAGAGGAAAAACAAGTGAATAGAGTTTCATTTTTTTTTTTAGGATGGGGCATTCCGTATGTTGCTGAATTATCCCTCAGCAATAACTGTTAATGTTGGACAGGCGTTTCCCTTGCTTGCATCGTGTTGCATCCCAGTCATATTTCAGCATAAGTCACATATAAGTCACATACACTGTGCTTTACAATTTTGCACCTGTGTGTTTAGTTGGAAATAAAACACAATGAACTCAGTAGAATTAATCCAAAGGGTATCTAACCACCTGAACCATGATTATTCAGAAATCACCTGACTGATTTCAGTGTAATTATTCTTTTTCCCAAGTAGTTTGGCTGCAAGTAGTTTCAGCCTTAAAAGCGCAGAAATTCTCAGGAAAACTCTGGATGAAAATTATGGCCAGGAATCCAAATGGCAAATATTCTTCATTTTTAGCATGCTTGCCTTCCTCTGTTTTTTTCTTCTATATTTTACTCCCCAGGGCCCATTTCCATATTTTTTTCTTCCAACATTCCATTGGAAAAAAATAAAAAGGAAAATATGCATTTTGACTGGGAAGAGCTGTCTGGAGTATCTAAAATCTAATAACCTACTTCTGTGACATTAATCAGATTACATTGGGGGGGGCAACATATGTCTATTCACTTAAAGGGAGCATATTTCACTATCATGTATTAGTTATACTGACTTAGATAAATGCATAAGAGAAGCTGCCAGTTCTCTATTACATTGTAGATCTGCCCATTTCCATCTGGTCTTAAAAATCTCAGCTGCTGAAATCTTTAGAATATCTGTTTCAGCGGGGTTTATTTATTGCTCTTTTGATTACTGTCTAAGCTTTTGGGAGCCAGTCCCTCTCTCTCAGCCCAACTCAACCCACAGGGTTGTTGTGGGGGAAATGGGAGGAGGAAGGAGGTATGTTTGTGTTATTTATTAAAAAATAAAATAAAAGTGGGTTAACAAATAAAGATTAAAAAATAAATTAAACATGAATGACAACATTCACCAAGAGTCAGCCAGCTGAGTTGATAACTTTATCCCAGTTGTTCCACAGGGGAATGAAGAAGATAACCTGAGAATTTCCATGATTCAACATGTTGGAAATTAATTAGGATGGCCCACAGAACTGTAGGAACTGCCCTGGTCAGGAATTTGGTATGTGGTAAATCTCAGTTTCTCCTTGTTCTCTTCCTTTCCTGGGTATTTCCCTTAAAAAAATCCTTTTGTAAGCAAATTTTTGAGGTCAACGTTGCCTAGCTGAAGAAAAGTATTTTTTGCTGACTAAATGGGATATCTGCTTAAAAAAATGACTCATACCTCATTATAATCTCTCTGCAGCCAGTACACATATTAGGATGGTGCTATTGAACTGCAATCCTATGCATATTTTTCTGGGAATAAGTCCCCCCCCCCACCGCATTGGTGAGATATTGTTATAAATCCTAGTATCCAGGGAATTACATTTCTGTGGATATTTTCCTTGGATGTTTCAGGTTCCATTTGTTGTTAGTTGCGAAGTCGTGTCCGACCCATCGCGACCCCATGGACAACGTTCCTCCAGGCCTTCCTGTCCTCTACCATCCCAGGGAGTCCATTTAAGCTCACATCGACTGCTTCAGTGACTCCATCCAGCCACCTCATTCTCTGCCGTCCCCTTCTTCTTTTGCCCTCAATCGTTCCCAGCATTAGGCTCTTCTCCAGTGAGTCCTTCCTTCTCATTAGGTGGCCAAAGTATTTGAGTTTCATCTTCAGGATCTGGCCTTCTAAAGAGCAGTCAGGATTACAGTCCAAGGGACTCGCAGGAGTCTTCTCCAGCACCATAGTTCAAAGGCCTCAATTCCTTGGCGCTCAGCCTTCCTTATGGTCCAACTTTCACAGCCATACATTGCAACTGGGAAAAACATAGCCTTGACTATATGTACTTTTGTTGGCAGGGTGATGTCTCTGCTTTTTAGTATGCTGTCTAGATTTGCCATAGCTTTCCTCCCCAGGAACAAGCGTCTTTTAATTTCTTTGCTGTAGTCCCTATCTGAATAGAATAGAATAGAATAGAATAGAATAGAATAGAATAGAATAGAATAGAATAGAATTCTTTATTGGCCAAGTGTGATTGGACACACAAGGAATTTGTCTTGGGTGCATATGCTCTCAGTGTACATAAAAGAAATGATACATTTGTCATGAATCATGAGGTACAACACTTAATGATTGTCATAGGGTTCAAATAAGCAATCAGGAAACAATATTAATACAAATCGTAAGGATGCAAGCAACAAGTTACAGTCATACAGTCATAAGTGGGAGGAGTGGGATCTGCGGTGATCTTGGAGCCCAGGAAAATAAAATCTCTCACTACCTCAATTTCTTCCCCATCTATTTGCCAGGAATTGAGAGGGCCAGATGCCATAGAAATAGAAATAGAATAACAGAGTTTGAAGGGACCTTGGAGGTCTTCTAGTCCAACCCCCTGCTTAGGCAGGAAACCCTACACCACTTCAGACAAATGGTTATCCAACATCATCTTAAAAACGTCCAGTGTTGGACCATTCACAACTTCTGGAGGCAAGTTGTTCCACTGATTAATTGTTCTAACTGTCAGGAAATTTCTCCTTCGTTCTAAGTTGCTTCTCTCCTTGATTATTTTCCACCCAATGCTTCTTCTCCTGCCTTCAGGTGCTTTGGAGAATAGCTTGACTCCCTCTTCTTTGTGGCAACCCCTGAGATATTGGAACACTGCTATCATGTCTCCCCTTTAATCTAAGATTAAAGTTATTGGGGTTTGGGGATGTAACAGCAGAGTCAGGTAGTGCATTCCAGGCATTGACCACTCTGTTGTTATTGGATTATCCCAACAGCCCGGTGTTGTCTACTCTAACATCATATACAGCGGTTGCCTGACATATTCTCAGAACTGAACCTGAGACCTTTGATATGCAGATCATCTCTAATGCAACTAATAAATAAATAAGCCGCCCAGAGTCTCTGTGGAGTGGGCGGCATACAAATGCAACTAATAAATAAGAAGTAATATGCTGCCTGCCCCAATTTGCCAATAGACAATTGAGTATTAGATTGATTCATTGATTCAACACATTTCTTTCCTGACCTAGTGAAAAAGATTCTTGGTGCCTTGATACAGAATACCACAAGGCAATCTGAAACATCAATGACTCTTCTAATGATACATCAATGACATTTTAATGGTGGGATGGTCAGAATGCTTCCCCGATTTCTTTGTAAGGCATCATTGTCAGAGCTTCAGCTGACCTCTGCGGTCCATCATCAGCATCTCTCTCTCTCTCTCAGTGTGCACAATGTGCAGCTGACATCAACATGCCCAAGCACTGGTAAAATAAGACTGCAGTTTAGTTCATACTCTAGTATGTCATTTTTGGCTACTGGAGATTAAAGACTCAGCTGTTCATGGACCATGCATTTCTCTTCAGCTGTCTTGATCCCTTGGTTAACCGATCGTGCTGGAAATCCATTCATGTTCACAAAGAATAATTTGTTTCAATTCAGCACCAGTGTGGACATACGAGTATCACAAAGAAACCTCTGTCTGTGTTTGATGTCAGCCTTTCCTCTGTAATAATGGGGGGCATTTAAAACAGAATAGAAACTTTATCTGTCTTCCCCCCCCCCAAAAAAAAGAAGAAAACCAACCAAGAAATAGCACCACTGGAAAATTCTCTTCTTGATTTTTCTCCCCAAAAATATGTTCCCCTTTCTTTAAATTAAATCAAATCAAATCCTTACTGGGTTTAATTTCCAGAAAAGAAATTACTATCATTGTAAATAGCTAAAGGCAGATGTTAGTTCAATGTTTTGGAGTTAAAAGGAATTTTTAATTTATTTTATGCATGATTTTCTTAGCAGTGTATAGCAATATTTTTATTATTTGCATGAGGATACAACTCATGCAAAAAGCCAGAGGCGTCTTTTGTGTGTGTGTGTGTGTGTGTGTGTGTGTGTGTGTGTGTGTGTGTGTGTGTGTGCAAGCGCTCACATGTATATGACTCCCTGATTGTGGGAAGGGTTCAGATAAGTGCTTCTGTATTTCAGTGGTTTATCAAAAACTGGTTCATCTATATAAGCCTTTAAAAAAGAGATTTACAAATATAAGTGTGAGAAATGATGTTATTGCAAAAGATAATAGTATCTAATTGATCTTGGTGGATCAAAAAGAAAAGTGTGAAACAGGTTAGATTTAGGTAATATTTGAGTGGGAGACTTTTGATTGTTTTTTTTTTTGGTTAGATAATATATTTATTTTTAATTGGATTTTTTTTTTAGGCCACTATGATTAAGAACTGACTTTCAGCATTTCACAATAGAAATAAAAGCCATTTAAACATGCAGTCAAATTCCAGACAATAAAACCCAGAAAACTTAGATGCCGGTCCCAATCTCAGTAGCAATGACGATCAATTCTCAGGGTCTTGTATAAAAGTCCAGTTATCACAGCCTTCTGGGGGGGGGGGGAGGTAGAGGTAGGAACTTCCTGAACTTCAGGAAAGGGTGTTCCATAAGGTAGAGGTTACCTGGTCCTGGAGATACCTGTGCATTAAGTCATTCAGGGCTTTATAGGCTAAAATCAGCATTTTGAATGGACCTATTGAAAGCTAATTTATTTGAATGGATTGAATGGATGTCTATGAAAGCTAATAACGAAGAGGTTACATGGCTATAGTGGCTTTCACCCACCTGTGTGCAAGTTGCTACCTATTGCACCAACTGCACATCCTGAACAGCTTTCAAAGGCCACCAAACATGAAGCACATTGCAGTAAACTAATCTACAGTCAATCAAGGTGAGAGCTGTACTTGACAGGTCTTCCTGAACCAGATTAAAGCCACAAATGCTGGAACAATCAAAGTTGAGCAAAAGCTCTCCTAGCCATGATCCCTACTTGTAAATGTAGCAGTACCCATGAGTCCAGATGAACCCCCAGTCATGGGCTTGCTCTTTCAGTGGTTGGAGGTGGAGGTGCTACCCCAATGAGAGATTAAAACCAGGGTATAGAGAAAACCAGGTGGTTATTAGATCAACAGCTACATACAGGTAGTCCTTGAGTTATGGCCATTAATGGAGCCTGCCCATCACGGTCATC
Source organism: Diadophis punctatus similis (assembly GCA_023053685.1). Taxonomy (NCBI): domain Eukaryota; kingdom Metazoa; phylum Chordata; class Lepidosauria; order Squamata; family Dipsadidae; genus Diadophis; species Diadophis punctatus. The sequence continues at coordinate 241,581,747 of JALIGW010000001.1, forward strand.
ACATGTGACAGTTGTAAACTACGTTGGTCATGTGATCGACCTGATTTTACAACCTTTTCTGCAGTGGTGGTTAAATGAATCTGTGGTCGTTATGTGAATGCCGAGGTCATTAGCAATAGCAATAGCAATAGCACTTAGACTTATATACCGCTTCATAGTGCTTTACAGCCCTCTCTAAGCGGTTTACAGAGTCAGCATATTGCCCCCAACAATCTGGGTCCTCATTTTACCGACCTCAGAAGGATGGAAGGCTGAGTCAACCTTGAGCCGGTGAGATTTGAACAGCTGAACTGCTGAACTAGCAGTCAGCTGAGTAGGTTGCAGTGCTGCTTTTAACCACTGCGCCACCTCGGCTCCTTGCCATAATGAACCAATGGTTCATTATGAGTGCAGTTTTGCTCTAAACTGGAAGTAAATGCAGTTATTTCAGCAAGACCATTATAAAATGCAACTGAATGTGCGGTCACATGATCATGGGGGGAATAACCATTAGAACTTTGAATTTGGGTCATAAGTATTCCCCACCCCCCACCGGAAGACCTGTTGGAACTTCTAATAGTGGCTAAGCAACTGCTCAGAACTTGTCTACGCAGGGTTCACCTTTATCTTGTTTTGTCGCGCTCAGGCACCCAAAGCTTCCAGACACCAAGTCAAGAACTCTAGAGCATCGGGGTAGACATCCAAGAATATAGAATAACAGAGTTAGAAGGGACCTTGGTAGTCTTCCTAATCCAACCCCCTGCTTGAGGAGACCCTAAACCAGTATTCGTGAACCTTTTTGGCACTGAGTGCCAAAATGGGAGTGCATGCGCGTGGGGCAGCACCGGAAATCGGAAGAGCAGCTCCTTGGCGTGTATGCGCCGGAGCACCAGAAACTGTAAGAGCAGTTCCCTGGCACGCATGCACGCCCCGGGAAACTGAATGTCCGGTTTCTGGTGTGCACATGCGCGCCGGTCACCTGGTCTTCTGGTTTCTGGTGCGCACACATGTGCGAAGACCAGCTTGGCAGCGCGCATGCGTGCGCAGGAAATCCAAAGCTCAGCTTCCCGGGGCGTTCATGCGTGCCAGGGAGCTGCTTCTCTGGTTTCTGGCGCTCCCACACGCATGAAGACCAGCTGGCCAGTGCACATGTGTGCGCCGGAACCTGGAAAAGCAATGGGTGACGGCTGGCATGCCCGGAGAGATGGCTCAGCGTGCCACTTCCGGCACATGTGCCATAGGTTCGCCACCACAGCCCTATACCATTTCAGACAAATGGCTGTTAAGTCTCCTCTTAAAATCCTCCAGTGTTCGGCACCCACAACTTCTGAAGGCAAGCCATTCCACTGGTTGATTGATCTTACTGTTAGGAAATCTCTCTTTAGTTCTAGATTGCTTCTCTCCTTGATTACTTTCCATCCATTGTTTCTTGTCTTACCTTTCGGGGCTTTGGAAAATAACTAAAATCCACAACTGAGCCTTTTACCTCAAATTAATGGACAACCTAACTCAGTGGCCTTCTAAGTGTACAAATGATGAGGTAGGGGTGAGAGGACTGATCACTGCTATGTTCCACAAAGGAGGGTCTACTGGGATGACCTCTGTACCCTCTCTCCTGTGTAGATACGTAGTTACCAGACTGAATTCAGCTTGAGGTATGAGGTAGTCTACCTCTAAAGCAGGGCTTTCCAACCTTGGCGACTTTAAGACTTGTGGACTTCAACTCCTAGAATTTTCCCAGCCAGCCATGGGAGTTGAAGTTCACAAGTCTTAAAGTGCCCAAAGTTGGAGACCCCTGTAAAGGACAGAATGTCTTGGGATTGTCCAGAGAACAAATATTGCAATTTGCTGTTGGGTTATAAAAGGAGTCCCCCCTCCTCCCCCCCCCCCCGCTTCAACATAAATATTTCTTTGAGAGAAGGCATTCACTTTTTCATGAAAACAGCCACACCCAAGTGCCCTAAACTAGTCTGACGTGGTTTCATAATGTGAAATTGCTGAATGCAAAAACACTTAACAAAGGCAAACAGCAAAGGCAAACATCTAAGGATCTCAGAGGGCATGAAACAAAGGCAAGGCTTTGCTGCCACCTAATGGCCATAGAAGGAATATTTTGTACGTAATAAAATATGATCTCAAGTGGTGTACTGTACTCTGTTTCATCAGTTCATTCATCCCATCATTTTATGTTTGAATTTGCATATCTATCCTTTGGTAGTGGATGGAAGGGAGATAATTCAATGCTACATTACAGTCTTTTTCTCCAATTGGCTATAGATGATGGAAAGTGGAAATCCAATTCATGTAAAGAAAACCAAATTAGAAAAGTTTGGTCTGATACATCACACTAAATCATAACTGGATTTGATTTGCTGGGCTTGCAAACCCAGACATTGTGACTGTAAATCAGGATTTCCATTTTATTTATTTATTTATTGCATTCTGCAAACCCTTTCAATTTTCACAATATCTCTAATAATCATCTAATTATTGAGATGATTGAAGTTTTGGCATGGCAAGCTTTTGAGTTCTTCTGAAATCTTCCTCAGGCAAGAAGATTTTTTTTAAAGTAGAAATATGGAAAATTATTATTATTTAAGTAGCTTATAACAATGATGAAAAGTGAGAGAGTTTCCAAGACTGCAAATTAGTATAATATACAAGTCCATAATATTGGACTCAATGGCCTGTATTTTGGAGTTTGGTAATGTTTGAGATTCAAGGCTATATCTCCTAATCAATTCTAATCAGAATGGTGAGGCTTTTAAAAATACGCTCTGTCAGTTTATCATATTTGATCCATCTCTTGCTGTTTTTTTAATTGCCTGAAATTAATAGGAAGTGAAAGGAAGTGGATATACAATAAATATGATGATTTTAAAAACAGATTCTGATTTTTTAAAAAATGCTGTCATGCTCTGACGAAGTGAGAATTAATCTCACAGAGGCGAAATAGATCTTTCTCCCGGAATTCAAACATTTAGAAATAAAACCGAAGTTTAAAAGTCTAATTAAAATATTTATTTTGATACAAAAACAATAAATTCTGATTGTTTACATCTCTGCTATAAAATGCGACTTTCTCAGTCGAGAGCCAAGTCAAGAAGGGAAGAATGGAGATTCAGGAATGCACACATGCGTACAAGAATATTATGTCACGTGGTAGGAATGTACCATTATAATAGATAGGGATGCAGCTCCCTGCATATACATACAACTGACAATAATCACACCGTGACATGCTCTTTTTGGGAACAGTAGTCTTGAACCTATGACCAAAATTGGGACCAGAACTTTGATTGCTAGGTGTTGAGGGCTTCAAATGAATCACACCCTATTTTACAATCTTTTTTGTCACAGTCATTAAGTGAATCTGGCTTCCCCCATTGACTTTGCTTGTCAGAAGCTCCCTAGAAAGGTTGTAAGTGACAATGGTAAGGACCCTGGGACACTGCAACCATCGTAACTCGTTGCCAAGCACCCAAAGTTTGATCACATGACTGTGAGCATGCCACAATGTTTACAAATGTGAGAACTGGTCATAAGTCACTTGTTTCAGTGCTTTTGTAACTTTGAATGGTCCTTAACTGAATGGTTGTAACTTGAGGACTACCTGTGGTTGCTCAGGTTGACAACATCTTCATTCCATTTCTTCATACATTTTCAGGTAGAAAATCCCTGACCATAACAATCACATGTAATGTTCTCCATCTGCTATGCTGGCTGGAGAATTCTGGGAGTTGAAGTCCACAAGTCTTAAAGTTGCCAAGTTTTGAAGACCTCTGCTTTAGTATGTGTTAGAATAGAATAACAGAGTTGGAAGGGACCTTGGAGGTCTTCTAGTCTGTTATGTCCTCCCCGAATGTTAGCAACTGGAGAAGCCACCGCTGATTGGATCGGGCTGCGAGCGGGAGCGCCCAGCTCTCTGATTGGCTGCTGCATTTGACAGCCGCTCTTAAATAGCGCTGTCAAACGCGGCTGAGGTGATTCGGCGCCTCCAGCATTCAGCAAGTTCCTGTTGTACTGTAATCGTTCGGTTTGCCTAAATAAAGGCTAGTTATCTTTGAATCCGCGATCCCTGTCATTATTGTCGTCCCACAGACTTAACATAGTCCAACCCCCTGCTTAGGCAGGAAACCCTACACCACTTCAAACAAATGGTTATCCAACATCTTCTTAAAAACTTCCAGTGTTGGAGCATTCACAACTTCTGGAGGCAAGCTGTTCCACTGATTAATTGTTCTAAGTGTCAGGAAATTTCTCCTTAGTTCTAAGTTGCTTCTCTCCTTGTTTAGTTTCCACCCATTGCTTCTTGTTCTACCCTCAGGTGCTTTGGAGAATAGTTTGACTCCCTCTTCTTTGTGGCAACCCCTGAGATATTGAAACACTGCCAGCATGTCTCCCCTAGTCCTTCTTTTCATTAAACTAGACATACCCAGTTCCTGCAACCGTTCTTCATTGTTCGTTGTTGATAATAGCCAAGAGTATTGTCTGAAATGCCAAGATGGATGACAAATTCTTTAGGTGGAACAGCAAATTAATATGGCAAATCCCATTAGTAAACGCCATGATGGGTAACATAGCAGCAAATACATGTTTAATTCCAATCAGTGAAGCGTAACTCCTGGACCATATGGCTTGAAGGCACACTGCTTGAAGGCATCACTTTCTCTTCTCTGTGGAGGATTGAAAGGTTTTGGATTCAAGCCAAAATAGGTTTATGAAGTATTTTCAAATGAATTCTAAGAATAAGGTTGAGGATGAAGAGGCAGAACTTCAAGAAGGTGTGGAGCAATTTACAGTATACACAATCAAATGAAAAGAATAGATATAAGCCAACATAAATAATTATTAAGATAACAAATCTATTCTGAAATTCAGAGCAAACATTCCTGAAGATTTCTTTTTTAATATTGAGTTTTATTTAAAACAATACTTTTGATAATATTTAGTAGCAATATTCTATGTAAGTTACAACACTATTATAGGAAACAGTATTTGCTAGTTTCCTGTAACATATTAGCCAGTTTGGTCTAATGCAGCGGTTCCCAACCTGGGGGTCGCGACCCCTTTGGGGGTCGAATGACCATTTCCCAGGGGTCGCCCCGGCATCCTCAGCTCCCCCTCCCACTGCCACAAGCCTGGCCATATCGCGCCTCACAACCCGTGACCTGCGACCCACCCCGCCACCACCATTTGTGTTCTTTTACCCTCTGCGCATGTGCAAAGTATTCTGCGCATACGCAGAGGATAAAAGAACTCAAAGGACGGCGTACGGGCGAAGTCTCCAGATCCGGGCGAGGTCTCTGCTCGCTTCGCGTGTTGCCTCTCGGAGCTTTTTGAGCCCCGTCGTGAAAGGCGTGCGCGACTTCGGCAGGGCCGGGACAGGCGGCTGCCTGGAGAGAGCCACCCCCTTTGCCCTGAACGCTACAGATAGACGGGAGAGACTCTGCGAAAGGTGTGCATGACTTCGGCGAGGACGGGACAGGCGGCTGCCTGGAGAGAGCCACCCCCTTCGCCCCAAATGCTACAGGTAGACAGGAGAGACTCTGCGAAGAGGATGGCTCTCTCTGGGCAGCCGCCTGTCCCGGCCCCGCTGAAGTTGCACACACCTTTTGCGACGGGGCTCGAAAAGCTCCCAGAGTCAACACGCAAAGCGAGCGGAGACCTCGCCCGGATCTGGAGACTTCGCCCAGACGCCGCCATTTGGGTTCTACATGCGCATGCGCAGAGGGTAAAAGAACCCAAATGGCGGTGGGGTGGGTCGCGGTGGGGGCGTGGGGGCGGGTCGTGGGTCACAGCATTAGGAAGGTTGGGAACCGCTGGTCTAATGTTAAGGCATCTGGTTAGAAACCAGGCAACCATGAGTTCTAGATCTGCCTTAGGCACAAAGCCAGCTGAGTGATCTTGGGCTAGTTGCTTTTTCTCAGTCCTAGGAAAGAGGCGATGGCAAACCACTTTTGAACAATCTTTCCAAGAAAGCTGCAGGGACTTATCCGGGCAATTTCCAAGAATCAGACTAGACTGAATGACAAAAAAAAATCATAGAAGGAAAAATCTAAGCAAAACTAACTGGAAAAGGGGAAAAATAATCAAAAGATTAAAAACATAGGGAACAGAAATTCAGATTTCAAAATTGTATAAAAACATAATTAAGACTTCTTTGCTGAAAAACAGCGAATTCCTGAGATCTGCCTGAAGCTTGGTCACCTGTTGCATCTCCCAAGAGGGTGAGGATCTTAAAATCACACTTCATTCTCTCTCAGCCTTGCAAGTTCATCTGCCTTCTCCAAAAAGAAAGGAAAATGTAGAAACCTTTGGACAGGATCAGAAGTTTGGCAGCCAATCAGTGGACTAGTATATCGGATTCTTTGCCTCCTGAATCTAGGATATCACACAGTCTGCTTGAATGTTTAATGACAATGATGGTGTCAGAAAAAGGCTTGAGCTATGAGCCAAAAACTTGTGGAAAATCAACTTGTGCAATCAACTTGCGGAAAAATTACATGATTCTAAAAAATGCCACAGGATAGGCCCATACATCTTGCAAAGCCATTTGAATAAGTTGGAATTAGTGTATTAGTAACCCTATCCAACTGCAGCTTTATTGACAAAGCAAAACATGCAAATATGCGAACATCACTTTTTCACTTTCGGCTCCTCATCAACTCCCTCGTGAAGGCTTTTGATTGGGTTTTATATATTTTTTCCTTTCTACTAGAGATTTCAGGATGGAAATGTGCTGATTTAGATAAAGAAATCAAATTTTTTTTTGAATGGTAACTTTCAATGAGATCATTATAATTACATTATGCCTCATCTCCCTGTGACCTCATTGCTTATATTTCCTGTTCTGGGTAATCATTCATTTGATGAAGGGGATACTCTCCAGGTCAGCATAATGTAATAAATCCTTAAAATGCCACAGGAAGTCATAATTCTTACATTTGTACTTATGCAATTGTTTTTGCCTCTGCAGGTTCTATTGCAAACTTGTTTCACTGAATGATCTTGGTTATTTTGAAAGAGAAAAAAAATCCTACCTTAACTACCTTGATCTCCGCTTAAAAATAGAAATTTAATACATACATACATACATACATACATACTTCTATGTCTGCTTCCACCTCGAGCTTCAGTGTTTCAGATTTTCCAAATACCTTTGTCATTCCTTATTAGCACTGTTTCTCCAATCTTCCTCTAATGACTACAGTTATTCGGTTATTATTAAACACACACCTTCACCGGTAAAACTATACATAGAGATACTTCTTCTGAAGTCTGAGTCTTCCCAGCTGCTGTGGCCTAGAGGTGGAGCTCTTGCCTCACAATCAGGAGGTTGTGAGTTCGTTTCTAGATAGAGGCAGATGTAGGGTCTCCTGCTTGGGCAGGGGGTTGGACTAGATCAGAGGTCAGCAACCCGCGGCTCTGGAGCCGCATGTGGCTCTTTCATCCTTCTGCTGCGGCTCCCTGTCACTCAAAATATGCGTCGCAACCGCCAATGTGTGATACCTGCCGGCACACGATTTATTGAGCTTTCCGACCCCCAGTAGGCCAACCATGGATAAATCCAAGAAAAGAAAAGTTTCAGAAGAAAACAGAACATTTAATTCAACTACATATGCTAGTTCTGTGGCCGCTCAGAAAATAGTCAGGCACGGGAAGGTTTTTGTGGCTCCCGGTGTTTTCTTTTCTGTGGGAAATGGGTCCAAATGACTCTTTGAGTGTTTAAAGTTGCTGACCCCTGGACTAGATGAACTGCAAGGTCCCTTCCAACTTTGTTAATCTGTTATTCAAGACAATGCTTGATTTACTCTCTATGCTATCATGCAAAAAGCAGCAGAAACTGCAAGCTGCAAGCAGATGTTTTGGAACTTAAATTCTTCCATCTCCATGGGTTGTTGTGGGGTTTTTTTTTCCTTTCTTATTCTGCCTGAAAAAAACAGGGCTATTGATCTGTCTCTCCAGAACAGTCAAAATGAATTTCTCTCAAACATCTGTATGAACGGGTACATCTGGCATTTGGGAAGAAAAATAGGGGCGTGTATTTGGTGCTATGCATATTGGGTACTGTATTGGGTACTGAAAATTGACTCTATTTATTTTACGTTTGTATTGCCCCAAAGTTAAAGACATTGGGAAAGCTTAAAATCATAACAGTGTTTTATTATAATGTTTTCATTATGCAATATAATGAAAAATGTAGAACACATGAAAACTGAAGTGTTTGTATTCCTCCTTCCTGTTGACCCTATCACTTACTATCTGATGGGGAAATGCAAATACAGAAAATCAAAGTTGTAATTCCTTTGTTGTTTTGTCTATAGTTTCCTTTGCAAATCTCATATCTTCATCAGAGCACCTCACGGTGGACAAATCTGTCTACCGTGAAGTATGAATAAGACACTGCCAGGACTTAATGTATTAAAAGGGCGATTATAAGTTTAACCCAAACGGAGCATTGTTTACCCAAAAAGAGCCAAGAAAAGTATGAATGGCAGACATGCTGAGCCAAGAAAGATCTTTAATTCTGATTTAAACAGACAAACCATGAAATAACTTCATCTCTTTTGTGGTTGTTTTCTGAAACGTTTTGAAGTGTGGTTGTTTAGCAGAAACAAAATGTGTCTGTTTGGGCATTCATTTCTCTTCTTCCCTCTTTCCCCAGTAACAACATTTTGGTTGTCTTAGTGTGTATTGTTTCTTATTGAAATTTAAATTCACGTACCTTTAAATTTGTGAGAATCGTGTGTACTAATTTTAATTCATTATATTACAATATTTATGTCCTCAAGAGATAGACCCTGGATGGTATATAGATGTGATGGCGAACCTATGACACGCGTGCCACAGGTGGCACACGGAGCCATATTGGAGGGCATGCGAGGCGTTGCCCTATGTCAGCTCCATGCGCGCTCTGGCCCGCTGATTTTCAGCCTTCTTTTTGGCCATTTTTGCTGTCCCCAGGCTTCAGGGAAGCCTCCTGAAATCTGGGGATGGTGACAAACGGGCCAACCAGAAGTTCGGAAACGAACTTCCGGTTGGCCCGTTGGGCCGTTTTCGCTCCCCCCAGGCTTCAGGGAAGCCTCCTGAAGCCAGGGGATGGCGAAAAATGGCCAAACGGGCCAATTGGGGAACTTCCTTTTGGCCCATTTGGCCGTTTTTCGCCATCACCCAGCTTCAGGAGTCCGTTGTGAGGCTTGTGTGCATGCGCGGGGGAGCAGCGGGGGGGAGTCCGTATGCACAGGGGGGTTATGCGCATGTGGGGGAGGGCATGGGTGTGGGCACGCGCACGCATGCTAGCGCACTCACACACCCTTTTGGCACGTGAACCAAAAAAGGTTTGCCATCACTGTATATAGAAACAAAACCATGAAAGCAAGGCACGTAATAAAACATTGGAACTCCCACAGCAAGGCAAAATGACATCTCCTACTTCCAGATGTATCAAGGAAGAAACAGTGACTGCCCACTCATCATGAAGCTTTGAAGGCTGGTTTTCACAGCTTTGCAAATTGTAATGATGGCACTTACCTCTAGGAATAAGATGCTCCAAAGAATCAGAGTTATGCAGAAAGGACCTGTCTTTTGGTCTACAACTTCCTCACATCCAAAGGGATGGGAGCTTAAAAGGTTATCTCTAGATACGTTGATAGATGGTCAGAAGTGGTCCTTAATATAACCAGTTGTCCAGCTGTGCTTTAACCTCAAACAAGTGCAAAGCTTAAGTGTAAATGGTATAAAGTTATGTGATAACTATGTGGAACCTCTACCAATTAAGAAATTGTAGTTATGGTGCTAAGCCCAAGAATTGGTGGACAATATTATAACCTACCCAGCAAAGTATTTATTAATAACTGCCAGTTATTTATTTCCATTACATAGAAGCTGCATCACTGGCAGATACTTCTATACAACAGACATTGTTTTTAACAGAAACAGGAAAGACAGAAGGATGGAATTTGCAAAATTCAAAGCTGTAACGACAAAATCTGCCATCCTCTCTCAGTTCCTTTACCACTGACTTTTAAGTGGCTTGATGGAGATTGTATACTTCCTCTTAAGTCAGAGATCTTTCCAAGTGCCAGTCGGTTACTCGATGTAAAGATATTAAGGCATCCTGCTGTGAAACGATCTATACTCCATTTTTTTCAACAACAATCATTCAACAGCAGCAACAAAAGTGATCAGGATTTTAATATACGGTTATAACCTAGAGAGAGCTTAAGTATCTACATGGGATCTTCTCATTTATAGCATATATATGAGACAACCGAAAGAGAACCATCTGTGTCCAGCAGTATTAGATGTGTCAAACGGTACTTCCTTTTCATTTTGCACATAGAGAGCTTTCTTTTCTTCTGACTTTGTTTTCAATCCTACCCAAAACAGCACATTCCCATTCTATATCTGCAGTATAGCTTTGTGACTCTGCTAGAATGTTCAGTGATGATATTTTGATTTAATTTTTGTTTCATGTGCAGTGCAATTATGAAAAATTAGTCACAGTAATCATTGGCATGGATTAATACTATTCTGCAGTATTCATACATATATGCAATAAAGAACACATCTTAGGGTTCTCTCCAGTGGTGACATTTTTTTACTACCAGTTCTGTGGCCGTGGCTTGGTGGGCATGGTGTGGCTTGGTGGGCGTGGCAGGGGAAGGATACTGCAAAATCTCCATTCCCACCCCACTCCTGGGGGAAGTATATTGCAAAATCTCCATTCCCATCCCACTCTGGGGGCCAGCCAGAGGTGGTATTTGCCGGTTCTCCGAACTATTCAAAATTTCCACTACCGGTTCTGGGTGAAATCCAGCAGGTTCTGACAGGTTCTGGAGAACCGGTAGCAGAAATTTTGAGTAGTTCGGAGAACCAGTGAATACCACCTCTGGCTGGCCCCAGAGTAGGGTGGGAATGGAGATTTTGCAATATCTTTTCCCCAGGAGTGGGGAGGGAATGGGGATTTTGCAGTATCCTTTCCCTGGAATGGGGTGGGAATGGAGATTTTGCAGTATCCTTCCCCTGCCACGCCCACCTAGCCACGCCCACAGAACCGGTAGTTAAAAAAAAAATGGATTTCACCACTGATTTCACCCCTGGTTCTCACCATTAAAAAATGGAGAAGGTGGGTTTACCAGGGAAAGCAAGCAAGGGGATTGCAACAACCTTGATCATTACCTCACATTTTAAATGTAGTTCCTGGCTTAGAGGACACACAGATCATTCAACAAAGAAAATGCAAGAAAGATGGAAAAGCACAGAACCATCTTCCTCAATATTATCTACACTTTTTGGGTCGCAGAGGTCTCGGACATAACCTTCAAGCTTTTCTTGAAAATAGAGAGAAGATCTTTTATGGGGGAAAATATGTTCTTTCATTAGAATTGAGACTAACTCTTCAGTGCCTCACAATCCACTGACCTCAAGGGGAAATGGAATGTATATAGAAAGCAAAATATTTGTCCCTCTGCCTGCCTCTGAGTTTGCTAATCTTAGACTGCCTCCTTTCCCTGCATGATGTAGCAAGCTAGATGTATTAGACTTTGCCTATCCCTATTAAACATTTCCTAAAATAAATCTCTTTTTCTAGTAAAGCTATAAACTCACTTACTTACTCATCCTTGCTCAGGTTAGATCTTCCCTCTGTCAAGAATACTAATAAAGGGCAGAGATTACAGTATGCTACCACAAATATTTTTCCCAAGCAAAAGGGAAGAAAGGAAGAACTTTGGGACAATAAGTAAGTCAAAGAAAGGAAAATGAAATTAGAAAAGAGAATTGGTCCAGTTCAGGGGTGGGTTCTAACTTACCTCGCTGCCGGTTTGCTTCCTCCCGCTCCACGTGGCTGTGCGCGCATTGCGCACCACGTGGCCGCATGTGTGCACGCATAGCAATAGCACTTAGCACTTAGACTTATATACCACTTCATAGTGCTTTACAGCCCTCTCTAAGCGATTTACAGAGTTCAGCATATTGCCCCCAACAATCTGGGTCCTCATTTTACCGACCTTGGAAGGATGGAAGGCTGAGTCAACCTTGAGCTGGTGAGATTTGAACAGCTGAACTAGCAGTAGCCCGCAGTGCTGCATTTAACCACTGCGCCACCTCAGCTCATGTGCATGCGCAGTGCCAGGAACTCAGCTTCTGCACATGAACAGAAGAAAAAAATCATCAATTAAAAAAAATCCCCCCCCCCAAAAAAGATGGCGGTGTCCACTGACTGGCCCCCGTCAGAACCGGTTCTGTGAAGTCACCATGATGTCACCAGCGGTTTGCTACCAATTCTATAGAACCGGTGCGAACCGGGAGGAACCCACCTCTGGTCCAGTTAAAGTAGTTTGGGAAGAGCAGAGAAGTTCTTGGTGAGGACGAGAAGAAAATCCTGTAAACAGAAGAAAACAGAAAAACAAAGGATGCTATAAAATCAAGCATCCTATATTTTACCTTTGAATAAAAGTTCGGGTACTCTTTTTGTTTGTTTGTTTTTTCTCTAGACTCCTAGAATTGAAAAACAATGATGCTTCTTGTTTCTTTCCCACTCTTCATTTTTCTCTGAAGACACTCACATTTTTTTAAAGCAGTGAATGATCTTTTACATCCTGATATGAAGTAATCGATGGTGCTGCACTGCAAAGACAACTCTTTTCTGTATGAAGTAAGTAACCCTTTCTTTAACTCAACAGCTCCCCTAGACCTCAGATAGGTCTTCTTACAAAAATAAAAAATATATAAACTACCGGTACCACATAACCTTTAGGGAGAGAGGTAGGGGGCAGGGGGAGAGGAGGAGGAGGAGGAGGAGGAGGAGGAGGAGGAGGAGGAGGAGGAGATAAGGAGGAGGAGGAGGAGGAGGAGGAGGAGGAGGAGGAGGAGGAGAAGAAGAAGAAGAAGAAGAAGAAGAAGAAGAAGAAGAAGAAGAAGAAGAAGAAGAAGAAGAAGAAGAAGAAGAAGAAGAAGAAGAAGAAGAAGAAGAAGAAGAAGAAGTTGTTGTTGTTGTTGTTGGGCTGGTGTAGAGGACGTTTTGTTCTTTTTTAGCTTTTCTGACTTGTCATGAGCTTGTAAATGACCTGAGAGCCATCATCCCAGGCAAAGAGCTGTTTATCTCTGTGATTATAATGAACCATAGCATGATTTGACTGACGTTTGGGGAAACGAAGTACTGTGTTTTCATATGGACTGATGGCATCTAAGGTGTCATAAATGCATTCTATTTGAGAGACACCATGCCCTGGTGAGTTGTATACAACATAGAGAGCACCACACATCATGAAAGCAGCTTCTGCATTCTGGCTTCTGCAGGATGTATCCCATGTATATTCCACAGTCATGGTTTCATGGTTGATTTTAGTAATCACAAGCTTTCCAGCAGTATCTGGTTCTGCATGGATTGCCCATAATCCTAGTTCATCCACAGCTAAGTCTATTTTAGTGAAAGGGTGAAGTTCGTAGGCAGGTATCTCTCCAGCACCCGACAACAGCATCTGATCAGTTGCATTTCTGTTCTGAATATCAAACTTAATTATTTCATTTAAGGAGCCATATCTATGATAAAACAGAAATCCATTATATATAGCATGGCCTGTTCCTTGCCAGGGAAATGGTAATGCAATTCTACGAGCCAGCTGTTTCTCTCCACTTTCAGCAAAAGATCGAATATTTGCAAACTCCATAACAACCTTATTCTTTGTTCCGGTGAAGAAGTAAATCTTTTGGTAATTCTTGCCAGGGTCTTTCAACCATGAGCCAATTGCATCTCCAGACTTTTTGACTATCTTTAGTGATTTGAAGCCTGTGATCATGTAGTTGCAGCCTTAAAAAAAAGATAAACAATAGTCCATCAACACAATGTAAAAGTTTTAAAATTTTTAATTGCTTTTCTATTTATCGTTTTATGTTCTGTAAACTGCCGAGTCACCTATCTGGAGATGGGCAGCATATAAATTAAACAAACAAACAAACAAAAACAAACATAAGAGCCGAGGTGGTGCAGCGGTTAGAGTGGGGTACTGCAGGCCACTTTAGCTGACTGTGATCCGCAGGTCAGCAGTTCAAATATCACTGGCTCAAGGTTGACTCAGCCTTCCATCCTTCCGAGGTAGATAAAATGAGGACCCAGATTGTTGGGGGCAGTATAAATATACATTGCTTACTGGTGTAAACCGCTTAGAGTGTGCTTGCACTGTGAGGCAGTATATAAATGTCACAAATAAACAAACAAACAAACAAACAAACAAACAGTACTCTGATGTAGTATCTCAATATCCCCACTTACGTGAACAAACATGAATGAAGGGAGCATACACTGCTCACAACTTTGGCTGTTTAGTTGCCACAATTCATTGAGCTGTGGTGGCGCAGTGGTTAGAATACAGTATTGCAGACTAATTCTGCTGACTGCCAATTGCCAAAAGACTGACAGTTCGAATCTCACTGACTCAGCCTTCCATCCTTCCGAGGTCGGTAAAATGAGGACCCAGATTGTTGTGGGCAATATGCTGACTCTGTAAACCGCTTAGAGAGGGCTGTAAAGCACCGTGAAGCAGTATATAAGTCTAAGTGCTATTGCTATGTTTTTTCAGTTTTGCACAGTTTTGCACATTAAAATAGCTAACATGTTATTTTACAGGGTCTCTCTTCTGTTGCTGTTCCTAGTTGGGCTATGATCCCTTCCCTCAGAAGCCACTGGGACTAAATAACATGAACGAAGAGTAGCTCTTGAGGTTGCAAAGTGGTATGCTACCCTTATAAAATTTACATATTTCATAAGAATCCATCAAATATTCACACCTGGGAGCCTGAATGTTCTTGTTTTTCCACTCTGTCTTTATTTTACTTTCCTTTTGAACCGAGTCTTTTTAAGATAGCCTAAGAACAGAAACTTTCTTCCTTTTATTTATTTAGTAAGTTACTCAGGGAGCCATTTAAGGCTGAAAGTACGGTATAAATGCTTTAAACATTTCATTAAATAAACATATTTAGTCTCTGTTCCTCCACAACATGGCTCATTTAGTACAGTAATCCTGCTATCTTATTTTTGCTGAAAAGTCATGAGTCAAAAAATTCTTCATGTTATGTTGGCATTCATATTGTCAAAAAAGGCACATAAGCAGTAATATAGTCAGACTATGGAGCCTATCTTAATATAACACACACACACACACACACACACACACACACACACACACACACACACACACACACAGAGAGAGAGAGAGAGAGAGAGAGAGAGAGAGAGAGAGAGAGAGAGAGAGAGAGAGAGAGAGATTGTATAGGTTCTCAAACTTGGAATTTTTAAAATGGATCTTCTATTTTTTTAAAAAAATACGAGGTATCAGAAGCAGAATTTGAAACCTAATGCATTCAAATTTATATACCTTTATAGTACAGTTAGTTACAAATTCAGCTATATATACTGTGTATGAGTGTATATCACACATAGTAAGTAAATAAACACACACACACTGTTTGAGGGAAATAATAGTAATCTGAGTCCACAAAGGCATGATTCTGAATCCAAGAAAGAACAGAGTCAAGAAAAGTCCATGTAAATAATCCTCAATTCTGGCTTGACATTAGAGTAGCTCTAGAAAAAAAAGACCCTCTTTTCCTATTAAGTGAGCAATGCATGCAATTTGATAAGGTTTGTTAAAACCTTGCTGGATTCCAGAACACAATTTTTTTTTGTTAGAGCCATATTTTATTCTGTTAATTACAATATACTTATGTTATGATTTACTCATACAGATCACTAGGTTGCCAAAGGCTATATGGATAGAGAACAGGCCGTTTAAACAAACAAACAAACAAACAAACAAACAAACAAACAAACAAACAAACAAACAGCATACAAAGCCTTCAGGAAGGATGCTGTAGTTAGTAGAAAACATAAAACAGCCCCCATCATGTTACTACCATCTTGGTTAGAAGAATGATCCAGATTAATGGAAAAGAATGGAAATGTTTCCATTCTGTATAAGGAGAGCTATGTTGCTGGATCCCAATGGCTTAGGCCAGAGGTCAGCAACCCGCGGCGCTGGAGCCACATGTGGCTCTTTCGTCCCTCTGCTGCGGCTCCCTGTCGCTCAAAATATGTGTCACAACTGCCAATGTGTGACACCTACTGATGCGTAATTTATTAAACTTTTGACCCCCGGTAGGCCAACCATGGATAAATCCAAGAAAAAAAGTTTCAGAAGAAAACAGAATCTTTAATTCAACTATATATGCTAGTTTTGTGGCCGCTCAGGAAATAGTCAGGCACGGGAAGAGTTTTGTGGCTCCCTGTGTTTTCTTTTCTGTGGGAAATGGGTCCAAATGGCTCTCTGAGTGTTTAAGGTTGCTGACCCCTGGCTTAGGCTTAGGTTTGAGATGTGACTATTGGTTAATGCTTAATTTCAAAACAGGACAAATAATACTTGCACTCCACCACAACATTCAAAATAAAGCATCCTTGATCGAAAATTTAAATATTGGTGGTTCAAGACATTTTTTTTTGCGCAGTTCCTCAGTCTGTCAGTCTGAGGCTTGGAAACATTCACAGCAGAGGAGTGTTCTGATCAGCCTTCAAGATAAATGTTGCGCCTGCAAAGTAGCTCTCATCAGAAAGAACTGGATTAACATATTACAATCTGAATCTGTAATATGAAGTTAAGGAAAGGAGATTGGGGGTTCAATCCTGCAAAAATGGAGACATGGCCCTGAAGATTGTGTTGGCCCCCAGTCTGTGGAACACATCACTTTGCAAATATATTTCTGTTGAGATTTTACAAAATTGTTAAAATAATGCCATTTTAACAGGTGTTTATAGCTTGATTTTGATTATAAAATGACTGTACCGCTGCATTATTTTTGCTGGGGAAGGTCATGTTGGTTAAGTTTTTTATTATAATTTTATTAGTTGCATATGCTTTTAACTCTATTAATATAAACTTCTAGAAGTCTTGGAAGCTGTACACAAATATATCTAAAATATAAATAAAAGAGATCAGTGCAATTTTGGCCTGTATGTTTTGCACAGAAGACATATTTGTGAATTTATGTTTTACAAAACAGAGATTTGTCATTAAAGTTTCTTTACAAATATGAACATATTCTATATATATATTATTCTTACATTGCATATTATTGCATTGGTGTTTTTGAGTGCTTATTGCTGATTCCGAAAGCTCCATTTTAATCTGAACATTAATCAAAAGAGATAAACTAATTCAGATTTAAATTTTAAAGCATCCCTTTTATAGTTAGTGAGAAGCATAAAATGTAGCTTTCTATATTGGTACCCCTGAAATCATATTAAGTTACATGGCAATATTTTCTTAGCTGATTTAGACAAATGTCTAATTTAGTCAACATTTGGGTGGAAAATAGAGTTGAGAAATTTGTCTTTGCCTCAAAAAGCATTCTAATTTAAAAAGACCTGTCAAAATAATATAGCAATTTTAAGTTCAATAGAAAATATAGCCTGAATTCAAATCAGTCTACAGTCTGAATTCAAATCAGAAAATAAATTCATTCCAATCTGTAGGATTTAAATCTGAGCCAGAAGAATTGCATTGCTAGTCATGAATGAGTGGAGTTTCAGTTTTTGGTTGCATCAATGTTTAGGGAAGGATGAGGATTCAGTATTATATTATTTCAAAAATAAAATTCTTTCTTTTCAGAAAGAAACTGTGTATACTGTAATTTTTGTTACATCATTGGGAGCATCAGGCTTTTTAATTAATTAAATTAATTAAATTAAATTAATTAATCAGATTGATTAAATAAATAAATACTTAATTTATTATAAATATTAATAGTGGCCAGATAATTTAGTATAAACATTTCTTGTCAGATTACATTAGTTGTAAGGCTCTATTAGATGTTTGCTAATTCAGCTTAAGATACTTAAGACATTTTCATGAATGAAAATTTCCTTCTGTATGTTTACTTTTATTGTTTCCATTACATTTCCCCCCTGCTTATTGTTGCCAAATGTTTGGCAATAGTCTCCCCACCCCGCTTGTTTGTGACTTATTTTATTTATTTTAATTTTCTAACTTTAAATTAGCCACCAAGGAATGTTAGAATGAATATATTAGCAAATTCAGTCTTGAACATTCAGGAGTGAAGGCATATAATAACGCATTAAAATAATTTTCATCTCCTCAGATAATTTTATGTGCCAGTTTGTGGACAGTATAGTATCATACTCAGAGTAGCAAGAGTTCTTAAAACACTTGTGAGCCTGCTGCCATTATTTTTCATGAAATTGATTTTAGGCATGTACTAAGTATCATTCCTGCAAAATAGGAAGTCCTCGACTTACAACCTTTCATTTAGTGATCATTGGAAGTTACAACAGCACAGAAAAAAGTGACTTACAACCAATGCTCACACTTAACAATCATTGCAACATTCCTATGATCCCATGATCAAAACTCAGGCATTTTGCAACTGGCATGTATTTACGAAGCTTGCAGCCTCCTGGGGTCATGTGATCACCACCATCTGCAACCTTCCCAGTTGGTTTCCAACAAGCAGTCAACAGGGGGAAGCTCAATTCACTTAACAACTGCATGATTTACTTAATGACTGCTTCGATCCACTGACCAGCTGTGCAAAAAGTTGTAAAATTGGGCACAGCTCACTTAATTGCAATTGTCTTGCACGTAATAGAGTCAAACTTAATGTAAACCGCTCCAAACTCGACTGCAGAAAATACGACTTCAGCAACAGAGTGATCAATGCCTGGAATGCACTACCTGAGTCTGTGGTTTCTTCCCCAAACCCCCAAAACTTTAACCTTAGACTGTCTACAGTCGACCTCTCCCCGTTTCTAAGAGGTCTGTAAGGGGCGTGCATAAGCACACCACTGTGCCTACCGTCCCTGTCTTACTGTCCCATTGTCTTCATTTATCTGTACTTCTTTACTTATGTTATGTTTATACAAACAACTACTATCCTGTACATGTTTGACAAAAATAAAATAAAAAAAACAAAACAAAAAAAACCCTAACGGAAATTCTGGTCCAACTATGGTTGTTAGTTAAGGAGTTATGCGTACATTGTACATGTGTCCAACTATGAAACCATAGGTATACATTTTCAATATTATGAGTAGACTGCTCTTACTTGCATTCAGCATGAGCTTGATCTTTGTCTTGGACTCTTGTTCTTCCGTTAACTGCTGCTCCAAAAGCTCTTCATCGATGTCCATACACGGGCTGGGGGTTTCCTTTGCAGATTCAAAGTAGTCAATGTCCCTCTGAGCTCTTTCCACTCTTGTTAGCAAATGGTCTACATCATTCTTCAACTCGGTCTTTAGAACATGGAGGCCTCCTAGACGTGACATCAGCTTCTTTGAGAACTGCCGGAATTCTTCTACATAATTGGTTATATCTTGATTGCATTTGTTCAGTCGGTTCTTTTAGTTAGAAGACAGAAATAATCAGTTTAAGAGTTGGCTCCAAACTAAACGTTTACTAGAGCTGTGGATGATTCAACCGATATTTCAAAGAAGTGCTTAATACTTGCATGACTGTAGCATCTCTCTCCTGTTTGTTAAAGAAGGCATATCTTTGTTCAAGCCTCAGCATGAACTTATAAAACGACGCAGCTGCTTTAAAAAGGAGCCGAGGTGGCGCAGTGGTTAAAAGCAGCACTGCAACCTTCAGCTGATTGCTAGTTCAGCAGTTCAGCTGTTCAAATCTCACGAGGCTCAAGGTTGACTCAAACTTCCATCCTTCTGAAGTGGGTAAAATGAGGACCCAGATTGTTGGGGGCAATATGCTGAACTCTGTAAACCGCTTAGAGAGGGCTGTAAAAGCACTATGAAGCGGTATATAAGTCTAAGTGCTATTGCTATTGCTAAAATGCATTTAAAAATGTGTGTCTTTTAGGGATCTGAAGTCTGAAAAAAGATATGCCTGCTTTGAATAATTCAGAGCTGTTCTTGTTCACCCAAGTCTGAAACAATTCTGAATGTTTTTTAGAATATACACACCCCTAAAGTTATGCAAAATATATATTTTATTTTATTAAGGAAATCTATATGGCCACCCAATTCACTTACAGTGATTCCAGGTGGCTTACAGGAATATAATTATTCTCTTCCATTTCAACTGAATTCACGCAATGCTCTTCCATCCTCAATAATTCTAATTTCTGCTTAGTCTATGACTCTCATTACTTCCAGATCAACATGAAGGGAACAAACTCTAAACTGCAGATGAACAGAGGGCGGAAATGCAGAAAGTCCCACTGAGAAACTACAAGGCAACCGCAGAAGATTTTCTGAATACAAAAACACTTCAGGCAGGGGCGGGTTCCTCTTACCTGCCTACCGGTGTGCTGTGCGCGCATCATCACGTTTCACGTGCATGCACGTTCGCTACACACGTGTGTCCCCTTCTGCGATTTTGCTTCCATGCATGCACAAGAAGCAAAAAAATCACTGAAACCTTGTGAGGGGATGCACGCGTGCGCGCGATTTTGGCAATTTTTTGCTTCTGCGCATGGGCAGAAGCAAAAAATTGCCAAAATCTCACATGCGTGTGTGTCCCCTCACAAGATTTTGCTTCCACGCATGCGCAGGAAGCAAAAAAGGCCAAAAATTAAAAAAAAGATGGCGCCACGTGACGGACCGGCGAAGACGGCACCGGAGCCGTCATGCGCAAATTGCGCAATCGGCGGGCCACTACCGGGACGACAGAATGGACCGCACTGGTAGGAACCCACCACTAACTTCAGGTATTGCCTGACCCTCAACTGAGACTTCCTCAGATCAGATTTCACATAATTTGATGAAATACTTCTCCTTTCCTCAGAGTCATTCATTTTGTCATCTGATCTCTGAGTCCCAATATTGCATTCAAAACAAACTGACAATACATTGGGGGGGGGGAACTCAGGGATGTGATTAACTGTTTTAAACAGGGCGTTCAATAGAGTGTTGGCTCAAGCCTGAGTGTTCCTGAATGTACCTGCATGACACTGAGATGTCCAAATATGAATTTTTCATATTTACACAAAACAGATACTTAAGCACAGTACTTGATTTTGAAGTGGACATTTAAAGTATACAATTAAAACAAGTCACCCTTTTATGTTTTTTTAACATAAAGGGGCTTAAAGGATGTTGGGCAATAGCTTTCTATAGAATTTCAATAACAGCATCATCTTTTCTTTTAGGAGGTTGTAAAAATAGGAGTTGTGCTGGCAAAGGATAGCAGTGAGTCCCCTGCTGATCCAGATGTTGCACAGCTGGAAAAGGGAGGGAGCGAAAGAAAAGAGGCATCTGAGGCATTCTTTCTTGGGAAGGATGAGTTTGCAACTCTTCTATAGAGAATTTGAGGGGGGGAAACAAACCATCTTTGCAGGGGTGGGTTCCACTTACCTTCGCCACCAGTTTGCATCACGATGTTTTGCGCACACGCAATCACTATGCTCACATGCATGCGCGCATCCCCTTGTGCAATTCTGTTTTTGCGCATGCTCAGTAGCTAGAATCAGCCCGAAACACAGCTGAGGAGCTGATCAGCTGTTCTTCGGGCGAAGGAATAAAGGTAAGTATAAACCCGGGGGCTGGCTGGTGGGCCCTTTTTCAAGCAGCAGCAGAGGAAAGAACTTCAAAACAATAAAAAATTTGGGAAAAAAATCCCCCAAAAATGGCAGCGGCCACGGACCGGCACCAACCGAACCAGATCCGCGACGCCATCGTGACGTCACCAGCAGGTCACTACCGGTTTGGGCGATCCGGTCCGAACCGGGAGGAACCCACCCCTGCATCTCTGTATTGAAAATGGGAGTACAGAGATTGAACCTATGTGAGCATTTATTTGTGAGTGAAAATAGATACCACCTGCAAGTATTTGGATGGCTGTGAATTCATGGAAAAAAGGGGTTATGAGAACATTGTTTTTTCACTCAACCTGTAATTTAATATTTCACAGGCTAATATATTCCATATGTTAGAATGACACATTCTGTCACTCCCCAAAATCATGGCAAATAGGAAGACTGATCTACAAAAAAGTAATTTTGCACATTTGATTTCAGCAACAAATACCTAGTCAAGGGTTACTGTCACGCAGTGATTTTATTGCCTGTTGTATGTATATGCATCCCTCTTCATTATAATGGTTTATTCCTGAGCACGTGATAGATATGTTCTTCTACGCATGTGTACATTCCATTCTTTCCTTCTGTTCCTGGCTTCCATTGAAGCAAGACCTACTTTTATATCAGACATGTAGATAATGAGGATTTATTGTTTTTGTACCAAAATAAATATTTTTACTTAGACTTCTAAACTGCGGTTTCTTTTCTAATGTCTGATGTCCGGGAAAAGATCTATTTCTCCTTTGTGAAATTAATTATCGCCTCTGTCAGTTACCTCCTCCAGCAGGCTATGGATTGGCTCAAATGAAACCAGGAAGTTGAGTAATTAATTAAGATGCATTTGCTCCCAGAGACTTTAGCCTGAATTCCTTTAAATCTTTTATACCTTATCATCCACAGGGATAGTTCATCTACCACTTTCTCACTCCTTTTTCAACAACCTTCCCCCAGAAAGGTAAGATTTGAGATACCTTGATAGTTGTTCAGGTTGACTGAGTCAAAGGATAGCCTCCTGAGGCATGTACTTTTTTTTTTCTGGCATGAAAATAACACTCTATGTCAGGCAGCTGTGAATCTTTTAGACACAGTACCAGGGGAAAAATCTGGGTTTCCCGCCTCCTCTGTTCAACACACAAGCACCTACACTAGATGGTTTTGCTTTATGAAATGACTATATAGTCACAGTTCATTTACTATTCACAGAACACTGGCTTCTCAAAAGCCGAAAAAAGCAGAAGGAAAGAAGGACAGCTGTCTCAGCAGTAGTTACACTGCAGTCTCTTGACTTTCTGTTTGGATTCTGCTGGTTTAAATGAAGTTTGCTGTAGAGGAGACACAGGGTTGCCTGTGATAAGAGGCAAACCTAGGATAAGAGCGAATACAAGGGCACATAGTTTAAATGCACATATAATTTAACCACATATGACACAACAAAAACATTTGCAATCCCAGACACTCTGGATGTTGCTTATTCACAGTCTCCCAATTTAAGCGGTTCGAAAGCATGTAAAAATGCAAGGGATTTTTGCCACCTTTGGTGGGAAGGTAACAGCGTTCCGTGTGCCTTCGGCCACATAACCACAGAGACGTCTTCGGACAGCACTGGCTCTTCGGCTTTGTAACAGAGATGAGCACTGCCTCCTAGAATCGGGAATGACTAGCACAGCGAGGGGAACCTTTACTTTTACCTAATAGTGAGGAACTGGATGGCCCAGGAAATTCCTGAGAGCACACATTTCCCTCTTTGACATTACGAAAGATTCATAAAATTGGTATTCTAATAGGCATGTAAAATTGCCAGTTTTAATGAAAGTGTTGTTTTATGTTCAGTAATTTGGCAGATTCATAGAATTATTTTAAGAAATATCTGATACCATGTTTCCCCGAAAATAAGACCCTGTTTTATATTTTTTTTGAACCCTGAAATAAGCGCTTGGCCTTATTGCCATGCACTCAAAAGCCCGATTGGGCTTATTATCAGGGGATGTCTTACTTTGGGGGGAACAGGGTATTTATATTCCAGAAATAAATGTAGACATTTGAATATTATTTACTTACACTGAACCTCCAGATGACATATTGCCTCCTAAGGACTCGACCAACTGTCCCTCCTTGGTTCTTGGGGGGGAGAAATTAGCCCCCTCAGAACGGGTTCGCAATTTGGGTGTCCTCCTAGATCCACAGCTAAAATTGGAACAACATCTTTCAGCTGTGGCTAGGGGGACCTTTGCACAAGTTCGTCTTGTGCACCAATTGCGACCCTACTTGGAGAAGGAGGCACTTCTTACAGTCACTCATGCCCTTATCACCTCACGGCTGGATTACTGCAATGCGCTCTACATGGGGCTACCCTTGAAGAGTGTCCGGCGACTGCAATTGGTGCAAAATGCAGCTGCGCGAGCTGTGGTGGATGCACCTAGATGCACCCACGTAACACCTATCCTCCGCCAGCTGCATTGGTTGCCCATTAGTCTCCGGATCCAATTTAAGGTGTTGGTCGTTACCTTTAAAGCCCTACATGGCTCAGGGCCAGGTTATCTTCGGGACCGCATCCTGCCGCATACCTCCCTACGACCGGTCAGAGCCCACAGAGTCGGCCTCCTCCAGGTCCCGTCGACCAAACAATGTCGGCTGGCGGGACCTAGGGGGAGGGCCTTCTCTGTGGGAGCTCCCTCCCTGTGGAACCAACTTCCTCCAGAGATCAGGACCATCCCCACCCTACTGGCCTTCCGGAAAGCAATAAAGACCTGGCTCTTCCGGCAGGTGGGGTGAATGAGATACTCTTTTAACTTTTGTATTTTCTGTATTTTTAACCATTGCATTGTGTATTGTTATATATTTTAATGAACTTTTATTTTGTATTGGATCTACATGCTGTGAGCCGCCCTGAGTCCCTAGGGATTGGGCGGCATAGAAATCCACCAAAATAAATAAATAATAAATAAATAAAAGTAGAGATTTTTAATTCCTGTTTGAGAAGCACCTGGAATATTTGTGGCATTTAATCTTATGTAAACAGCCACATGGATCTTCTCCTAAAGATTAAGAATATTTTAAGAATAGACCTACTTTTACACTGTTCTTCCATTTGGATCATCATTAGCAAATATCTGAGACATAATCTAGCCAACTTTAGATCAAGCATGCACTCTCTCCCATCATCTTCAAGTGAACTTAAAATTAGCTAGTCTTTATCAGAATTTTACCCATTGCAGATGTGCACATTTTACAGGGTAATAAATTTATTAGGAGCAGCAGTAATCCTAACTTTCTTTCATAAACAACACTCTGCTTGGTGGTTTATCAAACTTTGAATTCTGCATAAAAAGCTAGTTTATTTTATATGAAAGCAGTTGATTTCCCCAAAACTGATGGAATATCAGTCCCGTACAAAGAAAACAATTCATCATATATTCAAACTGTATGGATGGCACTTACCTCCATTGAGATAATTCGGCGATCTATATAATGCACAAGTTCAGCGTCTTGCATAATATGTTGTGCTTCTATTCTGATGCATGTAAAAAGTGGAACAAGTAGAAATCCAAGCTGTATTGCTGCCATTCTTTCATTAACTCTCTGAAGTAATTGAAAGGCAACCCTCTAATGCTAACAAGCACAGTAAAGTTAATTTAGCACAATGATATATATAGAGACAATCCGCATGCAAAGTCTGAATGATTTAAAATGGCTGTTCAGGTTCCTACAGCTTCTCATTAACATAATAAAGTTGTGTAAACTTCTCAGCAAGAGGTTTGTTTCTGGAAGCCAATGGAGTGCTTTCCAGGATATGATCTTTTGATTGGATCCAGATGTTTAGAACTGAACTGTACAATTCACTTAGATTAATCCCGTCCAATGAAAGCAGCGAGTCTCCCTTCTTTCCTTTTAGTAATCTTCATCAGTATGTAACACTGATAAAGTTTCATGTCATAGAATCTGCAACAGAGGTAGCAATCCTGCAAAATAGTCCACTTCTTAAGTCTTTTTATATGCTGCATTGGCAAAACATTGCTTAGCTGTGCAATAAGGGCTGCAGGACCGAGATCCATTTCCCCCTATGTAGTATTGCCTGGGTGTAAGACATCTTCTTTTTTCATCATGACTGAAAAATGTTTTAGTGATGGGTATATTTCAGAGAGAATGATTCCAATGGAATTGCCTTAATTGCACTATTTCCAGCAGTTTCAATCTATGCATAATCTCTATTCATAAGATTATGCAAGAGCTGTACATTAACATGTCTTAGACTTAGCCTTGAGGGTGTTTTTGGTTTTTGTATTTACAGAGTGGGCAACCCTTTCTGTCTAGTGATTATATCTGCCTTAAAAAAATGTTTTTACAGAATGTCTGCCAGAAGGACCATGTTTCCTCTTGCATGTTAAAGGGAAAAAATCAAGAAAATTGAGACAGTGCTGGAAAGGGACGGCAGGGGGATATTTTCTACTGTTTATCTAAGCCTTACTTTTCCCACAATTGGAAAAACAAAAGGCATGAAATATAGTCTAATGCAGGGGTCCCCAACCTCTGGTCCATGGACCAGCACTGGACTGCGCCATGCCAGGAACCAGGCTGCACAAACAAACGAAGCCCCATCTGCGGGATGCAGGCAGCACATGAAACCATGCCTCCTCCGATCTGTGGGAAAACCTCTCTCCATGGAACTGCTCCCTGGTGCCAAAAAGATTGGGGGGGGGGGGATTTCCACTGGTCTAATGTTTGTTTTAAATTTTAAGCTATTGCTGTGTAGCTTTTACTTCCTGAAATGATTTCTTTAAAACTATGCAATAAATATGTACTAAAATTGTATAGTGCTAGTCACAGTATCAAACTATATTCTCAAACACCAGAGTCATTGAATGTACCCTGTTTTCCCCAAAATAAGACATCCCCTGATAAGCCCAATTGGGCTTTTGAGTGCATGGCAATAAGGCCAAGCGCTTATTTCAGGGTTCAAAAAAATATAAGACAGGGTCTTATTTTGGGGAAAACACAGTAATGGTTGAAGGAGGCTTCGAAAATCAACTAATACAGTAGCCCACCACCTCTGGTGATTACAGAGAATGAGGTGCAAAGCCTATTTCACAGACAAAAGCCAGGAAAAGCACCAGGTCCAGACAAGATAACTCCTTCTTGCTTAAAAACTTGTGCTGACCAACTGGCCCCCATCTTCACCCGCATCTTTAATAAATCACTAGAGATGTGCTATGTTCCTTCCTGCTTCAAACGCTCTACTATCATCCCAGTGCCGAAGAAACCCTCCATCAAGGAACTGAATGACTTCAGACCGGTTGCTCTAACATCTGTAGTTATGAAGACCTTTGAAAGACTAGCGCTCGGCCACCTGAGGACTATCACGGATCCGCTGTTAGACCACTAGCAATTTGCCTACCGAGCAAATGGATCAACAGATGATGCTGTTAATATGACTCTGCACTACATCCTACAACATCTTGAATCTCCAAAGACCTATGCAAGGGTCCTCTTTGTAGACTTCAGCTCAGCATTCAATACCATCATTCCAGATATTCTTCTAACTAAACTAAATCAGCTAGCTGTACCTGACCACACTTGTAAATGGACCATAAGCTTCCTAACAGACAGGAAGCAGTAGGTGAAACTAGGCAAAATCACATCAGATACCTGCACAATTAGCACAGGAGCCCCCCAGGGCTGTGTGCTCTCTCCACTTCTCTTCTTTCTATACACCAATGACTGCATCTCAAAAGATTCCTCTGTTAAAATACTGAAGTTTGCAGATGATACAACAGTGATTGGTCTCATTCAAGACAACGATAAATCTGCATACAGACAGGAGGTTGAACAACTAGCCTTGTGGTGCAACCAGAACAATCTTGAACTAAATACACTCAAAACCGTAGAAATGGTGGTGGATTTTAGAAGAAAACCTCCTACACTACCACCTCTTACAATACTAGACAACACAACACAGTATCAACAGTAGAGTCCTTTAAGTTTCTAGGTTCTATCATATCTCAAGACTTAAAATGGACACCTAACATCAAAAACATCATCAAAAAAGCTCAACAAAGAATATTCTTTCTGCGCCAACTTGGAAAGCTCAAACTGCCCAAAGAGCTGCTGATTCAGCTCTACAGAGGAATTATTGAGTCTGTCATCTGCACCTCCATAACTGTCTGGGTTGGCTCTGCAACCAAACAAGACAAACACAGACTTCAACGGATTAGAACTGCAGAAAAAACAATTGCTACCAACTTGCCTTCCATGGAGGACCTGTATACTACACGAGTCAAAAAGAGGGCTGTGAAAATATCTACAGCCCGCTCACATCCTGGACATAAGTTGTTTCAACTTCTACCCTCAAAAAGATGTTATAGGGCACTGCACACCAAAACAACTAGACACAAGGACAGTTTTTTCCTGAATGCCATCACTCTGCCTAACAATCAATTCCCACAACACTGTCAAATAATTTACTAAGACTGTATTACTATTATTCTTCTCCTCCTTCCTAGTATCTTGTTAAGGAATTAATTCAGAGTCCAGGGTTTGCGCAGCAGAATGTGGGGTTGCAGTTTGATAATAGAAT
The DNA here is from genome assembly GCA_023053685.1 of Diadophis punctatus similis. NCBI lineage: Eukaryota > Metazoa > Chordata > Lepidosauria > Squamata > Dipsadidae > Diadophis > Diadophis punctatus. Next base: position 241,609,903 of record JALIGW010000001.1, read on the forward strand.
CAATAATTGAATGCCTTCAACGTGTTCAAAAAAGAATAATCTTTACTTGAAATAAATAGCACAACTATAACACAAATAGTCCATTCTTGGATAAATGTAAAAACACTTTCTGTATGCTAACAAGCAATAAATTCAGCTCTCTTACTTATCTCTAGTAGATAATATTCTTCCAAACATACATCAATAGAAGACCTTGAACTTCTTCAGTCAAAACGCTTGTAGCTGCACGCTTTAGCTGTGGGAGTAAGCAGTCTCTCACACACAGTGAGCAATCAATCAATTAATCAAGCATGTGTGTGTGCTCTTGCTAGCTTGCTCTCATGCTCTCTCTTTATATTCATTAGCAAACAAACCTGGATTCATTTAAAGCACCACTGTAATTTATACAAACCTGGATTAACAGTTTACTTTTATATTAGGAAACCCAATCTGTTTGGACATAGTCCTGACATTTCTATCTCTTCCCACTTATTACTATAACCATGTTGCTTGTATTTTTCAATTTATATTGTTTTTATTTGTTTCCTAGTATGATTTGATAGCTTATTAGTAACCTTGACTAAGTGTTGTATCTTTTTATTCTTGATGAATGTATTTTATTCTCCTTATGTACACTGAAAGCATATACACCTAAGACAGTAATGGATTCTAAATCCCGTCGCTACCGGTTCACATGCACGCTCATGCTCGCATGCGATGCTTCTGCATATGCATAGAAGCATCCCGGGCGGGTGAGCGAAGCCTCCCGCCACCACTACTGGTTCGCCGAACCAGGCCAAACTGGGAGCAACCCACCGCTTAGACAAATTCCTTGTGTGTCCAATCACACTTGGCCAATAAAGAAATAAAGAATTCTAAAGAATTTAAGATGCACAGACTTAACTCCCAGAATTGCCTTGGCAGCACAGATCTTAAAAATGCTTACTTTTTCTAAAGTTTGTTCATGATTTAATATTTCTTCCCTTATATTTTATGGAACTTTAGCCAGATTTTCAAAAATGGTTGCATTTAAAGAGTGGCCTAATTACAAAAGAGCTGTTTAAGAAAAATCAAATCCTTGAGCTCTTGCAGTATGTTCAGAATATAAATATATGGTAGTAAATAAATAAATATTATTCAACCATCTCACGTTTAATCAACTAATGTAAATCTACAAGTAACGATCACATGAGTAAATGACCATCTCTATCTATTTCTCTATATATGTTCATATTATTGAATTATTCTTCTCCTTTATGATGCAAAAAAGCTTTGGGTGGATAACAGTAATGACTAAAACAATGAATTAAATATACCAGGAGCTGTAGTGGCACAGTGGTTAGAATGCAGTATTGCAGGCTAATTCTGCTGACTGCCAGGGATTCGATTCGATCCTCACTGGCTCAAGGTTGACTCAGCCTTCCATCCTTCCGAGGTCGGTAAAATGAGGACCCAGATTGTTGGGGGCAATATGCTGAACTCTGTAAACCGCTTAGAGAGCACTGTGAGGCATTATTTGCTATTGCTATACAGTCTCAGACATCATGGTAGTATAAGGGTGACAATGTTAAACTAAGATTAAGGAGACACAGATTTAAATCTACCCTCAGCCACAGGAACTCATTAGATATTTAGTTCAATGACTCACTGCCAGACCAAATATATCACAGGGTGGGTGTTGTAGGGAAAATACGACTGCATGTTGCCACATTATCCTAATGAAATTCAAAATATACTCCAAAAAGCAAACAAATGAACTTAATATAAAACCTATGTCTAAACTATCAACTTCCATGTTAAAGGCCCACCTGAATAAAAAATGCTTCCAGTTCAAAAAATGGAACTATTATGTACAGTATATATGTCAATATGATGGGTGCTTTTTTCTTTGCTGCTATGTGTTTAAAATGTTTGAATTATTCTAATTGTTTTTATTTTTTTAATTTTGTTTGCTGCTCGGCGGCACTTGTGGGGGGGCATATCAATCAATCAATCAAACAAACAAACAAACAAACAAACAAACAAACAAACAAACAAACAAACAAACATTGACCTGCTGTATAAATATTGACCAGCACAATAATGTCTGGGGTAGTCTTTCTGAATTATAGCCTACTTTTGCTTCTCCTAAGAAGAGCTTCCTTCCTTCTTTCCTTCTTATTTTATACATTTCCCTATCTTTTTTCCTATTCTGATTTTATGAGCTCTTTTCCTCACAAAAGGAAAAAGATTCTATCAGATACATTGTCTGCCCAATAATTGCCTGACTAAGCTCTGAATATGTCTGGCTCTCTGTCTGGCTCCCTCTTCGGCATACTCCCCCAGTCTGTCTGTCTGTCTGTCTCCTCGCCCAGCCCACAGCTTTATCCACAACATTTGACATGCTGTTTCCTTGTTCCAGCTTGTTACTTTGCAGACGCAATGACATCATTCTACTCCCTCCTGGTTAATTTGTCTGCTATATAAAAAAAGATTTATGTTCTGTATTTAAACATTACATTCATTTCTTCCCCCTCAGAATTCAAAGAGTAAAATATAGTGCAAGCAGTGGCATCGATGGGGACAGCAGGAAAACATTAATGGAGGACAAATCATGTTCCCCTCCTACCATGTTTCGTCTCATGACAGAGGAAAAAGCCTTGGGGGTGGTTTTTGGAGAAAGGTTGCCATTAATCAATTACTTTTTGTTGTGAGGGTTTATTGTAAGTTAGAATGTGAGTTTTTATGGGGGGGTTTTCCCCTGTTCCTGAAAAACCTAGAAATAGGTAATCAGACTGCTATTGGGCCATTTTATGGCAAATGAGCAGACAGGGCAATCTGGATTGCAACATTGCCACCATTTAAAACAGCAGTGAAGTATTTTTCATTTGTTCGCTTACAAAAGGGACAGGCAAAATTCCGTGCCACCTGCTTTTCAATAAAGGAAACTAAAATTAAATTATTTCTACCAACTGCCTTCCTGATTAAAATCATTGTTACTCATCCCATCCTCTGACATTGACAAAAATCACTCAGCTTAGTTATAATAAAAACAACATATCCATGCTAAAGTCATAGACTTCAAGGAAGTATAAAACCTAAAGAAATATTTAATAGATTATCTTTTGCCAGCGGAACGACAGTGAAACACTCCATAATTGAGGCCATCATGAGAAATTAATAATCATTCACTCAAATTTATTGCAGTCTTCCAGAGAGCAATCCTATTTTTTTCTGGATCCACATACCATATCAACCCAGCTGCTGTGGCCTAGAGGTAGAGCTCTTGCCTCACAATCAGGAGGTTGTGAGTTCAATCCTAGGTAGAGGCAGATGTAGGGTCTCCTGCTTGGGCAGGGTGTTGGACGATGACCTGTAAGGTCCCTTCCAACTCTGTTAATCTGTAATTATACCTGAAGAAAGAGCCAGGTTTTCAATACCTGTCTAAAGGTCTGCAGAGCTAGATCCTTCTGTAAGTCAGGGGCTGGAGGAGAGATCTTTTGGGGAGGGGGAGATTCAGCACAGAAAAAACACACCTCCTAAATCCCATAGAATGACATTGTCTCAAAGAGGGGACCGTGAACATGCTCAACCTATTGATGTGTGTAGCATGGGCAGATACCAAATGCTTCTCTGAAAAATCAGACAATTACACACTTTCAACCACTTTTGCTAGATTTAGTGTACAAATTTACATGCCAAAAGTCTTCTAAGTTATTATTAATCTGCCCAAAGCCACTGAAAGGTACTTTTAACACTTTTTTTTATCAATGTCAGGTGCCCATCAGATGTGTTGGACCATAATTTTGGACAGGTTGGACAATAATTCCTTTCATTCTCAACCATCCTTTTCTAACAGCAGATAAAAACCCATCTGGATGGGGCTGTTTCCAGCTAGAACTCAATTCATCTGGCTGGTAGAGTGATGACTCTATGCCATTTGAAGAGGTTTCTTTTGTATTAACTAATTACTTACAATTAAAGCAAGCCATGACAAAAATATGACTTGAATATTGATTGCAGATCTTGTTTAAGGTTACATTCCTACATGTACAACAAAATAGTCAGACACTCAGTGAAGGCACCTGGCCTTTACATAACTGATCATAACTGAACATCAACAAATATCAAAATAATAAACATGGGGACAGAATCAGTTTTCCTCTTGTTTGTTTTCCAGGGGGAAGACCTTATTGATTTAAGACTCACAACCAATGGCATGCTGAGTTTTGAGAGTGTTTATATTCTTTCTTTCTTTCTTTCTTTCTTTCTTTCTTTCTTTCTTTCTTTCTTTCTTTCTTTCTTTCTTTCTTTCTTTCTTTCTTTCTTTCTTCCTTCTGCAGGCTACTAGCCACCATTTCCCCAATAACAAGGCTTCATTATAAGAATGAAAAATGCAACCAAAACAAACACTGGCAGCTCCCCTCTTGTTGAATTGTCACTGTGCGGGGTGTGTGTGTCCAACATCCGAAAACAAACAATGCTAGAAAACCTTTCAGTCTAAGATGCATTATTTATGAACCATGTTGCAGCCAGGCAGAAAGTGACAACTGTTTGGGAAAGGGAAAGCATGAATGAATGAATCCGAAGCAAGCAAGAATTGCATTTGCATTATTACCCTGGTTTAAAACAGACTTAAATATTACTTAATATGTCTTACGTTCAATATTATATATTCAGGATTAGAGTTTCATATTTTATGTTCAACAATACAAAATGAATTTTATGACCTGGTCTTGTTCTTGTACTCAGATGCAATTACCGGTAGTTACATTGTTCATAAGGTTTGATTGTAAGAGTGTGAAAATCATCTTTATCCTGCTTATTTAGTGCTAAATAGTTTGTATGTTTTCCATTAACTTCTTTTGCTTGGAAGCTGGCTGAATTAATGTATAAAAGGAATAATTATATTATCATATTGGGATTTTTGTAAATAGGAGCACAAATGATTTTTGTAAAATCTGAAGATTAACTTAAAATCCAGGGAGCTGCTGTGAACAGCTGCATCTTACATTCATTTCATGCATGTACAACAATGTATGCATGTTGGAGTGAAAGTTCTTTTTAAATAATGATTGTATTTCTTAATATGTTTTTTTAAAAAATGTTTTACTGATTGTTGTTTTTGTACCCTGCTGTGAGCTGCCCAGAGTCCCTCTGGGAGTTGGGCGGCATAGAAATTTTAATAAATTCAAATTCAAATGTTTGTATGTTTGTATGTTTGTAGTCAAATAGAGTTGTGGGCAGTTCCACTGTCTTCCCTCTCTCTGTTGGCTTGTATCTTGCTCCTTGAGACCTTGCAGAGACCTTGCAACAAGGAAGTATATGTAAAAAGAATCTTATTTCCTGCAGCAGAAGTTATACAGTTTCGGTTTCAAAAACTAAGAGATCTGATGATATGTGCTCAGGGTAAGCTAATGCTGCAATACTCCTGCCATCTGTTTTTCTAGAGGTTGTTTACAGAGAAAGTTCTCATATTGTCTAAATGTAACAGCCAGTGGCAATGCTCCAAGAACATTGTTCTATATTCCAAAGCAAATACCATTTCAGAAATTGACTAAAACTCTTCACCCACATCAAATCAGTGGAAGTCTGTAAGTAGGATCCTCAGGCCTCCTAGAAAAAGGGTTTGAGGACCAGCGAACATAGCCATATAATATTGTACAAGTTTCTTCATTAAAATGAGGACCCCGATTGTTGGGGGCAATATGCTGACTCTGTAAACCGCTTAGAGAGGGCTGTAAAGCACTGTGAAGTGGTATATAAGTCTAAGTGCTATTGCTATATTGCTATTACTGGTAACACAATGTTTATGCAAGGGGAAAGATCTAATTACTAGAAGTTGAAAAAAGCTACAAATGCAACAAATGTCTTTGGAGGGCAGGCTGAATGGTATGCAATAGCAAAAGCACTTAGACTTGAATAGAATAGAATAGAATAGAATAGAATAGAATAGAATAGAATAGAATAGAATAGAATAGAATAGAATAGAATAGAATAGAATTCTTTATTGGCCAAGTGTGATTGGACACACAAGGAATTTGTCTTTGGTGCATACAGTATGCTCTCAATGTACATAAAAGAAAAGATACATTTGTCAAGAATCATGAGGTACAGCACTTAATGATTGTCATAGGGTACAAATAAGCAATCAGGAAACAATCCATATTAATATAAATTGTAAGGATACAAGCAACGATTTATATTAATATGGATTGTTTCCTGATTATATATACCGCTTCACAGTGCTTTACAGCCCTCTCTAAGCAGTTTACAGAGTCAGCCTATTTCCCCCAACAATCTGGGTCCTCATTTTACTGACCTCAGAAGGATGGAAGGCTGAATCAACCTTGAGCCTGGTGAGATTCGAAGTGCCAAATTGCAGGCAGCCGGCAGTCAGCAGAAGTAGCCTGCAGTACTGCGTTCTAATCACTGTGCCACCTCGGCTCTTTAAGAACTCAAGTCCCTCCCTACTACTTCCTTGTTCCCAGAATCTGCAACTCACTCATTCTGGCAAATGATGGGATGAGTTATTCAGCCATTACATAGCCTTCTACCAATTTGTTCCTCAAAATAATATTCCTTCCATTATGATCAACAACAGCACACTAAATACATTGTGTTAGTACTTCCAACTCCTCTATTCATAGGTGATAAAGTTGAAAAGGATTGTCTCTAGAATTCTCATCCTCTTTCAGTGTAGAAAATCTCATGGGAAGGGAGTGGAATATGCTCTGATAACCACTTTTGTAAGCCTGAAGCATTTAATTCCACAGATTGAAATTCAGACCTCTGTTGTTATCCACTTTTGGTCAAAGGAATGTAAGTCCTTTTTTTTGACAGTGATGAAATATGTTTTCTGTTCAATGGGAAAAGCATCATTAATTGCTCTGATAACATTTTGATTTTAAAAAAACTGGGAAAGGAAGTTAGTGAGTTAGTTACTTTGGGGATAATGAAGGCATAATGTCATTGTAGCATAGTTGTAGTCTGAGTCATCGCATTAAGCAGCTCTCCCCAGGGGAACCTGGAGATCAGAAGGGAACATGGCAGGAGAAATGAAACATTTGTCTATTCATTTGTCAGTGCTCGGCTGGATATTCATGCTCCCTAACCTTCAGATTGACAGAATAAAGTATTCACCATTACAGTAGTGAGTACATTTGGGTACTGACTTGCTAACTGAAAGAGAAATAAATAACTTTAAGAGACCAATAGGGAGCAATTTGATTATCCATATCTTTTAAGGCCTTCTTCAGACATATACCAAACATGTGAAGATGAAAGAAGAATTGTATTTTTGAACTCTTCCCCAATATCTCATGAACTACACTGTCAGCCTTATCAAGTAGACCAGACTGGGAACACTACCAGATAAGAGGTGGGTTCCTACCGATTCGGACCGGTTCTATAGAACCGGTAGTAACTTGGCGGCCTGGGTCACTAGAACTGGCAGCGACCCAGGCCTGCCACGCCCAGGAGCCAGTTCTCTCAGTGGCACATATGGTGCCATCATCTTATTTTTTGCTTCTGCACATGCACAGAAGCTTTTAAAAAGTATTGCGCATGCATGTGTGTGGCGCACAATGCGTGAGTGCATGGCGCACAATGTGTGTGTACGTGGCACGCAATGCATGCACATGCGCAAAGCACATCCCTTAGCGAACCGGCAGCAAAACAAACCGGAACCCACCCCTGGATCAGATGAGCTCATTCTACTTTACTGTAAAGCTATGTGAACAGAATATTGCAAGTACAATTTTCCCAAGGTACAATTTTCCCAATGTCACCTTTACAGCTCAAGAACTTAACATCGCTTCCAAGCCTTTTTCTCCACCCATTATGCAGCTATGGGCTATGGTGTCTTTTACCTGGCCATTGCCTAAGTAGCATCTCTTCCCCTGTCTCCGAAGGTCATTCCGATATCCCATTACGATTACTGCTCCTACCACTTTGATTGATTGCTAGTTTATTTATTAAATTTTCTTGCTACACATCCAACTGCAATTTTTTAAATCCTGCCCTTGTTGCTCTATAAGTAATTCAAGGCAGTGAACATACCTAACACTCCTCCTTCGTCCTATTTTCCCTACAACAATAATCCCGTGAGGTGGGTTGGCCTGAGAGAGAGTGACTGGCCATACTCACCCGGCTGATTTCATGCCTAAGGTGGACTAGAACTCAGTCGCCTAGTTTCTAGACCAGCTCCTTAATGACTACATCAAATTGGCTCTTCATATGTACGATTAAAGCATGTCTCCCTAGGGAAATGTACCCATATTATACTGTTAGTTAGTCAGGTACCTATGATTACATGGACCATCTTGGCTTATTTGTAGGAATAATTCTTTCAAGAGCATTCTAGTGATCACAGATTTGTCTTTTCATCTTATCTGCTTCTTTCCCTTTTGTCTATTTCACTCAACCTTGCCTTGCATAATATTTTTTTTCTAATACATCAACAACTTATAAATGTACTTAAAGTATTTGAATTCTTTGTTTACTGACCATTGCCTCATGGAAGCATTTAGTTCAAGTCTTTTGTTCAGGACTGATTGATTGACTCTTCCTGAAGCCCCTTGTACTCTTAGTAACTATCTCTGAAGTCATAATTCAAAGGCACCTACTTTCTTTCTCTCTTTCTCAGTTTCCAGCTTCCATAGCCATTAATTACTGCTGGAAACACTATTGCTTAAAACATTCTGCTATTTGTTCTCATGCATTTAGATCTCCTCTGAATTTTATAACTACTGATGAGTAAGTGGCCTTCTGCGCACATTGCACATTACAGGGATGAGTTTGGATGGAGCTAGTGGCACTGCCTTGTTCCAAGGCCAACTCAAGAGGGATTGCTGAATGAAAGGCCAATTTGGGATAACGATTCTATGCTTTATTTTTATATCAATGTTGACAATAGGATGGACTTTTCTATTACATAGAAACAGATCTGTCTTCTAACAATGGGGAACAGTTGCAGAATTTAAGAGGAAACATTGGGATGCTACAATTGCTATTTCTCAACATCTGCCACTTCAGAAAGCCACCTAACTCTAATAGTGTGTCTGATTATTGCTCCCTTCTCCATGGTTATTTTAACCACTGAAGACTCATTCCCTGATTCTTGAATTCAGTTCCCTATTCAAAGTATTCTATGATATGTACATCTTTAACCATAAACTATAACAACAACCTCACAAGAATCTTCCAAGCTTTTGCGATGGGTAAGAGCACTCCCCATATCCTAAAAAGGTAAGTGCTAATAAGAGGCTTGACTCTTAAACTCTTAAATTTTTGTGCATCCTGAGATCCAATGCTTCATGTATGGAGACATGATATAAATGTTGCAATAGGTTAGTTCAGTTTCTGTTCTTTTAGTGTAATTTTTTGTAACCAGGGACTATATATATATATATAAAACATACATGTACCACACACAAACACATGTACTAATAAAGGAGAATATTTGTAGCTCGGGGTTGTCATGAGAGGTTTTTGGCGCTCTCTGAGCTTGCTGGTTTTCTTGCAGACATTTCATTACCCAAGCTAGGCAATATCATCAGTGCTAGTAAAGAGTGCTGTTTGCTGTCAGTTTATATTATCACATATAAACTGAATATAAAGCTGACAGCAAACTGCACCCCTTACTAGCACTGATGATGTTACCTAGTTTGGGTAATGAAATGTCTGCAAGAAAACAAGCAAGCTCAGAACCAAGGACCCCTCACAAATGCATGTAGTGCCACGCCATCTCAATACAATATATTAAATGGCCTTGAGCATACTAGTAGAAGATACTTGAATAAATTGTTTATCAGAAGGTGAGGTGAGAAATTAGAGAAGATTCTTTACATTATGAAATGTCCCCTATGACTGTGCTATCTTAAGTTTTTAAACAAGTTGTCCATTTTTCCCACTTCAAGAAAGCACAAGGAATTCAAGGCAACAATCCAGCCTTGGTTTTAAACTGGTCCTTTACAAGCGCCTAGGAAACCTTTTTAGTTTTGATAGTAGCAAACTGCACTACTCTCTTTCTAGCTCTCCACTGACTTCTACTTATGGGTGTGAACCTACATTAGTTTTCTTCTCTGAGTAAAGAAACCACAAGTAGCCAAATGATGCTTAATGGTTAATTGTGGATTTCAGTTGGGGATAATGGGATGAGTCTCAATTAAAGTACAAATTTCCTTATTGCCTTAAATGCATATGACTGAGAATGATACATTCTGATAGGTTTATTAGATCTGGGAGCTTTCTCGGAATGCATCTGAAGTAGAAAATGGAAATAGGGGAAAACATTTATTTGTGTTCCCAAAAATATATTCTCACTTGAGATGTTTCAGCTGGTTTCTATTCTGATGGAACAAACTCAATAAGTCTTAAGTGGCTCATGTTCTTGTGGTGGTGGTAGTGGGTGGGAAACCTGACATCTTTCCCATTGTCCAATACATAAAACAATGGGAAATAAAAACAAGTTCCTTTTCCCTGGGCCAGAAAATTGGGATGGCATTCATGTTCTGTGCTACTGTCTAGCAAATGTAAACAAAAATGCATTTTGTACAGTGAACAGTCAGTCCATGAAAAAAAGAATAAAATAATAAAACAGAATAACTTTCTCTGTCTGCAAGCTATAGCAAAAATAAAGCAGTGTGTTTTGCATTTGCATCCTGAAAGCAGAACAATGCAGTATCTATAATAACCCTGTATTATAAGGTGCATTTGCATTTGACACCTGCCTAAAAATGTATTCTTATATATAAAAACATATTTTCATTATATACAATACACATCAATTCCTATAACAAATATAAAAGAGGAGTCAACTTACCTGTCAGGCAAGTAACAATTCAGCAGGTAACATTTTTTAAAAAAATATGTTTCCAAGGAATCTTAATCTTTGAACAAGCATTTAATTCTATGTATTCTCACCCTGGATGGATGGAACTTGTATCTGCTGTTACAATGGTTAATATTTCTCCAAATCTCCATGATTTGGAGATGAATTTAAAGGGAAAAAATTCTGCTGATAGAACATTGTAACATTCAAACAATGGAGGGGGAATGGTCCAAGTTTTTTTTTTTAGCTCAGGCAAACATAGGATACATTAAATGACCATTTTAAATAGGAACAGATTTTCCTTAGAACATTCCACTAATCCTTACTTGCAACTTTTCTTACACTGACAATATCTATAGATTTTTGCTGGAAATCTTCCTCAACTGAGTCACAATTTAAGAAACTTAAGAGTTCTAGTTTGTCAATCTGACTAGAAAAATGGATGCTATATGGGTATTCTTTTACAGGGCCGATCTTAGCATCAGAAAATTGAAGCGAATAGCTCTTGTATCAGGTTCAGGGAAGTGTCAGGCAAATTTTGGGTAAAAATCATATGCCCTATAACTTCTAAGGCTGGTGCCAACATTCCTAGTATTGGGATCAGGCAGCTGCTAGTAGTTTCCTCCAGTACGGTTGGCCCTCCTAATTCAGTTTATATTAGATTGATCACAAGAGAGAGAAAGATAGAAATATCTATTGTTCTTTAGTGATTCCATTATTTGTATATCCAGTGGTGAAATCCAATTTTTTTTACTACCGGTTCTGTGGGCGTGGCTTGGTGGGTGTGGTGTGACTTGGTGGGCATGGCTTGGTGGGCGTGGCAGGGGAAGGATACTGCAAAATCTCCATTCCCACCCCACTCCAGGGGGAAGGATACTGCAAAATCTCCATTCCCACCCCACTCCAGGGGGAAGGATATTGCAAAATCCCCATTCCCACCCCACTCCAGGGGGAAGGATATTGCAAAATCCCCATTCCCACCCCACTCTGGGGCCAGCCAGAGGTGGTATTTGCCGGTTCTCCGAACTACTCAAAATTTCCGCTACCGGTTCTCCAGAACCTGTCAGAACCTGCTGGATTTCACCCCTGTATCAGATTTGTCTTCTGAGAGCTCTAGGTAGAATATCCTCAATCATTTTATTGCCACAATGACAACACATAGAGGCACATTCAGTTAAGAGTTGATGATTGGCACAAAGTCACCCAGTTAGCTTGATATTAGAGGACTCAAGCTGGCTACATCCATGTCCCTTAATCAATACAGCGCACTACTCTGGCTGTCTTATTCAGAGGACACCCAGCCTTTCAAAAACGTCTATCTGACCATGCTTTGGGGAAAGCACCCTGATTCCTATCTGTGTGACAGATATGTAATATGAATGTATTGATACGTGAGTACTTTTATTCAACAAACTTAAAAAAAATTATAAAAATTTTGGGTCAGGACAATAGTTTCCACAGTCATCCTGACTATAAATGTACAATTTCTAACATGTTTCTTACAGGTTTATTTTCATAGAATTGAAAACCTCCCTGCTAAACAGGATGAAAGTCAGAGGTGGGTTCCTGCCTGTTTTGCCGGTGCGGTTAATAACTGTTGTTCGGCGCAGAGCCGAAGACGCTGCTGCCGTTGCGGCGCAGGAGCTTTCCCCGGGCGCTGCCACCGCCTGCATGAACACCGCCGTTTGCGTTCTTTTGCCCTCTGCGCATGCAGAACGCTTTGCGCATGCGCAGAGGGCAAAAGAATGCAAACGGCAGTGTCTATGCGGGTGGCGGCAGCGCCCGGGGAAAGCCCCCGCGCCGCGAATGGCAGCAGTGTCTTCGGCTCTGCGCCGAACAACAGCTATTAACTGCACCGGCAGGAACCCACCTCTGATGAAAGTATGTCTGATCTTATGATTATTTAAAGTTCCCAATGCAGGCAATGGTATTCAATAGAGCCATGGGTGGGTTTTGGCTTATCTCGTTGCTGGTTCGCTTCCTCATGTGCTGTGTGGGCGCAAGCGCCTTGCGCACTGCGCGGACGCGCACAAACTTCTAAAAACTGTTTCTGTGCATGTGCAGAAGCAAAAAACAAGATGGTGCCGCCTATGGTGCCGCTTAGAGAGCCGGTTCGGGGGCGTGTCCAGCCAGCCATCGCTGCCGGTTCTGCGAGCGGGGGGAAATTCCCGCTACTGGTTCTATAGAACCGGTCCAAACCAGCAGGATCCCACCTCTGAATAGAGCTATATTAAAGTCTGAAAGTCAGATATAATGGCATTGAGAGAAAATGGTGCAATTTAAAATATTTTTCCCTCTTCAGCTGAAAATTATGACTTTTCAACTACAATTAAAAAACTGGGAATATCTTATCCTGCTTCGTATGTTTTAAAGCCATCTGCATTTTAAAGTATGATAATGAATCTGTAGGACTGTACAACCTTAATACTTTTTCTAAGTAAAATAAATGGATAGCATAGGAAGTCTGTCATACAAGAAATAAGGAAGTCTGTCCTACAAGAAATCCACAGTGGATTTTGCAGTCAATACTTCCTTCTGAAGTTGGTTTTCCTTCTTTCCTTCCTTCCTTTTCAGAGACAACAATCTAATTTACTATGGCCTCTTTTCTCCAAATACACTGGTCTAAGACTACAATGAAATCTTTTACATACTTACTAATCTAAGACCGTTGGGACAAATTTTAATTTTTACTAAAAACTCTCTCTTTCTTAACTGATGACTGATAATTTTTTTTAAAAAAAGGCTACCTCTGCTTGTCTCAGCGGCTGAGATTTTGAACTAAATCATTTTATCAAGGTAAATATTATTAGAAGATATTTCATAATAAAGTATAGAACAGCCAGCAGGGGACGCTAAAACATAAAAGGAGAATCTGATCCCAGCATAGATTCAGCATAGAGAACTGCTCTTCAAAAAGCTATTTGGTTATAAGGTCATTGCTAAAGTGCAGAAAGACTATGGGGTGATTATCACAAATGTCTTTCAAGGATTCCCTCCATTTTTACACACACACACACACACACACACACACACACACACACACACACACCTCAAAGTTGGGAGGGAAAATTATTTCTAATGTATCAGTTACTTGATATTTTGTGGCACATCACAAGAATACTCTATTAATTTTTCTTATTTCTATTCTAGAAGAGAATTTCTTCACAGAAGGGCTGCATGATCTGAGCTGGAAAAATCGAGATGATCAATAGATGGCAGCAATGTCCTATTTCTCTGAGCTGCCATCTGGTGGCCATCTAGATTTTTGCAGCCAAGATTTTATAGTCTTCCTTAAAAGTACAGTAGAAGAGCATTTAACCTTATGACATGATCTCAAAATACAGTTTGAGTTTTCAGTTCTACAAAGCAAAATTGTTTGCAGTGGCTGTCTTTCCCCCTCTATTCTATTGGAGAAGGGGCTCCATAGATCTGCAATGACACAAATCTACTTTGAGTAAAATCATTTCTTCTCCACATAAAATTTATTTTCAGGTAACATTCAAGGAGCCTGGCTTTGACCTATAAAGTTTTCAACATCACCTTGCTAGGATTTCTGAAAAATGTCTTTCTCTAGTTAAAACTTGGCCATATTTTCCAGTTTCCATTCTTTTGTTAGATGAAGAGCAGCCAATGACAGGGTTTTTTTGTTTGTTTTTTGGCCAAGGATGCAGTCATACAAAACATGTTTGCTCTGGGGCAACTGTCTCTTTTTGAGTTACTGGATCAAGACAATTTTGTTTGCTCAAGCTCTTAATAATTGTGCTACTGCTTATTATGCAAGTCCCTTCCAGCTGCTTATTTTAGCGTTGAATGCTTTGCATGTTATTCCTCTATTGCTCTGATCTATTGCTTTAAGTGCCATGGAAACGACTTGATCAAAAGTCAAGGTATAAACCATTAGAATAAATAAATAAATAATATTAATACCAGGCACCTATGCACAATGCCTGAAAGAACTGTCAGTTCTGGGTCCTAGTTTTATTTCTTTTTTTCCAGATCGAGTACCCTGAATAAGCTTGGTTGGCAGATGATTGAGGCAAAGAATGGATAAAGGCTAGAAGTGCCATGGGACCCATTTTGTACAATCAGAAGGCATATGGAGTTAATTTATTTACTTTTACTGTAATTGAGAAATTCTTGGCAGGTTACCGTCTCAACCATAAATAAAACAGGATGTTGCCAACTGTGAAAAGTTTCACCTGCCAACCTGGCCATCTTCACTACTGAAATTGAAATGAGGAAGAGAGAAGAAACAATCTTTGTGTCAGGCAGCAAAAGGGTTGGCCATGTTTCTCAACCTCAGGAACTTTAAGATGAGTGGACTTCAACTCCCAGAATTCCACTAGCCAGCATGCTGGCTGGAGGGGATTCTGCAAGTTTAAGCCCACTCATCTTAAGGTCCCTGAGGTTGAGAAACACTGCTCTAGAGGGTGACCATAATACAGAAATGTGAACTGGAGCTCAGTCATGCCTCCTGAGACCATAGGAATGTATACTTCATACAGTAACACAGTGAAGACACAGTAAACTGATGAGCTTCTTCTCTTGCTGTAGGACAAAATAGGCATTATGAGCCCCCAAACCAGGGGTGAAATGCTCCCGGTTCACTCGTGCTTGTCGGTCATTGGAGAGCCAATCGCGAAGGAAATACAACACTCCACCCACCTGCCAGGACACCGCCATTTGAGTTCTTTTACCCTCTGTGCATGTGCAAAGCATTCTGTTCATGCGCAGAGGGTAAAAGAACTCAAATGGCGGCGTCCGGGCGGGTGGGTGGAGCGTCGCGCTGCCTTCGCGATTGGCTCTCCAACGACCGACAGGCACGAGCGAACCGGGAGCATTTCACCCCTGCCCCAAACTGCCACATTCCTGATGATGTAAATCTGGGTTCTCCAACCTTGGCAACTTTAAGACTTGTGGACTTCAACTCCCAGAATTTTGAAGCCAGCATAATTGGGAGTTTAATTCTGGGAGCCGAAGTACCTCTAATGTGAGTGATAGGATCTGGCTTGGGTTCACAGTTAGACTAAGAATAATATGAACTATTTTCTGAATTTGGAGAATTTTGCCAGTTTCTCTGAGCTCAGTTTTGAATAGCTTCAAAATGGTGGGTGCCATCAGGCATGCATGTAAAAAGGAGCAAAGGTTCTGATGGCCTTGTGACACCTACCATTTTGAAGCCAGTGATCATCATTGCAGATGTTCCTGGTTCTCTGCATTAAAATTCTGTCTGTGTTGTCTAATATCAGCATATGCCTCTTGAGCAACTGTGTTCAGTGTGGCATTCCAGGGGCTGAGTAGCTCTGGGTGGGTAAGAATAACATATTCCTAGCCATAATAAAATACAGTTTTATAATATAAAGCTTCCACAAAAACAAAGCACATCCTTGAGTCAGTGCCATGAAGTACTGTATTTTTTGAAGTATAAGATGCACCTTTTTCCTCCTAAAAGAGGCTGAAAATGTGGGTGTGTCTTATACTCCGAATGTAGCCCCGCCCACCCACCGGCCCCTACCCTTCGGCCTCCGTGCGTCCTCTTCCTGGCTGCAGAGATTACCACTGACAATGGCTTGTGTTTTTGGGCTCCGCACGTTGCGTTTTCAGCCTCCAAATGCTCGACGCGCGGTGCCCAAAATGGCTACCTGGAATAGCTGCTGCCTTCTCTTACCCCTTCCGCGCTTTGCCTGCTTTAGTCACTGGAGCTCCCTCCGAGGATCAGCTGTGCTTTTGAAGCTGTTTTTCAGCCCCAACATGAGCTAAGCGATCTTCTGTGCTTTGCCTGCTTTTCTAATTGCTGCTCCTTCCGATGATCAGCTGTGCTTTAGAAGCACAGCCCCAACCAGCCCCAACCTCAAAACCAGCAAGTGAACTAATGTGCTGAAGCTGACCAGGCTAAGGACTAGCCAGACTAGGCAGAATCCCCCCCTATTTTCCTCCCCCAAAACTAAGGTGCGTCTTATACTTCAGTGCGTCTTATACTCCGGAAAATATGGTAATATGTAACTGACAGAAGTGGGCTGCTGCCAGTTAGGACAAACTAGTAGTTCTGACCACCGGCTGGGTCCACCCACTCGCCCGTTTACATTTCCGGTGAATCGGTTGTTAACATATATGCAGCCCACCTCTGGTAACTGATCACCATCCAAGGTGCCTGTATGTAAAACTTGTTTTAAATGTTTGTTTAGGGCCTCTATTTTCAGGATTAGAGACAGCTGTATGTTTGCACATAGGAAAGCCTGAGATTAAATTCTGGAATTCTAGCTGCAAAAATCTCAGGAAGCAGGACTTGATAGCTTGAAACAGTCAGAATAAGTGATGCTGTTGGGTTCAATGAATCAATAGTACAAATGTTGGCCTATTGTTAGAAGTGTTTTGAAATTACTGTGGACAGCGGTAGGTTTTGGAGATTATTAAAGCACTATTGCTGTCTTTATTAATATTGTATTTTTTTCCTGCCTAATGGGGATAGCAGTGTTTTCTGCTTCAAAACACTTTCTCTCTTATGTACCAAAATAGCTTGATTGGCTTTGGATGCTCGACTCCAGCCAATCCTGTGTAGCATATGCTAAAAAGCAGTTTCTGTATATTCCCCTCATGTTGTGCATAAAATTCCCTAGTAAACACACAGATCTTATTTTGATTTTGGATGCTATGCGTTATCCAAATTGTTTAATTCCATGTGAGCATAACGGAGAAAAAGACGCATGTTTCGCTATACAACAGTAGCATTTTTTAATAAGACAGAAAGAAAAAATAATAATAAACCATTTTCTTATTGCTTGCAAACAAATACATACTGTGGTATCCATGGTAAAGGACCAAAAATATAGTTCAAGTAGCTGTCAATCCATCAAACAAAGCAAAATAACTGACCCAAAAGAAAACTCTTAGCCCAATTGTCTGCTTCTTGTTTAGAAAATTGCACAGCTTGTTTAGGAAATAGCACAGCTTGGTTTCTATGCCCAGACAGAAAAATGTGTGCCTTTTGCACAGCATATGGCTGCCAAATAATTAGGAAGAAAAAAAGGGGGGGGGGAATTATAGTTTAATCTTATTATAGAAAATTTCACTCGCTTACCAACACCTTACAACAGAAGGCAGCTAGGAAATTAGCAGATAGGAGGCTCAAAGACTATAGCAGAGGCTATAGGCATTTCTATTCCCTGAGGTTAATCGTTGGACCACATTGGCACAGATGATAATCAGCCTGCATGATGAAGGATAAGGGTGGAGGCAGGGGGAAATCCCAGCTGAGTGTTGTAAACCACACGAAGGAAGATCTATTCATTTTTCAGAAGATAGCATATAGAGAGTTCAGTTGATCAACAGAAGAGTTTTTACAAGCACAAAAGGAGTGGGAGACCTTGTCATTGGGAGTGGGGGTATAGAACCTGCCAAAGGAGCCCTAGATCCATACATACTCTCCAAATCCATTATTCCTATCTCAAAGACTCTCCCTTAGCTTTCCTAGATAAAAAGTTGTTCACTTTTGCTTGACATTATCTCTGACTAGCCGAGGGGTGAAATTCAAAAAATTTCCCTACCTGTTCTGTGGGTGTGGCTTGGTAGGCATGGCAGGGGAAGGATACTGCAAAATCTCCATTCCCTCCACACTCCAGGGGAAGGATACTGCAAAATCCCCATTCCCACTCCCCATTCCCACCCCACTCTAGGGCCAGCCAGAGGTGGTGTTTGCCGGTTCTCCGAACTACTCAAAATTTCCGCTACCAGTTCTCCAGAACCTGATTAATTTCACCCCTGGACTAGTCACATGGTAAATCACACACAGAGAGAAGAGGGGGTCAACTACCTGAGAGTAGGAGAAGAAGCAAAGGGTAGAAGCTCCTTAAAGAGAGATCCAATCTGGAATTAAGAAGACATTTTTTGACAATGAGAACAATTAATCAGTGAAACAGATTGGCTCCTGGAGTTGTGAGTGCTGGAGGTTTTTAAGAAAAGATTGGACAACCATTTGTCCAGGATGGAATGATGTCTCCTGTCTTGAGCAGAGGGTTAGACTAGAAGACCTCTGAGGTCTCTTCCAGCCTGATGACTCCTATTCTATTCTATTCTATTCTATTCTATTCTATTCTATTCTATTCTATTCTATTCTATTCTATTCTATTCTTCCATTCCACTCCACTCCACTGCTATGATTCTCTCTCTCTCTCTCTCTCTCTCTCTCTCTCTCTCTCTCTCTCTCTCTCTCTCTCTCTCTCTCTCTCTCTCTCTCTCTCTCTCTCTTTCTTTGCCCCCTTCCTCTCTCCTTCCTCATATGACATGGCTTAGTTCACATATTTGTTTGGTTTTCTTTGTCGTTGCAATCTACAACCCATCATTTGATATGTTAGGTGTGAATCAGGTCAGTGGCTTGTTCAGCAAACCTTAATAAAATCAAATCATAACTCGGTGCACATATATCTGATATACTTTAAACATAGAAGTACTTGACGTTCAGTCTATGCATATCTAGTCAGAAATAAATGCTATTGAGTTTACAAAGCTTAACTAGGATTTGAGCTGTAGGTATTTGCTTGAGGCTTTTGATAACTTAAAGGCTTCTGAGATTTGGGCAGAATGCTGAGGGGATCTAAAAGATAATAAAGTCCCTTAATGGTCACAAAATAAATACCATGCTTAGATTTTGTTGCTATGGAATTGATAGCTAAAAGGTAGAAAATAATGAGAGAATGCAAGTTATCCATCTTTGTCTGACTGAAGGGTTAGGGCAAGGTGTCTCTCAATGTGTAAAGGAAGAAAGTAATGTAAAACAGCCGGAAAACCACAAGAGTTGTTGATATGGCAACTCTTACCGTACAATCCTATATGTTTTGTTTAGATTCAAAGTTCCCAAACAGCTATAGGATGCAGGGCTGGGTTCTGGATCCTTTTGCTGCCGGCTTGCTCAGGGTTGCGCATGCGCGCCTGCCCACAACAATCAAAAAATAGCTTCTGCGCATGCGCATAAGTAAAATCCAAGATGGCGGCACCCACGGAGACACCGACAGAACCGGCTCTGTGATGTCATCGCTGAGCTACTAACGGTTCTAAAGAACCGGTTAGAACCGGTAGGAACCTACCTCTGATAGGATGTTTCTCAATTCCTATCAGATAAAAATCAGATGAAGGTTGATCTTGGAGGGCCTTGCAAACTCCCTGCTCTCATCTTCTCTGGAAAATTTCCCAAACCCTTGCCTCACTGATCTCCAATTTATTCCCTTCAACCCCTTCCCTTGCCCAAATCCTTTATTTAAAGGCATTGTTTTGGTCTGCTTCTGAATCAACTTCATATAAAGAAAAGTAAGACTAAATTTTATGGGTAACCTGAACTGCTCCCTGAGATTAACCAGGTATGTTGGAAAGGAAAACAATTCCCGAGTGCTAGTTACCCTTCTGTAACAGTGACCTGGCAGTGAAGGATCTGCTACATCCTGTCAATGTTGGGACTGTCACAGCCTTATCAAATGCATCTTCTGATCCTTTTCTCCCCATAAGAGAGCATGGATGTCCTTACAACGAGTTTCCAACAAATCATCTTTGCTTCCCTAAAGCGGGAAGGAAGGGAAGAAGAAACCAAAGACACCTCCAGACTCAAGCCAGGAAAATTTAGACAGAGTGTCTTGTCCTTTGTCTTATTATGTAGTTCTAGTATTGTGAACATACAGATGCAGTGCAGATTAATGATATTTGCTTATTCATGTACTATCATGATATTCCTTTATTACCGTCACTAAAAGCCAAACTTCTCCATTTAATTAGTCTACTGAAAGAGAGTTCTTCCTAAATTTGTCCAAGCTGCCTCATTCAAACAGAACTAAGGAAAGCATTTAAGATTTTGTATACCTAAAATTGTGTGCCTGCCCTGTTTTAGAAGGTCTTGGAGAAAGTTGGATCCTTCTACCAAATGTTTTGACGGTGTCACTCTTTGTCAGATTGATGTGATGCTTACTATTACTGTTTCATGTGCAAGGGCCTATTAAAAGAATTGGTTTTTCCATTAATAAAAAAGGTGGGGTTTTTTCCTAAAAGAAAGTAATAATGTTTACATATTAGCAAATGTGTTCCTTGTTACAGGGAATTACAGCAAACTATCTTGTAGTCAAGATACACTTTTAAATATTATCTCTTGCATGTATTGGGAGCTTTTGCATTAAGAAAATGAGCACTCATAATGGTTGCATTTATCCATTAACATTTATCTTTAATCCCATAATAATTAAATCAATCCCAAGCAGACCTGATATGTCAGAAAATATTTGACTTTACTAATCATTCAGTGAAGGAAGAAGTTATATATTCATAGAATTCAAATTAAACATAAAAGAGAAAGAGAGGGTATATATGTAGGCACGTGTGTGTGTGTGTGTGTGTGTGTGTGTGTGTGTGTGTGTGTGTGTAACATTTTTTGCTGATAAATGAAAATGAAGGGAGACTATTATAGATCTATTTCGTGCTATTTTGCTCTCATCAGATAGCCATACCCTTACTGGGATTTGAACCTGGGCTGCCTGACTGTAAGGCAGCAGCTTAACCTCTAGGCCACAGGCTCTCTTCCCTTATCAGTTCTTTCCCATATACATTTTTAGGACAATTCTCTTCTCTTCTCTTCTCTTCTCTTCTCTTCTCTTCTCTTCTCTTCTCTTCTCTTCTCTTCTCTTCTCTTCTCTTCTCTTCTCTTCTCTTCTCTTCTCTCTCTCTCTCTCTCTCTCTCTCTCTCTCTCTCTCTATATATATATATATATATATGTGTGTGTGTGTGTGTGTGTGTGTGTGTGTGTGTACTACAAATGAGGGATGAGAAAGGACACACACACACTTTAATTTTATCCAGCTCTATTCTGATTGATTTATTGTAATGATTGCTGTAATTTTTAATTGATGTGATGTCTACTATTATTGTTTTATTTGCATTGTTACCTGTCATCACCCAAACTAATCTTTTTTAAAAATAGTTTTTATTAAACAGTTTTAAAAACAACATTAAATACAAACCGCACATTCAAAAACAACACAACATAACATAAACATAACATAACATAACACCATATACCATAAAAAATTCATTTTACAGCATACCATATCGGTGTACATACTATGTTTTTATATATCTTACTCTTTAACTTATATTAATTCGTATATTTCCTAAGTCCTACATATAATTTCTTCTTAATATCTAACATCTCGTCTAACTATATCCACCTATCACCTTGTTTTCATGCATACCTGTTTCATCCATACCTGTTTTGATTTATTTATTGTCATACCATTATCTATTAATTTTACTTTTATGTTCTAGCCAATTATACAATTTGTTCCATATTTTATAAAATTCCATTTCCTCTCTGTCATGTATTTCCATAGTTAATTTATTCATTTCAGCACATTCTAATATCTTTTTAATTACCATTGTGCTTGAAGGGGCTGTTTCTGATTTCCAATGTTGGGCGTAAATAATTCTAGCTGCTGTCGTTATATGCAGTATAAGATATTGATTATTTTTATTTATCTTTCCTTTTATAATCCCTAACAAAAACAATTCCGGTTTTAGTTCTACTTTTTGTTCTATAATTTCCTCTATCTACCTTTGAATCTTTCTCCAATATTTTTTTGCCTCTGGGCACATCCACCACATGTGGTAGTACGTCCTCTGATCATGTTTACATTTCCAACATTTAGCTGTTATATTTGGAGACATCTTCGCCAATCTTGCCGGAGGTAGGTGCCATCTATAGAACATTTTATAGAGGTTTTCTTTATAGGATGCTGCCATTGTGAGTTTATAATTTTGATCCCAAATTTTCTCCCAATACTCCAATTCAATTGTGTAACCAAAATTTTGAGCCCAAATCACCATTACTTCTTTTACTGTTTCCTCCTCCATTTTAACATTTAATAGACAATTGTAAGTTTTTGTTATCATTTTCTCTTCAGTTCCTATTAAACTTTTATCCAGTTCTTGATATTCTTGTTGAAATCTGAATTGTGACAAATCTTTTTTGTACGTAGATTGAATTTGCTGGTAAGGCCAACAATCTATTTTTATTTCAACCAATGCCAAATCTTCTTTTGATTTAAGATTATTTTGTTCGTCCAATAGATCTTTATAGGTCACTTTCTTGTCCAAGTCTAAAATGTTTGAGTAGATTGTTGCTTCCATAGTAGATATCCATTTAGGGGTTTTGATATAGTATTTTTTCTTAATCTCCACCCAGTCCTCTAATAATGCTCACCTCACATGGTGTCTCTGAAAGTACTTATGAGATTTGTGTTTTCCTTCCCAGATGAAATTGTGCCAGCCTGCCTGCAAATCGTGGCCCTCTATGGTTAATATTCTTTTATTACTAAGCAATATCCATTCCCTTAGCCATGTTACCGCCATTGCCTGATGGTATATTTCCCAGTCTGGTAGTCCAAAACCTTTTTTTCTCTTTTATCTTTTAACAGTTTTGTTTTTATCCTAGCCTTCTTCCCATTCCAAATAAATTTCAAAATTGTTTATTTAAATCTGTATAAAAATTTTTCCCTAATTTTATTGGAGCAGTTTGAAATAAATAAAGAATTTTTGGCAATACATTCATTTTTATAGTGGCTATTCTCCCAATTAAAGAATTTTGCAATTTAGTCCAATTTTCCAAATCTTTTTGAATTTTTTTGTATCAATTTAGTATAATTGTCATCTTTTATTGAGGAGCATTTTGCTGTCATCCAAATCCCTAGATATTTGACTTTTCTTGCTACCTGAATTCTCAATAGTTTCTCCAATTCCTTATCCTGTTGTTGTGTGAGATTTTTTGATATTATTTTTGTTTTGTCCTTGTTTATCTTTAGACCAGCAACTTCACCAAACTCCTCTATCTCCTGCAATAATTTGGGTCCCGAAATATGAGGTTCTTCGATAATGAACACCATGTCATCTGCGAACGCTTGTGTCTTATACTCTTCTTTTTTTATTTTAAGTCCTTTTATTTCCTGATTTCCTCTTATCCGGTTCAACAACACCTCTAGTGATAGTATAAACAGTAGAGGGGATAGCGGGCATCCTTGTCTAACATCTTTCATTATGCTTATTGTCTCAGTCATATCACCGTTGATCATTATTTTAGCCGATTGTAATGAATATATTGCTTCAATCATTTTGGTGAATTTGTTGCCAAATTTCATGGTTTTTAATTGCGTCATAAAGAATTTCCAGTCCAGATTGTCGAATGCCTTTTGCGCATCCACAAATATTAAAGCCAATTGTTTGTCTGAATGAACTTCATTATATTCTAATATGTTCATAATCATCTTTATGTTATTGCGAATTTGACGTTTTGGAAGAAATCCATTTTGGTCTGAATGAATAATTTGGTTTAATATTGTTTTTAATCGTTCTGCTGTAATTGTCATGAATATTTTTGTCACGGTGTGATTATTGCCTGTTACATGTATATGCAGGGAGATGCATCCCTATTCAATATAATGGTTTATTCCTGAGTACGTGATTGATATGTTCTTGTACACATTTATGCATTCCTTTCTCCGCTCTACCCTTCTTGCTATGTCTTCCATTGAGAGAAGACGCACTTTTATATTAGAGATGTAAACAAATGAGGATTTATTGTTTTTGTACAGAAATAAATATTTTTACTTAGACTTTTAAACTGCGGTTTGATTTCTAATGTCTGATGTCCGGAAAAGATCAAACATCACCTCTGTGAGATTAATTCTCACATCTGTCAATTTTATAGTCCAAATTCAAAAGTGAAATTGGTCTGTAATTTTTGATTGAGCAATTATCCGAATCTTCCTTTGATATTAAGGTTATATATGCTTCTACCCATGATTTTGGCATTTTGGCATGTTCTAATACCTCATTGTATAATTCTAACATTTTTTCTTCCAGTACATCCTCTATCTCCGCTAGTAGCCCATCTGGCCCTGGCGTTTTGTTGTTTTGTTGTTTTTTGATGGCCTCTTTCAACTCGCTTAATGTTATTTTGTCGTTAAGCATTGTCTGTGCTTCCTCCGGCAAGATTGGCAAATTTTTGTTATCCAAGTAGTTCTTGATGTCCTCTTCCTTGATTTCCTCTTGTCTGTACATCGTTTTAAAGAAGTTTTGTATAATAGTCTTTTTTTCTTCCAGTCCATCTTGCAATTCTCCATCTCCATCTTTTAGTTGTTGGATATTTCTTTTTGTTTTTTCTTTCCTTAATTTATGGGCCAACCATCTCCCAGATTTATTTGCATATTCAAAATAGTTTTGTTTCATGGCTTTGATATTACGGCTTATTTCTTCTTGGGTTGCCAAATTAATCTTATGCTTAGTTAAATCTCTTTCCTCTTTGTATTTATTATTTAGTGGTTCTTTCTGTATTTATGATTCTTGTTCCTTAAGCTTGTATACGATATAAGATTGTATAAGATTTCCAATTTTTTTCCTTTTTTCTTTATTTTTCATTGCTATATATGCAATTGTCAGCCCTCTCAGATAAGCTTTCATTGTGTCCCACACATTTTGAGTTGATGTTTGTTCCTTAGTATTTGCTTTGAAAAAAAACTAGTTCTCTTTCTATCTTTTGTATATATGCTTTTTCTTTTAAAACGTTTTGATTGAGTGACCACCTGGCTGTTTTTCTTCTCCTTCCTCTCCATTTTATTTTAACTGGGTTATGGTCAGCCCATTTATTTGGTAAGATCTCTATTGCTTCTATTTCGGTTATCAGCTCTGGATTCATCCAGGCCATATCTATTCTCGACCATGATCTGTGGGGATTTGAGAAAAATGTGTATTGTCTCCTTTAGATTAGATTAGATTAGATTAGAATAGATTATTATTAGAGTTGGAAGGGACCAACCCCCACTCAAGCAGGAGTCCCTACACCATTTCGGATAAATGGCAGTCCAATCTCCTTTTGAAAGTCTCAAGTGTTGGAGCTCTCACTTGAGACTTTCAAAAGGAGATTGGACTGCCATTTTGTGGATTTAGTTTCCTCCATGCATTGTATGTATCCAATTCTCTAGCCATATTCAAGTAAGTGTTTGGTAGATGTCTTCTAATTTTTTTCTTGTTTATACATTTATAATCTTTTTTATTGTCTACGATCACATTGAAGTCACCTACTATACATAGGTTGTCCCATTTTATTTCTGTTATTATTTTATGTAATTTGGAATTTAAAAGATTCTGATTTTTGTTCGGTGCATATATCCCCATCACACAATCAGCCTCCTGATTGTTCAATGGCATTCATATAAATCACCAAACTTCAAAATACTGTTCCCTTGACATGCTTCCTGCCAATTATGTGAATAGTTTTTTAACAATTAATGTCTTCTCTAATAATGCTAACTTATTTATTCTGTACATGACAAAAGGCAGAAATAATCATGATTCAGCAGTCCATAAAAAGGAATTTATCTTTTTTTTTAAAAATTGCCTGCTTTTTAGTGATATCTTAAAGTCTGTCTTGCATGCTAATGTTTTGGCACGCAAAATTATAGGCAGCAAATTCAAATGACTTAATTGTTTTGAATCATTTACATAATTTTTAATCCCAAAACTGATGATGGCAAAGCTTGAAAGCAAGATATACACAAATCTCTTAATAGTAGATAATTTTGTATGTGTTATGTGTATGAGAGAAAGAGAAAATGCAGTTCTGTATACAAAAGACAGTGGTTTATAGAACCTCAAAAAATTCTGGAAGAAACAATGGAAGGAATGGGAAATAAAATGGAACAACCTTAAAGAGAAAAGACTGATCTGTCTGATTAGAATGTTGAGTATTCCATAAAGCCACATATTGTTGCAGGACTCACATGTGGGATTACATGTATGGCTGAGGATGGCTCAGTGGCTTCAAGGAATGCCATTTGAGGAGAGATTTCCAACCAGGTCCTTCTTGATATCTTCCTCTCTGCGTTCTCAAATCTCATCCAATGACCTCTTCAAACTCTTGGGCTAAATTTTAGGGCGTAAAAGAAAGTTGCAATTAGAAGGGACGCGCACTCTCCTCCGGATCCTTTCATTGGTGGACAAGCAGCACTGTAAACACCCTGGAAAGGCCCTCAAAGAGCACAGCAAAACAGCAAAATGGTAGCATCTGACTCCACCACTCCTAAAACTCGTCTAGATCAGAGGTCTTCAAACTTGGCAACTATAAGACTTGTGGACTTCAACTCCCAGAATTCTCCAGCCAGCATAGCTGGCTGGAGAATTCTGAAAGTTGAAGTCCACAAGTCTTAAAGTTGCCATGTTTGGGGACCCCTGGTCTAGATGACTCAAGGATTGTCCTTCATCCTATTGAAATGTTGCTGTAGCCACTTGAAGCATCAGAGAGCAGTAGATAAATGAGTTTTTGCTTATACAGAGACATAGTTAGCATTGGTGCTTGGAATCAGAACAGAAAAGTATCAGCTGCTCAGATGAAGACTAGGACTTTCCTTCATTTGAAGACAAACATCTGACTGTGGTGTTGCAGCATGTCTCAAGTTTCTGGCTGTGAAGTCTTCTCAGAAAACCCAACTCCACTTGAATCAGATCTTTGACTGCAGTCAGTTCAGACTGAAATGCAGGCTATAGGGGTGTTTGAAATGAAAGTGGATGTTTCGGACATTATCAGAGACAGTATCATTATGGGAAACTTATTATCTGTGTGCCATCAAAGTGAATTTCTAAGGGAAACTTATTACTGCAGAGAAAAAGCAGAAATAATTTCTTCCATCTTGGTAATTTTGCTGTTAGTTCTTATTATAAATTCTCCTAAAATAGCATAGTTTTCAGATCTTAATATTAAACAACTCCTAAAATAGCAGAGTTTCCACAGCTTTCTATTAAATTAATACAGAAGTGAAAACATAGCTTTTCCTGAAATGTTAGAATAGAATAGAATAACAGAGTTGGAAGGGACCTTTGAGGTCTTCTAGTCCAACCCCCTGCTTAGGAAGGAAACCCTACACCACTTTGGACAAATGGTTATTCAACATCTTCTTAAAAACTTCCACTGTTGGAGCATTCACAACTTCTGGAGGCAAGCTGTTCCACGGATTAATTGTTCTAACTGTCAGGAAATTTCTCCTTAGTTCTAAGTTGCTTCTCTCCTTGATTAGTTTCCACCCATTGCTTCTTGTCCTATCCTCAGGTGCTTTGGAGACTAGTTTGACCCCCTCCATGTCCTTCTTTTCATTAAACTAGACGTACCCAGTTCCTGCAACCGTTCTTCATATGTTTTAGCCTCCAGTCCCCTAATCATCTTTGTTGCTCTTCTCTGCACTCTTTCTAGAGTCTCAACATCCTTTTTGCATCGTGGCGACCAAAACTGGATGCAGCATTCCAAGTGTGGCCTTACCAAGGCATTATAAAATGGTATTAACACGTCACATGATCTTGATTATATTCCTCTGTTTATGCAGCCTAGAACTGTGTTGGCTTTTTTGGCAGCTGCTGCACATTGCTGGCTCATATTTAAATGATTGTCCACTAGGACTCCAAGATCCCTCTCACAGTTACTACTGTTGAGCAAGGTACCACATATACTGTACCTGTGCATTTTGTTTTTCTTGCCTAAATGTTGGATTCCCCTTTTCCCCATTCTCATAATGATACATCAGTGTACTCAGTACTTACATGGCTGATCAAAAATATGTGGCATGGTTTCCAGATTTTTTAAAATACTTTATTTCTCTGTATTATGGATGTTTACTTCTTTTTTTGTTATTTCTTTAACTCTGCATGATTGCTTCTAGGGAAGGGATTATGAGAAAATTGTGTTATAAAATAATTATGTGGTAAGCTGCATTTCTTTAACACATGCTGCTCCCACCAAGGGGGTTGCAATTACACCCAGTTGGGCTAAAGGCTCTGGGAAATTAGGACAGATAACCAGTTTCAGAAGGGAAGGACTGAGGTGATGTCTTGATTCTAAATATGTTCTTAAAAGAATGAGTCGCATTTTATTTTATTTCAAACACATGTATTTTTCAAAAGCAGGCTAAGAAAAAGGACATAAAAAGCCACGCTTGATAAACCAATATCCATCTCCTATGTCATTTGCAATAGTGGCCAGTTAAATATTGCTAAAAAGATAGAATAACAGAATAACAGAGTTGGAAGGGACCTTAGAGGCCTTCTAGTCCAACCACCTGCTCAAGCAGGAGACCCTATAACACAGGTGTCAAACTCGAGCCGTCATATTGCCATCATGCCGTGATGTTTCACAATGTTTTTCCCCTTCACGGAGCTGGGGTGGGCATGGCCTGCGCGTGATGCATTTGGCCCACAGGCTGCCAGTTTGACACCCCTACCCTATACCCAGGGGTGAGTTCTAACTTACCTCGCTGCCAGTTTGCTTCCTCTCATTCTGCATGGCTGAGCCTCATGGGTGTGCATGCACTCTGCATGCGCGCACATGTGCGGTGCCAAAAAAATAAAAAATCAATTTTTTAAAAAAAAAATTTAAAAAATGTTTTTCAAAAAAAATTCAAAAAAAAGACATGGACTGGCATCGACCAAACCAGTTCTGTGACATCATCGTGACATCACCAACAGGTTGCTACCGGTTTGGGCAAACTGGTCCAAACTGGGAGGAACCCACCTCTGCCTATACCATTCCATACAAATGGCTGTCCAGTCTCTTCTTGAAAACCTTCAGTGATGAACCACCCATAACTTCTGGAGGCAAGCCGTTTCACTGATTAATTGTTCTCACTGTTAGGAAATGGCCAAAAAGAAGGTACAAGGGCAACAGAAGAGCTTTTGGTCCCCAACTATAGAAGGCAATCCATGTCCCATTGGACCCTTTCAGCGATGCTTCCTTACCTAAACAGAGAAACAATATGACCACAGGCGGCGAAAAAAGAAATGGGAGCGATTTCCTGCTGGTTTTCCCATTGACTTTGTTTGTCAGAAGCTGGTAGGGAACATCATAAATCACTCCTCCTCCTCTTTGGCTGAGACATGGAATTGCCTGGCACTTTGCTACAGGAAGGGGGTGCAATGGAATGACCACAGAGAGACAAAAAAAATCAATGGGAGCATAAGCACCTTCCAACTGCCTGCTGGTTTTCCCATTGACTTTGTTTATGGGAAGCTGCAGGTAATCCTTCTTTCTCCTCTTTGGCTGAGCAGTGGGTCTGCCTACCACTTTGCTGGAGGAAGGGGGAATCAGAGGAAATGACAGACTGTGAAGAAAACGTCACTCCTGCTCTCCATCCTGGCATATCACCAAGAGTCCCTTCCCTTCAAGGAGGATTCACTCATTGATCGCCAGTCGGTCTTACCTTGCCAGCAGGCATATGAATAGCTCCTTTGTTTTTTCCTCACTCATCTACCACTGTTAAGGCATTTCAAATTTCAGCCTTGTTTTTAAAGCAGCCAATCACTGCTCACCTGTTGGGCCTTGCCACCAGACAATTGGGTGTAGGAGCTAGAGGGAGGCAGGAAAAATGGCAGGGATATCACTCTCCCATCTTGTTTTAAAATTCCTTTGCCCTAAACCAGAGCTGTCAAACTCCCGGCCTATTGGCCGGATGTGTCACGTACTGGCCACGCCCATGCCTGGTTTAGTGAAAGGGAATAAAGTCCCGATACATCACGTGATGCCGCTGTGACAGTGTGAGTGTGACACTCCTGTCCTAAACCAAGAATGAGACCCTCAAGGATCAAGGTAAAGGATTCCTCCAAGAATGAGACCATCAAGGGTAAGGACTCCTTGTTTATACTAGCTGGTGATGAGACCATCTCTAAGTTAAGGAGTATCTGCTTCTGAAGGTTAATTGGATTGAAGATAAAAAAGATAATCCTACTTACACAGATGTCCCATCAAGGATGGGGCAAAATAAAGTATGACCCAAATATGACTCTTTAGTGAATAAAATAAATGCTTGCTTCATTCTGCATTTCAGTACAGTACTGAACTATGAAACTAGAAAACCCAGAGGTGGGTTCCTACTGGTTCTGACCGGTTCTAACCGGTATTTTAGAACCATTAGTAAACCGGTGATGATGTCACGGAGCTGGTTCTGTCGGTGCTGGTCCGTGGGTGCCGCCATCTTGTTTTTGGCTTCTGCACATGTGCAGAAGCTGAGTTTTTGGCACTGCGCATGTGCACATGCGCGCAAAGTGTGTGTGCACCCACATGACGTGCAATGCGCACACAGTCATGTGGCATGGGAGGAAGTGAACCGGCGGCAAGGTAAGTTAGAACCCACCCCTGAGAAAACCATATACTGTAGATAGGGGAAATAATCCTATACTATTCTTCTGCAGGCATCTCTCTCTCTCTCTCTCTCTCTCTCTCTCTCTCTCTCTCTCTCTCTCTCTCTCTCTCTCTCTCTCTCTCTCTCTCTCTCTCTCTCTCCCTCCCTCTCTCTCTCTCTCTCATCTATCTATCTATCTATCTATCTATCTATCTATCTATCTATCTATCTATCTATCTATCTATCTATCTATCTATCTATCTATCTATCTAGTATGACACCAATCTCTCCAAAGGCAGCTCTATAATATGGTACTTAGGTACCGGTATATCCTATCTTCTTTTAATCAGGGTATCTGTACTATATCTCTATATCAGAAGCAGAAAGTCTGTGGCATGCCAGATGTTGCTGAACTATATCTCCCAGCACCCCTCAGTATTTTCTATGCTACTTGAGACTGGCATCAGATAGTTAGGCATCATATGGAGATCTTCTATAACACATCAAACCACTTGTTAAAAATGTATAACTCTTTTTAAAAAAAGAAATCCTGCATTAACTATGCCCTAATTTTGTTGGTGATTCCAACATTCTAATATTAAGAGAATATGCAAAAATATTAATGTATTCTTCTCCCACTCCCGCATTCCCAATTTTTATGACTATCACTTTACTTTTTAAAAAATCTTCAATATATACAAAGTGCCTGTTCTTTTCTTTAAAATAAGGTGCTCCAGCTCCTTAATCATAATGATTCTCAGTTTTGGAACCAGATCTAAGTATCTTTTGGGAGATACAGCACAATAATTTTGGGGAAATAAATCAATGCAGTTTATTTTGCTTATTCCAATTTATTTGATCAAGCTAAAAGCAACATTATGTAGAGACTTATCCGCAATGGAAGTAATAATATTGCTAAGAATATTAATAATTAATAATAAAATAATAAAATAACATGAGAAGGAATCATTGGGAGGCTGCAGAGTTAATATTCTTTTATCTATATAATCCTGTTAAAAACTCACTTCTTAGCTTCTGTTAGGCTTGTAGGAAAATTCCTTGGTTTACTTGTGTATATACTATATATACATACATACATACATACATACATATATAGAGACTAGACTAGACTAGACTAGACTAGACTAGACTAGACTAGACTAGACTAGACTATATATAATATAGACTATATTCTGGATTCCCCCCCCCCTATAAAAAAGAGTGTTTCAGGTATGTGCAGTAGTGTGGGATCACATAGTCTGATCCTTTTGTATTTAAGAAGATTCCTCTGGCAGCTTTTTTTTCCTAGAGATTTTTGTTTGTACAAGTTGCATCCTGATGGACAACAATTCCTGTGTGGATCTGAATCTGAAAAATCATTTACAACTTGATATCACTACAAGATATGATCTAGTCAGTTCAATAGCAATAGCAATAGCACTTAGACTTATATACCGCTTCATAGTGCTCTACAGCCCTCTCTAAGCGGTTTACAGAGTTCAGCATATTGCCCCCAACAATCTGGGTCCTCATTTTACCGACCTCAGAAGGATGGAAGGTTGAGTCAACCTTGAGCCGGTGAGATTTGAACAGCTGAACTGCTGAACTAGCAGTCAGCTGAAGTAGGTTGCAGTGCTGCTTTTAACCACTGCGCCACCTCGGCTCCAGTTCAAAGCTTTTAACCAAGCCATTTATTATGTCAATGGCAGAGATGCTGAATTAATGGGACTGAACACATTCCTAGTTCCAGAGGTGGGTTCCTATTGGTTCGGACCGGCTCTATAGAATAGGTAGCAACTTGGCGGCCTGGGTCACTGAAACCGGCAGCGACCCAGGCCTGCCACGCCCCCGAGCCGGTTCTCTCGGCGGCGGCGTAGGCGGTGCCATCTTGTTTTTTGCTTCTGTGCATGCGCAGAAGCCTTTTTTTAGTACTGAGCATGCACGTGGCGCGCAATGCGCCCGTGCCCATGCCCACTCAGCACGTCCCTGAGCGAACCAGCAGTAACACAATCCAGAACCCATCCCTGTCTAGAACGTATCCTAGCTACTTAAGGGAATGAAGGCCTCTCAGTTCTGCTGTCACACTTTAGAGCAGGCTTTCCAAATCTCAGTTTCTCAGTTAGTTTTAGGCTACAAATCCTGCCATCCTTATCTTAAAAAAAAAAGAATTATGGGAGTTGCACTCCAACTTTACTCTTCATGGTTTAAGCAAAAGTTGAACACCATTTCCGTTTTACTGTTTTAATTTGAATTTCTGCACTGAGCAGGAAATTTAACTTAATAGCCAATATGGCTTCTTCTAACTCTGTAAACTTGGGGAACTAATTCTGTGAAAAACATTTCTATTAGCAGTTATTCTTTATAAAGATCCTTTGGGATAGGCTGGTTGCATGGTATGAACTCCATTTTACTTGAGTTGTATATTAACAACTGCATTACTATTAGTGTAAACTTTATACCTTCCATATGTAACCAGATGTGCTGTCATAAATGTGATTAATTAAATTTTCCACAAGGGCAGAAGAATTAACTATCTAAAGATGATTTAACACTGGTCATCTAAGAGAAATGTCCTGCAATGATTTATCAAAGAATAGCTTCCTGGATTATAGGCTTTTTTAAATTATTCAAATGGAACCAACTGCATTTTGTAAAACTTCTGCTCTGAATAAGTCAGAGAAAGAGAAAAAGCAATACAAAATGTTCTAACAACATCCCAGTGACCCTGGGAGAATATTTTTTTCATAGTACAAGTCACCAGAAAATTAGCACTACAGTATCTTAAAGGAACTTCATAGAGTAGATAAATTATCCTTTCTGGTACTATAATAAATGGAAGAAAAAATAAATATAATGTGGGTTTGTGATATCCTGGAAATGCAGATTATTTAGATAATTAAACACCATGGAATCATTTACAAAGATGCTAATTTGGCTGACTTCTTTTCAACCTTTTATGTTCAGGTTCTCTACAGCAGAATTGGATGATTACCCAAAATCATCTGAATAGAAAAGAGTTTGTATAATGAATGTTTCTTTTCTTTTCTTTTCTTTTCTTTTCTTTTCTTTTCTTTTCTTTTCTTTTCTTTTCTTTTCTCCTTTATATTTTCAGTGCTGAGTTCAGCCATACCAGATCCATTCTATTTGCAAATCATTCTTACTAAGAATATTTAACTGATATTTCTTTCACTTTGTCTTCCCCATCCATGGATCCTAATAAGCATGTTTAGTGTGGTGATCAGTTCAAATGTTGTATGATCTTTAGCTAATTGTTTCTCAGCCAAGTTAACCAATGGTTGTGCTCTGAAAAACCTTAACCCCTCAATAAGAGATTATGCAGTATTCTGGCAAAGTTTGCAGTTTACTGAGTTTACTTTCTGTACTCTGCAAGAGCTGCCATCATTTTGTGAAACATCAAAGAAGCAGAAAAATCTTCTGTTCAATATGTGGCTATTCAGGCAAGACTTGCTTGTTATTCCAAACAATTCTGACAGTGTTACCTCAAGCTGGGCCAAATGAAACGGAGCAACGAACCTGGCAGTCATTCCATCTAGGAAGGTGAGATATTTACATTTATTTATTTATCATTATTTCTAGCTCACCTCAACTGTGATACACTCTGGGCAGTAAACAACATTCACAATAAGAAACAAACACATAATACAGTCCCTATCCCACAATAATATATTGCCTACCCAGGAACCTTGGTTCAAAGCCATGATGATATAGGATTGCTTTACCTTGCTTTTGAATGCAAAGAGTGGTAGGGCTGCATGTCCATCCAGGAGTAGAGCGTTCACAAAATAAAGGCTAACACAGTGAAGGTGTCTTCTCTTAAGCTTCTTATCTTACCTTGACCTTCTTTTATCTATAACAGAGGTCCTTAACCCCGGGTCCATGGACTGGCATTGGTCCGCAGCATGCCAGAAATGGGCCACACAAACAACAAAGCCCCATCTGCGGGATGCAGGCAGCATGCTAAACCAGGCCCCCTCCGATCCACAGAGAAATCTCTCTCCACAGAACCGGTCCTTGGTAACCAAAAGGTTGGGGGTCATTGATTTAGAACTTATCTTGACTATAAGGAAGGGTTCCTCAACATGCCCCCCCTACTATATGCCTGGACTGGATGGGCAGATTCAATTTTGGCCTTGCTGGAATGGGACTTTCATCTGTAACAAAGGTGTGTGGGAATAGAGCTTTAGGACTTCCTTCGCTATTGATATCATACAGGCAGGTTGTATAAAACAGAAGTAAAATAAAATAACTAAATTATCAGGCAGTGTTTGGGGAGACCAAGTAAGAGGGGAGCTCACCCAAATAAGGGTGCACTCTTTGGGAATTGAATCAGCTTATAATCAAGCTGTATCCTCTTCATATGTTCTTTCACCAATCCAGATACAGTCTGACGGTGTCAGGGTTCCGACGGATGCCCTAAATAATTCATGAGCCTCAAGCCAAGTTTCAAAAGAAATCCAGTTATTTATTAGGAGCAACATGTCAGCATGTATCCAAGTGATGTCAGCTCTGTCCCACGTAATTTACGGCCCAACTATGACCCTGTTTCCCCCCTCCCCCCAGGGTGTGTCATAAATCACATTCTCTAAGGGAGCACTTTCGTGGGCTTGTAGAGAACACGCCTCTCCTGCTGGCTCTGGTAACCTAGGCTGCAGCCTTGAAAAAGGTATGCGTGGAATGTGCCTCTGGTTGCTGCCGTGTTTCTCCATCAGTTTCCCCCCCTCCTGCCTATGGCAAGTCAAGAGCAGGCCAGGAATACTTTACGAGTTGACAGACTGTCTATAGTCTATTATCTAGTACATTTTGCTGTATTGGTTAAATGTTCAGTAAGAACCATTTGTTAATACCACAATTTTCATCTGTCAGAGCAGATCGTACCCCAGTGATAGTGAACATTTTGGGCTTGGCATGTTAACAATTCAGAAAATGCCTAACTTGATTCTTCTGGTGTGTTACAGACACAGACATATACACAGACTGAACAAAAGAGAAACATTCTGTACATATTCATGCATTTTTTAAAAGGTGCAGTCCAATTGTGGTGTGATCTCTAGAATCTGCTAAGAATTATTTATCTTCAGGTAATTTTCCCTTTCTATTGACAGGGCCCTGTGGCCTACCTGAGGCAGCTCTGGGTCGCATGAGACCTTTGTTCTTAAAGCAGCTTTGCAAAATGTTCCTCTGTGCAGCCCCCTAAATTTGTAAGAAAGCACCGCCTATTCTTGCGCAATTTTCAGAGACTCTGGAGCCTGTACCCTATTTTCGTGCTTTCTCCGCAGCCTCCAAAAATCACTCAAGAATGAGGTGTGCTTTCAAGAATAATTATTGTCAGGTGTTGGTGAATGCTGGTGTGTCACCCAAAATGTCAGGGCGTATCACCTTTGACACATGTGTCATAGGTTCGCCATCACTGTCCCAGCCTAGCCTAGCAGGCTCAATTGGACATATATAACAATATAGTACTGCTCCTAAAAGCAGAACTATAATAGTAAACTTAATTTGTTGAGATGGTAGAGAACACACAGCTGCTTTTTCCTTTCTTGAAGAGCTGGTTTATGGGGCCGTTATTTATGTGACAGGGTTATATAATGATGTTTGATGTATAGTAAATGTAGGAGAGAAATCAGTTGTTAGCAAATTACAGAACCACAGTGTTATTCATTATTACAGTGGGAGGAGAGAAAAAAAAGAAATGTGAGAAGCAAAAACATTAGTTACTGAGACATTTTTGCTTTTAATAATGGAAATCCAAACAGAGAGAATTCTGAAGTAAGTGTGAAAGTTCTTCTTCGCAATTAGAGGTTGACATACTTATTTAGCAACCATCTTACGAAATTTTTATGCTTCTTTCAACAAAGACAAGTTTCCGTAGGTTTCTCAGAGATACTTTTCACTTGTAACAGACATAAATAATAATCAGCCAAATAAATGTGACATGCTCAAATTTCAAATGGCTCAATTATTTGTCTGTTTCTGTCTACATATTAATTTAAAGCATTTTTGTGCACAGTGTAACTGCATATGGAACTAGGAAATCAGGTATTTTTGCATCTTGATTTCAATTTGTCTCCCAATACTGCAGGGAATTATAAGCTATGGTCCTATTAAGAGGGTTGTTTTGAGTTTATTCATTTAAGAGGTTTATTTAGCAAATGTTTGTCTGGTATGCCTTTTTAAATAAAATTATTTGAAAGTTCTGGCTTTTTATCCTTTAATTTTCCAGATCCATGAGTCTCCTTCATTTACACAATGCATTTTTGGAGGGAATAAGCCTTTCCCCAAAGCTGTATACATTCCCTTTCTGATAGGTGTGAGTAGCTGTAGGCGAGTAGGCCACAATGCCCTCTCCATGTTGCTTGCACAGTGGATTGTGAATTCTTTTAAGAAGGTTTCTTACTTAAG
Organism: Diadophis punctatus similis; assembly: GCA_023053685.1. Lineage (NCBI taxonomy): Eukaryota > Metazoa > Chordata > Lepidosauria > Squamata > Dipsadidae > Diadophis > Diadophis punctatus. The sequence continues at coordinate 241,647,293 of JALIGW010000001.1, forward strand.
ATCATTTTAAAATTGCAAGAGGCCTCCACTTTTATTCAATTGATACAGCTGCCCATTTCACCATGGTAATTCTGGGCGACTTGCAATACTTAAAAACACAACCAATCACAGAAATAAAATATGTGTCTGACAGCCAAAGTGCAAAAGACAAAATGCAATTGAACCACAATGAACTTATTCAATAATCCAACCTCCATCCAGAAGTCTATGCATATACATTTGCTATGTATCACTTCTATAATATAGGTACTTGTGGGTAAGTCATGAAAGCTTATGCCACATGAACTACTTAGTAAATAGAATTACAAGTAGCAAACCTTCTGGAACATTTCAAAAATGACTTTGATGTATGATTTAAAAAGTTTTTAGTCACTTAAGAACAGGGGAAACACACACAATATTGTGTGTGTTGTGTGTGATATCTTTTCAGTATGGTCATATTGTGCTGATTATGAGTTGCTCAGAGTCCCTATGGAGTTGAGCGGCATATAAATACAAATAATAAACAAACAAACAAACAAACAAACAAATAAATAAATAAATAAATTGACATCGAATCCAGGTTTCCAGGTTCAAATCCCAGTAAGGGTATGGCTATGGCCATATATTTGGCCTTTTTAGCAAATTTTGAAAAAAAAGTTAAACAAAGTGTTTATATAAGAATAAAATATTTAATTGCTGGGCTAATTCTCAGATGCATCTTATCAGTGCATGGCAAATGAACAAGGATGAGCTACTAAGTAGAGAAGTTGCTGCTACTTACTGAAACAGGTCTACCTTTTAAGCAAAATGTAATAGTGTAAAGTCAAGTCTCATTTGAGTCAAGTCTGATTTGTGGTGACTTCATGTTGTGGTCTTGATAACAAGCTACACTGTCTTCATTTGATTTATTTTTCAACATCTCACTCTAAGCAACAGTACTGGGATTTTCTAGTAGTATGCTTTCCATGTACCGTATTTTTTGGAGTATAAGACGCACCAAAGTACTTCATATATATACCGTATTTTTCGGAGTATAAGACGCACCGAAGTATAAGACGCACCTTAGTTTTGGGGGAGGAAAACAAGGAAAAAAGGCCTCTGCCTCCAAGCAATTTGCCAAACAGCAAACAGCAAACAGCACAGATGATATACACTGTTTGCTGTGTATTTCTGTGCATGTGTGTTTGACCCATAGAAACAGCAAAGAATTTGAGAAATGTACATTATGCCAGAAAGTTTTTTTAAATGTAGTCACACTAACTCCTCCCAATTATTTAAATAGATCTACTCCAAGGTAACTAAACTCTAATACTAAACAGGACACTGTTACATTTCAGACTATACTTGTACAGAGCTGTAAAAATTAATTAAAATTTCTGGAAGTATACATTATTCTCTATTATTTAAAAGAAGATACAATAGCACTGGGCCTCTTCAGAGCAAGCATTTATTTTAAAAAGCTTCTTTATTTTGTTAAGTTGTCTAGATTTACAGGGATCTCCAACCTTGGCAACTTTAAGACTTGTGGACTTCAACTCCCAGAATTCCACAGCCAGCAAAGCTAACAAAGCTGGCTGTGGAATTCTGGGAGTTGAAGTCCACAAGTCTTAAAATTGCCAAGGTTGGAGACCCCTGGCTCTAGAACAATAATAAAGCAGTCTTTAAAAAGTAAGTCTAATAATTTGAACATTCTACAGACATTTATAGCTATTCACTTACCCCCTTCCATCCAGTTCAGCAGAAAATAAAAATCTGCGTGTCTCTCCCAGCTATTTGCCTCTTTGCAGCTAGTTTCACTTTCATTTTAGCATGTGGCAAATCAGCTGTAGGTCGGGAAGCTGCTAGTGACTTCCTTGTCTTTACAGGCTCTTCCCTCTTTGCTGCAAACAGGTAAATTGCTGGAAGACAGAGGCCAAAGGGTGGGGGTGGCTGGCTGGGTGGGGCTACATTCGGTGTATAAGACGCACCCAAGTTTTCACCCTCTTTTGGGGGGTGAAAAGGTGCGTCTTATACTCTGAAAAATACGGTATTTACCAGATCTGGCTCTGCTTAGCTTCTGAGATGAAACAAGTTCAGATAGGTCAGCATTACTGAATAAAAATAATCACCTAGTCACAAAAGTGGAATTTGATAGACCTTTCTTTCTTTCTTTCTTTCTTTCTTTCTTTCTTTCTTTCTTTCTTTCTTTCTTTCTTTCTTTCTTTCTTTCTTTCTTTCTTTCTTTCTTTCTTTCTTTCTTTCTTCCTTCCTTCTTTCTCTCTCTCTCTCTCTCTCTCTCTTTCTTTCTTTCTTTCTTTCTTTCTTTCTTTCTTTCTTTCTTTCTTTCTTTCTTTCTTTCTTTCTTTCGTATCTTCTTCTCTGGTAATATTGTACTACTAATGTAGGGGTCTCCAACCTTGGTAACTTTAATCCTGGAGGACTTCAACTCCCAGAATTCTTTGCTGGCTGGGGAATTCTGGGAGTTGAAGTCCTCCAGGCTTAAAGTTGTCAAGGTTGGAGACCCCTGAACTAGAGCATACAAAACATTTGCTAGACCAATTCTCGAATACAGCTCATCTGTCTGGAACCTGCACTGCATATTGGACATAAATACAATTGAGAGAGTCCAGAGATATTTCATGAGAAGAGTTCTCCATTCCTCTGCTTGCAACAGAATACCTTATGCCACTAGGCTGGAAATTTTGGGCTTAGACAACTTAGAACTATGCCGCCTTTGGTCTGACCTAAGCATAGTACACAAAATTATCTGCTACAACGTCCTACCTGTCAATGACTACTTCAACTTCAACTGCAACAACACACGGACATACAATAGATATAAACTTAAGGTAAACCGCTCCAAACTCGATTGCAGAAAATACGACTTCAGCAACAGAGTGATCAATGCCTGGAATGAACTACCTGACTCTGTGGTTTCTTCCCCAAACCCCCAAAACTTTAACCTTAGACTGTCTACAGTCGACCTCACTCCATTCCTAAGAGGTCTGTAAGGGGCGTGCATAAGTGCACTAACGTGCCTACCATTCCTCTCCTACTGTCCCCATTTATTTGTATCCATTTCCTGTATTCATAATCATCTTTATATTTATATCTGTTAAGCTTGACAAATAAATAAAATAAATAAATAAATAAAAGAATCGTTTGAATGGATTGACATAAATTTCTCTATAATCTTTCTGTCTCCTATTATAGGTAAAATATATTGTCTCTAATAACCGTGCTGGCTAATTTTTTATTTTTTACTTGGTAGCTTACTTTTAATTAGTGTTTGCATCTTTTCTTCCTTGCTGTTTCTCTAGGTCAGTTTTGCACCCTCATCAGAATACTGAGATGTCATCTCCATGATTCTAAGCTCTTGAAATCTCATTTGTGCTAATGAGAGTGTCAAGTTGTTTAGTTCTGGTTTGTGATATATTTTATCTTAGTAGTAGCTTCTGCACGTTTATGTACACATTTTATTTAGTAAACTGCAGATTTTTTAAGGCATATTCAGAAAAATGAACTTGAAGTGTAAAAGCAGCTTAAGCTATATGTGAACAACATGCATGCAACATAGATAGATCATATCAGAATTGTTCACTTTATCATATATTAGATCAAATTTCTTCCTCCTCATAATTTTATAATAGATATTGTAGTGTCCACAATCTTTTCATTATGGACAGATCACTATATCAAAATGTTGCTTAGGCTAGCATTTGATTTCTGCCATTACAATCCCAACTGTATTCCTACCTATTGGTATTCTGCTAAGCTAGAAGTTCTTCTGATTTCTAAATTAAATTTTAAAATTTGGCAGTTGCCAAATTGAATCTGTTTGGATCAGTAGTGGGTTCTAAAACCTGTTGCTACCGGTTTGCGCATGTGCGCGCATGCACATGACGCTTCTGCACATGCGTAGAAGCATCCCAGGCAGGTGGGTGGAGCCTCCCACCACCACCGCTTCCGGTTCGCAGAACCGGGCCGAACCGGGAGCAACCCACCGCTGGTTTGGATTCCTCATTAATGATTTGTATATAAGGTAAAAGATAAATACTGTAGATACTGTTAAAACATTCAGAAAAGCATTATGTATTAATGTATGTCTTATGAGGCATTATAGGATTCACTGTTCATTTTTTTAAAGAATTTTTTATTTTTTCACCAACTTTACATAAACATCCATACATATACCATAATATCAAAACATACATAATTATACATTTCTGTCCAAAATGCCATAAACAAATATCCTAAATTTGCACCTTTTGTACTTTTATCTCCAGTCTGTTTTCCTTCTATATTTCTTCCAATCCCCTCCCTCTACTTCCCTCTATTCTCTCTGCCTTCTTTCTCCCTCTCTCCCTCTTTCCTACTTCCCTCCTCCCTCTCTCCCCTACCTTTCTACTTCCTCTTCCTCCCTCTTGTCCTTCCCTGAGTACATCTAGCCGGATGAACCGGCTAAAACTTAACCCTGACAAGACTGAGTGGTTGTGGATACTGCCTCTTAAGGATTTGATCAACTGTCCCTCCTTGGTTCTTGGGGGGGGGGGAGAAATTAGCCCCCTCAGAATGGGTCCGCAATTTGGGTGTCCTCCTAGATCCACAGCTAAAATTGGAGCAACATCTTTCAGCTGTGGCTAGGGGGACCTTTGCACAGGTACGTCTGGTGCACCAATTGCGACCCTACTTGGAGAAGGAGACACTTCTCACAGTCACTCACGCCCTTATCACCTCCCGGCTGGATTACTGCAACGCGCTCTACATGGGGCTACCCTTGAAGAGTGTCCGGTGACTGCAATTGGTGCAAAATGCAGCTGCGCGAGCTGTGGTGGGTGTACCTAGATACACCCACGTAACACCTATCCTCCGCCAGCTGCATTGGCTGCCCATTAGTCTCCGGATCCAATTTAAGGTGTTGGTTTTAACCTTTAAAGCCTTACATGGCTCAGGGCCAGGTTACCTTCGGGACCGCATCCTGCCGCATACCTCCCTACGACCTGTTAGGGCCCACAGAGTTGGTCTCCTCCAGGTCCCATCGACCAAGCAATGCCGGTTGGCGGGGCCGAGGGGGAGAGCCTTCTCTGTGGGAGCTCCCTCCCTTTGGAACCAACTCCCTCCAGAGATCAGGACTATCCCCACCCTGCTGGCCTTCCGTAAAGCAATAAAAACTTGGCTCTTCCGGCAGGCGGGGTGAAAGTGAGACCAACTAGACCAGATATGGGTCTCCCCCCTTGGTTATGAATGTTAGATGCTCTTTTTAATTTTTGTAGCTTTTAAATTGTTGTGTTTTTTTTATGTTGGAAAATTGATTGACATGTTGTGAGCCGCCCAGAGTCCCCTGGGAGTTGGGCGGCATATAAATCCATTTAAATAAATAAATAAATAAAATAATCATAATCCATTTTATAGTTAACAGATGAGCAATTCAAAACCCTGACTTCATTCCAGCATCGGTGCTATTCTTAAACTTATATCTATTCCTTTATCCATATTTATAGATATATTACATTCTTCTAGGTATACCTACTGTTATTCTAATGCTGCCTCCTTGCTTCCTATTTTTGTCGCCTGGGTCTACCATCTTTAATTTTCAATTTTCTTTCAAATTAATCGCTATAGCTTATCTTCCAGACATATTCATTATCTCTTTTACCTCTTAATTTTAGGCCATACTCCTTCCTTTCCTCAATTTATATCTTTACTCATTTTTTTTATTCTGCCATTTCTAAATGCCCTAAATTTCTGATCTCTTTTCCCATTTCATATCTCCCTTTCAACTTTATTATTCAATTTTTTTATTTTAACTCATTCTCCATATTTAGACAAATTCTAATCTTATCACTACACTTCCATCCATTGGTTAATAACATTACCAACTTCCCAATATACAATAATAAAGAAAAAAAGAACCCCTAATTATCTAAAATCTCTACAACAAAAAATCCAATTTATAATTATATAACCTTTAAAAATAATAATTATACAGATCTTATAACATTCCAACAATTTCAGTAATTATCTAAATCCTTTTCAACATTAAATCAAATTTATAAGTTATACAAATCTTATATAAAAACAAATCTTATAAAGAAAAGTAGTAATTATTCAAATTTTATAACCTTCCAACAATTGACCTACTATAGTCTAATTTATTTCCCTTCTTTTCTTTATTCTTTTTCCCTTTCATCATCAAACTTTAATTCAAACCATCATGTACCAATCTAATATAGAATTATTAACTTATAAAAAATTCACTGTTCATTTTGTTGATAGCGTTGCAGGTGACCTTTAAAGGGTCACAGCAACCCAGATTTATTTGCCACTTTTTTGTGCCTTCCCATCATAGTCCCTAAACATAATCCTCCAAGGCTGTTGTGCCTTGGTTTGGTTCTTTAAAACTGAATTCTCTTTCTCTATCCACCAACTCTATGAGCTGATCTCCAATTCTAGAAGCAATACAGCAGTATCTCAAAGAAGCAATGCAGGAATGCCTTCTTTCTAACTTCACCCCTGGCTTACCTTCTCTGATTTATATTTGAAGACTGGACTTCTGTACATATCAGAATTGCACCTTATTATTTATTGGGGAGAAGAAACTCAACCCCTGATTGCTCTCATTCTAGGATAAATATGCGGAAACATATAATGTATGATGACAATTTGTCCCATGTACAGTATATTGTAGCATTGTCGCCCCCCCCCCCTGAATTAGGAAATGCACATGCATACCATGTTGCTGAATATCAGTGACATGGATTTTTAGTCTGCAGGATGGTATTGATGCACTGGATTTCTCTGGTTGCCATGAATCCATCTGATATCCTTTTTCCAAGGAGCTGGGAGAGGACAATGGGAGATCCTTCGCTGTTATCTGACAGTAGGAAAAAAGTGTTCTGGATCTGTGTGATCTAATGTGACCTGAATAAAACACTTTGGATTTCTACAGGCAATATTTCACAAACACTGAGGGGCTGGGATTTACATAGTAGAGATGTATTGCAGCTTTAGAGCAGAGTATGTACAAATTCCTAATAAACCCTGCTCTTTGTTAATCAGATGGGAGTTCCTACCGGTGCGGTCTTGCCTGTTTGTCGCCGCAGAGCCGAAGAAGCTGTTGGTGTTTGCAGTGCGAGGCTTCCCCTGCCCGCTTTCCCCGGCTGCCGGGATGCCGCCATTTGCGTTCTTTTGCCCTCTGCGCAAGCAGAACGCTTTGCGCATGCGCAGAGGGCAAAAGAACGCAAACAGCAGCGTCCCGGCGGCCGGGGAAAGCGGGCGGGGGAAGCCCCGCGCCGCGAACGCCAACAGCTTCTTCGGCTCTGCGGCGACGAACAGGCAAGACCGCACCAGTAGGAACCCACCCCTGGATGGGGCATGGGATGGGCTGAAATATTACTGGATTCTGAATGCTTCTAATCAAGCTTGCACTCATTTCTGGAATCAACAAATCATAAAGCATGTTTTCTGCTATCTCAGATTTCACCTCTGCGTTATTTATCTCTTGGGCTTCTCATTTCACTTGTTCATAAGACCTCCTAGCAATTCACTACTTTGTGTAGTATTGTTCTTTGCAATTAATTCCTCATTAGGCTAACATAAAGCCAGTGCACAGAAATAAAAGAAAAATATAATATATATGTGTATACACACAAACACACAGACTAGTTTTAATGATTAAATAAGCACTTTATACATATTCATTCCCACAGTCTCATATAGGCAGGTGACCCAAGGAGAAAATATCAAACAACTGTATAGATATATACAATAAAGAATGTGTAAAATTGGAATGCCTTGGTCTTTTCCAAAATGCACTACAATGAAGACCATCCTTTCTAATCCTTCTTAGGTTGCCATGCCCATTACAGCTAACATTGCAAGTAGCCTTCCTTAAGAGTTCACATTATCAAGATTCCTCCTTCTTTTTATCACACGGTCATTCTCAATATTTGAAAGTTAATACAGTGGATTTATCAAAGGAGACCGGGAACCTCTTATTTAATAATAATTTTATTAGGAATCACAATTACAACAATTAAAAAGTAGTACAAACACAAAAATAAAAATAGAAGGTGCAGAAAAAAGAAATAGAAGGAAATTTTAACTTACCACCTCCTTTTAAAATACAACAAATAATCTCTTCTTCCTATATCCCATTCCTTATCTATAAACAAATCTTTAAAACCTCATCATTTCAATCTTGATATCAGAAAAGTCCATTAAGAATTACAGGAGCTAATAATATATCTATTTTAACTTTTATCAAACAAACCCAACAGTATATCCATGTTTTACCTGATAACACTGAGTCTGATCTGAATTGCTAACATTGCTTATACTTGTTATATTGAAGAGAAAATTAATTTTTATATATTTATTTTCTTTTTCTATATTATATACTTATTTTTTTCTTTCATTTCTATTTTTTCTTTTTTCTTTTCTGCATCTTCTGTTTTTTCCCTTTGTTTGTCTTTTATTTTGTATGTACTGGGTTTTTACTGTTCCAATAAACTTACATGAAATTTTATAAAATTGCTGTTAAACAAATCCGAGTGTTTGTGCTGCTGTAGAGACCTGTGGTATAATGCCAAACAAAATAGCCAACAAATTGCTTTTAAATTCTTGGTTGTAAATCTTCAGATTTGCAACGAGAATTAAGTTGGAGTGAGATATATATACTTCGCTTTTAGATATTTAAAAAGGCAGGGCTTAAATGTGATAAATGGCATAAATTATATTGTAATGTTCATACAGCATTTTTTATGAAAAGCTACTGTTTTGTATGCGTGATCTTGGACTGTGTGGATTATGTTAGATTGGAATGAAAAAAATCTCAGGTAAACATAGACGGAGATGAAAAAAACCACCCAATAAATAGGTTGAAAGCAAAGGGATTAGCTGTACCAGCTGTATAAAAATTACACAAGAGCTGCTTGATCTCTCAAATCCCCAAGGATTGCATCTGATCATACAATATTCAGAGCCATATGCTGTGTATTTGTTTAACTTGTGGGTAGGACATATTTGATATATAATCTACATGTTTAATAGATAAGATTCAATAGGAAGAAACGTACAAAGGAAGCAAATTTGTAGTAGTTTCTTAAAAAAATAAATAAAGCCAATGAGCTATGTAAACTCTCAACACCACAGAATGGAAAATACCATGCTCCCAATTCATTATGTATAAGCATCTGGCAACACTTTGGCACCAGTATTACTCAGGCTTAAAAAAACGATGCATAGATTTAGTTTTTATTCTTGCTCTGTTTCTTTTTTCCAATCTGCCTTCTAGAATGTGGCAATATGGTTCCTCTCCTTGCCCTGGCCTAACCTTCCTCAGCTGGGATCAGTGATAAAGCTGGGATAGGAATCGCTTCCCATGTCTAATAATAAGGGCACTTATCATCTGTTTAGTATAGAGGACTATACTAAAGGGCCTTCTCTGTGGGAGCTCCGTCTCTCTGGAACCAACTCCCTCCAGAGATACGGATTATCTCCAGCCTACTGGCCTTCCGTAAAACTGTGAAAACATGGCTGTTCATGCAGGTGGGGGAAAATTAAGATCAACCCCCCATATTTGAATGATGGCTTGTTTGTAAATTTTAAATTTTTGTATTTTTAATTATTGGTATCGTTTTTATAAATTGTTGTTGTATTATGTTGCACACCGCCCTGAGTCCTATGGGAGTTGGGCGGCATATAAAAATGACTAAATAAATAAATAAATAAATAAATAAATAAATAAATAAATAAATAAATAAATAAATAAATAAATAAATAAATAAATAAATAAATAAATAAGACTCCAGACTGAGGAAGCTCGTCTGAGATCAAACTCTGCTGCTTTCATGACACTGAAAGACTACATCAATGATAAACTATCTTCATTATTTTGACTATTTTGCTTTATTTTTTTAGTTTCCAAATCAGTTTTTTTCCCTAAATCTCTAGTTTCATTTAGTAATAACAATAACCTAATAATAAAAAATAATGAGAGCCAGTATGATCTAGTGGTTAAGGCACAAGGCTAAAAAGCAGGAGACCATGAGTTCAAGTCCTGCCTTAGCCATGAAAGCCAGCTGGGTGGCTTTGGGTCAGTCACTCTCTCTCTCTCTCAGCCCAACTCACATCACAAGGATAATAGACAAACAATAAAAATGAATAAATAAACCCTTGCAATACACAGGCCATCTTCTCTTAGAGCAAGAAAACAACAATATTTCAAAATAAAAGAAATGGTATGCCCTTCCAGAAGGTCTCCTGAATAAACAGATATCTGATTCCCCCCCCCCCAACTAGACATGGTATTTAGATATGGGAATAGAAGGGGAAGTCATTAAATTCGCAGACGACAGAAAGCTGGGGGACTAGTCAATACTTTGGAAGATAGGCTTAAGATCCAGAAGGACCTTGACAAACATGAACGCTGGGCCCAATCCAACAAAATGCAATTCAGCAGTAAGAAAAGTAAGGATTTACATTTAGGCAAAACAAACAAACAAACAAACAAACAAATGCACAGGTATGAAATTGATGGCACATGGCTCAACAGCAGTAATTGTGAGAGAGATCTAGGACAACTATTGAAGTATTAGCCAGCAGTGTGTGCGGCAGCTACCAAAAGAACCGATATAGTGATAGGCTGCATCAACATGGGGATAGTATCAAGGTGATGTGAAGTGTTAGTACTGGCTAATAATGCTTTGGTAAGACCACATTTGGAATACTGCATCCAATTTTGGTCACCACAATATACAGTATACTGTATTTTTGGGAATATAAGACACACTTTTTTCCCTCCTAAAAGAGGCTGAAAATTTGGGTGCGTCTTATACCCTGAATGTAGACCCGCCTATTCGCCGGCCCCTACCCTTTGGCCTCCACGCGTCCTCTTCCTGGCTGTAGAGATTGCCACTGACAATGGCTTGTGTTTTTGGGCTCCACTTGTTGCATTTTCAGCCTCCAAACGCTCGTGTGGTGCCCAAAATGGCTACCTGGAACAGCTGCTGCTTTCTTTTAACCTCTTCCCCGCTTTGCCTGCTTTAGTCACTGGAGCTCCCTCTGATGATCAGCTGTGCTTTTGAAGCTGTTTTTCAGCCCCAACATGAGCTAAGCGATCTTCCGTGCTTTGCCTGCTTTTCTAATTGCTGCTCCCTCCAACAATCAGCTGTGCTTTAGAAGCATAAGCCCAATCATCTCCAACCTCAAAACCAGTGAGCGAACGAATGTGCTGAAGCTTATCCCCCACCATCCTTAACCTCAAAACCAGCAAGAGAACGAATGTGTTGAAGCTTATACCCCACCATCCCCAACCTCAAAACCAGCGAGCGAACTAATGTGCTGAAGCTGACCAGGCTAAGGACTAGCCAGATGAATACCTGCTAGGCAGAATCACCCCCTTATTTTCCTCCCAAAAAATTAAGGTGTGCCTTATACTCTGGTGCGTCTTATACTCTGAAAAAAATGGTAAATGATGTTGAGACTCTAGAAAGAGTGCAGAGAAGAGCAACAAACATGATTAGGGGGCTGGAGGTTAAACATATGAAGAATGGTTGTAGAAACTGGATATGTCTAGTCTAACAAAGAGAAGGACTCGGGGTGACATGATAGCAATTGTTTAATATCCGAGGCCTGTCACAGAGAAAAGGGGGGGGGTGTCAGTCAATTCTCCAAAGTACCTGAGGGAAAGACAAGAAGTAACCGATGGAAACTTATTGAGGAGAGATCTAACCTAGAACTAAGGAGAAATTTCCTGACAATGAGAACAATTGATCAATGGAATGGTTTGCCTCCAGGAGTTGTGGGTGCTCCAACATGGGAAGTTTTAAGAAGAGATTGGACAGCCATTTGTCCAGAATGGTATAGGGTCTCCTGTCTGAGCAGGGGGTTGGACTAGAAGACTTCCAAGGTCTGTTCCAACTCTGTTATTCTGTATTCTGGTAAAAAAAAATTAACATATTTGAATGTGAATTTATGAATTACAGGATTATCTGTAAATTAATGCTTATATTATCAACACCCTAAATTATAATTTATATTGAAAGAACACCTCTTCCCTATTTCTAAAATTCTAAGTTATCTGAATAAAAGAATGTCAATAATCTTCAGTTAATAATGTATAAACATCATGGTACTGAAACAATTAAATATATCCAGATTTATAACAACAAAAAATGGGGAAATATTGGTTTTGTTAACACCACAAAAACCTGCTATAGTTTGGATATTCTTTCTCTCCCTCCTGTAATTTATCATTGTCTCTGATTCTCTAAGGTAATGTGATTAGTGGGATATGGGAAATAGGTGGTCACTTTATTCATCTTCAAATAAGAATTTAACTTTTATTCACTGGATTAAAATGGTTTATAAACTCTTTACTGTTATTGTTAAAATATATGTATGTGTCAGGTGCAAATGACCAGGTCCACACATGGGGGTCCAATTAAACTGATTTATTGCTAAAAATCTATACACAGGAATCTTCTCAGCTAAGTGTTGGTACCTGCTTAGAGTTAGGTAAGGGTCAATTGGGGTAGGTTCTCTTGTGGCTATGTAGGGGTTCTAGGCTGATCCCCCTTTTCACTCCACCCTCAGGTTCAACCATCTCTTCTCCTACAGTATGAGATGTTTAACCTTGCCTTGCTAGGCCTGAATGTATGTTTGTACGCTGGTCACTCTGACAGCTGGAACTTTCAAAAGGCCTACAAGCTTCCTTCAAACCCATCTTTCTACCCACCACTCACAAAACTCACTCTGGCCAATTTCCTCTTCACTCCACAATAAGAACTAAGAGGAGATTCTCTGCTATACAATGCTTTGATTGACAGTTCTAATGCCCAATCATCCCACTAACAAAAGCTGGATAAATGTTATTTGAACTGTAAGACCTCTGGCAGCAAGATTCCCCTCAATATTTTATTTGCATTAGTTAATGGTTTGCCTTCAGCAGTATTTAATCTCCTAAAGTGTACAATAAAAAATCTCATTAAAAATTGAATATGGAAGAAGTGTCCTCTAGAAGATCTCTTCTTTTAATGGAACTAAAGTTTCCAATTAGAAATTGTATCTTTATTCTCTCAGAACAGAAAAAGGAGCAAAAATATATTACTACCTGCTTTGAGAATGCGAGTAAGTTTTATGATTCTGTAAAGGAGCCTGACATCAAATATTGAAGCCTTGGTGATAAAACTCTTTGAAACAGTGAAAAATCTCTCATGATTATAAATATGCACTGTTTTGCTATTGTTGTGTTCATAGAAGGCATTGAACATAATGCAGTTAACATAATGTAGTTTGTTTGATTTTGACTTAGTTTATTGCATGGAGCCAACCATCATAGTTTATAAACTATAATTTTGGCTCTGTTCTACTTTACTAAAAAAGGATAACCCAACAAATCTGGGCTTAGTTTGATTTAGTATGAAGTCAATACTGTCCTGTCCCCATAAAATGCAAAATGAAATTCAGTGAAATAATTCTGATGGACTTGGGACTAGGACAAACCTCTCAGGGGTCTCCAACCTTGGCAACTTTAAGACTTGTGGACTTCAACTCCCAGAATTCCTCAGCCAGCAAAGCTGGCTGAGGAACTCTGGGAGTTGAAGTCCACAAGTCTTAAAGCTGCCAAGGTTGGAGACCCCTGAGCCTAGTTCATGACTGAAGTCTACAGAGTCAGTATCCAGTGGAAAATGTTGTACCTTATTAAGTATTGGCAGATCTACATGTAAATTCAGATGTCTAGCAAAGGTGGCAGCAGCATCTGATGCTTTCATCAAAATGATAAAGTCCCACCCCTTTCTGACCTGCATGTGTTGTCACAATGCACATACACTGACTAGATCATGACTCTTGCATTGTGATGGCATGACACTGTTGTCATTATTTCCCCTCCTCCTCCAGCTCAACTTGCAGACAGATCTGTGGTCAGCCTCAGTCTCACAGTGTACTCTTTCTGCTCTTAGAAATACCAGATTATGGAAGGGGGATATATTTATTTATTAAACTTGTTATACAGTTGACTATTTAGGTACTAAGGATTTTACATTGTATGGCTAACCAGAAAGACATAAACCACAGTATATATTAGCAAAACTGTTACACTTATATGGGACTCTACTGCTTATGATTCTGGGTTGTTCATTCTGGGAGTAGTCTGATGACAGAAGATGGATGCCAGAACTGGGATTATTTTTGCCTGTCTTCCACGGGGAAGGACAAATGCTTCTGTGGAGAAGGAAAAGCCCTTGTAGTTCACCTCTTCATCCAAAGATATTTCTGAAATATGGGTTACTTCAATATGATCAATGTTTTGGGTCCTTCAAATTGACCACTTCTAAACACCCAAAAAGTGTAAAATTTAATAGAAATTTTATGAAATGTATGTATTGTAATTGTTTTATGCATATGCGAATTCAGAACAAAAATGCTGTTATTTGAATATAAGGACAGTGAGTCAAACCATAATGGGGAGAGTATAATTGTACTGAATATCTGCTTATTCTATGTATGGTAACTGTTGATGGGTAGCTTTGGGAAGTCATTGCTCCCTTTTGAAGGTTCTTTGCATTTAACCTGGAGTGTTACATGATCCCTACAGAGGAGGGATATAGGAAGTTTGAGTTGTTGTTGAAGTTAAAAAACACTAGGAAGGCTATAGGCTCTCAACCATGAGAGAGGGAGAGAGAGAGAGAGAGAGTGTGTGTGTGTGTGTATACACACATATATCTTCTGTTACTAGCCTCTCCCCTTTACAGTAGGATTCTTCAGTCAAATTATAGCTTTTATTAGCAATAGCAATAGCACTTAGACATATATTTTCACAGTGCTTTACAGCCCTCTCTTAGTGGTTTCTAGAGTCAGCATATTCCCCCCAATAATCTGGGTCCTCATTTTAGTGACCTCAGAAGGATGGAAGGCTGAGTCAACCTTAAGCCGGTTAGGATAGAAGGAACCGAACTCCTGGCAATGTGAGCAGAGTTAGCCTGCAGTACTGCATTCTAACCACTGCGTCACCACGGCTCTTATCACTTTATTATTACCTATGTATTTAAACCACCCATGAATAATAGCTGTCTGAATGCTACAATATTTGTTTGTTTATTTGCTTAAGAAAATGTATATGACCCCCCCCCCAACTCACTCTCAGCGACTACAGGTGGCTTACAAAGATAAAAATTCAATATAAGATGAACAGCAATAATCAATAATAATATACCAATAAGGAATAAGCAATAATATGAATACAATAAAGAATAAAAGTAATTAAAATCTAATGTATTTGGCATCATCAACAAACACACTGTGGGAAACCAGATGTGAAGCCAACTTTTGGGAATTAATTCAATAATCCATTATTAAGTAAATCAGGGCTTAATGTAGCCCTTGCCAATCCAGTGTCTCTAGATGTTGCCAATGGCTATACTGTTTCTTTTTTTTTTTTTTTATAAAAAAATAATTTTATTGAGTAAATTTAAAAATACATAAAACATCAAAAAACAGACAAAACATATATAAACATATACAAAAATGTATGTAAATTTTATGAACGATATATTATACAGAACTAACAAAACCCACAGAAAAAACAAACCAAAGAATTGACAACTCACGTACAACAATATAATTATTAATTATGCTTTAAGCAGTTTAGCATATCTTTTATCTTTCTAGGTATCTTTCTATATATATATACACACAAATATATATGTATATTTATATCTCTATATATATCTCTTCTATTTTACAACAGTCCTTAAAAAAGTAAAAGAACGAAGAGAAAGGTCACAAAGTAAAATAAATATAATATAGTCCATCCTCGCAATCCAAGAACCTACTATTTTATTGTATTTTTACAATTCAACCAAATGTAAAAGGTTTCCCAGATTTTATAAAATTCTGATTCTTCTTTATCCTTTATTCGCATGGTTAGTCTGCTCATTTCGGCACATTCAAATATCTTATTTATGACCATTAAATTGGTTGGGACTACTTCTTTTCTCCACATTTGAGCATAAGTAATCCTTGCCGCTGTTAAAATATGTATCATCAAGTATTGATTGTTTTTATTTATTTTGTCATCTATAATGCCTAGGAGGAATGTTTCTGGTTTTAGTTCTATTTTCTCCGCTATCATTTCAGTCAGCCATTTCCGAATTCTTTTCCAGTAGATCCTGGCCTCTGGGCATGTCCACCACATGTGGTAGTACGTGCCCAGTTCTTTTTTACATTTCCAGCACTTTGCTGATGATTTGGAGGAAATTTTTGCCAATCTTGTCGGAGATAGATGCCACCGATAAAACATTTTATATATGTTCTCTTTGTATGCTGCAGACATCGTTAGCTTAAAATTCCAATCCCAAATTTTCTCCCATCTGTCCAAGTCAATTGAATACCCAAAATTTTGTGCCCATTTTATCATCACCTCTTTAACTTTTTCTTCCTCCATTTTCGATTCCAATAAACAGTTGTAAAATTTTGTGATAGTTTTTTCCTCTGATCCCAATAGAATTTTGTCCAAATCTTGATATTTGTTTTGAAAGCCAAATTGTGTTAAGTCTTTTTTATATTTAGTTTGAATTTGCAAGTAGGTCCACCATTCTAGATTTATACCCATCAAAGCCAAATCTTCTCTAGTTTTTAGGTTGTTTTGATCATCTAGTAGCTGGTTGTATGTAATCTTTTTGTCCAAATTGAATAGGTTAGGGTACGCTGTGGCCTCCATCGGAGATATCCATTTTGGAGTTTGAGAATAATATTTCCTAATTTCTCTCCACTCACTTATTAATGACCCTCGAATATGGTGCTTCTGGAAGTAGGTATGCTTTTTATTGCCTTCGTTCCACAAATAGTTATGCCACCCCAGTTGTAAGTCGTAGCCCTCGATAGTTAATATTCTTTTATTCGTCAAGTTTATCCAATCTTTAATCCAAGCTGCAGCTGCCGCTTGATGATAAATTTTCCAGTCAGGGAGTCCAAATCCTCCCTGTTTCCTTTTGTCTTGTAATAGCTTGTATTTTATATACTGTTTCTAAAGTCCAGAACATCTAGAATAGGGTTTCTCAGCTTTTTTTCTTCTATGTCCGACTTCCTATTTTTCTCCTGGGTCTCCCCACCCCACATCCAGGCCCCATTACTGGATACAGAGTTGGGATAATAACTGGTGTGTTTTCTGGAATCAACAAGACAGTATTTTGAGGATAAGTTCTTTGCTTTTCTGTGTCCCCCTTGGCATGGTCATTGCCACCTATTTTATGTTTTTCACCTGTGCCCTCCTTGAAATTCCCTAGGGCCCTCAGGGCCCAGTGCCTCCCCTTGGTTCAGAACCACTAATCTAGAGTGCACGTGTTAGGTAGCCAGATGTTTTCCTCCTTTTTGTCATTTTCCAATAGGAATGCATGCCATTTTTCACCCTTGAAGTAGTCTGCCTTTGGGTTTAAGACTTTCACCATCTCTCTTAATGTTCCAGATATTACTTAAAATGGAACAGTTCTGTAGAGTCTTTGGGAATACCTAGTTGGTGTTCTTTCTTTTTTTTTAAATCAATATTTGCAATAGTGGCAAATATCTGTAGCTCGGGTGTCGGATGAGGGTGAAAGGGAAAGGGAAACTAAACTCTGCTGAAGATGTTACCTAGCCTGGTAACGAAACGTTCGGAAACCAATCCACAAGTTCAGAGAATGAACCTTCACCCTAAAAAATCAATGTCATTGTTGTTTTCCATGTTTCTTACATTTTGGTTGCATTATCCATTTTTTTCTATTATTACCAAATATGTATTGTTTGGCAGTGCATCTTGTTCCATGGAGTGGCTGCAGTGTTAAAAATCATGGCTTTAGATGACCTGAAATTGAATGATAAGGTACTCAGATTCCCATTCTGACCTCCCTGTAGTGTTGCTGTGAGGGTAAAATGGTGGATGAACCACAAGTGCCAATTTGAAAAGTAACTTGAATAACTACTTGCTCTGTTTGTCTAATAACATTGTGAGAGTCAGTTTGGTGTATTGATTAAGGTGCTGGTCTGAAACCAGGAGGTTCTGAGTTCTAATCCTCTCTTACACATGAAAGCTGGCTGGGTTACTTTAAACCAGTTACTCACACTTGTTCAGTCCAACCTACCTCACAGCGTTGTTGCTGTGAGGAAAATAGGAGGTGAAGGCATGGCCTGGTGTTGAACAAAATACAGGCAGGAGAAATCTAATAATAAAATGAGGAGCAACGTAGAACTTTTAGCCTAGATCAGAAATCCAAGGAATCAGATATTTTGGCAAACACAAAATGGGGGACAAGTTAATGAAGCAATATATTCTGTTGAATGTGTCTGTGCAATAGAATAGGACAAATATTATTAGCAATAGTATTCTTGGAGAAATTTACATGCTATTATGCATAGCATCTGTGAATTACCATTTCCATTAAGTGTGTAAGCTTTAGCTTTATTACTTTGAATGAAGGACAGCTCCTTGCTTTCTTCAACGCCTACGCATGGTAATTTAACCCATATATAAAAAAACAGCTTGTATGAAAAGGTTAAAACCAATTCATGTACAGAAATTGAGAGTGACTTTAGTTGATTTCTCTGTGATCCCAGGGAAGAATAATAATCTAAATATATCTTATTGAGAGAGAATAAAATGCACAGGTGGCTCAAGTCAGCCACTTATTTTTGCCAGCAGAGGCAAGAGTACAAGTGTCACGGAAGCAGCTGCTGAATGTCATGAAGTAGACATGCTTGAACTGGGCTATTTTAATTGCAGTGTTTTGACATACATTTAGTCTCCCTAGATTTGTCATAGACAAACTTAGTTTATAATCCAACAGTGCACACAGGGTTTGATAGTCAGCAATGTTAGCCGATATTTGAGGGCGTTGGTGTAGATCAGGGGTGTCAAACTCGATTTCATTGAGGGCTGCATCAGGGTTGAGTTTGATCTTGGGGGGCTGGGGTGGGCATGGCCAGCTCGACGTCACTCGTGTTGGGGGTGCCTGTGGTGGCCCAAGCACTCTATCAGCAAAAATGGGCTCCCGAGCTCCATTTTTGGCTGTGACGGCCTCCTGAAACTCTCTGCCAGTGAAAACAGAACTCAGGCAGAGACACTGTGGGCTGGTCCTTTGCTGTTTCCAGGGTGGCCCCATGGGCCAGATCTAAACACCCTGTGGGCCGTATCCGGCCCTTGGGCCTTGAGTTTGACACCCCTGGTGTAGATCTTCTGTAGATCTATTGGGAGCAAAACTGAAACTGAGCCTATATGCAAATGTATCTGAAAACACTTTTCATTTCTTTAGCATTTTGAGACCACATCTTGAATGAAATTAAAATTCCATGTTATACTTGTGGGTCGTAAGAATGGCTAGAAGACCATATAAAGAGTGTTATTAGTTCAACAGTAGCATTATTAGACAGTACAAGGATTGTGTGTTTAGTAAGGAGACAGGTTTTCATTTGCTGTTGAAAATGGAAACAGGAAACTGGAATTAAAAGCAGTGTCAGCATCTGCAGTGGTTTTTAGGTCACTCAGCAAAATTAAAAACAACAAAATAAATTGCTGGCTGAATCCCTTTATTATCTTTCGATATAGAATTTACTGTCATCATTAAATAAATTTAGCAAAAAGCGTTATTTTTGTTCCGCAAGTATTTTGAACTGACAGTCTACAATAATAAGATACCAAGTTTAAAAAGTTAAGGAAATTGTGACAAATATTACTCAGTTTCACTGTCTTCAAAAAGCAGTCTAAAGTTAATTTATGATAATAATTTCAAAATCACCTCAGCTTCTTATTTTTTCTAGGCCAAGGAATTCTGCAGATGCAAAGAAAGTGTTCTGTGCTTCTTTGTATTTTCTAGCTAAACTTTGGTTCCTGGAGTGTAGTTCAACATAGATACCTATTTGGTTGTTCTTCAGAAGGCTCTAACTAGGGCAGGAAATTCTTATTAGCATGTATTTGGTTTATGATTAAAAATGATATAGTTTAACCTTTAAATACTATATTGTGCCCAAGTTTAAAAAACTGGAGTCAATGTTGTAGTAGTATATTACTGCCCCACTAATAAATAGATCTCAAGTACCCCATCCATGGGAAAATCCAACCATAGTCTGCCTATGACTTGGTTACTTTTATTGTAAACAGTGAGATTATTCAGCAAAAAATAAGGAATTTCACAGAACAATCCAGAACAATATTTAATGTGCATTTACTTCATTTATATTTTTTCTCTCTCTGTATATATTTACTTCCTATGTGTGCTTACTCCATTCACTGCTTCTTTCTTCCAATGCAAATATGCTTTACACTTTAGTCTTAAACTACTTTTGGATCCTAATGCTGAAATCAATGGGACATAGAAATTGCTGGCAAGATTCTCTCTCTCTCTCTCTCTCTCTCTCTCTCTCTCTCTCTCTCTCTCTCTCTCTCTCTCTCTCTCTCTCTCTCTCTCTCCCTCCCTCCCTCCCTCCCTCCCTCCCTAAACAATAGCATAAAGCAGTTTCTGACATAATACAAAACATCATACAACATTTCCTGTACTGATGTTTGACTGTGCTGTACAGTTCAATATGAGCTGCTTTCAAAGCAGATACATCTCTGAATGTATCCCAACTTTTCCAACGAAGGCAGTACATTACAAGTTCCATTGAAGAACTTGGGAAATCTGGTGAGGAAATATCTCTGAAATGATGACCCAAAAAGGCATGGGTTATCTAGTTTCTTAACAAAACTGAAGGTTACATTTCAGTGGCTGAATAGCTTTTGCTTAAGTTTAGGGTTTGGTATACCTGCCTCCACAAACCAAATTGGAAAAAAAAAACATAAACATGTACTGCTGTGTTCAATGAAGCTTGTTCCCAAAATACTACCGTAAGATTGCGATAATAACCTATAAATCAAACTTAGGTTTTATTAGTGAGCAGGGAGATTTTTTAAAAATTTGTTTTGCATGCCTGTATTTCATGATGGAATCTTCAGCTAGAGATAGCTCCTTTGAGGGTACACAACAGAAGATACAAATATAAAACTTCTTATGTGGGAGAGTGGGAACTAAGAAGCAAAGATGGGAATCATGTTACAATAGGACCTGTTAGAAAGAGATTGGGCAAACGATAGCAGGAACTCAGTTCCTCCATCATTTATACTTCTGCAGAAGGCAAAATAGCCTCATGTTTGAAACTGTAGGAAGTGCCTGGAACCTGGCCTTTCTTCTTTTCAAAGGAAAGATGCCCTTATACTCACAGCAGCAGCGTGAGGCTTTTAGATGAGCTGGTTCTCTTTGAGGAGTGTCTGGCATGACCATATTGCTTCTAAAGAGAACTTGTTAATATGGCAGGTAGGAAGCTTTGGAAAGAAGGGGCAGCATTTGCGCAGAGCTCCTTTTGCTCTGAGAGCGGGGAGGCATTTTTCATGAACAAAGAGAGGAGGAACCCAAACCCTCAGTAACATCATAAAAATCCTTTCAGCCGTACAAAATAAATTTTACTATAACTCTGAGCTTAAATGTACAGAGCCAAAATATGGCTTGCATAGAAGGCAGTACGCTGGATTTGCACAGAAATCACGATGAACCCTGCACTTATTTCACCATTACTTTCTGCATAAGGCTATGCATCTTTAATTGAAATCCAATCAATATTCAGTGGGCTGTAGTCTTAAAAATCAGACTGTTAAGCAGAGCCATAGCTTTTACTAGTAGGGTTCAGTGGTGGGTTCTAAATTAGATTGCCACCGGTTCGCGCTTGCGCTTGCATGCGTGACGCTTCTGCGCATGCACAGAAGCATCCCGGGAGGGTGGGCGTAGCCTCCCACTGCTGCCGCTACTGGTTCTAAGAACCGGTCCGAACCGGGAGCAACCCACCGCTGGTAGGGTTGTTATATTAGTCTACTGATACAGAATCTTTTCAGCTTTGGATCTTGCAGCTTTTGTTTGCTCCATCTCCACTAAGACTTTCAAGATGGCTTGAATTATGCACCATAAAAGCTCAAAGGGTCCCCCATGATAATAATTTTCTAGGTCAAGTTAATAATTCATGGGTTGTATCTGTGTGAAAGCAGATACAGGGATTATCATGTACAATCTATAGTGCAGCTGAGGACAAGAACTTCCTTTTAACAAATGTAATCATCTGATAAAAAGCTGGTTGGTCACAAAGTGAATAAATATAAAGAAAGTGACTTTGTTACTAAACTAAAGTACTATCTCTACCCAGATAGTATCTTAACTTACTGCCACATAGTACCATCATATACTGGAGGAATTAACTGAATTTCACTCAGACTATTTATTTTAATTAATTAATTTATTTATTTATTAGTGAGACTTATATACCGCCTCATAGTGCAAGCACTCTCTAAGCGGTTTACACCATTAAGCAATGTATATTTATATTGCCCCCAACAATCTGGGTCCACATTTTACCTACCTCGGAAGGATGGAAGGCTGAGTCAACCCTGAGCCGGTGAGATTTGAACAGCTGAACTGCTGATCACAGTCAGCTAAAGTAGCCTGCAGTACTGCACTCTAACTGCTGCGCCACCTCGGCTCATAATTTCAGGAGGATTAAAGTCATTCCCCCTCAAATTATGCTATGCCTGCTAATTGTGACGATTGGAGATGATCCTAGGAGGGATGAGAAAATAATGTTAAGTGTGTAAGCTATGAGTATATACTTCCAATAGGATCACCCAAGGTATCAAGGGTTAGGGCATGCCAGCTGCCCAACTAAAGCAAGCAGGCATTTATATTGGATAACAATGAACAATGATATAGGAAAATACTATAGGTGGGCAATCATTTTAGTGACAATAGCAAGGGTGTTCTTTCATATTGTATTGGAAAAGACCATGAGTTGGGGTCTTGTACCAGTCTTTCTTACCAAGAAAACCGCATGATAAAAATAAGAAATAATTGATGAACTTTCAGGTCAGATGGCACTCAACATGCTTCCGAGGAAATGTTGAGGATCATTCAGAACTCTAATGGTATTTATGATGCAGTTAGATTAATAACTTTGGGACATCTATAGTTGCTGATGTTGCCATACAGAAAAACAAAATCCGAAGAAGAAGACGATTTATATGCTGCCCAATTCCTAATGACTCTGGGCAATTATAAATAAAAAAAACATTAAAAACAGTCTCTTGGGGGACTTTTAATCTTCCTTTCCTGCGGGCAGAACCTGAAGTGGTTGAGAAGTTCATTGCCACAATGATAGTCATGGATCTGGCCAAGGTTGTCAAATACCTGATACACCATAGCAGCAGGGGTGGGTTCTAACTTACCTCACTGCAGGTTCGCTTCCTCCCGCCCTGCGTGGGCGCGCCTCATGGGCGTGTGTGCACTTTGCGTGAGTGTGCATGCGCAGTGCCGAAAATTAACCCGCACCAAAAAGTCAAAAACAAGATGGCGACGCATGCGTATTGCCAGAAACTCGGCTTCTGCACATGTGCAGAAGAAAAAAAATCAGAAAAAAATCCCCCCCCAAAAAATAAAAAAAAAGATGGTGGCATCCATGGACCGGCACCGACAGAACTGGTTCTGTGGCATCACCATGACATCACCAGCGGTTTGCTACCGGTTCTATAGAACCAGTGCGAACCGGGAGGAACCCACTTCTGCATAGCAGTGACATTTTGGATCTGCTTTTCTTCTCAGTGTGATCTGGATTTAGGAGAAATTGCTTTTCTGATTGTCTTGGAGTGTTCTGATGCTGCTACCTGCCTGCATGACTTTGGTTTCTAGTCTGGTCCTACTTGAAAGGTTGACAATGCCTTGATCTGGGTGCCTAGGGCTTTGGATTGGATTGCAGCTATGCAGCCTTTCTCATTCCATTATCAATGGGTAAGGAAATTCTTGAAATGCCATTGGAGGACAATGAGTGATTCTGACTTGAGCATAATGTAGTAAGGACTACATGGCAACAATGATGGTAAGACATTTATACATTTCCACCTTTACTATGTGTGAGAAAAATGAAAGTTATTCTGTGTAATAAAGATAGGGAATGCAGGCAATAGTGCAACCATTTTAAATGTATCTGTAATGAAGAACTATTGTATAAGCATTGTAAAATCACATGTATTCATTTTCTTTATGTCAGCTATATTACACTGATCTGACAAGTTGTTTGTACCGAAAATTATGCTGAGAAGGTGGGAAAGTAAAAAAACAGGAAATGTTGACAGGATGTATCTGCTGGGAAGCACCTAAAAATCCTGGGAAAGGAACAATGGGGACGTCAGCATGATTGGGGGCTTTCCAAAATGGGAGATACCTGAAAGTATGAGGTATTGTGTTGTGTAAGGGGGGAGGAACCAAGGTGGGACTTGGGAGATGTATAAGACTTGTAACCTAGAATATGGCTTCACCTGCTCCTCTGCCTTTGTATCCAGAGCTATAAGGCACTGGGAGGAGTTAGGGCCCTTGGCCAAGGATTGTTTTTTGTTTTTTATTACTTTTACTTTATTTCTTAATAAATAGTTTTTATTGCTCATCTGGTTTCCTGTTTCTATTTGATTTTTGGATTTTTCTAACACTATGTCTGAATTTAGTCATCCACTAGCCCTGTTTTACGTTATCTCGGGCCCCTTCTGAAAAGGGAGGAGCAAAAGGCTCCTTTATGGAAATGTCAAAGGAATATAACAACCATCTAAAATTGTCCTATTTTGGATAAGATAATCATTAAAGAACCCAGCTCAAGGTAGAAGTCCTTACTGCTTTGAAAGTTGGAAAGAAAGAGAAAAAGAGGATGAATAGTAGCAAGGTGAATGTATTTTATTAAGGCAGTGTTGCATGTACCTTTAGAAGACCTGAAATGCCAGGTTGTGGCAAATCATCCTGGAAAGGCTCTATCTATGTCACTTGATGGCAACTAATCAAATCAAGGTTGTCACTTTGCTGAACATCACTTACACTGAAATTAACAACATCTCCTCCTGTTCCATTTAAAGCTGTGTTTAATTTTTTGATTTTCAAGTCTGAATTGTGCAGTTCCCCTGCAGACACCCAGATAAAGTTTTCAGAAAGAAATAGCAGATTCTATCATCCAATCCCATATATTCTATTATTGAGCAGAGGTCAAAACACATGTTATCGTTGTAGTAAATATGTAAATTAAAACTGACACTTGTTAGAGTAAAAAATAAAAATAAGTATAGAAGTCTTGATCGGAACAAGGCCCAATATATTGAATTTCTGTTTAAAAAACAACAATAAGTGAGTCAGCCTTATGCAATCTTGGATGATAGAAGTTATTTGGATGCATTCTGATCAAATTTCTTGTGCGGCTTTGGAAAGAAGCAGATTAATTCCAGAGAACAGATGGAGCAAAACACAATCTAATTCTCTCCAGTATCTTTAGAACCATTCCTGAAATTATCTTCCTGGTTATTTGGTGGAAGTAACATGATGATAGTGACTCGAGAGTTTTTTGATTGGACTCAGAAGGTGATCCTGCAATAATCCTCAGTGCTCATAACCTGAAGTCAATTGAATTGGTTGACTGCCCATTTATGACAAGGCATATGTCATACAGCAATCAGTCATGGTGCTAATAGATCTGGACTGCAGATTTCAGAATGACTACTTCAAGGCACCAAAAGTAAGAATTTTCTGATTCTCACTGTTGCCATTTAGTGATCTTCTGGATTTTTGCATCCAAGCTCTGGTAGCCTTGACCGGTAGCAGAAGGTGAAAGTAATGAGACAGATTACTGCAAAAATTGTGCCTGATGATCCAATATCTACTATATCCCATTAAGTTTTCAATGACCTGCCAGTTTGGATAGGAAAGTTGATTTTGCTTTGCTGTTAAAGAATAAGAATAAAATGTATCTGTCTAACATGCAGCAAATAAGCAAAAACTGCTTGATTTAAATGTGAAAGACACCATTATTCTGGTTGTATTGGTTAGAGTGAAGAATTTATTTCTTCCTGCATTCAGAGGTAGTATTAATGTATAGACAGATGTATAGATACCTAACAGGGCAAGAAACCAGGATTAGCCATACAGTCTACACTAAACAGGAGACCAACCATCAGGATACATAAATGGATTCTCTACATTCATTAAAAACACTTCCAAGATGAACAGTGAATTAACTGCTTTCTAATGTTACTAACCAGTAAAAGCAATATTTTATTAAACATCGTTTATGTAGTTATTTAATCATTTCCCCCCTTAAAACAGTTTATTTAATTGAAAACATAGCTCTTTTTAAATGGAATACATAAACCTTAGTTGGGATCAGAGGTGGGTTCCTACCCGTTCGGACCGGTTCTATAGAACCGGTAGTAACTTGGCGGCCTGGGTCGCTAGAACCGGCAGTGACCCAGGCCTGCCACGCCCCCAAGCCTGTTCTCTTGGCGGCATGATAGGCACCGCCATCTTGTTTTTAAGTACTGTGCATGCACACACACGCACGCGAAGT
This sequence comes from Diadophis punctatus similis, assembly GCA_023053685.1. Classification (NCBI taxonomy): domain Eukaryota; kingdom Metazoa; phylum Chordata; class Lepidosauria; order Squamata; family Dipsadidae; genus Diadophis; species Diadophis punctatus. The sequence continues at coordinate 241,673,672 of JALIGW010000001.1, forward strand.
GCGTCCCTGAGTGAACTGGCAGCAAAACAAACCGGAACCCACCCCTGGTTGGGATATCTCTTTGTGTATATGTTTGTGTGTGTATTGGGGGGGGGGCTTGTTATTTTAAACAAGTAGATCTTCCTTGAGGCAGCTGTGTGATAGCATAGCTACCAAGCAAAAAGTCTTTTCCTCCATTTTAGATCACAGCCATGCTGATGCTATACTAGTTGAGGTGACCCAGTCTGATCAGTGCTCTTCCTAAATAATGGGTGTCAAACTCATGGCCCGTGGGCCATATATGTCATGCGCTGGCCACGCCGACCCCCAGGTTAGCAAAGAGAAAAAAGTCACGATACGTGATGTGACGACAACATGATGCCGCGAGTTTGACAGTCCTGTCCTAAATCATCAGCCTGTGGCAGAGGGGAGAGAATTTCAGCTCTTTCGATGCTATTAGACAATAGCGCCTGTTATCTCTGACAGTGGGCCATGCTGGAAGCCACCATCTCTGTTCAGCCATTGTTATTGTTATTCATTTCTGTCTTATGAGTTTGATAACTTGTAGGGCTTTTGCACACCCAATTGTTTTTATTTCAACACTGAATGTAAGAAAGATATGATTTAAAAGTAATGGGTGCAAGTTCACTTCCGACAGCCTGTAGGACTTTTGGAAAAGAGGCTGAACACCTGAGCAAGGAAGTCCTACCTCCTTAGATCCCTGCAGTCTGATGCACATCTCTTTCAAGTGGAAGTGCTATTGAACTCGGAAAGATTTCTTATGGATAAACTTAAACTTACGCTTAAGCTTCACCACACTCTGTTAGAGTAGGCATTAGTAAGAAGAGGGGATAACTTCAAAATGATGATATGTGCACAGGTTGACATCGTGCAAAAGACACAATTACATATTCATAGGATAATATCTGATGCAAATATGTGATTGAGGATAATGATGTGCCATCAAGTTACTTTCAACTCCTAGCGGCCACATAGATTTCCTCCAAGATATGCCTGGTTTTTAGCTCTTCGAATGGTACACCCGTTCTCCACTGTAGCTGAGCCTTTGCTGCTACTCATCCTCTTCTCTTCTTTCCTTCCACATTTTCCAGCATGAGATCCTTTTCCAGAGAGATAGATCTTCACATATACCTGAAGTAGAATAATTTGAGCCTAGTGATTGTGCCTCAAGTGAGAATTCCGGATTGATTTGTTTGGTGATCCATCTATTTGTATTCTTGACTGTTCCATTATTTCAGGAGTCTTCTCCAACTTGATAATACAAAAGCATCAACACTCTTCCTATTCTGGTTCTTCTAAGTTCCTGCTGTGGCCTAGAGGTGGAGCTCTTGCCTCACAATCAGGAGGTTGTGAGTTCGATCCTAGGTAGAGGCAGATGTAGGGTCTCCTGCTTGGGCAGGGGGTTGGACTAGATGACCTGCAAGGTCCCTTCCAACTCTGTTAATCTGTTAAAGTTCAACTTTCACTTCCGTAGACTGTCACAAGGAATTCCATGACTTCCCAGTTCTGATCTTTGTAGTTATAGTCACATCATCATGGCATTTGAATATGTTTTGCAAGGTCTTCATAGCTGGTCTAACAAAATAGTAGTAGTAGTAGTAGTAGTAGTAGTAGTAGTAGTAGTAGTAGTAGTAGTAGTAGTAGTAGTAATAATAATAATAATAATAATAATAATAATAATAATAATAATAATAATAATAATAATAAAAACTACTTCAGCTTCAACAGCAACAATACATGAGTACACAATAGATACAAACTTAACGTAAACCGCTCCAAACTTGATTGCAGAAAATATGACTTCAGCAACAGAGTGATCAATGTCTGGAATGCACTACCTGACTCTGTGGTTTCTTCCCCAAACCCCCAAAAATTTAACCTTAGATTGTCTACAGTCGGCCTCTCCCCATTCCTAAGAGGTCTGTAAGGGGCGTGCATAAGCGCACTAACGTGCCTAACGTCCCTGTCCTAATGTTCCCATGTATTCATAACCAATTTATAATGTATTCATAACCATGTTTATACATTTTATGTATTCACAATCATGTTTATACTTTTTCTGTAATCTTATATATGCTTGACAAAATAAATAAATAAACAAACAAACAAACAAACAAACAAATAAATAAAAAAAAAGGTCTTCATAGCTGGCCTAACAAATGTAATGTATTTCTTGACTGCTTGACTGCTTGCAAGACTGGGGGCAGGGGCGGGCAGGTAGGGAATTCAAATACGTATTTGCATGAGGATGTCATGATACAAGTGTCATCACTTGCCCCTCCCCCTTGTAATGGACTTCTAACTAGTAGAAAACATGGTTTTTCAGTAGATGAGACAGCGAATAATTTCTCATTTTATTGCAATTGGAAGAATCCAATAATAGCTGGTGCTCTGACTGCTTTATAATATCATGTTGCTTATAACTATATGATTCCACGAAGAGATTTTGTTATTATCAGGCCATTAGCTCTGCAACCAAGCACAAAACCGAAAAAAGCTATTAGACTTGCAGTTTGAAATAAGAAAGAGAGCACAGAGCTAGTGCCAAAAGATTCAGAGAGCACATATCATTATGACCTATGAAATACTAGTAATTTTGTAAACATTCATATATTGTTCCCTTGAAATGTTCTGCTTCCATAATCATTATGTTATGTTATCCTAGATACATGTCATAGAGAAGTAAGCTTCATTGAACACAGTAGGATTTACTTCCAAGTAAAATCATATCAGATAGCACTGTTTTAATGAAACTAATCATTTCTAATAATATAAGGCAAGATTTGTTGTTCCAACAGAGAACATAATGTTCTTAGATAATGATGTGTGTGTATGTATTTATTTATCGTTGGCTCTTTCAGCCTCATGAAGCTGCTTAGAGTCATTTTGACAAACATACAAACAAATAAATAAGAATTTCAGAATACACTGAAATATTCCTTTTTTCCCTAAATACCATTTTTTCTAAATGCCATGCCCTCCTTCATTTTATTTCTTTCTTATGGCTCTTTTCTTGGAGCCATTAATCAAATTATTATTATTATTATTATTATTATTATTATTATTATTATTATTATTATTATTATTATTATTATTATTATTATTATTATTATTATTATTATTATTATTATTAAATCTGGTGACTACTTTTCTTAATTGACAGATCTAGACAAATGCCACTCTGGATAGAAATATTGAATATGACTTTTAAATGTTTTTATTTTTTCTCCAGACCAAATATACACATAATTATCTGTAAATGCATACACACATCTATCTTTTTACTTCTTCTTTTATTATGATTTTGTCCCTAATTTGTTTTTATTTTTAACTCTGTAATAAAGATTTGGGTTTTGTTTTGAAGTTTCATCTGTCAAAGAACATGAAAAGGAAAACGAGCTTTTTTCAGAAATGTAGATATTAGTCAAAAGCAAATGGAAGCAGGGAATCAACAATTTCAAATCTTTTGGGAAACCTAGAGAATATTTAAAGTAACCACATCAGAAGCAAAGGAAATTCAGAAAGGATATAGGTAAACACAAAAGGTTTCCAGCTCATGTACAGTTAGATGGCCGCATAAAGTTGCTATTCTCCGGTCCTTGAGTGGGCAGAAAAATATGCAGGTTTAGTATAAGGGCAGCTATCTCTGCAGACATTTTGACTGCAGTTCTTCACTTGTTATTGAAGGACTGGTCATATAAAAATGGTTACCAGGACACTGATGCAATTTATTTATTTATTTATTTATTTATTTATTTATTTATTTATTTATTTATTTATTTATTTATTTATTTATTTATTTATTTATTTATTTATTTTGTTTGTTTGTTTGTTTGTTTATTTATTTAATTTGTCAAGCATATATAAGATTACAAATAAAATTATAAACATGATTGTGAGTACATGAAATGTATAAACATGATTATGAATACATGAGATGTTTATGAATAAAAGGGAACATTAGGACAGGACGGTAGGCACTTTGGTGTGCTTATGCATGCCTATTATTGTTATTGTTGTTGTTGTTGTTATTGTTATTGTTATTGTTGTTGTTGATGATGACGATGATGATGATGATGATGATGATATATTTTCCATTCTGAATTGATAACACCTTGAGAATTTTGCCTTAATGAGGGTCTACAAATAGTAACAATAATTATGTTCTTAGATAATGCCCTGTCCTACATATACAGTAGTAGAGGCGGTGTGGGGAAATCAAGGGAGAGAAAGGCTGAATTACGCATGGTAGCAATTCTAGATGTCAGATAGATGTCAGATATATTGTACACGCTTCCTTTCCTTCAATGTCTGAGGGAAGTTTACATACAGTTTTTTCCATGGCCCATCATCAGTTGATGAGTTTTTATGGCTGAAGGTAGACTTGTGCCTAAGTCTTCCCCATCCAGCCATTAACTGTGATTACCAACTGATCTCTTTCAGATGTATGATTCTATGAACTTGTAATTGTTAAAATGTATACATTTTTATTGAAATTTGAAACAGAAGAACAAGTGAAAGACTACATGATAAAATGACTTAAGAACTTTGGATGTCATATATTGATGGAACAGTGGGAACATATTTGATTCAAATGATTGATTTATAAAATGATGTATGGTTGGAATACGATTCCAGAAAATACACTACAGTACAATGTATTTTATTTTATTTTTTATTTTTGTTTATTTATTATTAAATTTCTCTCTAAGTGGCTTTGGGTAGATAAAGTTAGTATAAGGGCACTTCAAATTTATGTTGGAAATCTGGTCAATATGAAGGGTCATTTTATGATTCTTGGTGGACTTGTAAAAAATCCAGAAATTTATACTCTGAAATACCCACAATGGAGGAATGGTTTGTGAAGGTAATGGAACTAGTCGAGATGGCAAAATTAACATTTGATTAAAGAAAAAATCAACAACTATATTTATCAATGACTCAAAGTCCATTCTGGACTTTTTCCTGAAAAAAAGTGAAAAACAAACCTATGATTTATGAATTTGAAGATTAGAAAGGGTAGCTATGGAAAGAAAGAGGTTATGATGTAACTTTAAGAGAGAAAGAGGCTAAAATATGAATGTATCTATAATTCCTGTCATGCAGATCAACTGTCTGCAGCATATTTCTTGAATGCTAGTTCTGTTATGTTTGTGAATGTGAGGACCTTTTTTTAATACAGGGTTTTTTATCAGTGAAGATGAAATCCAGTTACAGGCCTATCTACCCCATGGACTCCATCTATGTTGTAATGCATGTCTGTGATCAAGTTGGGATAGAAACAAATCCATTAAGCATTGCTCCAATCTAGACTCCTTCATACAAAGAAATATTTCCTTTCCCCTGAAGCTTTTCCTATGTGGCCCTGATATTGTTTTCTGAAGATTGCCATTCTGCTACCTTTTGCATCCAAAATTATTGGATGGGAGGGGTGAATAGCTCGGTTTCTGACATCTCCAGTTAAAATGCACCTTATGTAGAGATGCTAATAACAACTTCTAGACAAGAGCCTGGAAAGCTGCTACTAAATAGAGTAAACACAACCTGATGTGATTTGTCCCTGTAAAAGAAGATTGAAGATTAGATAGGGTAGCTTATGGAAATAAGGAAATTATGATGGAGAGAGAGAGAGAGAGAGAGAGAGAGGGAGGGAGGGAGGGAGTGGGAGGGAGGGAGGGAGAGAGAGAGAGAGAGAGAGAGAGAGAGAGAGAGAGAGAGAGAGAGAGAGGGAGAGAGAGAGAGAGAGAATAAAATATAAATGGCTTTATAACCACTGTCAAAATGATTGGAAACTCCTTCTTTATAATTTCTTTTTTCTATTTTCTTCCTCACTTATCCATTATTTTCCCTTATTTTCTTTGTTTCTTTTCTAATATTTTTATTATTTTTAACCTTGTTCAAAAATTTCTTCAATAAAATTATATTAAAAAATAGTGGGATTTCAGCTCATTTAAACAAACCAACAATTTTAAAAAGCAAACAGCTCTGTACGTTTGATTATTTAGTGCCACAAAGTAAAATTATAAAATAGTCTCCTTGCAAGTAATTTGTAGCTTGTTGCTGTGCTTTATTATTGTGTTTTCTCATTATGCAATTAAAGACTATGCAGAAAGTAATACATTGTGGTTAGGTACAGAATCTCTGAGTCTGGAAAACAGTGATAGTACATACCACATAATTGCATATATAAAGCATTTCCAGTTAGATAATTGCCAATTTCTAAATATGCAGGGAACAGATCTGCAATCCTGCATGGTTCTCATTTACCTTAAGGACTGTGCGTTTGCTGTACAAGAGAGTGTCTCAGTATTGAAGCTATGAAAATAATGTCCTTCAAAATGATATAACTTTTGTTAATGGGACTGTGCTTTTAAGTAGAATTGTTCTGTTCTTTTAATAAGGTCAAAGGCTCTGTGAAATTGAATTGCTGTATCCATTTTGCAACATGGAGGGGAATGAACAAGAAAAGCATTGCCTTTTGGTATTCTACCATGCACAATCCTGTTAAAGTCACATAATTCGTATCTGATCCATCACTTTTCTAATAAATGCCAAGGAATATATATGGGAATTGGGAAATCACAGAGTTAAACTTTGGAGTCCATTTTATTTGATCTGTAGTTGTAGAACAACACAATGATTATTTACAAAGCAATAGAGCTGGCAGATTCTTTCCAAAAGATATTCCTAGTAGTTGTTCAGATATGCAGAAACCATTACCTAGGCAAAGGGGGCTCAAACATTATTTAATTATTTAAGTCTACAGGTAATTTTCAACTTACAATCATAATTGGAACCTGAATTTCCATTGTTAAGCAAGGTGGCCTTTGGGTGAGTCATGTCCAATTTTACAATCTTTTTTGTTGCTGCCGTTTAGCAAATCACCATGATTGTTAAGTGAATCACATGGTTGTTAAGTAAATCTGGCTTCCCCCATTGACTTTGCTTGTCAGAATATGGCTAAGAAAGTCACAAATAGCAATCATGGGACACTGCAGCTCTCATAAATACATGACACCAAGCACCTGAATTTTGATCATGTGACTGTGGAGATGCTGTGACACTCATACGTTGTTGGGTTAATGTGTTTTTTAAAATGTGCCATCAGTTGCAGTAGCTTCTAGGTTGACTTTTTGAATCCACAAATATCCCTAGAAATGGTGAATCTTAACTTTTATGATCATCAACAAACACCATCGTGACAGAAAAATCCAAGTCTGATACTGTGATGGAATGTAGGCCAGACGACCAGTTGTAAATAACTTTTTTCAGCACTATTGTAACCTTGAGCAGTCATTAAACCAATGGTTGTAAATTGAGGACTAACTGTAATATTGGGAAGCAGCTCAGACAGATACCTCCCTAATTCAATGGAGTATAAGAAGGGGAAAAGCAGCCCCATCAGGCATGCAAGATTCAGTTATTAAAGTCATTTGCAATAAAACCAATTTTAGCCTTTCTGTGGATTTGATTTCCTGTGCTGATCTGATGTAACTTATCACCGTATGACATAAATCTGCATGTTTGTGAGTATCTGTCAAGGAACCAAGAATGATATGAGGAGTTACTTCAGAGTACTTTCTTTATTGTTGCTTGCCTATAAACAGAAATCTTGCCAAACTAAAGAACTTATCTGAATAACTACTAGATATTCTCCAAGAAATGCCCCGGGGGGTGGTCCACCTTCACTCTTTTTCTGCATACACAAGATTCCTCGATTGTTCTCCTCTCCTGACAGCGCTGCGTATACGCACATCTGGAACTGGCCCCAGCTGTTCTTCTTCCCCACTTATCTCCGACTCCGAAGGCAGCTGGGAAATGTTGGACAGCCCTGACTCTATCTCTGCTTCCGACGCAGAGCATCCATCAGAGCCTTTTCCAGACTCCAGGACTGGCCCAAGTTCCTCCCCAACCTCCTCATTGTCCGAGTCTGGCAGGCCACAACAATTCCAAGGTTCTTATCTTATTCTCTTTGCTCCTTGGAAAAGAGCCCTTCCCTCCTGTCACTCTGGCCTGCATTCCATCTCAGTATCAGAAGGTGGTGGTATTGATGACCATAAAAGTAAAGATTCACGTCTTCCAGAGATGTCCCAAAGGTGCTTTTTTCAAAGGGGCAACTGGACTTTCTGAGTTTTTTTTTTAAGACGTTTCGCTTCTCATCCAAGAAGCTTCTTGGATGAGAAGCAAAACATCTTCAAAGAAAAACAAAGAAAGCCCAGTTGCCTCTTGAAAAAAGCAACTTTGGGACAACCATGACCTGGATGCCTGAGAATCTCCATAGATGTCTTCCAGAGATATTTGTAGATTCAAAAAGTCAACATAGCAACTACTGCTACTGTGGGCACATAATTTTTTTTTTTTAGCAGGGCTGCAACTGCATGATTGTGGTTGCCATCTTGATATTTTAATAGTCTGATCAGGGGTCTCTGTCTGAGACCCTCTCTGAGGATACCCCTGATCAGACTATTGTTAAATATACTAAACCAATAACGTATTTGTGTTTATCATTTTGCAAATATCTGAATTGCATTCATACATTTCTTGAGTCTTTCTCTTTGGGGAACTGGAAAAGTCCTGCCAATTACTCTTTTCCATAGCCTGAATTTCTGCTATTTTAACAGCAGTGTGAAATAAACTGAAAACTTTTCCTGGAATCTTGATAATACAGTATCTGCTTCATTTCTGTTTGATCTTCTGTACGATGCAATGTTTGATCTAAAATATAGCCAGCAAACAAGCAAAGCTACCTCACTGTTTCTGTAAATGCCAGTAAATATAAGCCTACCCAGAGTATTGATATTGATTTAAATTGAATTTATCATTTTATGAACCCGATCAGCAATTATTACCTCCCACACATTCCTCAATAGTCATTTATTTGCCTATAGTCACGCAAATTTACCTTTTATGTGAATCTCTAATTGTGCTACAGGGAATTGTTTAATCATGAAAAGTGACACTGACCTAGCAGATGCCAAAGCATTAACCAGATAACAATGTTTGTTCTTATAAGGCACTTTGCAATAGAAAATAAGAAAGATTCTTTTATATATATGTTATACTAGCCTAAACCAGCAAACTACATTAAAGCTGTATTTTACATCTGACCTATAGAATTGTTGTTTTTCTACTGTGGACTTATTATCTCACCTTGTATGGATAATATTAGCTTTGAATGTAATGGAGTGAATCAGTGTGTCCAGAGTGTGGGAGAACACCATGAAAACAAAGAGCTGATAATCAACACTTGGAACGTTTAATTATTTCTTATGGTCCTCTTTGCAATAAAGGATAATAGATGTTCAGACCACCTCTATCTTATTCATCAGAGGCTATTCTAATCTCATAGGCTGGCTAACAGTGCTGTGAAGCTACACCATATGGCTTCTGCTGATACAGATAGATTGAACAGGGTAAAATTATGTTGATCTGACAACTGTGAATTTTAATACCCACCCAGTATTAAACATTTAGAATGGAGATGTTGGGCAAATTTTATGAACAATGATAATGATGCCCCAGGACTCTTAATTTGATTTCAATTCTAACCTAATCCAGTCAAATGGCCAATTGTAAAGGACTGTAACAATTTTATTAAAAACTACCAGGTTGTATAGCAATAGCACTTAGACTTATATACTGCTTCATAGTGCTTTACAGTCCTCTCTAAATGGTTTACAGAGTTGGCATATTGCCCTCAACAATCAGGGTCCTCATCGTACTGTGCTTGGAAGGAAGGAAGGCTGAGTCAACCTGGAGCCAGTCGGAATCGAACTACTAACAGTGAGCAGTGAGCTAACCTGCAATATTGCATTCTAACCACTGCATCACCATGGCTCTTTCTAAAGAAAATCTAGGCCAGAAAACTAAGAATGGCCCCTTCTGATGTGCTTCCCATACCCCCTTGCCTTCTATAGGCTAATTTGCTCCAATCCATACATTCCAGCGACAGAGATATACAGATCAGCTTTTAGGGAGGGTGAAATAAAATGACAGTACAGTTTGTCATTTGCACAGAATGATAATTTCAGTAAACTGAACAAAGTTTGTTCCCTTATATTGTTTGTATATATCTTTTGGTAAGGAAAAGTGTTTATCCCAATGGCAAACCTTTTTCAGTCCCAATTATTAATCCTTATTTTATATGACCTTTAGGGAATGAGAAATAGAATATATAGCAGGGAAAGGGTGAAGAGAAGCATAAACAAATTCGATTTTGTGCACTGTTCATGGAATAACATTCTGTATTTTTCATTCTGACATTTTGCAGGCATGTCATGATAATTCATAGTAAACAATCAGGGGTGGGTTCCACTTACCTTCGCCACCGGTTCGCATTGCGACATCCCCTCATGCGATTTGGCTTCCGCGCATGCTCAGAAGCAGGAATTAGCCTGAAACACAGCTGAGGAACTCATCAGCTGTGCTTCGGGCAAAGAAATAAAGGTCAGAATTCACCCACGGGCAGGCGGGAGGGCCCTTTTTCAAGCCGCGGAAGGGAAAAAATGTAAAAAAAAGATGGCGGCACGCACGGAACGGCACTGACAGTAACATCATCAGCGGGTCGCTACCGGTTCAGGCAATCCGGTCCGAACTGGAAGGAACCCACCCCTGTAAACAATGCTTTAGAATGAGCCTTTGAATAAAACAGGAAAATTCTCCTTTTACTATAAAAATTCTCTAAGAATGCTTGATGTGGATGTTTTCATCTGAAGATATATCTATTACTTTTACTATTACTATTATAGTAAAGCTGCAAGTCATTCAACTGTAATGTTACATTATGACCCCAATAAGAGAAATCATAATTCAGCTGACGTGGCTTATTTTATTAACTATTGTGACTGGTATAGGAAAGTTTATAGCTGACAGTTTTGATTTAATGAGGAAATCTCATGCTTGTGTAAATTACTTCTTTGAACAGAAGTCCTAGAACAGAGCCCAAGAAAGAAACTTGAAATTATTCAAGAAAGAATGAAATATTCTGCAAATCCATATAAGCAATTCCCAAAAATTAAATTTCTGGGTCTATTGTATTCAGAGATGCACTGGTATAGATAAAGATGTAAATGGTCAAATCTGGATAGAATCATGTGCACAAGGGAAGAACTTGTACATTGAACAAAGTGCCGTCAACATTCCATTATAAAGAAATACAAAAACAAAGAAATTTAATCCCTTGATTATGTAAACATTATAGGGATATTGCCATATTGGCCAATGAAGAGGAGACTGTTAAACTGTTAGCATGAAACCATATAAGAAAGTAAGAATACATCTATTTTAATGTATATTGAAATAGATATTCCAACTGTTTAATTTGTTAAAAGCCTTTATTTTGCTGGGTGTTGAATGTTACCAGATAAAATCTGGCATGTTGGAATACTATATATGGAATAGCATATTGAAAACAAACCTGCTATTTCTATGCTCCTCTAGTTGTAAGCTTTTTACTTGTATGTTGATGGAACAACAAATTAATTTGCAAAATGTTTAGGTGAAAATTGGCACGTCTTTCTTCTTTATTATTATCATTATTAAATTTTTGTCCTAAATAATTCAAGATGGCCACCAGACCTAATACTCCCTCCTCCTATTTTTCCCACACCAACAACCCTGGTAGGTGAGTTGGGCTGAGAGAGAGTGATTGTCACAAGACTGCCATCCAGTTTTTATGCCTAAAGTGGGTCTTGGTCTCCTGGTTTCTACACTAGCAGCTTAACCACAATTCTAAAATGGCTTTAGGCATGGATTATTGTATAGAATGAACCCAGAGTACAAAAGCAAAGGATCTGAAACACACGAAGGAGCAAAAACCAAAACAAAGTAAGAAATGGGTCGCATTTTTGAAAATTCCTATTTTATTCATGCTTTCTGAGCATTTTGAGATATCATACTAAAGTTGCCTTTCATGTGAAGCATCAAAGCTTAAACCAATTTCCTTCATGCATTAATTCACAGAATCTCAGTGGTTTCTCCTGTTTCTAATCAATGGCTTTAGATAACATAATATAAAAGGTACAGAACCTGCAGATAGTTAAAAGAGCTAAAATAATGATTTTAGCAAAACACTTCACCAATTTTACATCATCATCATCTGCTTGCAAAAATACAGATTTGGTCATGAATAGCATTCAAAAGCTACCCTGCAAATTAATTGTCATTCTTGAAGTTCAAAAATATTACTAATGTCTCCATAACAACCGACGAACCTTCTTGTCTGCCTGCCTGCCATTGCATCTCATTTGGGCTAATATTTTGGCACAAGTAAAGCATGGCATGATGATTTTAGCTTTAATAAGCCTGCAGACATTTTTCATTTCTCATAGTTGTAGAACCTGGGAATCCATGAAACATTTTATGGACAGCACATGACCCCAGACTGAGTACTGTGGCACAAAGAAAAGGATATGTTTTTGTATGGTTTAGGCACAAACTCAACTTAAGATGAGAGCTAAGGTGAGATCTCTTTCCTTAGTATTTCTTCACTCCATTCCCACATACATGATTAGTGAAGAATACTGAGTCATGGGATGACATAACATCCCTTTCCATAAGTGCTGATCTAACTCTTCCAAATGGCTTGTCCTTTGTGGAAGTAAATCCTATGAAATGCCATGAGATGCTCCAGTTCCAGAAGATTAAACACTCTCCAAACAGTATCTATGGAGATTCTGAGTCATCCAGATCATGGTTGTCCCAAAGATGCTTTTTTCAAGAGGCAACTGGACGTTCTTGTTTTTCTTTCATGACGTTTCAATTATCATCCAAGAAGCTTCTTCAGCTCTGACTGGATGGTGGGAATCCTTCCATTTCCCACCATCCAGCCAGAGTTGAAGAAGCTTCTTGGATGAGAAGCGAAATGTCTTCAAAGAAAAACAAGAAAATACAGTTGCCTCTTGAAAAATTTCTCCAAACAGTAAGATCAGTGCATGTAGGAAAAAGAAAGAAAGGGAGGGAGGGAGAGAAAGAAAGGGGAGAGGGGGGAAGCAAAGATGCAAGGAAGGATGAAATTTTTTATTGAAAACTCCATGACCAAAAGAACATGTATTTCATGCAACTAGCCAACAACTTTTTAAGATATCAATCCTCCTGCCACGTCAGCTTTCTCAAATTGTCACATGCTCTTATATAGGAGTACCCATATGAATAGTTTCATGTAAGATTTACGTAAAGGATTTATTACCGTACTTGGAGAGAGATATTTTAAAAACAGGTATCCCATTTGTACCCTGCAATAAATAGTTTTGCAGTTCTTAGTAGACAATTGACAAATCCTTTGTCACAGTGGTTCTCAACCTTTCCTTTAGCACAAACCAGTGGTGGGTTCCTACCGGTGCGGTCCACTCTATAGCACTGGTAGCGGCCTGCTGGTGACGTCACAGTACCGGTGCGGTCGGTTGTTGGTGCCTGGGCGCTGCCATTTTTTTTAAAAAAATTAAATTTTTTTAAAAAAATTCTTCTGCACATGACCAGAAGCTGAGCTTCCGGCACTGTGCATGCGCTGCCTTCCTACCCCACAGTGAGTCCAAGCAGGGGAGGATGGCTGAGGGAGTGCGTGAGACGCTGAAAGAAGGGGCGGCAGGAGCAATCTCCATTCCCCTCCCTTCAGCAGTCCAAGAAGCCACGAACGCGCGGTGATGATCCCAGGCATTTTCACATGTTCGAGTCTTCTCGAGCTGCTGAGGGGAGGGGGAATGGGCGGCAGGATCATCGAATGGAGAGAAGCATTCAGGCCGGATGGAGCCTCCTAGAAGAACCGCTGCCGCGGTCTTGCTGCTCCCGCTATGGGGGCCTGTGTTGCAGGTGGGCAATGCCCCCCGCTTCTCCAGCCGCTGCCAAGCTCCCGAGGCCCATGCCCATCCGGTCACATGGCTGGCAAGCCACACCCACAAAATAAGCCACGCCCACAGAGTGGTAGTAAAAAAATTAGGAACCCGCCCCTGGCACAAACCCTCTTTAAATACTCTGGTGGCCACAGACCACGACCATGAATCCCCAAGACTTAAGATTTAAACCATAACATTTTAAAGCCTTCTCAGAACACCTGTGACCACAGATTGAGAACCACTGCTTTATCGTAAAGCACGTATTTTCTTCTTAAGTAGTCAAATGGATTCTTCACCAGATAAAATGACTGTGAAATTAGTGTGGCTTTCCTTTTTAAAGACTTCTATTTTATTTTGCAGGATTTGGGGAGGAAAATAGCTCTTGAATTGAGATGAACAAAGCCAGTTTGAATCTCTGTATCCTAATTATAAGACTATAATGTTTCTGCCATCGCTGCCAAAAGTTAAGCAAGAAACAATGAAATAGTCCTAAAACCAAATAGTAATACAATTGCTATTTTTCGTTATTCCCCCTCCCCCCAATACAAAATCTCTTGAGGAGAAAGGATTTTTTTAAAAAAACAGTGTAACTGCTCAAAATAGCAGAATGTCATTAGAAAAGATTATGTGATCATGCTTGCTTAATGCATTGTGCTGAATAAGAAAGGCAACATGTTTACAGAATTGTTTTATGGTAGTGATGTACATCAGCATTTAGGGGGATATTGAAAACACTTAAAGTATAGAATTGTTATGCAATCCAGTATTTTATTTACTGGAACACAGAGATGTTGATGCAGACGACTTAGGATCAAATTACCCTTTCTGAGAAATCTGCCCAAAATATATGCCTTACCAGGAATACTAAAAGTGTTTTTTGTGGACTTCTAGTATAAAATTTCCATATACTTTTTCCAATAAGCTTTGGTTAACCTTCTACAACAGATGGATTTTACAGAAAATATTTGCAATATGACTTCAAGAATTCTTTATTGCTGGGATATCCAGAGGAAGGATAAAAAGAATCACAATGAGGGCTGTGATTGTGTGGTCCCACCTCCTCTATGTATGCCATGCATGCAACACATATAAAAAGGGACAGAGCTACAATGCCACCTTCTTGACCTCCCCCTCTAGATAATCTTCTACTTTTTCTAGAAAAAATAGCATTTTTCTCTCTCAGTAAAAGAGAGTCAGTCTAATCTAATGGTGGAGGTTCTGGCTTAGAAACCAGGAGCCTGTGAGTTTTAGCATGAAAGCTGGCTGGGTGACTTTGGGCCAATCCCTCTTTCTCATTTTAACCCACCTCATAGGTTTGTTGCTGGGAAAATAGGAGGAGGAAGGAGGATTAGGTATCTTCACTGCTTCGAGTTAGTTATAAAAATAATAAAGGAAGCTAAAAAAGTCTAAACAAATAAAAATAAATAAACAAATATGTATGACATTTGGTCAAATGTTTTTGGTTTCCAGTAACTCTATATTTTACAAAGTGCAATTATGGACATTGTAATATAAGCCACATCCCTTGCTTTTAGGGTGAAAAAAACACTGCCTATATATTAATTCAAAAAATTTCTCTTCTTATTGGACTCCCTTGCCCTTCTAGCCGTATTCTTTCCGCTTTCCATTCTGTAAACACAATAAATTGTTAAGTAGTATGAGAGGCCAAATCCAAACTAAAGGTTGAATTGTTACTCTCCTGGTCATGCTGCCAGGGGTCAGGAGTAGGGGGAAGAAAACCTCCTTGTATGTCAAAGGAGGATAGGCCTGATTACTCCTTTACTCTTATGCCTTTTTGTATGCTGAGGAAGACAGGTCCTGTCCATGCTGAGGACCAGGATTCAATGATCATTACCTGAAGCCAACCCCCCCCCCCCAAGACAGTTACAGAGTAAACTAACTTTCTCTTTCTATGTAAATACAGATTGCTATATAGCTTGTCTGGATGGGCGCATTTACTGAGGCGACTCCGAGTGAGGTAAGTATTATGCTTTAATGGATCAACATAACAGCAACTGCTCTAACAATACATTAACAGAACTGAGGTAACTATCGCTGACAGCCTGCTTTTATAGCTGGCTGTCAAAACCCTTTTAACCAATCACGTCTCAAGTTGTTCCCGCTCCTAGACCTGCCCCTGGTGGCCTTCCGGTACATTACACAGGTAGTCCTTGATGTACGACCATAATTGAGCCCAACATTGCTGTTGCTAAGTGAGACATTTGTTCAGTGAGTTTTGCCCCATTTTACAACCTTTCGTGTAACAGTTGTTAGGTGAGTCTCTTCCATTGTTAAGTTAATAACACGGTAGTTAAGTGAATCTGGTTTCCCCATTGACTTTGCTTGTCTGAAGGTCGCATAAAGTGATCGCATGACCCCGGGACACTCCAACCATCATAAATAGGAGTCAGTTTCCAAGCACCTGAATTTTTAATCACGTGACCATGGGAATGCCGCAATGGTACCGGTAATAAGTGTGAAAAATGGTCATAAGTCACTTTTTTCAGTGCCTGTAACTTTGAACGGTCACTAAATGAACTGTGGTAAGTCTAGGACTACCTGTATGCAGCTAACCTGAGCTACCTAAGTACTCTTAATTCCTAAACAGTATTTTTTCTTCCATGGTACCAATTCAATTCAATTTAAGCACCACCTGATTCCAAGCGACTCTGGACAATTCAGAAAAATACAGGACAAAGTCAAAAATACAAGACAAAAGTTATATCGTCTCTCCTGATCTAAATAGTTGACGTGCATCATGCCTTGTCTCCTAATCAATAAGCAAGCTTTAATCAGGTCCATAGTCAGAATATTTTTTCCTCTCTCTTTAGGAAGTCATCTCCTTTCTCTTCTCAGGTAGAGCCTCCTCCTCTTCCATTTCCTTAACTTGATTCTGGGTTGCCTATATCCAGCAGACTTAACATTATACTATCTGTGAGCCACCCAGGCTCAGTTTATGAATAGCAGTTTATGAATAGTGAATAGCATTCAATTGAATAAATGCTATTTGCTTCAGGATTGACCTGATTCATTGTTCTATAAAAGTAACCTGCATGAACTTCTACCAAGCAGAGTCTGTCCAAGTTGATTCAGTAGCCAAACTCTGATTGAGACTTTTAAATTGCTGCAACTTTAAAAAAAGGACATTTTTGCTAGAATGAGGTGACATGAACAGCCAAATGTAGAAGCTTTTTTTTAATTGACTTACAAAAAAAATTGAGCTAGTACTTTCACATTACATGTGTTTATGTGCATGTGTGTTTATAGGAAAGAGCCTGTAACATGTTATTTGTTTTTGGAAAGAATGAAAAGACATTTGCAAAAATAAGCGGTCCTTCTATGGAGATAAATCCGGCCCATTTTTTAAAAATACTAGCATTTCACTCTTATAAGACGCAAGCCACTTCTGTCCATCTCTGCTGTAAAGAACTCTTGGGGTTTATATTTTTTGTTTGTAAGGCTAATAAATATTAAAGTATATTTTTCTTCCTACTGTACTGCGACTCATAAAGCTAATTTAAATAGTAAGCTGAATCATTTCATTTCTCTTTCATTCATCTGTTTTTACGAATATCTCTGCTTCTCCCTTCCCTTCCCTTCCCTTCCCTTTCATCCTCTTGACTTGTCATGCTTGGTGCTGCTTTAGGTGACTCATTGTTTGATGTAATTTTTTTGTTCCTCACATGAGACTTTCTACAATTTTATCCTACTTCCAAAGAAGAACTAGGATGAAAGACTTAATTCATTCAGACTACACTGTATTTTGAGCTCCTGACTGAAGCTTTTTAAAGATTACTGGTAGGGCAAGTAGTAAGATCATTGACAAGTACCCTAATGTTCTTTTCAGGAAAAGAAAAAAAAGCAGTTAGTACTACCATGTAGATAATAGAAACAGATGGAAGGACAGGAAACAGGAAAATATAAGCCATGCTAAGATTGCACAGATAGCGTAGGAGTAGGGATGGAGGTATCAAATTGAAGAAAGTTGATTTAATATAAACGAAACAAATCTCATTATTTGGGAAAGACTATATCCGAGTAGCCCTGACACATACCCATCTGCTATTCAGAATTTAAATCTTCACGGACAATATGAAAACTCCTTCTTACTGCCTGTTCATCTTTAAACCAGAGTTGAACTGAACCAATTACCAAAAAAGGCACAGTCAAATAGAGGCATGCCCTATGCAAAATTGAACTGGTAGTTCAACAGTTGCTGTTTGAATAATTGCCTTGCTTAGCGGTATAAATAAATTATCCCATAAGAGGGGGGTTGAACACATTATTAAAAATAAAACAGATTTTTTTCCACCTGGTTGCTATGTGGGTATATCATTGTGAAGTACTAACAACCACAATGAAAATTGAATAAATAAACAAACAGCTTTATAGGTAGGGCTACTTTAAAATGTAGTTAAACAAAAAAAGTAAATATTGTTCATAATAAATACCTTAACAAGCCTGCTTAATTCCAAGGGACAAAACAAATATTGACTAATATCTCATGGGAAGATAAATTAATTCTATGATTTATTTATTTATAAGTTATGTATGCTGCCCAAATATTACCTAATACCATGGAAATCCTTGAAAGAAAAAGTCTATTATTCATTCATTCATTTTTTAAAAAAGATTTGTATAACGCCCATCTTAAACACAACTCTGGGTGGCGTACAACTACAACAAAATCCTGTAACTGTAAAATCATAAACTATAAAACTATAAATTATAAAACAAACACCTGGCATCTCAATCTTTTCTTTGGGATGTGCCACAACCAACTCCAAATATCCTTATTCTATCTCAGTGCCTGGATGAAAAGCCAGATCTTGGTGGTCTTCTGAAAGGCAAAAAGGCCTGGGGGCCTACCAGATCACCAGGTGGAGGATGTTCCATAAGGTAGGAGCAGCCATGGAAAAGGCACACTTCCGAGGTTCCACTATCCTATCTGAGGCAAGCTCCAAGTCATGTCTACCCTATCTCATCTGGTAGGACAGACAGATACTCTCTTGGAAAGGCGATCCTGCATCTAATCAAAATTGGACATACTCATTGCTTGTTACAAATCCCTGAACATTATGTGGCACACGATTTCTGATGGCTTTATGGTAGAATAGCTTTCTGCAATTTGTGCCCATCAAATGTGGAAGACCAGGCTCACAATCCCAAACACTTTCTGGTAGTAGTTATGCTGACTGGGAGTTGTAGGAAACAAATATACAATGAAGGGCCATCACTTCAAGAAAATTCAACAGGGTCTATTGCCAAACCTGCAGAGGTTATTGGAGACCAGAAAACATTTTTTCTATTCTCTGTAACCTACAAAGGAATTGTTTCAAAGCTAGCAGTTTAGAAGGGAGGGATAGAAGAAACATGTGAACCTTAACAGGAAAAAGCTGAAAATGTTAAATTGGTTTTCAAAAGCCCCAAATGAAAACCATCATTCCCTTTTACATAGCATTGGGGTTTTTGCTTGATCTCATCAAAACACAATAGCGCCCATTGCTTTCTAACCTCAGATCCTATTTCAAATTGATGGGAAAAGTTCCATATTAATTCTTGTTGGAAGACTAAATTAGACCTTATTAAACCCTCAGAGACAGTTTCCATAAGTTCCCCAATGTCTAAAAAACGACTAATGACTTCCATATTTTATCCTGAATATGCCAATAATTCACCTCCATTCTAAAGAAATTAGATCTGTAATTGCAGGACGATACTTCAATAATTGCAATCCAGGTATCTTCAGTTGCCAAATAAAGCTTGCTAGAGCATGAACAAGCCCAGGGGATTAGAGTCAATTAGAGCTTTTTTGTTCGCTGCTGTCATATCCTATCTTGATAGGCAGAAGCAATAATGGAGTAATGTAAATGTTGAGCAATTAAAAATGTGAAGCTGTGGGAAGTTCTCTTGGGTTGTTCACTATAAACGTGACAGAAACAATTACCATTTTTATGACCATTGCACAACCACTTTGCTTATGTGCATGCATTTTATCTGAGTTGAAGTGATATTGGTGCAGAAAAAAAGGAGGCATAGAAATGACTGAGGACAGAATATTTGCAATATTTGTGACATGGTGAGGGGATGGTTGGTTTTGTTCGTTTGTTTGATAAAGAAACAGCAAAATTCAAGAATCTCTCTTCCTGAAGATTTTTAAAGATGATTTCAGATGCAATATTACCAAAGCGGGTTCATAAAACTGAATGATTTGATAATAATATATCTGTATTTCCATCAGTTCATGTTGCTTTAATGGTTCATGAAACCCTGCAATTAAATTACCACAAGAATTGTTGACATATCTTGAGATTACCAACACATTTCCTAAATCTCTCTATTTTTCTGTTTCTACCTGTGCCTAATTCCCCAATTTAATCTTGAACTATCTGAGTTGCCATATTAGTCTGTTGCAGGAAAACAGCAACAAAATTTTGTCACACCTTAAAGGCTAACAAATTGATTATGGCAGAAACATATAGCAGACACGAGTTCATGGAAACATCAGCTATAATAAATATGTCAGACTTCAAGCTGCCTCAAGATTCATTGTTATTCATACTCCCCCCCTTTATTTCCCATAATACTCACTATTTCATGGATGATTCTTTACCATTGAAAACCTATAGTTCCTTTAAGGAAAAGCATCGACACGGTTTTTCAGTATTCTGAGCGCTATTCTGATTTTGTTGCTTCCCTCTGCCAAGTCTATACAGTATATGGGATCATTTATAGAAACATATTCTATAAGGATTTATGAGACATTTGTTTAATGAGCATATTTTAAAAATAAGCTAGAGATAAGTGAAGTGCAAACACATTTGCATGAGATGTGAATTCTGCCTGAATTCTCAAACAGTTTAATGAGTCACTATGGGACTATAATACTTTTATCTTTCACGTTATATGAAAAAACAAGGCTTGCATCCTTCAGATTCCCTTATGTATATGAACAGAGCACATATCTGATAATTTCTATGTTGTACACTGGAGGGAAAACTACAATTTGAGAATCAGTAAGATATTGGGCATTCTTACATTTTTCCCCTTTCAAAAATCTAAGTGGGAGTTTTATTATTTATTTATTACATTTTTATCCTGCTTTTATTACTATGCAGGTACGGTAACTGAAGTGGTGGGGATACATTACATTCCTTATTTCCCCACAACAACAACCCTATGAGGTAGGTGGGGCTGAGACTGTGATGGGCCCAAAGTCACCCAGCCTGGTTTCATGCCTAAGATGGAACAAGATTTCACAGTTGCCTGGTTTCTAGGCCTGCCCCTTCACAACTACGCTAAGGTGGCTATATAAAATGATAGAATGCTAGTAGGTATGATTTGTTAAGGTATGTGCAAATTAACCCTTGAATAACAAGGATATGAACATGGAAATGTTTATGAGAGTAGTTATGAATAATAATTCAGCCACACACAGATACATTAACTTGAGTTAAAGTTTACTTTAAGAAATAAAACAATCCAATAAACAGTCCAGGTCATACACGTAATAAAATAACAATACAAAGAATATCCAATTACAAAGCCTTCTTACCAATTGCCTTTGTCATGCACCGTAAACAAAGATATCAAGGTATAAACACAGCTTAGATACAGCAGAGAACAGAATGTCAAAGAAAACATGTCAGAGAGAGCAGCTATGATCTCTAGCGCCCTCTTACGGTAGCTTGCAATACAATCAACCAATCAGAAATAGCATACAATTAAAGCTACATACATCGATACAGTTAAACCTACAGACATACATTGTTGGTTTATATATTGCCAATCCAACTGATTGGACAGATTCCTAACACGATTTATGATTGCTTTCACACTTATGGCTGTTGCAGCACCTCCAAGGTCATGTGATCAAAATTCAGGTGCTATTTATGACAGTTGTACTGTCCTGGGATCATGTGATCCCCATTTGTAACCTTCCCAGCTGCCTTTTGACAAGCAAAGTCAATGGGGGATTCATAAGGTGTGTCAAATTTTTCAACTTTCAATTTAGGGGTGCTGAAAATTTGTGACATGCCTTGGAGATTATAAAGATATTTTGGTTACATTAATATAATTTAGATGTGCTTGGTAAGTTACATAAATATTGTATCTTTTTAATCTTTTTGGACGAAGCGGATTCGCTTAATAACCATATGATTCACTTAACAACTGCAGTAACAACTGTGTCAAAAAGGTTGTAAAATTGCCCATAACACATTTAACAACTGTCTTGCTTAGCAATGGAAATGTTGTGCTCCATTGTGGTTGTAAGTTGAGGACTTCCTGTATTTGATTTACGGTAGTCTTTGGAGATCTGAAATGGCTTTCTGCTGTCTGAGACATTCAACTCAAATGAGCACCCAAGAGCTGTAAAATGTTCACAAGTTTTATTTTATTTTTTTATTTATTTGTCAAAACATGTACAAGATAACAGGTATGGTATAAACATAAACAAAAGCAAAGTAGATATAGGTAAATTTGGACAATAGGACAGTAGGACAGGGACGGTAGGCACGATGGTGCGCTTATGCATGCCCCTTTCAGACCTCTTAGGAATGGGGTGAGGTCAACTGTAGACAGTCTAAGGTTAAAATTTTGGGGGTTTGGGGAAGAAGCCACAGAGTCAGGTCATGCATTCCAGGCATTGGTCACTCTGTTGCTGAAGTCATATTTTCTGCAGTCGAGTTTCGAGCGGTTTACATTGAGTTTGAATCTATTGTGTGCGCGTGCGTTGTTGCGGTTGAAGCTGAAGTATTCATTGACAGATAGGACATTGTGGTAGATGATTTTATGAACTACATTTAGATCAAATCGAAGGCGACGTAGCTCTAAGTTATCTAAGCCTAAAATTTCAAGTCTGATGGCATAAGGTATTCTGTTGCGAGCAGAGGAGTGGAGGACTCTTCTTGTGAAATATTTCTGGACTCTCTCAATTGTATTAATGTCCGATATGCAGTGCGGGTTCCAAACAGGTGAGCTGTATTCGAGAATTGGTCTGGCAAATGTTTTGTATGCTCCGCTTAGCAGTGTAATATTGCCAGAGAAGAAGCTACGCAAGATTAGGTTAACAACTCTTAGTGCCTTTTTGGCAATGTTGTTACAATGGGCTCTGGCATTTAGGTCATTAGATATGAGTACTCCAAGGTCCTTAACAGAGTGAGGGTCGTCTTTCTTGAAATCAGAAAACTCTTCACTGACATATCTTGCAAGTGCAAGGAAACATTATTAGGAATCTTGCCTAAGAAGTGTTTAAACTTAGAAGAGTAGAATGAAATAGTGGAAGGGAAATATATACAGTTTTTGTGTAGACCTTCCAGTGACAAAAACTTCTGTGTCTCAAAACCTTCATTTTTTAAGCAGCCGAGTTCTATGGTGCTTAATCCATCTGTCACCAGGCAGAAGTCAGCTTCTTGTGCTTCCCAAGGCCCTATCCAAATTCTGTGGTTACATTTCTCAAAACTGGCAGTGTCCTTTCTTAACATTTTGAGGTGTGAAAAATACATGCTTATAATGGGAATCCTCAAACTAGCTTGACTTGACAGGCAAACAGAGCAAGGGAAATCCTAAAACATGAATTTGTGTTATCCTGAAGCCCAATGCAGCTTTCTCGCTCAGAGTAATAATTATGGCCCTAGGATTAAAAGGTTTGTGCCATAGAGCTGTAGGATAATGGAATACTGTACAGCCTGCAGTATATTTATTAAGAATTAAATTCCACTCAGCTCAATCAGATTTATTCCCCATTAAGTCTATATCACACTCCTGCCAAAGTCTATAAGCACCACTGCTTTTACTTTCTTGCATTAAACAAATGTCTTCTCAGGTTAAGCATGGTAGCTCAAAGCTTAATAGCAAGTGAAGGTTTTTTTTTTTAAAAGAGAAAATTAAATAAAAAAGAAAAGAAAAGAAAAGAAAGACCAAAAGCGGTCATTACAGTGCAGCATATCAAACCAGCCATTTGCTTCAGGAAAGAAGAAAACCTACTTTGCATTTTTATAAATGCATGTAATTTGTTTTAATTTGTGGACCTGAAATTTATTTTAGTGGGGATCATTGATTCAGATCACAAATCCACCATTCTTATCAAAACAAGCACATCTTCAGTCATTTCAAATTCAATTTCATGCAGCATGAAATTGTCTTGTCTCCAATTAGCATCCAATTGTGAAGTGTCAATCATTCTGAGTTATCATTTTGGGCAGTAGTAGTTTTCATATGTCATCAAAGCTCATCATATAGTACAGCAGCCTTAATAAGTGTCATCATCTGCTTTTATGATTTATGGTGGTTAAACAGATATATCAGCTTAGTAGAAGTATAATTCTAGTATTTTGCAATGTGACAGTATTTAGAATAGAATAGAATAACAGAGTTGGAGGGGAACTTGGAGGTCTTCTAGTCCAACCCCCTGCCCAGGCAGGAAACCCTACACCACTTCAGACAAATGGTTATCCAACATCTTCTTAAAAACTTCCAGTGTTGGAGCATTCACTACCTCTGGAGGCAAGTTGTTCCACTGATTAATTGTTCTAACTGTCAGGAAATTTCTCCTAAGTTCTAAGTTGCTTTTCTCCTTGATCAGTTTCCACCCATTGCTTCTTGTCCCACCTTCAGGTGCTTTGGAGAATAGCTTCACCCCCTCTTGTTTGTGGCGACCCCTGAGATATTGGAACACTGCTATCATGTCTCCCCCTAGTCCTTCTTTTCATTAAACTAGACATACCCAGTTCCTGCAACTGTTCTTCATATGTTTTAGCTGTTGTGACCCAGCACCGCAACCCCCCAGAAACACACACACACAGTCGTTGGGAGGCAAACAAAAAGGTTCCTTTTACTAATAAAGTTTCTTAGTAAAACTCAGAGGGTTTAGAAGTCCAAAACAACACAAACGGAAAGTCTTCAGGAATAAGGTTCTTTGGGTTACGTGAGGGTTAAATAGCACACAGACAAAAGTTCAAAGCAAGACTCATTAATTCTTATCTGAACAACTTGGCTGGCTTCCCGGAATAAAGCTGGCAGAAGCTGGTGATAAGATTCCCAAACAGACGTAGAAACGAAACTCTGGATATGCTGCGGTCAGTGAATTGTTGTTCTCAGCAATGAGCACTAATTACCATGGCCTAATATAGCCACTGAAGGGCGTGGCCCAATTAGCCCTCACTGCTTCCTCCTATTGGACCGACGCTTACTCAGCCAGTCCTGTCTTCTGGCTGCTCTGCGTGCTCTGGCATTCAGCATGAGTTCTTCATCTCCTGATGAAGAACTCTGCTGCGCAGGTGCAGAAGGTCCTGGGAGATCGTCCTGCTCTGGCACCGAGTCCTCATCACCAGCCGTCTCTGGTGCCAGGCACATAGGCTGGTACTGCTGCACCATGAGCGGCTCCGCGTCCTCCGGATCCTCCAGACTCGGCGCCGGACGCGGCCAAGGCACAACACTATCCCTCACCGCAGGGCCCTTCCCCCGGGTCTGTCGGTCCGGATGCGGCCGGGACGGGAATTGAGCGTGGAAGGCCCGGACCAGATCCGGAGCATGCACGGCGGTCGCATCCTCCCATGTGAAGTCTTCAGGGCCGTACCCCTTCCACTCAATGAGGTACTGGAACCGGCCCTTCATCCAGCGGGAATCCCGAATACTGGCAACTTCGTATTCGGGTGGGTCAGCGGGAGTGCGGATCACAGGCTGAGGCGGAGCGGGAGGGCGGAGCGGACAGGCAGGACGTTCGGGAACAAGGAGGGACCGATGGAAGACGGGGTGGATCCTGAGAGAGCGGGGCAACGTCAACCGGTAGGCCACGGGGTTAATGACCGCTTCCACCGGGAACGGACCCAAGAAGCGGTGGTCAAGCTTGCGAGCCGGTCGGTCGGAGGGGAGATGCTTCGTGGACAGCCAGACACGATCCCCGACCGCCAGAGGTGGAGTTGCTCGCCGGGAGCGGTCCGCGACCCTCTTGTAATCTTCCTTGGCTTTATTCAACGAGCGTTTGACCAGTTGGTGAACGGCCTGGAGCTCGGACAGGAATTCCTCTGCCACAGGAACAGGAGAGTCTAGGAGCGTGAGCGGGAAGAAACGGGGGTGGTAACCAAAGTTGGCGAGGAACGGAGAGGCGTGCGTGGAGGTGTGCTGAGAGTTGTTAAAAGCAAACTCGGCCACGGCAAGGTATTCCGCCCAGTTGTCCTGCTGCTGGTTGACAAAACAGCGCAGGTACTGTTCAAGGATGCCGATGACTTTTTCAGTGCCCCCGTCAGTCTCCGGATGATGCGCTGACGAGAGGCAGACTTGGACCTCCAGGGCCGCCATCAGACCCTTCCAGAACTGGGCCGTGAACTGGGCTCCCCGATCCGACACGACCCGATCCGGCAGACCATGCAGGCGGAAAACATGCTGGATAAACATGCGGGCCGTGGCACGAGCTGTCGGCAACCCGCGACAGGGGATGAAATGTGCCATTTTGGTCAGCATATTGACCACTACGAACACGGTCGTGAAGCCGGCGGACGGGGGCAAGTCCGTGAGGAAGTCCATAGAGACGGCCCCCCAGGGTCTCTCAGGCGTCGGCAAGGGCTGCAGCAGGCCCGGCGGCGCTCCAGGGGCGTACTTGGCCTGGCGACAGCGAACACAAGACGTCACATAGGCCTGGACGTCATCACGGAGTCGGGGCCACCAAAAAGTCCGAGCCACCAGGTTCAGAGTCTTGAAAAGGCCGAAGTGGCCAGCCGCAGGGCTGTCGTGGCACTGCTGCAGGATCAGGCCACGGAGCGGACCGGCAGGAACGTAGAGCAGGTCCCGGAAACGGAGGAGGTCGTCCGAAAACGTCCAAGGGGACTCAGGCCCTATCTCCTGCCTCCGTTGTGCCGCGTAGGCGTCGTGTCGCTGCGCCTCCCGGATCTGTCCTCGGAGGTCCACGGGATCCTGGGTAGCTGCAAAGGACTCGACGGGCAGGACCATCCGGGGTGGCAGCGGTTCCTGGGCTTGGGCGTATTCCGGCTTGCGGGACAGCGCGTCCGCCTGCTGATTCCGGCCACTCGGGATGTACGTAATGCGAAAATTGAAGCGGGAGAAAAAGAACGACCAGCGTATCTGGCGCTGGTTGAGCTTCCTGGCCGTCTGCAAGAACTCCAGGTTCTTATGGTCTGTGCACACCTCCACTTGATGACGAGCCCCCTCGAGGTGGTGCCGCCAGGTCTCGAAAGCCGCCTTGATGGCCAGCAACTCCTTCTCCCAGATCGTATAATTGCGCTCCGACGAGGTTAATTTCCGGGAATAATAAGCGCAAGGGAAGAGATGGCCGCCATCTTCCCGGGTCTGGAGCAAGACGGCGCCCACGGCAATGTCGGACATGTCCGCCTCCACAACAAAAGGGCGGTGAGGGTCTGGGTGCTTGAGGATCGGCTCCTGCATGAAGGCATCTGTGAGGATCTTGAACGCCTCCTGTTCGGAATCGCTCCACCGGAAAGGGACTTGTTTCTGCAGGAGTCGAGTGAGAGGCGCGGTCAGAGTGGCGAACCCCGGGATGAAGGTCCTATAATAATTTGCGAACCCCAGGAGTCGCTGAACGTCCTTCACCCGGCGCGGGGGTTGCCAGGTTTTCAGGGCCTCGACCTTGCCCCGGTCCATGGCGATGCCTTCTGGCGAAATCCGATGGCCCAGGAAATCCACAGTCGTCTGAAAAAACTGGCATTTCTCTAATTTCGCGTATAGCTGGTGGTCTCTCAACCGCTGCAGGACTTGACGGATATGTTGGATGTGGCTGCTCCGGGACGTAGAATAAATCATAATATCGTCCAGGTACATGACAACGAACTGGTCCAGCAAATCTCTAAAGATGTCGTTCATGAAATGCTGGAACACAGCCGGAGCGTTGGTCAAGCCGAACGGCATGACCGTATACTCAAAATGACCGTAGCGGGTTCCGAACGCCGTCTTCCACTCGTCCCCCTCACGAACACGCACCAAATTGTAAGCGCCACGTAAGTCCAATTTGGTGAAGATGGTCGCCGAGCAGAGGCGTTCCATCAACTCCGGGATGAGGGGCAACGGGTACCGGTTACGCACTGTGATGGCATTCAACTTGCGATAATCGCAGCACAGGCGCAAGTCCCCGGTTTTCTTCTTGACGAAGAGGACGGGGGCAGACAAGGGCGATGAGGAGGGTCGGATGAAACCCCTGGCCAGGTTTTTATCGATAAAGTCCCGCAGTGCGGCCAGTTCGGGTTCTGACATGGAATAGAGGCGGCCCACAGGGAGCGGAGCGTTGGGAATCAGATCGACAGGGCAATCGTAGGGCCGGTGCGGGGGCAACTGGTCCGCCTCCTTTTCGCTAAACACATCAGCGAAGTCTGCAAACTCAGCTGGGAGTGAAATGTCCAGAGGGTCAGGTACCGCGCCCGCACAAACCTGGCGCGTATGGTCCACACACTGGAGACTCGGGAAGGCAATGAAGTTCTGGGACCATACAACCTGAGGGTCGTGGGTGTGCAGCCACGCCAGTCCGAGAACCAAAGGGAAATGGAGTCCCGACGTCACGTAAAACTGGATGGCCTCCTCGTGCCATCCAATGCAAAGGCGCACCGGCTGCGTGATGGCCTTAATCGGACCGGACAGCAACACCCGGCCATCGATTGTTTCCACCCTCATCGGCGGGTCCACGGGGCACAGGGGAACGGCAAGATGCTGGGCGAACGCCTCGTCAATGAAATTGGTGGTTGCCCCGGAGTCCACCAAAGCGTGTGCGGAGACGCCGCGGTCCCGGTGGTCAATAAAGACCTTGGTGTCCAAGAGCAGATGCCGCGGAGGACCGGGATCCACGTCAGCTGAGCCAGAGTCCTTCGGTGTGCATGCCCGACCCAGCGTCTCCGCTAGGCCGGGCGCTGGCCGTTTCCCGACGGCGATGGCTGGGACGGTGGAGCAGGACCAGAAGCGGTGGGCCCCCGACCCTTCCTAGGGCACGAGCGAGCGAAATGGCCCGGGTCGCCGCAATACAAACACAACCCCCCTGCCCTGCATCTGTCCTTTTCCGCGCCGGTCAAGCGGGGCCGAACAGCGCCAAGGTCCATAGGCTCGTCACGGGGAGCCGGGGCCGACGGAAGTCCACGGGGAACAGGAGGGGCCTGAGCAGCGCGACGTGGAGCCAGAACAGCGGGGACGTCAGGTGGCGCGAGAGGCGCCGGAGCAGCACGGCGTGCGTTCCTCGCTTGCAACCGGGCATCAATTTTCAAGCAGAGCCGCACCAGTTCTTGGGTGGTTGCAGGAATGTCCACGCGTGCCAGCTCATCCTGGATGCTGTCTGCCAAGCCCTCCTGGAAGGCATCCAACAACGCTGCCTCATTCCAGGCCGAGTCTTGGCTGAGGAGACGGAACTCACTGATGTATTCCCTGAGTGGTCTCCGGCCTTGCCTCAGCTGCCTTAATTGCCTGCATGCTGTCTGGGCCTTAATTGGATCCGCGAACATCTCCTCCAAATGAGTGCAGAAACGCCCAAAGTCCTGGAGGAGGGGACTGTTCTGGACCAGTAGAGGGGTGGCCCAACGTGCTGCATTTCCAGACAGCAGGCTAATTACAAACCCCACCTTGTCCCGGTCGTGGGGGAAATCCTCTGGCCTCAGAGACATGAACAACTGGCACTGGCCCAGGAACGCCGGGAACATAGCCTCGTCACCATGGAACTTATCCGGCATGGCTATCGGGCAGCGTGTCCGTTGGGCTGGGGCCAACGCAGGAGCAGCTGCCAACTGATTTTGCTGCCTTGTTAACTGAGCGTTCATGATTGCCAGCTGCTGCCGAAGTTGAGCATTCTCGTCCTGAAGCTGCTCCATGATGCAATCTGGGCTTGTGTGTGGTCAGTTTGGGCTGAGAACAAACTGTTGTGACCCAGCACCGCAACCCCCCAGAAACACACACACACAGTCGTTGGGAGGCAAACAAAAAGGTTCCTTTTACTAATAAAGTTTCTTAGTAAAACTCAGAGGGTTTAGAAGTCCAAAACAACACAAACGGAAAGTCTTCAGGAATAAGGTTCTTTGGGTTACGTGAGGGTTAAATAGCACACAGACAAAAGTTCAAAGCAAGACTCATTAATTCTTATCTGAACAACTTGGCTGGCTTCCCGGAATAAAGCTGGCAGAAGCTGGTGATAAGATTCCCAAACAGACGTAGAAACGAAACTCTGGATATGCTGCGGTCAGTGAATTGTTGTTCTCAGCAATGAGCACTAATTACCATGGCCTAATATAGCCACTGAAGGGCGTGGCCCAATTAGCCCTCACTGCTTCCTCCTATTGGACCGACGCTTACTCAGCCAGTCCTGTCTTCTGGCTGCTCTGCGTGCTCTGGCATTCAGCATGAGTTCTTCATCTCCTGATGAAGAACTCTGCTGCGCAGGTGCAGAAGGTCCTGGGAGATCGTCCTGCTCTGGCACCGAGTCCTCATCACCAGCCGTCTCTGGTGCCAGGCACATAGGCTGGTACTGCTGCACCATGAGCGGCTCCGCGTCCTCCGGATCCTCCAGACTCGGCGCCGGACGCGGCCAAGGCACAACATTAGCCTCCAATCCCCTAATCACCTTTGTTGCTCTTCTCTGCACTCTTTCTAGAGTCTCAACATCTTTTTTACATCGTGGTGACCAAAACTGAATGCAGTATTCCAAGTGTGGCCTTACCAAGTCATTATAAAGTGGTATTAACACTTCACGTGATCTTGATTCTATCCCTCTGTTTATGCAGCCTAGAACTGTGTTGGCTTTTTTGACAGCTGCTGCACACTGCTGGCTCATATTTAAATGGTGGTCCACTAGGACTCCAAGTTCCCTCTCACAGTTACTACTATTGAGCAAGGTACCATATATACTGTACCTCTGCATTTTGTTTTCCTTGCCTAAATGTAGAACCTTACTTTTTTCACCATTGAATTTCATTTTGTTTGATAGCGCCCAATGTTCAAGTCTGTCAAGATCCTTCTGTATCTTGAGCCTATCTTCTGGAGTGTTGGCTATTCCTGCCAGTTTGGTGTCATCTGCAAATTTGAGGAGTTCCCCATCTATCCCCTCGTCCAAGTAATTGATGAAGATGTTGAAGAGTACTGGGCCTAAAACAGAGCTTTGGGGTACTCTACTGCATACTTCCCTCCATGTAGATGCAGTTCCATTGTGGACTACACATTGAGTGCTGTTGGTCAGCCAGTTACGAATCCATCTGGTGGTGATGCTGTCTAACCCACATTTTCCTACTTTTTCTAGTAGTAGGTTATGGTCTTCTTTATCAAATGCCTTACTGAAGTCCAAGTAAATTATATTGACAAGAAGAGTCCTCCACTCCTCCGCTCACAACAAAATACCTTATGCCACCAGACTTGAAATACTGGGATTAGACAATTTACAACTACGTCGCCTCCAATCTGATCTAAATGTAGTTCATAAAATCATATACCAAAATGTCCTTCCTGTTAATGACTACTTCAGCTTCAACTGCAACAATACACGAGCACGTAATAGATTCAAACTAAACATAAAGCGCTCCAAACTCGACTGCAGAAAATACGACTTCAGCAACAGAGTGATCAATGCCTGGAATGCACTACCTGACTCTGTGGTTTCTTCCCCAAACCCCAAAAACTTTAACCTTAGACTGTCTACAGTCGACCTCTCCCCGTTTCTTATAGGTCTGTAAGGGGCATGCATAAGCGCACCTCTGTGCCTACTGTCCCTGTCCTACTGTCCTTTTTTATCGTTACTTTTTACTTATGTTTATACAAACTACTACTATCCTATTCCTCGGTTCCACTAATTTTGTCACTTTGTCTGGCATGATCTATTTTTGACAAACCTATGTTGGCTTTTGGTTATTACTTTTTTTGCTTCTAGGTGTTTGCTGATTCGTTGCTTGATTATCTTTTCCAGAATCTTCCCTGGTATTGAGATCAGGCTGATAGGTCTGTAGTTTCCTGGATCCATTCCCCCCCCCCCTTTTTGAAGATGGGAACTACATCAGCTTTTTTCTAGTTCTCTTTAGCATGTCCTATTTAGCATGGGTTTTTTTTTGAAAATACAGTAATGATAGGGCATAGATTTTTTGCTAAGGACAACACATAAATGAGCATGTCCTAGACATTCTGAGTTATTAAATTATTAATGTTACATTAATTAAATTAATATTTAATTATTAATGCAACAGGGAGTGTTTCATTAAAAAAAGTCATGTCTGCTTAATGGGATTTTTTTGGTCTGATGTGTGAAAAATATACAACTTCAATCTCATTTTTTTTGAAAAGAGCAATACTTCAAATAAACTAAAAAGCATGTAAGTAGATGAAATTTGACAAATCCAGTAATTACTAACAGCATCTTATGTAGAAAATTCACAATGAGAAACAAAAGAGTATTCTCTCAGAGCTTCACAGGAGTGGTCACAGTCACTATATATCCATCTGCTGGAGAACCTTTTTTTTTTAAATTCCTCTGGGCACAGCTGAATACAAAGAGTAGTAGTAACTCTCACAGTTACTACTATTGAGCAAGGTACCATATATACTGTACCTCTGCATTTTGTTTTCCTTGCCTAAATGTAGAACCTTACTTTTTTCACCATTGAATTTCATTTTGTTTGATAGCGCCCAATGTTCAAGTCTGTCAAGATCCTTCTGTATCTTGAGCCTATCTTCTGGAGTGTTGGCTATTCCTGCCAGTTTGGTGTCATCTGCAAATTTGAGGAGTTCCCCATCTATCCCCTCGTCCAAGTAATTGATGAAGATGTTGAAGAGTACTGGGCCTAAAACAGAGCTTTGGGGTACTCTACTGCATACTTCCCTCCATGTAGATGCAGTTCCATTGTGGACTACACATTGAGTGCTGTTGGTCAGCCAGTTACGAATCCATCTGGTGGTGATGCTGTCTAACCCACATTTTCCTACTTTTTCTAGTAGTAGGTTATGGTCTTCTTTATCAAATGCCTTACTGAAGTCCAAGTAAATTATATTGACAAGAAGAGTCCTCCACTCCTCCGCTCACAACAAAATACCTTATGCCACCAGACTTGAAATACTGGGATTAGACAATTTACAACTACGTCGCCTCCAATCTGATCTAAATGTAGTTCATAAAATCATATACCAAAATGTCCTTCCTGTTAATGACTACTTCAGCTTCAACTGCAACAATACACGAGCACGTAATAGATTCAAACTAAACATAAAGCGCTCCAAACTCGACTGCAGAAAATACGACTTCAGCAACAGAGTGATCAATGCCTGGAATGCACTACCTGACTCTGTGGTTTCTTCCCCAAACCCCAAAAACTTTAACCTTAGACTGTCTACAGTCGACCTCTCCCCGTTTCTTATAGGTCTGTAAGGGGCATGCATAAGCGCACCTCTGTGCCTACTGTCCCTGTCCTACTGTCCTTTTTTATCGTTACTTTTTACTTATGTTTATACAAACTACTACTATCCTATTCCTCGGTTCCACTAATTTTGTCACTTTGTCAAAGAATGCAATAAAATTTGTCTGGCATGATCTATTTTTGACAAACCTATGTTGGCTTTTGGTTATTACTTTTTTTGCTTCTAGGTGTTTGCTGATTCGTTGCTTGATTATCTTTTCCAGAATCTTCCCTGGTATTGAGATCAGGCTGATAGGTCTGTAGTTTCCTGGATCCATCCCCCCCCCCCCTTTTTGAAGATGGGAACTACATCAGCTTTTTTCTAGTTCTCTTTAGCATGTCCTATTTAGCATGTTTTTTTTTTGAAAATACAGTAATGATAGGGCATAGATTTTTTGCTAAGGACAACACATAAATGAGCATGTCCTAGACATTCTGAGTTATTAAATTATTAATGTTACATTAATTAAATTAATATTTAATTATTAATGCAACAGGGAGTGTTTCATTAAAAAAAGTCATGTCTGCTTAATGGGATTTTTTTGGTCTGATGTGTGAAAAATATACAACTTCAATCTCATTTTTTTTGAAAAGAGCAATACTTCAAATAAACTAAAAAGCATGTAAGTAGATGAAATTTGACAAATCCAGTAATTACTAACAGCATCTTATGTAGAAAATTCACAATGAGAAACAAAAGAGTATTCTCTCAGAGCTTCACAGGAGTGGTCACAGTCACTATATATCCATCTGCTGGAGAACCTTTTTTTTTAAAATTCCTCTGGGCACAGCTGAATACAAAGAGGAGGATCATATTTCGGGGGGGGTACATTTGCTTACATTTGGCACCCACTTTTTGCCTGCCAATCAGAGGATGATGGCTTCCTCTTGGCTGAGTGCCATGCCCGTGGTTTCAGTGAACTTTGGTTCTGGATGGTCCCAGAAGTGCCAGGTCTGCCCTTGGATTAGTGTAGCTAATATTACCATAGTTGTGGTAGTTGTGGTATGGTGCAGTTCAATAAATGCCATGAACAGGTTCTTTATGGACTTTCCCCCCCTTTGCTCTTCTTTAACATTCTTTGCTGTTTGTTCGTGTATCTAAAGACAGAAGTGTGTCGGTAAGAGTCAGAAGCAATATTATGGGGGGCAATATTCCATGTTGGGTCCGCAGGTTTTCACTAGGCCGTTAAGCTTGGCCAATGTTACCTGTGCTCCAGAATTGCTGTTGCTACCTCAAACAAAATTCTTTGGGTGCATATCTTAAACTTTAAATCATAAAAATATAAAGAAACAATAAAAATAGAATGCATTTCATACATCTCTAAATACATAGAAGTTAGAAATATAAGTTCTCAGAAGGAATGTTCTATTCATTAATCATCAAAATTCATCCTGTTTATTCAAAGAGACTACAATGAACATCTGAGCTACAGATGACCACTTTTATCCATCAATGCCCCATCTCCATTCATTGATGCCAGAGTCTGTATCTGGTTCTTTGTGGAATAAATGCAAGGGTGATTGATAAAAATAACCTTCAATAAAGAGCTGAAGTGGTGCAGTGGTTAAATGCAGCCATTGCAGGCTGACTGCTAGTTCAACAGTTCAGCTGTTCAAATCTCACTAGGCTCAAGGTTGACTCAGCCTTCCATCCTTCCGAGGTCGGTAAAATGAGGACCCAGATTGTTGGGGGCAATATGCTGAACTCTGTAAACCGCTTAGAGAGTGCTGTAAAGCACTATGAAGCGGTATATAAGAAAAGTGCTATTGCTATTGCTATTTATTGCATTCAGTTCTAAGGAGTTTCTATTGTACTCTTTTCTATCCAGCCCATTTTCTGTTTTCAACCCATAGTTGGTTTTTGATGGCCACAAAACATGTCCATTCCTCATTTGTTTCTGTTAGGTTGTGTACCTCAGTTTTTGAGGAATGTTATGATTAGAGATTACAGTATATTTCCAAGTCTGCTGACATCATCATGGCTTGACTCCATAACTCAATAGTAACATAACTTTGCTATCAGAGGCAGTAATTAAAAAACAGAAAAATATTCCCTATTAGCAGAAATACATTGCCATCTACAGTACATCAATGTCCCAAAAGTGCTTTTCAGGAGGCAACTGGACTTTCTTGTTTTTTTCTTTTGAAGAAGTTTCGCTTCTCATCCAAGAAGCTTCTTCAGCTCTGACAGGATAGTGGAGAATGGAAGGATTTATATTCTTTACAGACAACTGGTAATTTGCATCCTTTTAGAGGGTCATTGAAGCACTTGGAGGTTTATCTGTGTCCTCAGGGTCCCCAATAGTACTCCTGGTTCCTGTAGTCTGCAATTTTTTTCTCTGGACATCCCACACCATTCCAAGGGTGTTCATCCCAAATTGTATAGCTAAAAGTCTGTAGAGATTCTCAGTCATCCAGGTCATGGTTGTCCCAAAGCCAGGGGTGGATTCCTAATTTTTTTACTACCACTCTGTGGGTGTGGCTTATTTTGTGGGTGTGGCTTGCCAGCCATGTGACCGGGTGGGCATGGCTTACCGGTCATATATTAGTTATTTCAGAGAGATGTTACTACTATTTTTGCTATTTTATACCTTACATGAAATGTTTTGCATACAAAGTGTGTGTTACACCATGGCAACATAGCAATCTTTAGATGCAGAAAATGCTATAGTTAAAAGACAAGCAAGTCTCATACAGCATTTTTGGTTTCAGTCATGGATTCCTTAGACGAAAATATTGAGGACTGTTAAAAGAACAGTATCTTTTAACAGTCCTCAATGTTTTCATCTAAAGAATAACAGTATAAAATTGTATAAAATTAACAGTATAAAAGGTTAAGCTTTCAGAAAACGCCCACTTTGGGAAGCTTTAGGCAAAAATGAAGGAAAAGTGTCAAATGCGAGCTTCTTATTATTTTCAAGCGAAGGGACAGGGAAAGACTTAATTGTCAGGTTCTTTCAGCATCTCACGCGCTCCCTCAGCCATCCTCCACTGCTTGGACTCACTGTGGGTAGGAAGGCAGCACATGCGCAGTGCCGAAAGCTCGGCTTCTGGGCATGCGCAGAAGAATTTTTTTAAAAAAAATTAAAGTTTTTTTTAAAAAAATGGCAGCCCCCAGGCACCGTCAACCAACCGCACCGGTACTGTGACATCACCAGCGGGCCGCTACCGGTGCTATACAGTGGACCGCACTGATAGGAACCCACCACTGCCCAAAGCGCCTTTGGGACAACCATGACCTGAGAATCTCTACAGACTTTTACATCGACATCAGTGATTCTCAGTCTTTCAATCCATCCCATACCTAAGCTATGATTCTTAGATAGCAATGCTCCAATGGGCATTCTATTTACAGAATGCACATCTGTAATTTCATCACTCTGCGATCTTGCACTAATATGAATGTCTTTCTAAGTACCAACAATACGCAACAGGCTGACTATTCAAAGAACTCTTCAGGTTCCCCTCAGCAGGCTCAGACTTGGCTGAAGCGCCCCAGGAATTTGGCATGGCACAGCTAGGAATTAATCTTGGTTGTAATACTGGAACTCAGGCCATGTTTAACAGTTGATTGCCCCTGAAAAAGGCTTTACAAGCTATATTAGCTTCTGCACACTGTGCATCTTTGCTCTTTTGTGCCTTAGAAATTGATTCCCTAAATCCCTTATTTTTATTTATTCACTCAATTTCTATAGCTGCCCAACTCAACTAAGTGATTATTTCCTAAGATACATTTCATTTTCATTTTTTTGGCCTTGTGTTTACTTCTCTTCACATTTTGGCATGACTTCCAATACCTCATGGAAGACTTTGCTCTTTTAAATGGCTTGATCTAACCCAATAAACATAGAAATTACTAAAGCAAAGGTCTTTCTCTCTTACAAAAGGCTGACTCTCACATCTCCTAATTGTAATAATAATAGAATTAAAATAATAATAATAATAATAATAATAATAATAATAATAATAATAATAATAATAATAATAATAATAATAATAATGATGATGATGATGATGATGATGATAATGATAATAATAATAATAATAATAGGCATGCATAAGCACACCAAAGTGCCTACCGTCCCTGTCCTAATGTTCCCTTTTATTCATAAACATCTCATGTATTCATAATCATGTTTATACATTTCATGTACTCAAAATCATGTTTATAATTTTATTTGTAATCTTATATATGCTTGACAAATAAAATAAATAAATAAATAAATAAATAAATAAATAAAAAATAAATAATAAATAAATAAATAAATAAATAAATAAATAAATAAATAAATAAATAAATAAATAAATAAATAAATAAATAAATAAATAAATAAATAAATAAATAAATAAATAAATAAATAAATAAATAGCATCAGTGCCCTGGTAACCATTTTTATATGACCAGTCCTTCAATAACAAGTGAAGAACTGCAGTCAAAACGTCTGCAGAGATAGCTGCCCTTATACTAAACCTGCATATTTTTCTGCCCACTCAAGGACTGGAGAATAGCAACTTTATGCGGCCATCTAACTGTACCATGAGCTGGAAACCTTTTGTGTTTACCTATATTCTTTCTGAATTATGGGCCCCATTTCCTTTGCTTCTGATGTGGTTGCTTTAAATATTCTCTAGGTTTCCCAAAATATTTGAAATTGTTGATTCCCTGCTTCCATTTGCTTTTGACTAATATCTGCATTTCTGAAAAAAGCTCTTTTTCCTTTTCATGTTCTTTGACAGATGAAACTTCAAAACAAAACCCAAATCTTTATTACAGAGTTAAAAATAAAAACAAATTAGGGACAAAACCATAATAAAAGAAGAAGTAAAAAGATAGATGTGTGTATGCATTTACAGATAATTATGTGTATATTTGGTCTGGAGAAAAAATAAAAACATTTAAAAGTCATATTCAATATTTCTATCCAGAGTGGCATTTGTCTAGATCTGTCAATTAAGAAAAGTAGTCACCAGATTTCAATAAATTTTCATTGCATGTAAATTTTCTTGTTATATTAATTTTTTGTCAAAGCAATTCCCCACATTTTTCAAAGCTGTTGATTCAATGCAATACAGGTAGTCCTCGAATTATAACTGATTGCTTAGTGACTGTTCCAAATTACAATGGACCCTGAAAAAGTTTTGAAGTTCTGACTTCTGCCCCCACCCCCACATGAAGGCAGCTGTTCAGCATTTAAGGCCAAATGACTGCAATTTATGACATTTTTGCCCGGGCGCAATTATGGTCGTAACTTGAGGACTACCTATATATTGAGTTTGCTTTCTGCATTTTGCAAATGCAAACCTGATAGCTCAATTGGATCAATTTTTAAAATGAGTTTAGTGTGTATATTTTATGAAATAACCAACCACAGTGAAAGTTGTGTTGTGAATGTACAGGCTCCATATTCTGACATTTGCTATTGGTCATCCTCAAGTCCAGATTGTCTGCATCTATGAGTGAAGCATAGCCCTTATGTATATACTGAGTCAGATTCTTCCAGCCTCTTCTTTTTCTTGAGGTGTTCTTTTAAGAAGAAGGCAAAACTGAACTGGGGAAAAACAATCTGTCCAATTAGACTCTCCCATTGGGAGAATCACTTAGACTCTTCTCATGGTGAAAGATCCATATCAGAAGGAAATGGCGAAATTGACTGCCGTGATTAGAGATAATCATTTAATTAAATTTCTTGCGACTTGGAAAC
Organism: Diadophis punctatus similis; assembly: GCA_023053685.1. Taxonomy (NCBI): domain Eukaryota; kingdom Metazoa; phylum Chordata; class Lepidosauria; order Squamata; family Dipsadidae; genus Diadophis; species Diadophis punctatus. Next base: position 241,712,573 of record JALIGW010000001.1, read on the forward strand.
CGCTCTTAGATTTCTTATAAGACAAAGAGAAAAATCAATTTTTGACTTTGGGTTTTGAGGATTAGATTTGATTTGACCAGATAAATATTGTGGACTTATAATTATATTATTATTCATCATTTACAATATATTATATATTACATTGAAATTAATATAAGAATACATTATGAATATTGTTTTTCTATAATGTGGTATTTTAAATATTGGTACTATTCATTTAAACTTAGAGATTGTTGTATTATATTATTGTCTCTGTGCTGGAAAAGTCAGAGGTAACTATTGTTACTGTATATATCTATTTGATGTATTTTTTTGTGTTTACTTTTTAACTTGGTTAGTTCACTTTAGGAGCCATAGTGGCACAGTGGTTAGAATGCAGTATTGCAGGCTAATTCTGCTGATTGCCTGGAGTTCAATTCTGACCGGCTCAAGGTTGACTCAGCCTTCCATTCTTCCAAGGTCTGTAAAATGAGGATCCAGATTGTTTGGGACAGAGGTGGGTTTCTCCCGGTTCGGACTGGTTCTATGGAACTGGTAGTAACTTGGCGGCCTGGGTCACTAGAACCGGCAGCAACCCAGGCCTGCCACATCCCCGAACCAGCTCTCTTTTTTGCTTTTGTGCATGCACAGAAGCTGGTTTTTTAGCACTGCGCATGCACACGCATACCCGTGCGGCACGTCAAGGAGTGAACCGGCAGTGAAGAAAACCAGAACCCATTGTTTGGGACAGTATGCTGACATTTGTAAACTGCTTAGAGAGTGCTGTATGGAGTGGTGTATAAGTCTAAGTGCTATTGCTATTGTCCTATTATTCCCTTTCCATTTTGTCTGATTTGGAAATTTAATAAATATATTTTAAAATAATCATTTCTTTTAAAAAGGAAGAGAAATCTACAAAGTTACAGAGGCACAACTACATGTTTTTCCCACAACAAGTCCTCCATTATTAAACTGAACATAGACCAGTAAAGCAAGAGCAGTGAAGTAAGAACTATTAGTCATGAAAAGAACTGTAAGTGCTCCAGCCCTCATTTCCATAGCTGTAATGTATTTACCTTAATTCATTCAATAAACTCAATAAAACAGACTTTTGGTAGCTTCAAGAATTACTGACTCATAGAACACTTTGTAGCCCAAGAACACATTTAGAGGGTAATTATTTAATTGATAGTTGAGTATGCAGGCAAAATCTACATCGCATTCTTCATTTCCTTAATTATATCTTTTCAGTCAGCAGGACTTGCAAGCTCTTATTAATTGGGCTTCAGACTGTAATTGTACAAGTGATGGCATTTTAGGCAATGTGCAAAGTCGGCCCATGCTGGTTGCCCTGGAATGTATATACCAAACGCAAAGAAATGTGTTGCTTGAAAAAAGAATTCCAAGCATTTAAAGGAAAGGAAAAACATATTGCCCATAAGCAGCTCGAGGCACTCCAGAGTTTTCATCACCAACATTCAAAACCTCAGAATTCAATAGGATGCAAGTTTTTAAATTCTCTTTCACCCGCCTGAATAATTAAAAAAAAGTTATAAGACTTCAGATTATCTTTAACACCTAAATAAGTTTTTTTTAATGCCTTGAGCGTTGCATGAAAAGATGTCATGGCTCCATCCCATAGTCCCTGATTGTCAAATATTATTAAAAGGGCAGAGTGGTTCAGAACCAGATTAAGAACAGTCATGGAACTTCTTCCATGTGGAACATTTAGCTAGGAAATGATAGGCTTCTAGATTACATGGTGAGATCTGAGTTTGCTCAGGGTCACTGGTGGTAATGCTCCTGTGGTTGAGAGCTGAAGATTTTGGATGTGAATCAGAGGTGGGTTCCTACCAGTTCGGACTGGTTCTATAGAACCATTAGTAACTTGGCAGCCTGGGTCACTGGAACCAGCAGTGACCCAGGCCTGCCACGCTCCAGAGCTGGTTCTCTCCGTGCCGCCATCTTGGTTTTTTTGCTTCTGTGCATTAGCTTTTTTTATTACTGCTCATGCACAGCATGCATGCCCGCCCGCACAGCACATTCCTGAGCAAACCAGCAGTAACAGAATCCGGAACCCACCCTGGTGTGAATCCTAACAAGAACCCCCACTATTGAAGTTCCATTAGAGATAGAAAATAAAGTTATTAGTTTTAATTACACAGTATATTCAATTATCTAGCACAAATAATTGCTAGAATTTCCCAGCACGGTTCTCTAAATATAGAGCAAAAAATGTGAATTTTTGCTTAGTGGCAATGGAATCCTTAGCAAATTGTCAGTCCAAATTGTGGCCAGCAAGTTGGTCATTAAGTGATTATTCATCCTTGGTTATATTCAGAACTATCAAATGTTCTAGATCCCCAGCACTGTCCAAGAAAAGGTTATTATAAAACAGTGCATTCAAGGCATTGTCAGCTGTCAGTGTCATAGTTGATTTCAGATGTAACCAGAAAGTCCATGAGAACTTGTGTGCCTTCATTCTCCCAATCCAACATAAATAATCTATCAAGATAACCAATTGCAATAACATATCCTGGACAAAACCTCAGTTGAAATGGATCCAGAAATCAGTATTATTCAGGTGCGTTAAAAACCTTCTTAATAACCTCTTCTAGAAATTGAATACAGATCTTGGTTAGCGACTCCAATTGGGATGGACAACTCAGTTGTTAAGTGAAACAGTCGCTAAGTAAAACTGCAACTGTGCTTACAATCTTTCTTTACAGACCTAGGTAAACTGTGCTTATGATCTTTCTTTAGTTTTTCTTTATTTTACAGACCTGCAAGGTCATAAATGCAAGAATTTGTCACAAAGTTTCTTTTTCATCTCCATCACAACTGCGGTCACTGTCTGAGATAGTCACTAAATGTGGACTACCTATATTTGATCCTGTTCAATTATCGATTAAATCTTCTGAGTCACGCAAGAGTTCTTCAATTAATATCTGATTGTTGTCTTCCTTCAAGAGGCACTGGTACATCTCTCCCACGAAAAGGCACTTATAAACTTTCCACGGACATTTTGCAGTAATGGTTATCAGCCTCACAGTGGCAGGCACAACTGAGTAATCAGAGCCCTGGCCCTTCTTATATGCAAGCCATGCATGCAACAAGGGCAGAGGTTTGATTGCCTGATTATGTCTATCAGTGTGAAGCTGGTGACCATTATTTTGTCCATCCCTGTGCCTTCCTAAACATGATGTTAATCCTGTCTTGCCAGTTTAATCAGCCAGCAGGGGAAAGTATTGAATAAGCAGAGAGTGGCCCTCCTTTCTCTAAGCAACCTTGTGATCTACAAGCTGAATGGTATCCTGGACTTATATCTTTTTCTAGATGTGTACGACAGTTCTCCATTGCTGACTTAGAATCCTCAAAAATATGTGTTTACGTTGTACTTAACAGGTGGCATATGGATGCCTATACATGCCCCGAATCACATTTTGCTCATCAAATTTGGATTTCTACAGACATCTGCAATACATAACTGATAAATCCAGTGGTGGGCTGCTGTCGGTTCGGACCGGTTTGGGCAAACTGGTAGTTGCAACCTGCGGGGTGGGTGCAATCCCATCCTATATCACTGTGTTGTTTGATGCCGCACGCATGTGTGGATGGCACGCACGAGCGAATTCCCATGTCTTGTGATGCTGCATACATGTGTGGATGTGTGGGTGAGCGAACTCCCATGTTTTGTGATGCTGCACGTGTGCGTGGATGGCACACGCGCACATTTCCGGTGCTGGGCGAACCGGTTGTTACGATATGTGACGTCCACCTCTAGATAAATTAAACCTAAAGGTACAGATTCCTTCTATAGCCAGGATATCTTTCTAATCTGTTATTTGCCTATTGGCTAGAAGAAAAGCACAGAGGCTAGATATTGAACAGCTTATATAAAACTTCCACTATAAGTGTCTATGGAGATTCGCAGTCATCCAAGTTATGGATGTCCCAAAGGTGCTTTTTCAAGAGGTAAATGGACTTTATTTTTTATTTTATTTATTTTTAAAAAGTTTTTCATTTATAGTACAATTAAAAACAAAACGTACAAACAACAAGACAAACAAAGACCAAAATATATAAAAGTTAGTACATGACGGATTATCCAGTTTATATATTTACATTTGGTCATTTCTTTTTGTATCATATTTCTTATCATATAAAATCAAGTTTTAATACGATTTCTAAATCTTTCCAACCTTTCCGCTAACACATAATCTTGGCTTTCCTTTTTTCCCACCAATCATATAGCTTGTCCCAGGTTTCATAATACTCTGTATCAGATTTATCCTTCAACACTAGCGTTAGTCTATCCATCTCTGCACACATTAGTATTTTATCTAAAATTTCTTCCTTTGTAGGGATGGAAAATGGACTTTCTTGTTTGTCTTTGAAGACATTTCACTTCCCATCCAAGAAATTTCTTCAACTCTGACTGGATGGTTGGGAATGGAAGGATTTATATTCTTTTCAGACAGAAAGAATGAAAATAACCAGCTGTCTGCAAGGAATATAAATCCTTCCATTTCCCACAATCCAGTCAGAGCTGAAGAAACTTCTTGGATGAGAAGCAAAATATCTTCAAAGAGAAACAAGAAAGTCCAGTTGCCTCTTGAAAAATTCCACTATATGTAAAATCATTTGACCTTGATTTCATCTTTTGAAACCAGTGGAACTTTCTTAGATCTATAAACACATTCTAGTCACAAAATATTAGAAGTTTCCAACTTTTATCATTTAAATTAGTCTGTGACCTTCTCAGTGACTCTTTGAATGAAACAGAGGCTTGTGGTTTAATTAAATTGAAAATGGCAAACACTTCTATATATAGTCTCTAGATTATAGATCACTATGTTAAAAGGGCAAATCAGGAGAAAGACAGAGACAGAAGAGATTCTAAATGTTTCCTGAAATTCAATTTTTTCCTTCACTAACCTATGCACAAAATAGTTTGACATGCATTTCTTGCATAACTTGATGTAAGAAGCCAAACACAGCTATAATTAATAATTTACAAGATGCTTGATCATCTTATTTTTGCATATTCTTGGGGTTATTTTGCATATTCTTGGGAAGATGGCAAAACGAACAGATATACCTTATTAGGATTTTTTAGTAGATGGACATTGCATTTAGTTTGATGGAGCTACAATATTCATATAGTTGACTAGCTGCACTCAGTGCACTAGTTCAGATGTTCAGATTAACAGAGTTGGAAGGGGCCTTGTAGGTCATCTAGTCCAACCCCCTGCAGGAGACCTACACCATTTCTGACAAATGACAGTCCAATCTCTTCTTGAAAGTCTCAAGTGATGAAGCTCCCACAACTTCCAAAGGCAAGCTGTTCTATTGGTTGATTGTTCTCACTGTCAGAAAGTTCCTCCTTATTTCTAGGTTGAATCTCTCCTTGATCAGTTTCCATCCATTATTCCTTGTCTGTCCTTCAGGTGCTTTGGAGAATAGCTTGACCCCTCCTCTCTGTGGCAGCCCCTCAAATATTGGAACACTGCTATCATGTCTCCCCTGCTCCTTCTCTTCACTAGACTAGCCATGTCCAATTCTTGCAACCGCTCTTCATATATTTTAGTCTCCAGTCCCCTGATCATCCTGGTTGCTCTCCTCTACACTTTTTCTAGAATCTCAATATCTTTTTTATAGTGTGGTGACTAAAACTGGATGCAATACTCCAGGTATGGTCTAACTAAGGCTTTATAGAGTGGTATTAGTACCTGACTTGATCTAGATAGTATCCCTGTTAATGCAATTTAGGATTGCATTGGCTTTTTTGGCTGCCGCTGCACACTGCTGCCTCATGTTTAGCTGGTTGTCCACTAGGACTCCAAGATCCCTCTCACAGTCACTGCTATTAAGCCTGGTTTCACCCAGTTTATATGTATACTTTTGGTTTTTTTTTACCTACTTTGGTTCACTGGAAGTCAATGTGCTGGAGTATTGGATGGCTGACCAAGATAGGAAAGGCCTGGTTTCTACTTTGCTTCTGAAGCCATAGAACAGGATTGATAAACCTCTAGTGCTGGACTATAGATCCTATATCCCTCACTACTGGCCATGTTACAAGAGCACATGGAAATCTGATTTAAAATTTCTGTAGAGTCACATGTTACTTGCCCCTGACAGGGAACAATGCTCATTGTTCTATCACAGCTTATCTTGCTGTGAAATGGGAAGGAGAAACTTCAGGTCTGTTGGCTGGATATGGTCAAAACAGTGAAGACAGCAACCATAAGAAGGCAGTAAGGTGATAAGGTGGTGGTGAAAGCTCTGTTTCTTTTGTGCAATGCACATGAAAATGGGCAACGCTTATGTCAACCCACTCTGGCCATCTTGATAGTATGACCACCCCCATAGACACTTCTGAGAAACCTATACTATACAGTGCAATAAATTTACAGACATTTTTGAATTTCTGTTTTCACTTTGTCATTATGGGAGTACTGAGTGTAGATTAATGGAAAAAAAATTCAAGAACTGTAGAATCAGGCTGCAGCATAACAAAATTGACAAAAGTGAAGGGGGTCTGAATACTTTCTGCATGCATTGTATATGCAATTTCAGATTAGAAAAAGGTGTCTTATCGTTTCTTAATTTCCTCAAAAAAGCATAACCTTACGCCATGTTAACTAGAAGACAGGGAATTTTCACCTGGAATGCTTTGTTATCTGTGGCCTTTAAAGTCTCTCCCATTCTTTTCCTGTCAGTCTTAACTCAAAGCCTGATATTTTGCTTAAACAGGACGAGTATTCTTTATTTGCTGATTTTCATACTCTTAGTATTTTTAGTATCTCTTCCTATAATTGGGAAGTCTAAATGGAAGAAACTCAGTAAAGTATCTGATGTTCCAGTCCTCTATCATCTCTCTGCTACCATTCCTGAGAGAAAACTTATTTCTAAGAGGAAAATCCAAAATTCCCTATGGGTATTATTACTAGTAAATAGAACAGAATAATATAATAACAGGTTGAATGGGTCTCAATAATTGTGGTAACTACTTATGAACAAGAGAATGATAACCAGCAAAATAAATATTTCAGTGTTTTGTGTGTCAACTTAACTTTATAGCTAAACTATAAAGAGATTTGTTTGGGTTTGGTTTGGTTTGGTATACTGTGTGATCCCTGCCTATGGACTTATAAACCATAATAATGGAAAGCACAAACTTGGCCAGTAATTGGTTAACACTTCCGGTTATTGGATGTGGCATTTACGAACTGCTAGCTGCTCCAGAGATTAGTTGTGCTAAATTAGAATATTAAGCTTCACTTAGGTATGTTCAGAATATCATTTTGAAAAAATAAAATACAATGGGAGAGTGAGACAGAAAGAAAAGAATCACTGGACAATTTATGCAGAATACATGAAAGAAAATGTCATTACAATTTGCAATATAAATGACAATAAAATGGCATTTAACTGTAGACTGCAACCTTTACACTTGTTTGACTTTGGGGATGAGTCTGGAATCTCTTGTAACTTTTTTCTTTTCCCCTTTTAATAGAATTAAATTAGACATTGACAAACGACTTAGGCTGGAGAGAGCAGGAAGTGATTTCACGTTCATAATTAGAAAATAATTATGTCCTTATATTTTACCTCAGCATCAAATAGTTTATAGATTTTGCTACTGTCAAGCCATAAAGTATAAGGTGATGATCAAACTATATCTGGATGCTTTCAACCTGGCGATCACAGTAAATAAGGTTACAATTAAAAATTGCAAATCTATGGCTATGCAAAAGAAGTTTTATATACTATCAGGTAAAATTTTAGTCACGTAGATGAGGAAATGTCTCTGGGTAATGATTCTGGTTGGGAAAAAAAGTGAGATGAAACCTGCACAGTAATACTGAGTCTAAGTGGTTCTAAGGTTGTTTCCACTAATATTCTTTCCAGGGAACGCAGTACAATTAAACTGCCAAGCAATGACTAAGATTCAACAAGGCATTGTGTATGGTCACAAATGAGACTTTTCAACTATTGCCGATAGACTCCACACCCATTTGCACTACTCAGGTGACCCTGAGGTCACAGACAAACCTCCAAGTGGCCTTAACGACTCTCTAAAAAGGCTGCAAATGACCAGCTGTCTGCAAGGAATATAAATCCTTCCACTCCCCACCATCCAGTCAGAGCTGAAGAAGCTTCTTGGATGAGAAGCGAAACGCCTTCAGAGAAAAACAAGGAAGTCCAGTTGCCTCTTGAAAAAGTACCTTTGGGACAACCATGACCTGGATGACTGAGAATCTCCAAAGGCATGCTGCAAAGTTCCAACCAAAGTGGATTAACCAAAGTATGTCCAGTTTTTTAACGCTAACATTAACCCTTATATTTCTTCTATGTGTCTATAATCTGATTTGTCCTATATGAAATCCATAGCTCTGAAGGCTGTTAGCAAATGTTTCTTATGTGATGTTAATAATTCAGATGGGTAGGTAGCTTGGAGTTCTACATTTTGAGATTACAAGTTTTATAAATCATACAATTGGTCGTGCTTGTTGGGGAAGTCCCCGAATATAGAGAAACTATCCTACCTGTCCTTGCACATTAACTACTACCTTTTTTGACAATAACTGAGTGTGAGAAGTGAGATAATTATTCTTGTAAGAAATGAGAATTTAAACATGTACGCAGATATTACACAACTATTTTATGACCATATAATCAAGAATGTACTTTTGGTCAGTTTGACCTTATAAACAGGATCTGTTATAAGATATATTTGTCTGTAGGGAGGAGGTGTTTATGCCAGAATATGAAAAAGGGCAAGATGACTTGACATTAAATTGAGGAAATGAGCTGTTATAAGGGTAATGGATGTTGGGGTCTTTCCAAGCTGGAAAGTACCGTAAAAGGGTACCAAAAGAATTATATAAAGTATTGAGTAATGGGGGAATAGACATTGAAGTAAGAGGAGTAAAGTTGAAGATGTGAATTGTATATATATACGTGGCATTCAGATTGTAATTTTGCCTCATGTGATCCAATCCACATGGGGACCTTTCTTGCAAGAAAGCTAATAAACTGCTCTGTTATTGTTCATTTGGACTCCTGTTGAATTCTTTGTTAAATTTTTCTAACATGGAGTAATTCAGAAAACTTCTTTGGAAGACAACTGATATTGTACATGTCTCTGTCATCCATCATAGGAATTTTGAACAAGTCAATCTATATTAGAAAATATATTTATAGTCTAAGTTGGTAAATGTTTACTTAGAGGATAGTCGGAATGAATTAGTAGGGTTAAAACAAAGCAAAACAAATTTTAAAAGTCAGTTTGCTGTAGCAGTTAAGGCTTGAAACCAGGAGGCTGTGAGTTCTAGTCCTATTTTAGGCACAAAGCCAGCAGGGTGACTGTGGGCCACTCATTTTCTCTCCGTTCTAGGAAGGAGGCAATTGGCAATCACTTCTCAAAAAACTTGGCCAAGAAAATTGTAGGAATTTGTCCTGGCAACCACCAGGAGTCCAACACTTGAAGAAAGGAATAGGGAAGGGGAAGGGGAGGAAAGGAAAGGATCCTAAAGTAGCATTTTCCAGTGTGAATGCAATGCAGTAACTCTCAGTAAAAGAAATCTGTATGATTTTGCTGAGAATTCACCTTAATCGTTCACAATTTCCTTTCTTTCGTACAAGACCATAAGTGCCACTTTACCTAAGTGACATGTCAAACATGAACAGGAAGTCAATCTTACTCATTTAAACAAGAAAATAATATTCTGTCACTTTTGAGAAATTACATTCAAATGAAATATGTGGGTAAATCAAATCACAATACTGCCCTTAAATTGCTCATTGGTGCTTAAGAAAATACGATTTAACTCTGCAAAAACAGCTTTTTATCTTGCTCATTTTCGTTTCACTATGTGATCATTTATTTGTTACATTCTCCTCTCCTCATAGCTGAATAACGCACATGCTTATTTTGCTTCCCTCATTAATTTGTGCTTTTGCATTAGAGAAAATTACCCATACATGGTAATCAAGCAGCAAGTATTAAAACATTGAACATCTTTTAAATATCCACATCAACTTTAATATATAAATACAAAATAGGCATAAATTACAATGGCACAACATCATTTTTATTAAAAACAGAATTGCTTATACAGACTAGATCTATGTAAATAAAATCACCATACATTTTCATCATATTTATAAGAACATTATACTTTTTATAAAATTAAGAAATGTAATTTTCATCCCTCAAATTGTTACAGCAAATGAATCATGCATTACTTTTACTGAACAAAGAGAAATAAAGTCCACAAAGTTGACAAAGCCCTGACAAGGATGTAACTTTATGCTCCAAAATTAGACATTAAACATAGTTGTACAAAGACTACTAACAGAACAGCAAAGATCAAAGTATAATACAATGTCAGTATGTCATAAAAGCAAAGTCATATTAAAAATAACAGGACCTCTGCTTATGTACCTTTGGAGACAGATAGTAAATAAAAATGAAGGATGGGTATCCAGCATGCAACTGAATAAAACATTCCAGTTTGATAATGTGTGTATACAGTGGACTATTTATGAGAAGTGCAGATACCAGACCATGTGCTTGCAATCATTTGATAAACTGTTTGAACTGTTCCTCCCTTCAAATACTCTAGAGGGTTCTGATCAAAGCTTGCTGAGCAATACAATTATTATTATTTGCAGCGTGATAAAAGATCACCAGCTTCTCAAATGGCTACAAACACAATGGGAACACATTTCCATATGATAAATGGTCACCTGTAGTCACTCTGTTTTGATAAAAAAAAACAGGAAAAGAAAACACTGGGAAAGAAACACGAGAGTCCAAATGCTATACAGTCCATCTTCTTGAAAACCCTGAACTGTAACAAGTTAGTTATCTCATTTAGATGCTGAGGTGATCATCCGTGTTGTTATCCTTTCCGAATGGGGTCCCATCATAATGTTTTTATTTTATACAATTTTATTTCAGGGTGACTGAGGCCCTTGGAAAGAATTTGCAGTACACGGATGTACTTTCAGTCACTATTCCTTGCCCAAACGCCTGCATTAGAAGCCATCTCTTAATGCAGTGCTTGAACTTAATGATGTACACAGTTGCATTTATATCCGTTAGCCACAGCTTATTAACTTTTCAGATAATGATGCTGATTTCCACATTGATGAACAATGTTTAATGACAGTGGGAATAAAAATGAAATAGATCTTAGGGTCCTCCTCTCTTGTGTTAATACATTCTTTTAAAAAAATAATAGGACAAGCTACCTTGTAAAAATGGACTTTATGGTATAATTATTTTTCCATTACAATTTCATTCAGACGCCTTTATTTGTTCATAGATTCAATAATTTTATAGTGTTGCTCTATCAGAATGAAATAATGCTGTGATAAATCAACAATATTTCAGTTTGTTTTGAACAAATTATTTTTTTTAAAGGTGCTTTCCATCTTTTTTCTGTAACATCAAAAATGGGGACACGTTGTATTGCTAAAATAACCACAAAGAGAAAAAAGTCCCTAAAATAGGTTTTCCACTGATTTCTTCATCTTAAACTATTCCCCTAATTTAGGATTTACTTTCCTACAAGTGCTATTTGAAATAACACTTACTCCCTAATGGTATAATTCGAATTTTAAAGGAATGTATATAGTGTATTTCTATTATTGCCTGTTTCCATGTTTTATTATTATTATTGGAAGGGACTGGTGACCGAATATGAATCTGAAAAGCTGACAGTAAAGAACTGAAATTCATCATTTCTTTTTAAAGAATAGATTAGAATTAATATGATTCAATGAACAAAAATGGCCTCTTCTGTCATTAGGAATCTTCAGAGGCATTACAGGCAACCTTGTGGAGTAACCAAATGTGCGCCAGAACCTCCCACAAGCTTCTGCCCCAATACGTATGTGTGCAATGTTGCGATGCGAGAATGAAAGGGCAGAGCTTGAATTATAATGTTGCAGTGCACATTTTGTCCTTTTAGCATCATTGGGATTATGATACCTATGAGTGGCTTTAAATCTTTAGCACAAATGAACTTATTTCTTGCAGAACATCAAGTCTAAATCCAGCTCGTTAGTCTGTGTCTACTGACAGCTATTTGAATTTAAGGCAATAATATTTGCTGAGGATGATAATTATCATGGAGGGTAACTCATTAGCTTGATATGTATCTTCTTCAGTAATGCTTCATATAATGTGCTGTATCTTTCAAATATCACAAACTCCTCACATTCGTACATCTGAGATTTATGTGGGAGTTCCACATGTAGCAACAAAGTCAATGACAGAAGAGATTAAAAACTTCAAGACTGGGGTGCACATCTAAAGAGGAACTTGAGAGATACAACAAAGCTACATGATCACGCAATGCATATATTTAATTTGAATTTGAATTCAAAGTTTTGTTTTGTTTCTATTTATATCATATGGTATTTCATTATGTGTCATTCAGGTAGTCCCCTCCCAAATGACAAACTACTAAAATAAAACTAATTTCATTGTAATTGCTAGGAAACTACTTTATTCTCTGGAAGTAACAATTCTTTATAAGGTTTCTTGTTTCATTGTTTTTAACCACTATTATGCTCGGTTAGTGTAATTGAAAGCAAGTCTAACCCATATTTTTCTTTTAAACCAATTTTAGTACAACAAAAAGAATATACAGTAAAATCCTCAATTTAATGAAGCAGTTCTGGATGAAAGAGAGTACATTAAATCCAAGTATGTGTTATCTGCATAATTAAATCAAGACCAGTTAAATTGCGGTTTTACTATATATAATTATATAGTATAATTACGTTAACCTAGGATTATAGAAACATGAAAGAAGCAAACTGCTCAAAAGTCCTTTTTTGTTCCCTTTGTTTCATTTTCCTATATATTTATCTCTCTCTCTCTCTCTATGTGTGTGTATACAGATTGGATTTATGGATTTTTATAGTTGAACCAATTTGTTTGGAGATTTAAATAGAGTAATTTGGATAATACTTGCTGCAGAACACCTTCAGGAGAATTATGGCACTTCCAGTTCTAAGCTGCCACATTTAATAACAAAGTCATCAAGCTAGATCCCATGTTTCCCTATAAACCTGACATGGAAAGTTTAGATATACCCAAATCATAAGACCTTTCCAGAAGGTTTAAATGTACTCAGTCTTCAAGAACTGTACCATATTTACCAGACGGCAACACAGACATGCATGATGTGGTACAGCAAGGAGATGCAGATCATCTGCACATCAATGCAGATGTGTACAATATGTATGTCTAAGTATGCCCATGTATATAACCATTACATGGCATTGGAACAGATTGTTTGTGGGACTGCTTCTCCCTGGTTATACCTATCCACTCCATCAAGTCATCAGGCAAAGTATTTAATGGATACCATCTATTATGATGCCATCTCTGCTGTGGTTTTGGAACATTATGTCACTCAGAACATTAGATCACTCAGAGAGATACCTCCCAGAAATCTCTTAAAATATGATTTTTCCTAGCAGTCTTGGGAAAACAGGAACTGTGCAATATGTTATATTTAATGGCTGCTTACAGAATCACATTTCTGAGGTAGGCAACTATATAAATTTGATTGACAAATAAGCATCCACAATCACCTACAGAGGCATCTGAAATATATAGTAGAGTTTTAAATGGATGATTACACCCAAATCTTTAGGAGGTGAAGTAGAATGAACTATGGGTGCCCGTCTGTGTGTGGACATGCATGTACAGGTATGGAGATCCTTTATTCTACAAAATTGATTTGTTAACTGACAACTTAACATGGAACAAAAAAAATGGGATATTTAGCCTATGATCTTTAGGGATGAGACTGTATCCTCAGGAGCAGAACTCTTTGCAATGTTGCATTTCTTTTGATTCTTTTCTTTGTTATGCATGTGATGGCATGAATCGGTGATATCAGACTTTCTCAACACTGGTTTACAAATCTGATTAACCAAATCACATAACTCCAGAGTATTAAAAAAAAAATACTGTAATCAAGATGTCTTGGTCTACATCAGCTTCCCTAATCCAGGTCCTCAATTCCCATAATGGCCATGCTGGTTGAAGAATTTTCAACGTGTCTGAAAGATATCAGATTGGGGAAGACTCATTTTCCATTAGGAACTCGTCAGTCATTCCACTTTTTGATTGACAGTAATTTTGCATACAGTACAGTGTAAAAAAAATGCTTAAGAGATTTGTTGTAGGCTGCAGGGAATATCTGCTAAGTAGCAACATTTTCTTCAAAATCTACTAGCTGAATTAATTGACCTTTCCCCTAGGATGAGGGCTTGAACATCAGATTTTTCAACTCTTTAAGGCAATGTTACAATGAAAAATGGATGTTCACCAAGCAGTCAACCAAACAAAAGATAGTGACAACAGCTACATATAATCAAAACTTTTTTCTTTTGTTCCAACACATGTCTAATGAAAGAACAAAGTTTATAAGTTTGTTTGCAGATTTGTGAAAACTGTAAGGGATGGTTTACTATATGGTGTTATTTCTTCAATTATGCCTCTCTAAATAATATTTGTTTTGTATTGTCATGGTCTATCTAAACATGATTTGAAGCATTCCACAAAATCTACAAGCTTCCTGTCTGTGACGAGATACATTTAAAATTGTTTCATGTAATTATTCATTAGTGCCTCAATAAAAATTGAAAGGTTTGTGAAATGTTTGAAACCAGAGGAAAATACATTTTAGTTTGTAGGTGGTTGGGTAGAGAATGAATAAATATTTTTATTAAAGTAAGTTTTACAGATGTTATAATCAATTTGTTACTTTGAAAACAAAACATTATACCATATGGTGTGATTTGGATTACATTGAAAAGTGATTGATCTGTAAATTTTAAACCATATTTGGTGGGTGCTTTTGTCACAAAATATCTATTTGGTAGGAATTTAACTATAATTTATGATTTCAATTTATAATTTACAAAAATATAGTCATATACTTAAAATAGAGTTTAATATATAGAATTCAGAACTCTTATCTTTTAGTAAAGAAGTAAACATTGCTATTTAGTTCCTCTGTGCTGCTCTGTTCACTTGGAGGGCAATCATCTCAAAGGACCAGAAAGAGTCAAAAGTCTTTAGACTTGCTCTGTTCTCATCAGGCCCATAGCTACTCCAGAAATCTTGAGACGAAAGATTTGGGAGACCAGCTTATTTGAGCTAACCTAGGTCATACGTACTATGTAACTAGAAAAAAATAGCAGTGGTAAAAGGAATTTTAAGAGGCCAGACAACAAGCTTGTAGCTTCTATATCTAGAAAAATAAATGATTTGCTGCTCACTCCATTACTTTCCCTACCCATCAAGACAGGTAGAAGGAAAGGGCCAGATTCCCAACCTCTATAAAAGTGAACAAGAAAGGCAACATATAAAGGAGGTATCAAATCCTTCCTCTGCTTTGGGAAAGGTGGCAGAAATGCGCCCTTCGGTTCAATTTTAATGATACTGGAGAAAGGCTTTTCATTGTATCGATATTTAGTGGGTGCTTTTAGGGTACAATACTAAATATGTTTATGACTAAACTCTTATTCCCAATTTTTCAATGGGGAAAAAAACCAGAAAAAAATCTAGGAAAATACCCCTTCCCTTGCTTTACAGTCTAAACATCTGGCTGACCCTGCAACCACCCTTAACAATTGTTGCAATTAATTAAAATTTTATATTGTATATAAATTACAATATAATTATAACTATCCACGCTGCCACCAAGAAAGCTACAAGGACATTTCAAGCTTGACTCAAAGGAAACTTTATAAATCTAGTCTTGTTTTCTGAGGTTTTTTTGTATGGCTACGGGAAGGCAATTCACCTTGATTATTGAAAGGAGTTAGAGTTCGGTATGTGGAAACTTCTAGAACACTTATTGCATGGTAATTCATAGACTGTAAATTTGCAAGAGCGGTTTATCAATAGTATGACATCTAAAGAAATGGAAAGTAGGATGGGCAAGATCATATTTATGATAATAACCATAATAAAAATAGGATTTTGGTAAATTTCAAAATGTATATCAAAATGGATTATCCTCTTGACTGGGAGAATGTGACTTATTATGTAATTGACTTGAAAGCCCATCGGTAACAATAGAAGGGTGTTCCTGATAAGACACAGGTAACTGTGTTAGAATGAAAACTGTAGAAAGCTTCAGGAGCATCTTTGTAACTAATAAAAGTTTTGCATTCTAAGGGTTGGGATTTATAATCCCTGGGGTTGGGGAAAAGGCGACGGCCAAATAATAGAATTAAGGGGATGCCTTAACCCCTTTGGACTCTGCAGAATGGCCCCTGAGAAAGTGGCTAAGAAAGGGTTCAACAGGAATGCCAAATTTCTGCTGAATAGGTTAAAAGAGTGAAGAAGCCTCTTCGGCAGCCATCAATGCGCAGAAAGCCTGCAGAACATTTCTGCTCAATAGGGCCCTAAATAAAGACAAAAAAAACACACAAAGGCATCTGATTGTAACTTGAGGAGAGCTTTCGACTGCATGTTCTAATCTCTATGTTACTTTTAATGTCAAAGTAGTTTGACATAGCTCTGGACACTGAAGTGGAATTACTTTACCTTAGGTTCTGTATAAATATAACAATAAGTTTTTTGAAAGTGTTTTTCCATATATACAACCCAGTGCCTTATATAAAGCACCATCCTTTAAACAAAAGCTTAAAGCTGTATATAAGAATGACAGCCTGGTTGTCTATCCAAATTTAAGAGTTTTTTTTTAAAAAAATATTCTTAGGTTACAGTATGTTATTTGGATTTTACCTTAACTTGGAAGAATTTTATGTTTTAAAAAGATATAAAAGAGAGAGAAAATCTCTGAGGAACAGATTTTATTTGCATTGCGTACCAATTTTGAGATAAACCCAGGGATTCCAATATGTTTTAATAGGATTTACATTAAGCAAATGGATTCTTTATTCCAGTGCTAGTGAAAACTTGCCAAGGAAACTGCAGGGTCCAGGCAATCACCATACATCAACACTGACTCAAAACTACCAGCACCCTTTTCCCCTCCACACACACTCACCCACACAAAGGAAAAGGAAAAAGAAACGAAAAGAAAACAAGAAAGGAAGGAAGGAAGGAAAAGGAAAGAAAGGAAAAGGAAAGAAAGAAAAGAAAAAAGAAGGAAAAAGAATGAAAGGAAGGAAGGAAGGAAGGAAAAAAGAAAGAAAGGAAGGAAAAGGAAAGAAAGGAAAAGGAAAAGGAAAGAAAGAAAAAAGAAAAGAAGGAAAAAGAAAGAACAAAGAACAAAGGAAAGAAAGAAAGAAAAAGAGAAGCAAGGAAGAGAAAGAAAGAAAAGAAAAAAGGAAAAGAAAGAAAAGAAGAAAATTTTTAAGCAAAAAACCCACCTTCCTGTAAAAGCTCGTTTCTCTTACCTCTGCAAGTGGATACCAGCGTGCAATGGGTTTTCGAGGGTAGGAGAGCATTTCATTCCAATGGTCTCGCCCAAGAGTTTCTGCTTCGTTGCCTACTTGACAGACTCCAATGACTTCATTGTGACCTACACTGTGAAAATGTTCAATAATATTTATTTCTTAAAATTATGCATTCAGGAACTATGCAGCCCAAATGATCTAATAGCTGAAGCAGATGGACTCTTAAATGTATCTTTGCAGTTCATGATAATGAGATCATAGTAGGGGAACAGCATAAATATAACCTTTTTCTCTCCTGCAACAGCCCCAATGAAAATCACTTCTCCAAAGTTAGCATTTGTTCTGCAAAGTAAGCCTGTCAAAGACACTAGTAGAGGATTCCCCCCCCCCATTAGGAGAAATGTCCTTACTTTGCCTGTTTCTATTAATGTTTACTTTGAAAGTAATGTTCAATTTTTAAAAACCCACCTTTTACACCTAAAGCTGCTTGTGCAGTTTGCAGCTCAGAAATTTAGTTTTTACAAATAAACCAGTGGTGGGTTCCTACCGGTGCGGTCCACTCTACCGTAACGGTAGCGGCCGGCCGATGATGCAATTTGTGCGCGACACACCAGTCTGTCGTCTTCACTGGTCGCCATCTTTTTTTCAGATTTTTTTGGCTTTTTTTGCTTCCTGCGCATGCGCAAAAGCAAAATCTCACGAGGGGACGTGCGCGCGAGATTTCGGCAATTTTTTGCTTCCGCACATGCGCAGAAGCAAAAAAATTGCCAAAATCTCACGCGTGTGCGCGTACGAAATGTGGAGATGCACGCGCAGCACACCGGTAGCAAGGTAAGAGAGCAACCCACCGCTGAAATAAACCATGTGTTTCTAGTCTTCTATTGGCCAGTTGGTATCATCTAGTTGATTGGAAAAGCTAATCGGAGTAAGATCTGATTAATATTTGAAAAAAATGTTTACATCAAACTGAGAAGTTAAGAAAAAGCAAAGAAAGAAGCTATTATGTGTTAATTTTATTTTCACCAAAAACAATTTTAGCAGGAATTCGTAATACCGCCTTTATGGCTAAACATTTGTTCAGGTTTGCACATCCTAATTTAGAGCTTCCGCTCATTGTTTTTCATAGCTGTCCAGATATCTCACCGATCATAATCCATAACGGCTATAGACAAGTGAATCTGATCAATGCTTTCTGGAGGGAGATCAAAGACTATGGCTTCATTGTAAACAGGATTGAGGGTGTTCCGCTTGATAGAAGTCTTCCTTTTCTTTAATCGTCTCCCTTCACACATTAGTGACACCTTCACATATGGATCTGCGTAACAGATATAACAATAGCAGCATTTTATTTTGCTTTATTTTAAACTTGGACCAATCTATTCATATGACTTATCTGCCTTGCCTTTATAATCTTCTCACTGTACTATCAACAAAAAGAAATGATTTGATTTATTACCTTGTGAATTCTTTTAGAATTTATTTCTCAGAGTAAAATGAATAGCATTTTTACATTACATTGAGAACAAACCCACATCACTAAATCACAACTTCTAACTTTTGTGTGTGTGTGTAAATGCAGAGGTAGAGGAATTTGCAGTGAAGTTTGCCATAAGCAAACATGCAACAAAAATATGCCAGAATTCAAAAATATTTGGCTGTTCTGTTTATAGCTACCGTGTTTCCCCGAAAATAAGACTCTGTTTTATATTTTTTTGAACCCTGAAATAAGCGCTTGGCCTTATTGCCATGCACTCAAAAGCTCGACTGGGCTTATTATCAGGGGATGTCTTATTTTGGGGGAAACAGGATATGTATTTTTAGTAGGCAGGTCTATTTCACTTTTAGAAGTATTGTAATCTAGGAGGATAACTGACTTTTTCTGCTCTCCCTTGTCATCATGCTGCCTGGGGAACATTAGTCCGTAACTTGGACCATCCTTGTGTTCATGAGATCCAAATGAATAGTGACTCTGTTATGGGACTGGATCTCCAACATTAATGTGCCTACAAATATACACAGTCCAGCCCCTGTTTAACATGTCTAAACTAAATCCCTTCTCTCTTAATAGAAGGGTTAATCCATTCCAAACACAGAAACAGCCTAAGGCAGATAGTTATCTATATTCAATAGCAATATCACCAGAAATAGTTTAGAAGTTACTGCTACTATTAGGGTAGAATTCATTTTTTTTAATATCTTCCCCCCAAATAATTGCAATTTAGTACCAAGGGCAAATGTGATATAGGCAATCAAATTTGGGGACAGGACCACTCTCCTCTTTGGATTTCTTTAGCCAATAACTGTTATATCAGCTTAACCTATCTCAAAGGAGGATAGGAAAAAATATTAAGGCAAGACAGAAACACAGCAAATCCAGGGAGTAAGACAGTTACAGTAACATGTTGGAATTGGAATTTTTCAGACTCACTTCTGGTTTCAAGGACTGAAAATAAACTGCAGTTCTTCTGTACCCCAATTGAAGAAAAAAAAACCTAAAAAAATCACTATCTCATTTTATTTATCAGACTTTTTATACAACTAACTACAACTAAGATCTCTAAGCAATTTAAGATTGAGTAAGGTACAAATTTATCCCTGCCACATGCATGGCAATAATATTTTTGTTATTTATAATATTTAATGTATATAGTTGCCTATCTCACACACACGTACAAAAATAATCTTAGGCCACTGTGAAAGATATTCCTACCTGATGCTCCTGTTATGTCCATTGCTTTTAAATTTCTTGCTTTTATTATAGTTATGGTTAGTCTGCCAGCTGTTGGAAGATAGCAAAGCGAAAACATCAACTCGCCAAGATCCACTTTGTCCTGCAGAGCAATAGAATACATAATATTTATTACATATAGAAAAATATTAAAAAGGTCTTTCAGCATGTGTTGAAGTATCACTAATGAGACTGATACATCTCTTATTCCTAGCAGTCCCGTATTTATCAGGCTTTCAACTTGTTTGCTGTTTCCAGAACAGAAAGGAAATTCTGAGTGAAGTTTTCTGAATAAGATTGCCTTGTGGGACGAGTGCATCTGTAAATCACAGCTGTTGAAAGGAAAAAAAGGGGGGGAGGGAGAAAGAACAGAATTCTCCCCATTCCCAGACCTACAAAGTACCAGATTTATCACTTATTCCTGTGTTCTTCTTATAGCTTATTTTATCACCTAGTTCCTATCTTCTTTCTGGCAGAGTGAAAAACCAAGAATAGTAACTAGTAAATCCCTAAGCAGAATTTCCCCATTGGAACTAATTATGGCTGTTAAGAAAGAAAAGTTGGAAACTTACTGTTTTCTGTTGGACTATGGATACCCACAGCACAATGTATCCATTGATTAAGTTAAACAATTTAGAGTGTTTAACTTTGGGCACTTTACAGTTAAAATGCAAGAAAATACCACAACAAAGAGAAAAATTCATAAGCAGTGCAAGGACAACACACACACACACACACACACACACACACACACACACACACACACACACACACACACACTCAACATGAGCTCCACAATCAACCTGCCCCAAGACCTGGCAGAATACTTCCAGGGTGGAAGTTATCTCTATCAGATTTCCCAGTTATTCAAATATCTGTTTTATGTCAATAAAAGTTTTTCTCCTCAAATATGCATCTTTTCCTATTATAAATCTTTTGCATCAGAACCATCATAAAATCCCAGGAAGCAATGAGTTTTGGTCTATGGATTAAGCAAATTAAGTTTCTTAAACATCCAGACTAAATACAGTCTTGTTCCTGTTGGCTTGAGAGCATATTGGTCGAGTTGGTGCAGTGGTTAAATGCAGCACTGCAGGCTACTGCTAGTTCAGCAGTTCAGCTGTTCAAATCTCACTAGGCTCAAGGTTGACTCAGCCTTCCATCCTTCCGAGGTGGGTAAAATGAGGACCCAGATTGTTGGGGGCAATATGCTGAACTCTGTAAACCGCTTAGAGAGTGCTGTAAAGCACTATGAAGCGGTATATAAGTCTAAGTGCTATTGCTATATTATAGAACAGTGATGGTTAACCTTTTTGTCATCGTGTGCACCCTGTGCATGCGACCCCCCCTGTGCTCTCCAATGCATGCATGCATGTGTAAACACCCCACACTCCCCCATGAATGCACACGCTCCCCCGCACATGCACGACCCTGCACATGCACACCACACATGCGTGTGTGACCCCTCACCCCCATGCATAAATGCGCATCTCCTGCATGCACCCTGCTCCCAGCGTGTGCGACCCCCCATGCCCCACACCCCCGCACGATTCCCACTCCCCCATCCCCTTGAATGCGCAAGTGACTTCTGTGCTCTCCCTGCCCCCCACAGGTACGTGCAACACGCCCACATGCGCATGTGACCCCCCCGTGCATGCTAGCGTGTCTCCCGCATGTGCCCTTCCCCCTCATGCATGGCAGAGACCCAAAAAGCAGCTGGCCGTTGGGAGGCATGCGCGCATTTGCAGTGGAGCTGAGCTGGGGTGACGGCTTGCATGCCCGCAGAGAGGGCTCTATGTGCCACCTGTGGTTCGCCATCACAGTTACGGAAGCTAGAAAGATGTTCAAAACATGCAAGTTGATCTTGAACTTGACAAACTCAGAAGAGTTTATTTGAGGTATAAATGGATCCCCAGAAAATTCCCAAGCATTAGTGAAATTTATATTTAAGGCATTTCACATTCATTTTCAAAATCATTAGAGGGTAGACATTTTTATGAGGCTTATCTCCAGGAGAAAGAGCTTTTTTTTAAAGCTATTTGATTTTAAATTGGAAATAAGTGGGAAAAGGTTTACAGAATTAACTTCTATTAGATTTTTGCAGTATCGTAATATACGATCTAAAGATATTTCAATGGCACTTCATGTTAAATAATCATTTATAATA
Organism: Diadophis punctatus similis; assembly: GCA_023053685.1. Taxonomy (NCBI): domain Eukaryota; kingdom Metazoa; phylum Chordata; class Lepidosauria; order Squamata; family Dipsadidae; genus Diadophis; species Diadophis punctatus. Next base: position 241,734,862 of record JALIGW010000001.1, read on the forward strand.
AATTTGAGTTATTTTAGAACTAGGATCCCAACTGCAACAACTGCCCCAGAAGGAACAACTTGAGAGCCACAACACTGATGAAACTCCCCCTCCCCCAAAAAAGTTTCCAATGAGTAAAAAAGAAATAAATTATAGAATCCCCTCAAGCATAAAGTTACCAAAATTTAAAAGTTTCCACTATTAAACAAGCAATGCTCCCCTCCTCACACTTCTAGGAAAGCTCTGTTCAGCAAGGTGTCTGTGAAAATTAATCCTCATAGCCAGTAAAAAAGCAGATAAAATGAGGACTGACCATCTTAAAAACAAAGCTCAAAGAGACAAACCATCTTACCGAATAGTGGAGGCCAAGTTCTCCATTAGGTAGGGCTGTCAAATAAACAACCCCCTTTTTATTTGATTTTGAAATAGTAGGCTAGTTCATGATTAGCTGTAATTGCTGAGGTACTTTTGGAGTTGTTAATTTTTTTAAAAAAATCTTAGAACCTTATCTAAGTGGCTCCAGTCCATTCTTCCGCTGAAGCATGACAGATCCTCAACCATTCTGTTGTAGTCTTTCCAAGCACCACTGTGGGCTATAAGAAATGGCTACAGGGCTGCATAGGGCCAAGGGTTGTGACTGAGATCTCAGCTTTAGCTATTTCAGGGAAATTTACCTAAAGAAATCATGCTAGCCACAGGAAACAAAAATAAATAGGTTAAATAAGTTATCTTCACCAAACATATATTATTATTTCAGTCTACATTTGGCCTTCAGGTCTATGGAGATTCTCAGTTATACAGGTCATGGTTGTCCCAAATATACTTTTTCAAGAGGCAACTGAACTTTCTGGTTTTTCTTTGAAGACGTTTTGCTTCTCATCCAAGAGGCTTCTTCAGCTTCAATAGCCTCTGAAGAAGCTTCTTGGATGAGAAGCGAAATGTCTTCGAAGAAAAACCAGAAAGTCCAGTTGCCTCTTGAAAAAGCATATTTGGGACATTTGGCCTTCATGTATAGCAAGTTGTCTTTCTTAACAGAAGCAGTTATATGGCTTTGAACCATATTCCAAACAATGGAATGAAAAAAAAAGTATCTTTTTAGAATGATTTATGCTACAGGAAATCATTTGTTAATGGAATCCAATCAGGCTGAACTGACTGCTATGATAAAGGGAAAGAAATCCTGAACAGAAAATAGCAAGACAGGTTTTTGCTGAATTCCCCCAATTTCTTTTAGTTAGCTTGCCTAGTACTTGTGAACAAGTATAGGAGCTGGTTTGGTAGCAACCCTACATTTGGGCTTACAATCCCTATCTCCATTTGCATTGCTTGGTACCCAGGGGTGGGTATCTCTTATTTGCCTACCGGTGCACTGCGCGCGCATCATCACATTTCACGTGCATGCTCGCTATGCGCGCACGTCCCCTTGTGAGATTTTGCTTCCGCGCATGCACAGAAAGCAAAAAAAGCCCCCAAATTCAGAAAAACAGATGGTGCCGCGTGACGGACCGGCGAAGATGGCACCGTAGCTGTCGCACGCAAATTGCGCAGTCGGTGGGCCGCTACCGGGACGACAGAGTGGACCGCACCGGTAGGAACCCACCACTCTTGGTACCCCTAAGAAAATATGATGCCAAAGACTTTATTATGTATGGGGGGATTCAAAATTAAACACACGTATCTACCTCTAGATAAATGAAGCTCAGGAATTAAATCAATATTTGCATCTCCAGTTAAAAACCCTTTCAAGGGTGTGGGATTGGGTGTAACTTACGGAGGCTCAGTTCGAATTTTGATGTACAATTTAACACTTGCAACAAATACTATATTGTCAGCTCAGAAAAGATGTAGTTTAACAGCCAAAAGTCAGATTGACAAAACAAATCTCTTTACAGTAGAAGCCTTAACATATTCCATTGGCTTGTCAGCACTTCTGGCATCTATTATTAGTAATGGAAGACTTGACCAGAACAAAAACAGAATTCTTTCATGAAAAAATATAAGTGAATTAGATAAAGCAGAAAAATTTACTGAATAAATGTTATATTACTGAAAAGTACTTTACTGCATAGACCTGGCCAGAATTCATCCCTGTTAAGTTTGAAAAAAAATGTAAAAAAAATTAATATTACAATTCATGATTGATAATAAAACATTTTTGCCACTCACTCCTTATCAATTAGACTATATGGGCTTCATTAAGAAGTTTGATTTAATTTAATTAAAAAAGTTCTTAATTGATGCCCAAATTCCTACAAATAATGAATTATGATAAATTCCTAGTTTGCATGCTCTGCATTTAAAAAATGCCTATTTTATCCCTTTTTTCTATCACGGCAGAAACTGATAGAGTAAGGAGCAGACAAAACTGGGTACTAAAGAACATAAAAAGGAGATTGTCACTCCTTAACAATCATGGAACTACTGTGGGAATAGGGAAGGAAGGGGAAAAAACACTTTGGCATGAGCACAAAGAATGGAAGTCAAAAAGAATAATAGGAGAAAAAAAAAGAATTGATCCGAATCCAAGTGCTTTGTCCATCTGGCCAGAAAGTCTGAAAATGATACCTACCATTATATTAGAGAAGAGGAATGACTCAGATGAACTCTTGATTTAGGCTACTTGGGCGAATGCTTGCATAATCATATTAATAACACAAGAGCTATTAGTTAAAACTGCCAACCGCTTGTCCTAAATGTAACTCTAAAATGTCTGGTTGCTTTAAAATCATGCAGTTGTTCAGCCACTTTGGCAGTACCCTTTGTTTTGAGGGGATAAATATTTAAGTTCTTTCAGTGCCCCAGACAGCAAATTGCTTTTGAAGTCTTCATACATTAATGATCTTTCCACCAACCTATTCTTATTTGCCGCATTTGTAAAATTTGAAGTCTGGTTAAAAATGAAAATGGACACATACAGAAGTGTTTGCGCCAGTCTGAGACTGTAGAACTAGAGAATAATAGAGTTGGAAGGGACTTTGGAGGCCTTCTAGTCCAACCCCCTTAGGCAGGAAACCCTATACCAGTGACGGCTAACCTTTTTGGCACCGAGTGCCAAAACTGGAGTGTGCATGTGCGCGCATGCTGAAGCGCCAGAACCTGGTGTGCATGCGCGCGGTGGCCAGCTGCTCTTCTGGGTTCCATTGCATGCATGCACGCTGGACAGCTGGTCCAGCATGCATGCACACCGTCAGCTGCTCTCTTCCAGGTTCCAGTGTGCGCAGCTGGTCTTCGCGCATGTGCACGCCAGAACCCAAAAGAGAGCAGCTGGCTAGTGCACATGTGTGCAGGACCAGTTGGTCAGTGCACATGCACACAATGGAAGAGCAGTTGGCAATGACGCGTGTGCCCACAGAGAGGGCTCTGCGTGCCACCTCTGGCATGCGTGCCATAGGTTCGCCATCATGGCCCTATACCATTTCAGACAAATGGTTATCCAATCTCTTCTTAAAAACTTCCAGTTGGAGCATCCACAACTTCTGGACTGAAGTTGTTCCACTGATTAATTGTTCTAACTATTAGGAAATTTCTCCTTAGTTCTCTCCTTGATTAGTTTCCATCCATTGCTTCTTGTCCTGCCCTCGGGTGCTTTGGAGAATAGCTTGATTCCCTCTTCTTTGTGGCAACCCCTGAGATATTGGAACACTGCTATCATGTCTCCCCTAGTCCTTCTTTTCATTAAACTAGACATACCCAATTCCAGCAACAACTAACTGTATGTGAGTACACTCTTAAACTATATACCTTGTCTCCCTGCAATGCTGCAGCTCTTTGTGTCGTTCAAAAATAAATGAGCTGAGAAATGGAATTATCCTGTAACAGTTTTTTGAATAAAAATAGGAACTACAGCTATAGTAGAGAACATGTATTTATATTCACATATAGTTTCAAACTGGCAGAACTGTCATAGCAGTATCTTTATACAGGTAGTCCTCAGCTTATAACCATTTGCTTAGGGACCTTTCAATGCTACAACGGTGTTCAAAAATGGAACTTCTGACTGTTTTTCATACTTATGACCCTTGCAGCATCCTTGTGGTTGTGTGATCAAAATTCAGATACTTGGCAACTGGCGTGTATATATATGCTCATCGTTGTAGTGTCTTGAGGTCACGTGATCACTTTTTGCAAACTTCTGACAAGTAAAGTCAAGGGGGAAGCGAGATTCACTTAACAACTTTGTTACTAACTTAACAACTGCAGCGATTCACTTAACAACCATGGCAAGAGAGGTTGTCAAATGGAGCAAAACTCATGTAAATATTTCACTTAGCAACAGAAATTTTGAGCTCCGTTGTGGTCATAAGGTGAGGACCACCTGTGCCTCACTGTTTTAAGGCCACCCAAATGTGCTATTGCTCCAACTGGTTGTTTTATATTTTTTTCCCTTGTGTGAATCATGGGGAAAATGTTCTCCCACCTGATTCTAATTCTGCTTAGAAATAGAAACCCTCATCTCAAATCTTGCAATCTTGCAAGCAGTTCCCAAATACAACAGAAACAACAGAAATTTTTGGCTCAGTTGTGGTTGAAGGTCGAGGGTTACCTGCACAGTTCTCCAATTGTAACATCTGGAAAGTCAACAGTTAGCAGCACCTCACTGATTTGGCTGAACTTGGGCAGAGGATTACAAGGAAATCTCATGTTTATATGTTAGACCAGGGATGTCAAACTCGATTTCATTGAGGGCTGCATTAGGATTGTATTTGACCTCGGGGGGGTGGGGATGGGGATAGCCAGGGTGGCCATGGCCAGTTCGACATCACTCGTGTTAGGGGCGCCTGTGGTGGCCCAAGTGCTCTGCCAGTGAAAACGGGCTCCAGAGCTCCAATTTTTGGCTGCATCACAGACCTGCAGATTTCTGGAATCTCTGGTTTCAGAAAACCATAGAAATGGTGGTAGACTTTAGGAGAAGCCTTCCCATTCTACCACCTCTTACAATACTAGACAACACAGTATCAACAGTAGAGACCTTCACATTTCTAGGTTCTATCATATCTCAAGACCTAAAATGGTCACCTAACATCAAAAACGTCATAAAAAAAAGCACAACAAAGAATGTTCTTTCTGCGCCAACTCGGGAAGTTTAAACTGCCCAAGGAGCTGCTGATACAGTTCTACAGAGGAATTATTAAGTCTGTCATCTGTACCTCTATAACTATCTGGTTCGGTTCTGCAACCCAACAAGACGGACACAGACTTCAGAGGATAATCAGGACGGCAGAAAAAACAATTGCTACCAACCTGCCTTCCATTGAGGACCTGTATACTGCACAAGTCAAAAAGAGGGCCGTGAACATATTTACTGACCCCTCGCATCCTGGACATAAATTGTTTCAACTCCTACCCTCAAAACAATGCTATAGAGTACTGCACACCAAGACAACTAGACACAAGAACGCCATCACTCTGCTAAACAAATAATTCCTTCACCACTGCCTAACTATTCATTAAGGCTGCATTACTATTACTATTAGTCTTCTCATCGTTCCTATCACCCATCTCCTCCCACTTATGACTGTATGACTGTAACTTGTTGCTTGTATCCTTATGATTTATATTAATATTGATTGTTTCCTGATTGCTTACTTGTACCCTATGACAATCTTTAAGTGCTGTACCTCATGATTCTTGACAAATGTATCTTTTCTTTTATGTACACCGAGAACATATGCACCAAAGAGAAATTCCTTGTGTGTCCAAACCACACTTGGCCAATAAAGAATTCTATTCTATTCTATTCTATTCTATTCTATTCTATTCTATTCTATTCTATTCTATTCTATTCTATTCTATTCTATTCTATTCTATTCTAAAAGAGGAAAACTAAAATCCTAATAGAAGCACAAAATAAACCAACACATTGTCAATCAGAATAGAGCTGGAAGGGACCTTGGAGGACTTCTAGCCCAACCCTCTGCTCAAGCAGGCAACCTTATACCATTTCAGACAAGTGATTGTGCAGTCTCTTCTTAAAAACCTCCAGTGATGAAGCACCCACAACTTCTGATGGCAAGCTGTTCCACTGGTTAATTGTCCTCACTAGTAGAAAGTTTCTCCTTAATTGCAGGTTGCTTCTCTGCTTGATTAGTTTCCTTCCATTGTTTCTTGTCCTGCCCTCTGGTGCTTTGGAAAATAAAATAATATATTAAACTGCCTATCTCGAAATATATATACTGTATTGCAGAGACTGAATTGTGGTCTTAATGTCGTGCCATCACTGGAGCCCCGAGTATGAAGCAGTTTGATTGCATGAGACAGGCTTTCTGTTGATATGATTTTAGAAAATCCACATATAGTACTCAAAGGTTTAAAAAGAGAGCAATCAACTTCATGGGCCTTTACATTACTGAAAAAATAAAAAGCCTCTGATTCCAATTAATCAAAGTTTAGTGGGTTGTTTGAATGCTTAAAGTAGCCTTACCTTTTGTTTACTTCAGAGGCACAACTTTAAGGATGATGAGTTAAAATTGGCTTGTTTCAATGTTGCGATTAGCCACCCCTGGGTTTGAATGATATAACCTACTGTTAATCAAGAGAAAAGTGCACTTCTAAACCCTCATTATTGCAGTCAGGTTGTAGGCGAAATAAGTTTACCATTCTATTCATCTTGGTATTGCCAAACTGTAGTACAGTATTCCAGTAAACCAATTTAGGAAATCAGACTAGGTAATCAATTAATCTAAGTAGATCTAGGACAAGGGGTGTCAAACTCATGTCATCACGTCATCGTTACATGACGTATCGGGACTTTACCCCCACTTCGCTAAACCGGGCGTGGCCAGCATGTGACGCATCTGGCCCGCAGGCCAGGAGTTTGATAGCCCTGATCTAGGAAATCTGTAGAAACCTTCTATTTCTTAGATTAAGGAGGAAAGTCAGAATTCATTCATAATAAGGAAGAACTATTGTTATTTCTACTCTCAACAAGCAGTAGAATCCAAGAGATGTTATTTGCCTTCAAAGCTATACTGGGCCAAGTCTGGTGAGTATTTGGGAGAGAGACTGCCAGAGATTACAAAAGCTATAACTGTAAAAGCACTAAGACAAGATAACAATTTCAGTATTGTTGTTGAAAAACTAGAATGAAATACCTACCAGGAATCAAGCTTGACTTGAAAGAGATTTTCATTTACCCTTTTCCAGTCTGATTTCTAAGTCTTTTACAACAAATAAAACAGAAGGATCAAAGTTTAGGCCATATGAGTATAACTATGGGATATAACTTTTACCTGTAAAGTTTCTACCTGTCTTGCAACTCTTCTAGGAGAAAGGAGTTCTGACAGAACTATAATCCTAAAGGGACTCCATGGGCAAGGATTGCCAAAGATGAATGAGGTTCTGAGAGGAAACTACTGTTAATCCCCAAATGAATGGACTGCTGGAAATCTTAAGCTTCTGGCTAGATGTCCTTGCTCTTTTATCTGAAGTCTCTTACTTATATTATCTCACCCAAATTGAATCCCCTTGGGAGTAAGGTCAGTCTCTAAAGTAAAAACAAGATCTTGTAGATTTAAATGCAACAATCTGAAAATTACAAGTATCCTATAACGTGGCATTACAAGAAGCACTTCCAGTTTACCAGTCAGGTGGGCTCTATGTTTCATCATTTTTTTTCTTAAAAAAAAACCTGGGAAGTTTTATATTAAAATCTATCTTATTCTTTATATTGTTTCTATCTTCCCTTAAAACAGAGGTGTCAAACTTGTGACCCGTGGGCTGGATGTGTCACGTGCTGGCTCCGCCCCTGCCCAGTTTAGCAAAGGGGGAAAAAGTCCCGATACGTCACATGACACCGCTGTGATGATGCGAGTTTGAAACCCCTGCCTTAAAACATTATGTTGTGTCCCAGCACCGCAACCCACAGAAAAACACACACACAACTGTTTGCTACAAAAGCAAAAGGGGTCCTTTTACTAATGAAGATGCTTAGTAAAAGCGTAGGGGTTTAAAGTCCAGAAACAAACATAAAGAGAGTCTCGGGGAATAAAGTTCCTTAGTCTCTTCGTGAGTTATTAGCCAAAATTCGAATGTCCAAAAACAAATACCAATTAAGTCTTTTCTTATCTCTCTCACTCAAGTTGGCTGAAATCCCAGAAAAGCATTCCAGAAGCTGCTATTTCCAAACACAGGACTCAAAACAGGAACTCCGATGCAAAAGGACTCTGAAGTGCTTGCAGAACACAGGTGTTGCTTCCAGCACCAAGTGCTGAGTGCACCAGTCCTAAATAGCCTGAGGGCGTGGCCCATTAGCCCTCAGCTTTACCTGCGAGGAGACCTCTGGCTGTAAAGCCAATCCCTTCTGCTGGCTGCTCTGCGAGCCCTAGCATCCAGTAGAGGCTCCTCCTCCTCTGAGGACTCACTCTGCACCAGCTGAGAAGGTGCAGAAGGCCCTGGCTGGTCTTGCTCCTCTGGCACTGAGTCCTCATCGCTGTCAGACTCAGGTGCCAGGTACACAGGGTGACAGTGCCGCGCCATGGGCCGCTCTAGGTCCTCCGGATCCTCGACCAGCTGCACGGGACGCGGGCAAGCCACAACACATTAACAGAATCCATAATGGACTGAGAATCAGTGTCCCTGCTAGATAATTGGCAGTCAAGCTGAAACTAAATCAAGTAAGAATAGCAAAGGGGGTGGGGAATTTATTTGGGGAAACTTCCTCAAACCCCCAAATAAATTACCCAGACTTAATCCACATATCAAAGGACAAGGTCTGTAAACACAAATAGAGTTAATTAAATTAAGTCTCCCAGTGGAACTGCATGTTCACAAGAATAAAACCTACACACACACACACACACACGGCCCTCAAGTGTCACCCTAGAATCAGCATGTAGACACTCCACACCCAGGACAAACTCCTCTATATAACTTTGTCCTTGTACCCCCATTTCTCTACAGCTGCCTCTAAAGGCAAACGTGCTTTTAGGAATAAATATTTCATCTTTTCTCACAGCTGTTTGGATCTCATTTTTATTTATTCTTGCACAACCCCAGCTCAAGTTGGAACCCCAAATTATTCTTCTAACATACACATAATGTACTTTTGAAATGAAGATTTTTCAAACATTTTAAAAATATCATTCTAAGCAGTTGTTCCAAAGGGCTAATTTTCTCTAAATTAAATCCCCAAATACAAGGCACCTCAGACCACCTACAAGTGTGCTTTTGCAGTTTACTAACTTCTTTGCAATTCCCAAAAGGAAAGCTAAAAGCCATGCTTATTTGTGGCTTAGCTAGTGTCTGTACTCTTTAACTACGTATGTTATTAGTGTACTGCATGTAATTGTAGCCAATTATCGGTTATTCAGCAATTCGTGCTTCACAAGTCTGTGCCTTGGGATAATGTGAGAGCCAAACAAACACCTTCTTGATTCCATTCTTCCCACTCAGGAACAGGATTCTTATTTTTGGTTAAGCAGTTTCTGAAGTCTAAGAGTGGCAGCTAAGGATTTTTTTCCCGCCTATTGCTTTTCTTTGTCTTTCTTCTTTCCTGCATAGTTGAATATCAAGGCAGAGATAGTCACTCTTATGAAGATCTGCAGCAGCAATTACTTGTGGTAAGATTTTGTAGCTAATACAAAAAATATATGTGCAATGCCCATTCCTGCATTTCCCAATAAATAATGTTTTAGGCATCTGTACTTGCTTGTGTCTGTTGTGGGGAAAAAAGGGAAAACAAGTGTTTTGGGTAGAAAATGTTATGTAATTGACACTTATCCAATAGCAGTGGCAGTAGAATCAAAATAGCTGATATTTAATATCAGCTATCACCGCTACAAGCTTTGCCCCTTTGTATGTGCATTAATATTACACAGACATTAAAAAGTGGCAGGGACTTCATTGTGATCTTGTTGATGCGACACTCAACTGTCCTTACCGGGAGCTTACTCCATCACCACCATTCTCAAAGTATCCTGTACCATTTGAAATGAACAAAACTCCCACAGGAAAACAAGGAAGGAATGCCACAGATAAACAACTAACAAGTAGGAGAGGAAATTGTCAATAGCTTATCTAATAAACAATAGCTCCTGACTGCAAAATACCTGTGAGTAAGCGATTCAAAATATTCAGAGATTCTTCCATAATGAACTTACAAATAATGAGGACAGGAGTTCCCACTACAATTCCCACGATTCTGTATTGTATCTCCAATCTTTGCATTAAAATATTTTATAGGTATCTGTATAATGGTAGCTGATTTGATCCTGTCCTGCTGTATGGTGCCAGATTGATTTCCATAACACTCTAGAGATACGTTCCTCATAGAAGGCAGAAATAACATTACAGTGAGCAAGTAATGCGATTCAGTTTGGGTCCGCATCCTCTTAATCTCCCTGCATTAGCAATGCTAACATGCTGGCACGGACATCTTTTTCAAGTATTAAGGAGGCTGCAGATGGAAGTAAGTAAAGCAGCTGAAGTGAAATGGCGTGGCCACTTTGTTCTTAGGCCATCATCCTACTACAGACAGCATCTTGAAAGTATCACTCAACCTTAAAATTATTATGCCCAACCAACTAAAACACAAGCTAAAAACTTGTGAGTTGGAGCATAATAAGGAAAATCCCATTATTTCTCATTAAATCTACCACAATGTGACAGACAGCAAGCTGTTCTTTTCTAGACTGATGTCATTTTCTCCACTCAGCTAAACCCACAAAAAATTCTAATAAATAAGAGTATGTCAAGAATATTGAGGAATCTATCCCCATCCCTCCCTCCCTTCCTTCCTCCCTCTCTCTCTCTCTCTCTCCCCCCTCTCATCTGCTATCTAAATTCTGTTTATAGAGCCTACTGAACAAACAAAGAGTACAGTCCACATGGGCTTTACTGCTTAACTGCAACAGGAACCAGGAAACTTTACTCAGAACAAAAAGACATAAAGTACATAACATAGATGCAAACTTACAAACACTGCCATCTACTGGTTGGCTGTAGTTATTGCATAAAATACATAAACATGTACTCTAACACACCCCCCCCCTAACAACTACTCATGTTAGTCCCATTCTGGATCTCAGTTCTATAGATCTGTTTCTTGTACTTCTTCTTGCTGTCCTGCCTGTGCACAGAGATGGCAGTGCTGTTGCGGCTCCAGCCTTGGCTCTCTGAGGGGCTGACACTGGGGCTGCTGGGGTTCTAGCTCCGGCTCTGGGAAATCAATAACTTCTAACTTCTAGGAGTCTTTTCTGAAGAACAGGTATCAGAATTGAAAAACAATGCTATCTAACCAGATTTCTCAAAAACGGGGCACTATCAGGACATCCTTGGACAGATCAACAATGATTGAATTACAAAGCTGCTTTTGCCAATTATGACATTATTGTTCTCTGTTCACCACAATGTGAAATCACAGCTGCCAGTTCTTTAGCTGGTGTTGGCCTTCATACACATCAACTTTTTCCTAAGAACCTAGGATGTCATAATATACTAATGTAGTATATATACAGATTCAAGCAGTATGGCCTTTTGCAATTGACAGATGAAATTTTTGTCAATATGCAGATTTTCTACATACAGTCCAAGTTTTTTTGATATGGCCACCACAGCCAGTTTACGTCATAATCCTTCAACTTTGATTTTCAGAGAGAGAGAGAGAGAGAGAGAGAGAGAGAGAGAGAGAGAGAGAGAGAGAGAGAGAGAGGATGAACCCCCATATTAGCATCCAAATTTGTAAATCAGATCATAATCAAATATATCAAATTGCTTGGAGTCAATTTTTGCCTCAAGAATTCAGCTGAATGTCCACAGATGAACAATGAATATTTATGTAATCTCAGTCCAGAGAGTTGCAATGAAAACTAAGAATGCTGCAGCTGTGCTAAAAGATCTATGTCTAATCACTATAATGCTATGAATATCACAGAATTGCATAACACCCTTAAAATTATTCCACAAAAAAGCACAGACCTAGCATCTAATATAACACAGACTCAGACTGAACAGATCTAGGAATAGATCAAACAGGGAATTAGTTAAATTAGAATTTCCTGGTATCATTGAATACATGTCTTCTTTACTGGAAAAGAAGCTGGAACCTGCTGTTTCTCAGCCTCATTAAAGAGGTTGAAAATGGAAAGAAAGAAGATAGTAATCACAAAATATGACCAATAATGTATTAACATTGGAAAATGAGTTTTAAAGCTCACATCGATGAGAAAAGCGCTCAGAAGCATCTTGAGAAAAAGGAAAATAGACTTTGAATGTGTGAGAGAAAGCATTTACCAAGTGTGAATTATTGGTTGGGTTGGAGCTAGCATTCAGCCCCGCCCGTATTGTGTTAGACTGTTTTTCGGCATTTTTCTGACTATTTCTTCTCCAGACTTTGGCAGCACTCAGATGTTTCCTGGACTATTGCCTTTCCAGAACTTCGTTGTTCCTGTAGTATTAGGCCCACGTCGAGTCTGTTTCTTCAGCTTCGTCTAAGCTGGGGGCCAAGATGGCGGACAGAGCAGTAAATTTGATTGACAGACTCAGTCCTCAACCTGATTGGACGAAACAACCCACTCTGAATGCTAGCTCCAACCCACGAGAAAGGGCGTATCAGGTAAGACCAATGCCCCTTTACCAAGAGTGAATTATTCAAGGGTGAGGTGAAGACCATGTAAAGTTTTAGGCAAAGGTTCACTCTTCAAAAACAGAATCCCCAAATATAGAACTAGAATCTGTTCTCAGCAAAGACTTTATACAAAATTACAGATAAAGAAATTTTATGCTGGGCTGGAAAAAGGAACATACGTACTCCACATGTACAAATCACAGGCATCTCTGGGAGGGGCAGGTGATTGTGATGACAGCACACAAATTACATGACTGACCTACTTTAGTTAGTTTTCCACAATGCCATGACATATGGCATATTGATGCCATCATGGTTTGTTACAGATGCTACTACTACTTCATGTATGATGTATGTATGTATGTATGTATGTATGTATTTATTTATTTATTTATTTATCAATCTAGCCAGTAAAACTCTAAGTGGCAAACAAAATAAAAAAAATCTGATCCATGAAACCAAGAGGGAGAAAAAGACTAGGCCCAATGAAGCCCAATAAACATCTCACTTCCCACAAACTATATATGCTCTCACCAGAGCTTCAATAACTCAATACCTTGGCCATAATGCTTATTAGAAGACCCAAATCTTCATAGCTTTCTAAAAAGCTAGTAGAGTTAGGTGTGTTTGTATTTTTTTTGGGGGGGAGGGTAGAGACTACTCCATAGATACAGTATGTTATTGGCTTGAGCTCCAAGCTTGGCGATTTGGTTGCAAACATTTCGTCCCCATTTGAGGAGTGCACTTTAGGTTGTGCTTATCTGGAAGAGCACTGGCCTTTAAATACCTGAGTCCTGGTCTGATTTTGGGTTGTGTGATTGGCTGGCTGTAGTTGCTGAGTAATAGTCCTTGGTTTTAAGTACCGTCTGTGTGATGTAAATTAATGCTGGTGTTGTTGTTCGGATGTCTTCTGATGATGTCATGGTCTCGTTTCGGCTTGATTTGTTTGGTTGCATGTGATGTGGTCCGATTTCTTGTGATCTGTCGAGTTATAACTTTGCTTGCTGTTCATTGGTCTTTAAATGCTGCCTTCAGGATCATGGCTGATGTTGTTCTTTCGTTCTAAGTGGTTGGTAGATTGGGTTGATGTCTATGTGTCTGTTTATTGATTTATTGGTGGAAAACCAGGCTTCCAGGAATTCCCTTTCTCTCCTTGACTTCGCCTGGGTTACAACTGTGGTCCCGGTTAGATTGAATTTGTGTCCTTTTGAGTCTTCTTGGACGGACATGAGGGATGTAGGGTCATGTCTCTTGATGGCCAGGAAGTGTTCGTGCAACATTTGCAACCAAATCGCCTAGCTCAGAACTCAAACCAACAACATAACTACCAACCCGAGCTACTAATATTCAAAGACAAATGCAAACTATTCCATACAGCAGGTGCTGTGAGCGAGGGAGGGGTCTGTCACATTACATTAAAGTTGTAATAGTCTTGTAGGTTATCTGTATTATGTACATGTGCTCTCTCTCTCTCTCTCTCTCTCTCTCTCTCTCTCTCTCACACACACACACACACACACACACACACACACACACACACACACACACACACACACACACACTAGACTACCAGCCTCTTTGCAGCAATGTCTGCAAGAACACAACCAAGCTCAGAGAGCACCAAGGACTCACAGAATGTATGTATGTATGTGATGGGTTGGGATAAAAACTTAGGTTGAATCAGTTTGTACATTTGTTGTTATTATGGGATGATTATAATACTGTATGTTTCTTTTAAGTTCATCAATTCTTTCTCTGTACTTCTCAGGTAGCATCCTTAAGGATGGAATTTTTATTATTGCGACAATCTCTACCCATTATCACTAACTGGTCACAGAGGTCATCCCTTGCAGGAAGGTAGAACTCAAGGATATATGCTGCCACGCCTCCTAATCTCTTCATCCTGTAAATTCAGCTTGTTGGAATAACAATTAGGGTCATGGCTCAACTTAAATATCAAAACTGCTGTGTTGCATTTCTAAGAAGGGTTCTGTAAGGTTTTCACACCATGGGAGAGACCCTTGTTTCTAAGATTTTTTCCTTATCAGTTGCAAAGTCATTCCATTTTTATTTGGAAGCTTCTGCTACTGTGTGCACTTACTTAAATTGGCTCTGATCAACTTACAATATAAGATCTAAGTATGGATGTTTTTTGTAATATTGAATTTTTAATTTTTATATTTGATTTTAATTATGTTTATTGCTGGTTTCTTGTATCTTTTCTGCTGTACGCCGCCCTGAGTCCCTCGGGAGTAGGGCGGCATATAAGAAAACATAAATAAATAAATAAATAAATAAATAAATAAATAAATAAATAAATAAATAAATAAATAAATAAATAAATAAATAAATAAACAAACAAACAAACAAACAAACAAACAAACAAACCTCATGTCTCTTGCTCTTGGTATGTCTGAGTGACAAAGACTATACAAAGTACAGCTTGACTCTAAAGAGTATCCCAGAAGAATTCATATTTGAAATACCTGGGGCTCAATGAAGCATATTTTAATAATTTTACTTTCTTACATTATGTAAAGGTGTACATTCTGTCAGTTCACATTACCTTTCAAATTAGAAGGAAAATCATTGCAACAATCAGGCTACCACAGGCCTTATTTTGGCACACAGACCACAATCTACCATAGCAGTCTTCTGGAACGGGAGTGTTTAACACCTCTTCTCATTGTACAAAAGCAATCACTTAAAGATCAATAAACTGTCTGAGGTGATGATAATGATGATGAGTTTACCATACAGAGATAATTTCCCTCTACCAACATTTATCACATATATTTGCAAAGGTCACAGAAACTATAAAACAAATCCTGCTGCAGGCTTTGTTCAAAGGCGGAATGTATGTACTATGAGTATTCCATATCACTTTCAGATTTGAAAAAGCCACACCTCTTCCCATTCCTCCTTACAATTATTTAATTCTAGGTTAACAGGAACTTATTTTTAAAAGTTGTCAATTCCTAAAAACTGAAAGAAACCAACTCTCAGTACCGAAAAGGTGCTTAGAAATGAAAATGATCGCACAATATAAAACAGGTTTGTTTGGTTTTTTTTTTTAAAAAATGTTGACAGTGAACCAACAGAGGTGTTACAAAAAGTGATTCTTCCATGTCAAGTGTGAAGAACAATTATTATTTTTCCTTTTCAGTGGTGAGGTTTCTTATTTACATCACTTGGTATGCAACACTTTTTTTAGCTGCACATTATAACAAACCCAAGACCTTGTTTAACCTTCCAGATGTATTTCATTAAACAAGGCTAGAAGAAATCAGATTTTTCCTTCTCCCTACTCTCATAGATGTTGTAGAAGGAGAGCCATGTTAATCTATGGTGGCAAATAAATAAATAAATCAAATTCTCACTACCCCTGTAAAACATTTTCTACTTATTTTTCAGGTTGCAATGCAATTTCCCCTACATTGTACTCTTCAAATACAGTAAATGTCAGCAGCCATAATCCCAAGATAGCATGTTTAAAACCATATGAGCTGGAAATTTTAGACCAAAGCATTTGGATGTATCAAGTTAGAGAATTATATCCATCATATACAAAAGTGAAATAATACTGTTTAAACTAATAATAAAAATAAATACTTTTTTCAATTGATTCCTGCTGACAGAAATATTGAAGTTGTTCACTACCGCCTGCTTATATATTGTTTCATTTTATTGTCTAGAATTAGTTATTATTCCATTTTTATTGTCTAGTATTCTAGTATTTTCTGGTAAACCTATATTTAATAAAGCCCAACTTGGATTAGTGCCTGATCCTAGACAAGCTCAACTACAGTAGTGGCCAAAATTGTGGAGACATTTTGGGAAAAGTGTATTTTTGAGGTTTGATGGCTAATAACACCACCTTTTTTGAAGTAGTATCATAAAATTATATATCAATGGAAAGATAATTTAATCAAGAATATAATGCAACAATGTTTGTTCAATTATCTGTATTCTATGAAAAGTTATAGCCAAATAACCAGAAAAAGGAAGCACAACTTGCTTACTAGGTTGATATCAGGTAGCTTTCCTTCATCTGATTGTAGCCAATGAGCATGAGTGTTTAGAGAGCCAATCAGGTGTCTGGAGGTATAAGGTGTCTGGAGGTATAAGGAGACTCAGTCACTACAAAACCAGACTGGTAAAGGCAGGAAAAGGTGCACAACAGCAAGTGATGATAGAAGAATTAAGAGACTGTGCCTACATGACAGAAGAAAATCATCTGGGTGTATACAAGATGAAATGGAGCAATGCAATGTGAAGTTGAGTGCAAGGATATACAATTTTCACTTTTCTTCTTTATAACTGCTACTCTAATAGCAAATCCTTCATAAAAGTTATTGCATTACATTCTTGATTAAACTATCTTTCCATTGATATATAATTTTATGGTACTACTCCAAAAAAAGTGGTGTTATTAGCCATCAAACCTCAAAAATACTGTACTTTCCCCCAAAAGATTTCCACAATTTTGGCCATTACTGTAGATGCTGCCTTTTGCTGAGACTAACCTTTACATATTTTACTGACATATATAGCTTGCTTATTAACAATTATATATCACTTGCATATTGATAATGGGCAAACAATTATCCTGGAATGAACAGCTAGTGAAAGACACAATGTCTATCTTATCCTCTACTTCTGACATATAATTTGCATTGCTGTCCTAAGTGCTACATGCTCTAAATGACTGTTGTGGCCCGCCAGCAGAGCTGGCGGCAGACTCGGATGATGAGGAGGTTGGGGAGGAACTTGGGCCAGTTCTGGAGTCTGGGGAAGGCTGTGCTGGATGCTCTGCGTCGGACACAGAGATAGAGCCAGGGCTGTCCGACATTTCCCAGCCCCCGGAGAGGCAGCTGCCTTTGGAGACTGATATGAGTGAGGAGGAAGAACAGCTGAGGCCTGTTCCAGATGCACATATGCACAGAGCTGTTAGGAGAGGTGAACAACGGAGGGCAAGGAGTCGACTCGGGAAGCACAGCACACGTGGACACTGAATGGCCCCTCCCTGGCTGGGGAATAAATAGAAGGAAAGGGGAGTGGTTGTCGTAGGAGACAACAGTTCGTATTTCTGATGATTTTGCTCATTGTGTTTCGTGCCACAGAGACTGCTTGCCAGTACTTAATTTGCAGCCTTTCGGTTGGGGGTTGGGAGTTCATGGCCTTGCAATTATCGCAAGGAACTGATAAGGTCTGTTACTGCAGTTAATTCTTTGAAGGACTATTGCCTGGACTTTTCGGTGGGTGAATGCAATTAATTACAAGAGGTAAATAAAGAGGGGTTTTTCATGACAAGGAGTCTGTTTCTTGCTTCTGCTAAGGCTGGGTCAGAACAATGACTCTTCATATCATTGTGCAGCTTCAGAGATATTATATATTAACAACAAACTAATTTATGCACAGTAAATTACTTCTGTTCCCTTTTGGAGTCACACATAAATACTTATTTTATGGAAAGGAGTGATTATTGTTAACTAAATTTGTAAAGTGTTTTAGCATTTAGTGTGTGTGTGTGTGTGTGTGTGTGTGTTTTCATTCTGATTTCAATTTCTTGATGATTCAAACTATGCATATCTATAACTAGTTCATAACTAGACCATTAATTCATAATACTGAATTTCAAGGTCCTTTTAGATCAAGGTAGGTAGTCTGCTGCTCTGAAGCCCTGTCTTATGCCTATATTACAGGGGTCCTCAAACTTTTTAAACAGGGGGCCAATTCATGGTCCCTCAGAGTGTTGGGGGGCCAGACCGGCTGGGTGGTTATGGCTAGATGGTCATGTGACTGGGTGGGCGTGGCCAATTCAACAGTCCATTAAACAATGCACACAAATTAAACTTTAATTTGATTTGCTCCTGGGGGTGTTTTATTTGCTTTTCTTTGCATGTTGCTCTTTTGGTTGACTTCTCTTTTTACTAGATTGTTTTTTCAGTTGTTTAGTGGTCCACTTCAGGAAACTCATTTTTGCACCAATTATTCTCAGCCCCAAAGAGCTTATAATCAACAAGTCTCTCTCTCTGTCTCTCTTTCTGTCTCTCTCTCTGTCTTTCTCTCTCTCCCTCTGTCTATCTCTCTCTCTGTCTATCTCTCTTTCTCTTCTGGAGGTGGGGGAGGTGGCAAATGAATCCATTTTTGGCCTCCTGGGGCCCAGGCGCCCTGTTTTTCACCTCCCCTGCCTCCAGAAGCATTCTGCAGGCCAAACTTGTTGGCCTTACCTTCCAGTTCCAGCACACGGGGCTCGTGAAGGTAAGTCCTGCACTTGGCCGAAGGGTGGGTGGGGCGATTTGGGCGGGGCAGCCTCGTGGTCCTGCGTGGGTTGGATTAATGGCTTCAGCGGGCCCTATGCGGCCCGTAGTTTGAGGACCCTTGCTATATTTGGTCACAGCTGGCAGAAATTGGTGGTATTTTTTGTCATTTTGAGAATGGCAAACACAAAACTATAATGCAATCTCAAAAATAAATTTAATATAACGTATAAAATAAAGTAAACCTCCAGTCAGATTTTTTTTAAAGATCAGATTTTTTTTTAAAAAAAATCTTGGTTCAAGCCACTTTGCATCATCAGTCCATCTAGGTGACCTTGATGTACACATCATCAAAAGCTCTCTATTCTGACAGATGACACTTCTTTGAAGCCTTCTTCACTCATTGAGCTCCTTCCTGCCAAGTTTCACTACAGTTGAAGGATAGTTCGTTCAGAGCAACTTCTTAGGGATGGTCAAAAATCTCCCTGCAATATTCATTGTTTGCTATTCAGCCCGCTGGAATAGGCCAATATCTGTTTTCGATTTATAGCAATAGCTAAATCTGCACAAGGCTTTATCAAATGCATTTTCTGAAGCTCCTCTGCCCCCCCCCAATATAAAACATTTTTCAGAAACCGAATACCAAGAATTGGAATGGATTTTGTTTCTTTTAAAATAGAAAGAAAGAGCAAATGGGCTTTATTCTTATGATCAGGAGAAAATGACAGATTCTTGCTTGAGATATATACACATATATATATATATATCTTTGCAATCGGCAACAACATGATGGCATCATCTTGAATTACATTCATTTTAGAAATGATATAATAAATTGCAGCATCAAAACTAAAAGCATATTACACTGATCAGAAAGCAGCGCAGGTATATTAGATCAAACAGCTATTAATATCTGTGAAATCTCCTTGTTTTTGTTTCTGCTGCTATTGTTGTTTATACCTGAGCTAGGTAGACAGATTTAAACCCAGCAAATTCGAAACTAGCAGACAAAGGAATGGATTTTCATTATGAATTTAAAAATCACCACAGTATATTTTTCAGACATTTTTTTACATTATGTGTATTTTAATTTGTGTGGTTGTGCTCAAATAGGTTATTTATTTTTCATTCAAAGGCAATAGAGAAGGAAAGGAAATAGCTCTGAAATGATGACCGAATGTGTCATGTGTGATCTAGTTTTTTGTATTCCTTCCGCTACTTAAGAGTGGGGCATAACATTTGGCATCCCTGGGCCCCGACCCAAGGCGAAGGGCGAGCAGGTGGCATGCTTGCCTTTGGTGAGCAGAGCGAGCAAGGCAAGGAGGCGAGGTGATTAGCTGGGCAAAGGCAACATATATAGGGTGGGGCAGGGGTGGGTGGGATGAGCAGGTGAGCGGGGTGAGCAGCGAGCATGCAGACGGGGTGAGCAGCGAGCAGGCAGGGGCAAGCAGCGACCAGGCGACCAGGTGGGTGGGGGTGGGGCCAACAAGAGGTGGTATTTGCTGGTTCAGCGAACAGTCAAAATTTTCCCTACCGGTTCACCTGAACCGGTCCGAACTGGCTGAATACCACCTCTGCTCTGCTCATTGTACACAAAACCTCCTTCATCTAGCTGTACAGAATTTGTAAACAATGCTCCGCACCACAGAGACAACTTTTGTTATTAAGTGAATTATATCTTCACATATACAACAAAGTTTTTTGAAAATAATATTTTAAAAGAGTGTAGACTGTAGAGAGATGAATACTGCATCGCTTTCAAAGAAATTTGGCAAACTTTGTTCCTATGTACAGTTCCTATATACAGGTTAAGTAAACCTATTATTTTAGGAAAGGAACATAGCTATACTATGGGAGAGGAGTACAACATTCTTCAATCTTACTCTTTCTGTAGCTATGGCTAATGTTAATACTGCTGAGATATTGAGTCAGACTAAATTATCTTCAGAATTATCAGGAGTAAGTTGGGCCCTTCTCAGATCTCTGGTTCAGGCTCCATTGGTGATCAGGTAATCTCCACAGACTTTAGGAGGGGAGTTCAGAAATACAGGTAGTCCTCAACTTTACAACAGTTCATTTAGTGACTGTTGGAACTTACAATAGCATGGGAAAGAGTGATTTATGACTGTTTTTTACACTTACAACCATTGCAGCATCCCTATGGTGACGTAATCAAAATCCAGATGTTTGGCAACTGACTTATATTTATGATGGTTGCAGTGACCTGGGGTCACGTGATCATCTTTTGGGACCTTCTGACAAGCAAAGTCAATGGGAAGTCAGATTCACTTAACAACTGTATTACTAAGTTAACAACTGCAGTGATTCCAGGGGTGGGTTCCACTTACCTTCGCCATCGGTTCACATTGTGACGTTTCGCACTTGCGTGCATGCTCCGCTCGCATGCGCGTGTCCCCTCGTGTGATTTGGCTTCCGTGCATGCTCAGAAGCAGGAATTAGCCCAAAACACAGCTGAGGAACTCATCAGCTGTGCTTCGGGTGAAGAAATAAAGGTCAGAATTCACCCGTGGACAGGGAAAATTCGCACAAAATCCAAAACAAAGATGGCGGCGTGCACAGAATGGCACAGATAGTGATGTCACAAGCGGGTCGCTACCAGTTCGGGCGATTCAGTCTGAACCAGGAGGAACCCACCCCTGAGTGATTCACTTAAGAACTGTGACAAGAAAGGTTGCAAAATGGGGCAAATTTCACTTAACCATTGTCTCGCGTAGCAACAGAAATTTTGTGCTCAATTGTGGTCATAAATTAAAGATTACCTATAAAGGACAAATATATTTGTAACAAGGAACTAATTCCGGTATGAACAATTCACTTATCACTGATGCTTGTACTAGTCTGATATATCTTGAGTTTTTCATTTTGTATGCAGATAAAGAGCTTGACAGTTTAACAAAATAGTGAACTTCAGAATTAAAAAGGATATACTTACATTTGTGACATATTCAATATCCTTCCAAATATTACATTCCCTAGGAAAGTCGGATAACTCTAAAAAATTATCCACTATCACTTGGCCAATCAAGTCATGCCTGGAGAAGCGGTCAAAGTCATAGACAGAAAAATGAAGTTTTCTTGAACTCAAATCTTTGTAAGGAACAGGAAATAAAAAAACCTCATCAAATACTGGGTTAAGAGTTTTTCTATGTACTTTAGTCTGATGTTTTGTTTTCCTATCTGGAAGTAAGTAGATCTTGACATAAGGATCGGAAGTTCCAGAAAAATCCTTTGCTGGCAGGCTGACAGCTTTGTGAATCTTCACTATAAGTTGTTCTAAGTCGCAATCATATTTTACAATAAAATTGATTTTCCCACAAGACTTGCTATTATTTCTCCGACCATCATCCGTGTCTACCGATCTTTGCTTATACAGCTCCGGCTTGATGCGTCCAATGCCTGTCAGCTGGTCCTGTTTCTGGATCTGTTGGATGTTGAAGTCAGGATTTGAGAGATTGAGCTGTCTTCGTATTGAATTGTGCCTTAAATTAAAGCAAAATATATTGATTGATTGATTACATTGCATTTATTTCTTGCTCTGTAATTAAAAAAAACTGTTTTCAAGAGTGGACAAATAAAAGAAATGAAAATATACAACTACTATAAAGAGAGAAGGACAGAGAGAGAGAACAGAACAGAACAGAACGGAATGCTTTATTGGCCAAGTGTGAATATTGGCCAAGAATAGAATACTTTATTTGGGGAGAGGGAGAGAGAGAAAATGTGATTTGATGAATATTGGATAAATGGATAGGAATAGGAGATTTTTTTAAAAAAGGATACTTCAGTATTAAAATCAAGACTTTGAAATATGAATAACTTGGGTTACACACAGAGAGAGGGAGGGAGGGAGAGGGAGAGGGAGAGGGAGAGGGAGAGGGAGAGGGAGGGAGGGAGGGAGGGAGGGAGGGAGGGAGGGAGAGAGAGAGAGAGAGAGAGAGAGAGAGAGAGAGAGAGAGAGAGAGAGAGAGAGAGAGAGAGAGAGAGAGATTCTCTCCCACTCACAAAAACTGTAAACATTGTTTTGGAATGGTATTGAATTGGTGCATTGAAATAATTTGCAAACAGTCCAAATGGCCCCTGTTTTGACTACCATAGTAACTAATACTTCGGAGTTTCCTAAGGGAATCCCTCACTCCCCTTTAGCATTTAAAAAGGATTGCTAGGCTTTGGGGTAGCTTTCAGAGCCTGGTCATTTCTATCAATCCGGCTATTACAGAAGTGTTTTGGTGTGTTTATTTCTCCAGCTACAAATCATCCAACCAGACTAACCTCAGTTATTTTTTAATTTTCCTTGTCTTTGTATAATTAGGCATCATTTTTAATTTTTAAAGGATGTTATGCTAAATTTAGAAATCTACCCAAAAAAGCTATACTGTGCAAAAACCATATAATATTTCATTACAGCCAATATACAACCATATAAAAAAGAGAAATGCCAATTAATGTCCTGACATTTAGGATATCTGAATACAAATCTTAAAGACATCACAACATTCAGAGATTCAATAGGCATGGAATTCAAGAAGGAATCATAAGACTTGCTGATAACAGGAATAATATTTCCTGTTCTGCTGGCTTGGAACTGACACTCAATTATTCTTATATTTGGGAGCTGCTTGCAAGATTGCAATATTTGAGATGAGGGTCTCTATTTCCAAGCAGAATTGGAATCAGGTTGGAAAACATTTCCCCCATGATTCATACAGATGAAAAATATCTGGCTATATATGTAAAACAACCAGTTGGAACAATGGCACAAATTATTTGGGCGGCCTTAAATCGGTGAGGTACAGATCGTCCTCAATTTATGACCACAATGGAGCCCAAAATTTCTATTGCTAAGACTCATTTAAGTGTCTTGCCCCATTTTTACAACCTTTCCTGCCACAGTTGTTAAGTGAACCACTGCAATTGTTAAGTTAGTAACAGGGTTGTCAAGTGAATTTGGCTTCCCCCTTGACTTTGCTTGTCAGAAGGTCACAAAAGGTTTATCACATGACCCCGAGATACTGCAACCATCATAAATGTGAGTCAATTGCCAACTGTGCTTGGATTTTGATCACATGACTCACGGGAATGCTGCAATCCCCGTGAGTGAGCCGAGGTGGCGCAGTGGTTAAAAGCAGCACTGCAACCTACTTCAGCTGACTGCTAGTTCAGCAGTTCAGCTGTTCAAATCTCACCGGCTCAAGGTTGACTCAGCCTTCCATCCTTCTAAGGTCGGTAAAATGAGGACCCAGATTGTTGGGGGCAATATGCTGAACTCTGTAAACCGCTTAGAGAGGGCTGTAAAGCACTATGAAGCGGTATATAAGTTTAAGTGCTATTGCTATTGCAATGGTCTTGCTATTGCAATGGTCATACGTTACTTTATTCGGTGGCCATTATAACATTGATACGTCACTAAACAAACTGTTGTAAGTGGAGGGCTACCTGTACTGAGTGGGAGGGGGCATTCCTCTCTGGCGCAGACAAAAATTAGGCTGGTGGTGGGTCCAATTGCTACTCTCATGTTGGCAGAGGTTCAGCAACAATGGAGGGGAAAAATAGTGCCTTCAAGCCAGTTTTGGCTTGTGGTGACTGCCTCCTGCATCTTTCTTGACTGGATTTTTCAGAGGTGGTTTGCCAGTTCCTCCTTCTATGGCTGAGAGAACTGAGTGGCACAATTCCACCCAGCTGACTTTGTGGCTAAGGGAGGACTAGAATTTACAGTCTCCTAATTTCTAATCTGATGCTTTAACCACTACACCAAACTGACTATCGGCACTGAAGGGCGGTTTAAAACCGATTTGCTTCAAGTATCAATATATGCTAGGAATGCCACTGCCTCCTACCTTTACCCTACTCTCAGTAATGTAAGAAATTACAGCACAAATGTATCTTACAAAGAAGGAAAATAATAATTTTTAAAAATAAGTTGGGAACATTTCTGATGGTTCCAGTTTATACTTGTTCTGCACTGTTATTGGCAGTGGGGAGAATCCTTCTACTGTTGAATGAGACTCACACTATTGCCAAACTGAAGAGTAAAAATGATGCAAAAGAGCATTTGCAGGTAAACTCATCTACAAATTGCACCTGGAATGCCTGATGTTCGGGTGAGAATCCCAGCAGGAACCATATTAATTCATTGACCAACCTTATAACGGTTAGAGAGCAGTACTGCAGGCTACTTTAGCTGACTGTGATCATTTGAGTTCAGCTGTTCAAATCTCACCGGCTCAGGGTTGACTCAGCCTTCCATCCTTCCGAGGTAGGAAAAATGAGGACCCAGATTGTTGGGGGCAATGTAAATACTGTATATACATTGCTTAATGGTTTAAACCGCTTAGAGCAGTGTTTCCCAACCTTGGCAACTTGAAGATGTCTGGACTTCAACTCCCAGAATTCCCCAGCCAGCGAATGCTGGCTGGGGAATTCTGGGAGTTGAAGTCCAGACATCTTCAAGTTGCCAAGGTTGGGAAACACTGGCTTAGAGAGTGTTTGCACTATGAGGCGGTATATAAATCTCAATAATAATAATAATAATAATAATAATAATAATAATAATAATAATAATAATAATAATAATAATAATAATAATAATAATAATAATAATAATAATAATAATAATAATAATAATAATAATATAGAACACAGAGTATCTTGTAATTATGGCCCTGCTTTCTAACATAAATTTCAGAATATCCCCCAAACTTCTATTAAAGAATCTCAGGGTAGGACACCATAAATGATAATTTTTAAAAATGCTGAAAAATAGCAAAGAAATGTTCTTTTGTTCAGTTTTTCCTGTACCAGTCATCTTTCCGGCAGGCGGAGGAGAGACAATCCAGTTGTAAAATTTGCTAGAAGTCAAAGGCAACAAGATAAACGGAAGAAAGCAGTCATAAATAAATCATTTCTGCCAACATTTCAGAAAAAGAAACAGGGATGAGTACTTCAGTGCCTCATAATGCGCACAAAACTGCTTTTGTTTTCTAGTAGGTATTATCGTGCGGCACCCTCATTACAGGGAATTAAACAATAAAAGCACATACATCACAAGAAAGGTTCACTGCAACATCCCCCTTTTTTTAGCTGATGCAATACCACCTGTAAAATTACTCTTTTTTGAATGTTAGGATAAATTGTTATTTGCACAGTAAAATCCTAAACATGATTATTAAAATGATACTCCAATTGAGCTTAGTGAGGCTTATTTTGAGAAATAAATGCGGTAGGATTGCAGCCTTCTTATGTAAAATGGAGTAACACAAAGTAATGGAATTTTCAACTTTGGGGAAGCTTCCGAAAAATATAAATGTTCCTTCGTCCCATCTCTCCCCTTCAAACTACTGCCTTAAAGTATCAAAAAAAAAAATCATCAGGAAAAGACATTTATAACTTTTTCCTCATTTGACCTGCCTCAGAATGCTGCCCAAAATAGCCAATAGTTCACAGCCAAATCTCTCTACACTACGCATAGCCCTTTTTTCAAGTATAATAAACTCCTGAATTCTTGGATGCAAAACCCCTCAACCAGCACTAAAAAGTATATTGGAGGTAACGAGCTAAGGTTAAGTTAGCATTTTTACTATTATCAAACCATCTTTGCTCTTAACTGGCTGCAAAAAGATAATGTTTCTTCTTTGATCAATGGGCATAAAATTAGCAAAACCAGAAATAACCCCCTA
The DNA here is from genome assembly GCA_023053685.1 of Diadophis punctatus similis. NCBI lineage: Eukaryota > Metazoa > Chordata > Lepidosauria > Squamata > Dipsadidae > Diadophis > Diadophis punctatus. The sequence continues at coordinate 241,761,360 of JALIGW010000001.1, forward strand.
GACCATGTGCGCGCACACGCACGCACACACACACATAAACAAAAAAGGAAAAAGAAAACAAAAGGATTCTGGAATCATAGTTGGAAAAAATTAGCAGATTCAGGAAATTGATGACTACTAGTAACTATCATAATTTGCAGGATTTCATTGCCACAAGGTGTGGTCTAAGCACTAAATTACTGGCAGATAAAAGGTGAGGTAAATTTATGACAGATTATGTCACAATGGATTATTATCCACCATTATGGTATTAATGCTAGTACTTTACTTTGGAGAGTTTATAAGAATACTTTATGTTGTAGAGGCAGCTGGTGCACCTTTTATTAATGTAAATGGAGGCAAACAGCTTTTCTGTTGTGTGTCAATCAGGCGGTGCAAAGCATTTGAAAGGAGCACTTCACACAGTTAGTCTTCTACTTATAACCCTAATGGAGCCTGCCTGTTATAGACATAAATTGTGATAATCCTGATGCTGGTCATCATATGAATGACTCAATTTCATCACTTTTTTTCTGTGGCAGTCGTTAAGTGAATCACCATGCTCATTAAGTGAATCACAGTTGTTAAGTCAATGCCGTGATTTAGTTAAGCAAACCCATTGTTCACTATGGAGCATTTTTATTAAAAATGAAATGTAACTGGCAGTTTTCAGCCAAAAGGACATAAATCATGGCCAATTGGCCATGTGACCACAGAATGCTGTAATAGCCATACCTATGGGCTAGTTGCTGAGCACCCAAAATACGGTCACATGACTACAGGGGGGCAGTCATTCCTGTACTATGGAACTGGGTCTTAAGTACCTTTTAGAGCAGTGGCCATCAACCTTTTGGGGCACCAAGGACTGGTTCCATGAAGTTTTTTCTGTGGACTGGAGGGAGCGTGGTTTTGCATGGTGCTTGCATCCCACAGATGGGGCTTGTTTGTGTGGCCCGGTTTCTGGCATGCTGCGGACCGATGCCAGTCCATGGACCGGGAGTTGGGGACCCCTGTTTTAGAGGATCCACCATAACTTTGAATGGTCACTAAGTGACTATACATAAGCCAAGAACTATCTGTATAGTATATTAGTGTGGACAATGCAGCCTTCCTTGAAGGTTAAATAGCTCCCTGAATCCTCTGCAAGATTCAGTGTAAGTACTTCAAAAGCCTATGGGTACATGGACAGTTGCTTCCCTGGCAGTCTCAGGTACATGTTCATGCAGCTGAAGCAGACATCAAAGCCGTTACAATCTTATCAGAGGATGTTGTGGCCGTAATGCTTCAAGAAAATGGGCTTGCATGTAAATGTGCTTTACGAAGCACCCCTTTTAAACGCTTGGCATAATCCTATTTGCCATCCCTCATTGGCTTTGGGATTGGTTATTTTCAGCAATATAACAATTCAGCCACAAGTTTTATATAGTCTGGATAATTTTTATGTTGGCTCTTCCCACTACCATTCATGCCCCCACCTTTTTGTTATGTTCCCCTTGATAGTCAGTCAGTCTCCCTTGGTGACTTCACATGCCTCCCACTCAATCAAAGCTGTGGGCTAAAACCTAACACTTCCCATTTCTTATCCTCACAAGTGTTTTATTAACCTGTTCTATTTTTGCTGACATCTTTGCAGAGATACATCAGAACTCACCGCAGCACAGATAAGTGCAAATGAGCATACTTTGCAAGATTAAATTGGGGCTGCTTTCACATACACATACATGTGCCGCTGCCTGGACGATGTGAGGGTCTGGATGGGAGTGAACAGACTCAGGCTCAACCCAGACAAGACTGAGTGGCTCTGGATATTGCCTCCCAAGGACTATGTCGACTGTCCCTCCTTGGTTCTCGGGGGAGAAAAATTGACTCCCTCAGAACAGGTTCGCAATTTGGGTGTCCTCCTAGATCCACAGCTAAAATTGGATCAACATCTTTCAGCTGTGGCTAGGGGGACCTTTGCACAAATCCGTCTTGTGCACCAATTGCGACCTTACTTGGAGAGGGAGGCCTTGCTCACAGTCACTCATGCCCTTGTCACCTCACGGCTTGACTACTGTAACGCGCTCTACATGGGGCTACCCTCGAAGAGCATTCGGAGACTCCAGCTGGTACAGAATGCAGCTGTGCGTGCAGTAGTGGGTGTACCGAGATACACCCACGTAACACCTATCCTTCGCCAGCTGCATTGGCTACCAGTTAGCCTCCGGGTGCAATTTAAGGTGTTGGTCGTTACCTTTAAAGCCCTACATGGCTCAGGGCCAGGTTACCTGCGGGACCGCATCCTACCACATACCTCCCTAAGACCGGTTAGGTCCCACAGAGAGGGCCTCCTCCGGGTCCCGTCGGCCAAACAATGTCGATTGGCGGGGCCGCGGGGGAGGGCCTTCTCTGTGGGAGCCCCGTCCCTCTGGAACCATCTTCCACCAGAGATCCGAACTATCCCCACCTTACTGGCCTTCCGTAAAGCCCTAAAAACATGGCTCTTCCGGCAGATGGGGTGAATAGGATAAGCAAATTCCCCCTGAATGTTGTGTTTTATAATGTCTTCTTTTTAATTATTTTTTAATTTAAATTTATGATTACTGTTTTAAATTGTACGCTTCTTACTTATGCTGTACGCCGCCCTGAGTCCCATGGGATTGGGCGGCTTATAAGAGCGTTTAAATAAATAAATAAATAAATACTACATTTGGCAATTTTATCTGGTTTAGAAAACAGCTCTTGCTATACATGGCCTGTAAATGAAGGATTGTTCCCGCAACACATTCACTTTTGTTTTGTTCATCAAGTTTGCTCCCAGTGTCCCTAAATTCTTGCAGCAAGGTGGCATTTCATGTGTGAGCACCAAATGATACTGCATTCCTTTCATACACATCACAAGTTAAAAGAAGAAGTTACATTTTAAGTGTATTTATTTGTTTGTCTGTTTGTTCGTTTATTATCATTATTACTTTATAATAAGTATAATAACATTCCTGTTTTCACAACAACTTGGTGAGGTGGGTCTTTAAGACTCTTTAGTATTGCATTTATGACTATTTCCAACGGAACACTTCCATCAATGGAGGCTTTCCATGCTAATGAATAAAATCAAAAGACTGAATGAAATCGAAATACTGAAATTGGTGGAGAGCCTCTGCAGAATCTATATGATTTTACTGAGACCCACCCAGAGTTGTCTGAAAGATGGGCAGCTATGTGTTTTAAATGAATGAATGAATGAATGAATGAATGAATGAATGAATGAATGAATGAATGAATGAATGAATGAGGAGCAGAAAAAGGCTCCCATTTTGACTCAACAGGTCCTAAATATACTTGCCTGGGAGTAGGATTCATTGAATTCTATATGATTTACTACAAAATAAGGCTTGAGTATGTTCCCTTATGCTTGGATACTAGCGTTAAGGCTTCTATTAACCTATTTTTTTGTTGTGAACAATGTATAAAAGGATGCCTTCTGTTTCTACACCACTTCATGTGCAGTGACATTGAACTAAGCTAAACAGATCTGTCTCTTGCTCTGTGGTATTATGCACACAGTAGTTATAAGAGTGCACGGGAAGTTCAAAACAGGTAAGATAGTGGGGGTGGCATTACAATTGACCCTGCTCCCTTATACGTGTGTCTAATATCAAAGCATATAAAGTGGGATAGAGCTTCAATTATTGTCATCTTGCCTGTTTTTATTTTTCTTGCAGATGCTACCTGATAGGATTAAAAACTATTGAGCAGACCAAGACTTACTCTGCATTAACAGAATGTGCCAGCATCGGTTTATGCTTGTTAAGCCTAGAGCCTTCTCGTTTTCTGTATGAATGTGTATGTGCATTTCTACATGTGTATGCGAGAGTGTAGTTCATATATAACAGATGGTTTACATCAGGGGTGTCAAACCCGCTATCGTGATGTATCAGCCGTATCGTGACATATGTTTTTTTGCCTTTGCGGAGCCGGGGTGGGCGTGGCATACAGCCTGCGGGCCGCCAGTTTGACAGGCCTGGTTTAAATGGATGTATACAGATGCAGCCTCAATTAATTTTATAAAATGAATGATATAGTTCATAAGCAATCTATTTAATTTGCTCTGCCCATTTTGGGTACCCATGTTTATGGGTACAGTCCCATAAACACGAGCCCTAGTGGTGCAGTGATTAAAGTGCAGTATTGCAGGCAAACTCTACCCACAGCCTGGAGTTTGATCTGATGGTGCTCAAGGTTGACCCAATCTTCCATCCTTCTGAGGTCAGTAAAATGAGGACCCAGATTGTTGGGGGCAATATGCAAATAATGCTTACATTGTAAACTGCCCAGTAAAATACTATGGGGTGGTATATGAGCCTAAAATGCTATTGTTATGCTACACATCTGGTCACATTGCACATACTTTTGGGGGGAAATGATTGCAGATTGATTTTGGTGAGTTTTCAATCCCATCTGAAAAATTAGAAGATTTTTGCTCGTGTTTTTCTAACCTTCTTTCTGCCCTTTCATTTCTATGAATCTAATTTTCAATTCAATTAATTCTTCTTTTTTTTAAAAAAAGATGGTTGTGTCTTTAACACCAAATGCAGCAACAGTGCATAGGAAGAAAGAAAGGAGACCCTGCACTAGAAGCTTATTTTATTCTTTTTTAACCAGAGATTCAATAAAAAGTTAATTCTTCCCGAAAGTGAAATATTTCAGGCAACATTTGTCTGACAAATCATTATTCAGAACTCCCCAGTTAGAATACCCTGTGATTCCCCAAGAATGGGATTTTTTTAAAATGACAAAGAATCTTAACACCAATAGACTAGGCACATGCAGGGTGGGTCAAGCAGAGTCAAGCGGATGCCAAGAGCATTGTGGTATAAGTACCACTCTTTTCTCCATGGGCTGCAACATTACAATTCTGCTTTCGTCAAAAATGAAAGCAGCAAATTCATGTGGATGCCACTGACCCTATAGAAGAGATTCAGGAGTCAAAGTGTTGATAACACTTTTAAGTTTTAATCTATCTGTCTGTCATCTGCACCTCCATAACTGTCTGGTTTGGCTCTGCAACCAAACAAAACAGACACAGACTTCAACGGGTAATTAAAATGGCAGAAAAAACAATTGCTACCAACCTGCCTTCCATTGAGGACCTGTATACTGCACGAGTCAAAAAGAGGGCTGTGAAAATATCTACAGACCCCTCACATCCTGGACATAAGTTGTTTCAACTTCTACCCTCAAAACGACGCTATAGGGCACTGCACACCAGAACAACTAGACACAAGGACAGTTTTTTTTCCCAAATGCTATCACTCTGCTTAATAACTAATTCCCACAACACTGTCAAATAATTTACTAAGACTGCATTACTATTCTTCTTCTCCTCCTTACTAGTATCAATTTCTTCCCACTTATTACTATAACCATGTTGCTTATATCTTGTTTTTATTTGTTTCCTACCGGTAGTACAATTTGATAGCTTATTAGTAACCTTGACTATTACTACGTGTTGTATCTTTTTATTCTTGAAGAATGTATTTTAGTCTCCTTATGTACACTGAGAGCATATACATCAAAGACAAATTCCTTGTGTGTCCAATCATACTTGGCCAATAAATAATTCTATTCTATATATAAAACAGACCAAGCAATTTATGGGCAAGTTTCATTAGATCTTTTCAATGCCCAATGCCCAATTCTCTATGGAAAAATTGATTTTCTTTTTATAAAAACACATTTGTTTCTAGTTTTCCAACTTTGTCTTTGACTAATCCAGTAAAAGCTACATATTTTTCTTCCTTCTTTTTCTGTTTTTTTACAACTGGCTTTCTATTTGCTAGATTCCTTTTTTTTAAGGAATAGGATCTTGCTCAAGCCCAAGGAAAAGCATATAGTTTGTTTATCACCTCCATACTTAACTTCTCTTTGCTGAGATTTCTATTTCTTTACTTCATCTCCAATCATAGACTCAGCTCCTAAAGTTGATAAAGCAAGGCATTTTTCTAAGCTGTACCTTAACATCATCCTTAGAATCTCTGCTTTGATGCTTCTCATCAAATATAAAAAAAGTAAGATAATAGGGAAGGGAATGCCACCCTACCCACATATATTTCTCCTTGGCATTAAGGATATAGAAGGGTAAGAATTGACCTTTTCGCTCTCCTCCTTCATTATCCTTACACAGATATCAGTGTACTGACCGAGCAGAAGATGTTGGCTCTGTGATTTGTCGATGCATCCGAACATTGTGCATGCAGTTCTCCTTGGTCCCTGCCTTAGCGTCCAATGGAATGTCTGGAGAAGTGTGGCTAATTTTCATGGAAGAGTCAGGGTAGGTAGTCGGCTGTCCCAGGAATTCCTCACTATAGTCTTGGTCATTGGTCTCTGTGTCTGTGTAGTTCAAGGATTCCAGCTTGTCTTTGTTGCCTAGCAGGCCACGCTCTCGCCATGGAACCCAACAAAGCTTCCAGGACACAAACAGAGATACCCCAAACAAAGCAAGTCCACATGCGGTGACCACCAAGGACAGCAAACTTACTGTGATATCTGGAAAGAAGATAAAGTAATATGTGTTAATGTTCAAAGAAGAGATGTTCTCCTAAAGCCTACTATAGACCAGGATTAAGCTTTTTGTGTGCATAGCAAGCCCAAGGGAAACATCCCAAGCCTTTTTTCTTCTAAATGTCTCATTAAAAGGTTTTTTTTGCCCATTAAAGATTTCTGCTGAAGTATATTTAACTAATGCTATCGTGCCTCATCAGTATATGAAGGACTCAAATGGATCAACCCAAAAGCCTACATTCAGTGATTGCATTCAACTAACACCTCGCTACAACAATCAAAGATGGGATTTATACAATAAAAATAAGTGTATATTTATTTATTTGAATTCATTAGCTGCCCAGCTCCAATGGACTCTGGTGTCTAAATTATTTAAATGTAAATTATGTAAAATCACTGATGTGATCGTTGCCACCAGAAACGAAGAAAAGAGAATTGATTGCAGTAACAATGAAAAAAAAATATTGGCTTGCAGTCATACAGAATTCTTTATGAACCCAAACATCCGCATACAAAACTTTCAAATGTTCACATCCCTTTGCATGCAAATTTTCATACCAGGATCTATCCAATACCTTCTTTGTATTCCATCCAAATCAGGAAACTATAGCTAACAAAATTAGCATATTAAAAGTGGCTTCAACTTGGTTTAATATCCTGACCTGTTCTGAAATTAGTACTCAGAGTTGCAAGGTTTTTGATAAAATGGGACACTCTAATTAAAGGAAGACATTCAGCTTTGTTTATTCACTTGCGGAAAGAAAGACTGTGCGTAAGAGGAAAGAATTGTTCATATCTCCGTATGTTCAACCGACGGGAGATTTTACTGTTCAGCTTATTTGCAGCTCAGAAGATTGACTTCAAAAAAGGTGATTAGTTATGAAACAAATGGATTTTTGTTTGGTTTCCTCTGTACGTATGCAAGAACATTAAACAACATCGCTTATTTGATGTCTAAATATAGAATTTTGCAGAAACAGGGACTGACAAGCTTGCTCTTTTAGCCAGACCAGTGTTTGCCTTTCATGAGGTTATAAAAAATTGTCCACATTAATCAAATTAGGAAAGTGCTAACATTGTTAACAGGAAAGAAATACTTTGTATAGAAACATTCAGGCCAGGACAAAATCCCAAGCAACAAAATTTCTACACAACTATGTGCACAGATACTTTTGTCAGTCATGTGAAACATGCCACACAGTCCTTTAGCAGTTCAATCCAGGTAAGAATTCACTATTTCAGCAGGCTCTCTTGAGTTGAGCTCAAAAGAATAGAAAGGACTTTGAATCTGAGGTGCTTGGACAACATCCCAGTCCAGCTTACAGCCTGGGCTTTCTGGGGATCTCCAATCCAAATAATAGTCAGGTCCAACTTTGCTTAGATTTTTTTGAGATCAGCCAAGGTTATTGAGGAACTGCTGCTTGCCATGACTTCTTGAACTTTATATATCTTACAATGTTTGTTCATCCATCCCAACTCCTGTAAAAATGTAACATAGAGAGTTAAGTCATGATTGTACTAAGAAAATCAATGAAATACAAGCTGGAGAAGGGTTCTCCCCCCCTCCACAAAGTTGTTTAAATATTGGACTTAGGGGTTCAGGTGGGCCTTTTGTTAGTGTACCTGCCTCCCAGCTGCGTTACCAAGGCCCTGCCTGGGCTGCTCGAGGCGGTAGCGGGCTTGGCGGTGGAGTTCCCCAGGCTCATGGTGCTGGGGGGCTTTAACCTGCTTTCGGCCGGCGAAATCTTGGATGTGGCTCAGGAGTTCATGGATACCATGACAACCATGGACCTGTCCCAAGTAATCCAGGGTCCGACTCATGAGGGAGGTCACATGCTTGACCTAGTATTTCTCTTGGGGCAGTGGAGAGATGATCTGAAGTTACGGGATATAGTCATCTCCCCGCTGTCGTGGTCAGATCATTTCCTACTGAGGTTGGATTTCAGAGCCCCATTCCTCCGCTGCAGGGAGGCAGGACTGATTAGGTGGTTCCACCCCAGGCGCCTAATGGAGCCAGAAGGATTCCAGAGGGAACTTGGGGAGATACCTGAAACTCTAGTCCACAATTCGACTGAGTCCCTGGTGGCTGCTTGGAACAACGCGGCATCAGGGGCTTTAGATCGGATTGCACCTTTGCGACTTCTCCGTGGCAGTGGATCCCGGAAAGCTCCCTGGTTTACCGAGGAGCTCCGGGAGATGAAACGCCACAAGAGACATCTAGAGCGACGCTGGAGAGCCAGTAAGGCCGAATCCAACCGAACACTATTAAGAACTTTTATTAAGTCTTACTTAGTGGCAATAGGGGCGGCAAAACACATTTTTCCGCTCTTATTGCATCCGCAGACTTGCGCCCAGCTGCCTTTTTTAGGGTGACACGCCACCTCCTTGCAAAAGGGGGTGGCGAGGAACACTTGCAAGGCAGAGCTGAGGAATTTGCACAGTTTCTGACGGATAAAGTCGCTCAGATCCGGTCAAATCTGGACTCTGGCAGGACAGAACCAGTTGTGTTGACAGGGGTGAGTCTTAATTCAATTTTATGGGATGAGTTTGAGCCAGTAACTCCTGATGATGTGGACAAGGCCGTGGGAGCGATGAACTCTTCCACCTGTTTATTGGACCCGTGTCCCTCCTGGCTGGTTTCGGCCAGCAGGGAGGTTTCACGTAGCTGGATCCAGGCAGTGATCAACACTTCTTTTAGAGACGGATCCGTACCCCAGCCCTTAAAAGCTGCGGTGGTGAGACCTCTCCTTAAGAAGCCCTCCCTGGACCCAGCGGACTTGAAGAACTTTCATCCGGTCTCCAACTTGCCTTTTTTGGGTAAAGTTGTTGAGAAGGTGGTGGCTCTTCAGCTTCTCTGGCTATTGAAGGAAACTGATTATCTGGATTCCTTTCAATCAGGTTTCAGATGCGGCTACAGCATGGAAACTGCCTTGGTCGCCCTGATGGATGATCTCTGGTGAACCCGGGATGGTGGTCATTCTTCCATCCTGGTGCTACTTGACCTCTCAGTGGCTTTCGATACCATTGACCATGGTATCCTTCGGCACCGACTCGGCGGTCTGGGTGTGGGAGGCACCGTTTTGCGGTGGTTCTCCTCCCACCTCACCGATAGGTCGCAGTCGGTGTTGACAGGAGGGCAGAGGTCATCTCCTAGACCCTTGACATGTGGGGTCCCTCAGGGTTCGGTCCTTTCGCCCATCCTGTTTAACATTTACATGAAACCGCTGGGGGAGATCATCCATCGACATGGGGTGAGATTTCAACAGTATGCTGATGACACCCAGCTGTACATTTCCACCCCGTCGCAATTCAGGGAGGCGGTGGATATGATGTGTCATTGCCTGGATGATGTTAGGGTCTGGATGGGAAGGAACAGGCTCAAGCTCAACCCAGATAAGACTGAGTGGCTTTGGATATTGCCTCCTAAGGATTATACCAATTATCCCTCCTTGGTCTTTGGGGGAGATAAATGATCCCTCTCCGACCAGGTTCACAACTTGGGGGTGCTCCTAGATCCACAGCTAAAATTAGACCAACACCTTCTGGCTGTGGCTAGGGGTGCCTTTGCACAGGTTCGCCTGGTGCACCAGTTGCGACCTTATTTGGAGAAGGAGGCTTTACTCACGGTCACTCATGCCCTTGTCACCTCTCACTTGGATTACTGTAATTTGCTCTACATGGGACTACCCTTGAAAAGTATTCGGAGACTGCAACTGGTGCAAAATGCGACTGCGCGAGCTGTGGTGGGTGTTTCTAGATACACCCACGTAACACCTATACTCCGCCAGCTGCATTGGTTGCCCATTGGTCTCCGGGTGCAATTCAAGGTGTTGATTATCATCTTTAAAGCCCTACATGGCTTAGGACCAGGTTATCTTCAGGACCGCATCTTACCTCATACATCCCTATGACCAGTTAGGTCCCACAGAGTCGGTCTCCTCCAGGTCCCTTCAACCAAACAATGTCGGTTGGCGGGCCCTAGGGGGAGAGCCTTCTCTGTGGGGGCTCCAGCTCTCTGGAACCAACTCCCCCCAGAGATCTGAATCATTCCCACCTTGCTGGCCTTCCGGAAAGCCATTAAGACATGGCTCTTCCTGCAGGCGGTGTGATTATGACTGTTGCTTGTGTGGTTTTTTTTATCTTTTTAACTACTATTTTGCTATTGTTGTCTTATTCTATGTTTTGATAGTATTTGGTTGTTTCTTATATATGCTGTACGCCGCCCTCAGTCCCCAGGGAGTAGGGGCTGCCTATAAGAATCCCAAATAAAGAAATAAATAAAATAAATAAATATAGTCAGAGATCTCAACAGCTACCAGAATGGAATAGAGCTGAAGAGATACAAAGAGCGAATTATTGGAAGTAACCTAGTTTCAATTAAAGATGTGAGTGCTTTATAGAAGAGGCGTTAAAAGAGTTTTATTGGGTTACACTACTTTACTTCAAGGAAATTTTGATTACATGCATCAAAGCTCTGGGGTATCTGTCCTTGATTTTTCATAAAGTGGAGCTCATCGCAACTTTTGCATAAAGCACATTTTTGAGGTGGCATGTATCTGCTTTATGTTCGTTACTCTACAGAAGTCCAGATTGAATAATAACATTGATACAATAGCTACTTAAAATCATCACAGTTTAGTAAATGAGCCTGTCCTACTTGGGGTTTTTTCTTTGGTCCTCATAGCTATAAGGAAATTTAGAACAATTATTGCTTGGGTGCAATTAAACCATAGTATGCCATTACAGCTAGTTCCTCGACTTATGACTACAACTGAGCCTGAAATTATTGTCATAAGTCATGCCAGTCATTAAGTGGGTTACCACTAACCTTTTCTGAAGCAGTCACTAAGCGAAGAGTGCAGTTGGTAAGTATCCTGATTATCTGCAATGACCATTTTTTGTCAGAAACCAGAAGTAAACACCAGTTTCCAGCAAAAAATGTGATAAACTGCAGGCACATAAATGCGGGCCAGGTGTCCAAAAATGAGATCATGTGACTGCAGGGGAACCCGATCATCAGAACTTCAAATCCAGGTCATTGGTAGCTTTATTTGGGTCCATCGCTAAATGACTAGACATAAGACGAGGACTACCGTATACCTCTGAACATTCTAAAGCAGGCGTCTCCAACCTTGGCAACTGAAAGAGTTGTGGACTTCAACTCCCAGAATTCCTCAGCCAGCAAAGCTTGTGAGCAAAACTGGCTGAGGAACTCTGGGAGTTGAAGTCCACAAGTCTTAAAGTTGCCAAGGTTGCAGACCCCTGTTCTAAAGGATGGTTTTTTGATGTAAGCCAGAATCAGAAAACTTTTATTTTTGCCTATGTTTACATGAGTAATAAATAGAGACAAGTTGTTTCTGAACACTGATTATAAAGGCGTGATATCTCCTTTCTTTCTTTGTTGTGTTTCAGAAGTGTCCACATTCAAATAAAAAATAAAAGAGAGGGTGGAAAAACAACCCTGAACCTCCACTGTGGATAGTATCTTTTTAAAAAAAAATTCTTTTATTTTCGTTTTTGGTTGCATGTTGGGAAAGGAGGTGAGATTCTAAAGCTAATTAGATGAAAGGAAGCTTTAAGCTTCCTCCAGCCATTTTGCATGGAAGTTCTAATCTGGATTGGGCCTTCACACTAATTATATAAACATATCTGTACTGTATCCTGTAGACTAACTTAACGTTTCCTTAAAATGGGCATCATCATATCCAGTGGTCTTTACTACAAAACTGGGTTGCTACTTTGAAACTGCATTCGGAGTATATACATGTATGTTTTTAGAAATTTTTACTTCCTTTTTTTAAAAACTTCTTTTCCTTGTATCAAGACAAGAGCGGCTGAAGCAGTATTGCTCAACTTTAGGGACTTTAAGATATGTGGACTTCAACTCCCAGAATTCCCCAGCCAGCATGCTGACTAGGGAATTCTGGGTGTTGAAGTCCACAATCTTAAAGTTCCTAAGGTTGAGAAGCACTGGGCTAGGGTTACTGTGGGGATAACATGGCATAGCAAGGATAGGGAAAACAATGCGCTCATTGGATTTTTTTTTTAAAAAAAAAGATCTTCGGGAAATTACCTGCACTGATTGCCATGGCTTTAGGTGTTGCATAATTATACAAGCTTAGATAAACCTGCATCCATGTATATGTTGACTAAAGCAACTGTGCTTTTAACAGCATTCTTACATTTCTCTTCAGGATGAGGAATAGGCTGAGAACGATGGGAAGTGATGATGTCTTTTCAGTTAGGTATTGCGTGGACCCTTTTATATTCTCACAGCACCCTAAGATAAAACGGAAGCATCGCCATCTCCAAATGTGCAACCTTTGTAGCTATGAATGTCATTGAATATGGGACACTGCCTGCTGTTCACAATTACTTGCTTCCCAGATTTCTATAGTGGTTCATAGAATTGGCTTGTACATGTCTGCCTCAAACCAATGACCTTACTCTTGATAGACTGCCTTCTTTTCAGTATATTTGAGGAGCTTTCAAGGGTGTTATGGCACACAGCCATGGCAGAAAGAAAACATTTTTCTGCCAACTTAATTCTTTATTTAAAAAAAAACTTATTTGAAATCTGACATTCGGCACTCATTTTTGGTTGAGGTCTAGGGACCCCCCCCCCAAAAGCTGAATGTACAGCAGATGTATTTTCTCTGCAGATTGAAAGCAATAGTTTAAAAGCTTTCCACAGATTCAGAAACAGTATTTTGGTAATATACGCTCGTCGTTCTTTTTCTCTCCCACAGTCCCACAGGAATAATGCGAACGAGAAAGGAGAGACACTGTTAAAAGAATCAAAAAAAGAAACAGGAAAGGGGGGTGGAAATGAACAGCAATACACTTTAGACATCTGAAACACTTCAAAAAGCAAAATAAAAGGAAGCAATATGAAGTGCAACAATTTTTTGCCCTAGTCTAGACTTCCCAACTCCATAGACGTCTGGCATCTTGGCTTGAGATCAGAGGTGGTATTCACTTTGTGGTATTCACTTTGTGGTATTCACACTCACTTTGGTCGCATGTGCGCCTTCCACGCATGCGCGCGGCCTTCTGCACATGCACTTTGCTCTTGCGCACGGCATGCATGCAGCTTCAAAACGTGCCTAAATAGGACAGCATAGCGCCGGGGCAGGTGCGGAGTGCCGGGGCAGGTGGGTAGGGGCGGAGCGCCGGGGCAGGTGGGCGGGGGCAGGCCCACCCACAGGTCACCACTTCCAGTTCACCCGAACCGGTCTGAACTGGCTGAATTCTTGAGATGATATACATTGCAATGACCTTCAGCTAAAGGCACATCAGAGAAGCACCACCAGCAACAGTATTTCAAAAGCTCTATGGCAGGGCTCCCCATCCCCCAGGCCGTGGCCCGGTATCAGGCCCTGGAACCAACCCCTCTTTCCTCCCTGCCCCCATTGGTCCACAAAGCCGGAAAGGTTGGGGACCAGCGCTGTTTGTGCTACTTTGGAAGAAAAGATGTTAACTTTAACGACTTTGATTTAATTACCTAAGACAGTGTTGCTTTCACATTTTAAAAATGGTTATGGTTAATCCTATGGGTTTCCAGGGAATTAGGGCAGAATTATTATGGAGTTGAGAGAAGGAAGGCAGAGGGACAGTGCAAAGAGGACTATGATGAAGACAAAATACCGGTAATCATAAACCATTTCATTTAAGGCATCCCAAAGACACACATCACAAATGTTCTTTATAATTTCTACTTCTCTGTGGCATGAGAGATGGTTTTTTTAATTTTTCACTTCCTCACATGGATTGTCAAACAATACTAGAGTATCTCTGGCTTTATGGTTTTTTTTTATACCGACAAAGAAGATTTTCTGCTTGCCATGTATAGTATTTGCTGCTCATCTTCGTCATATGTCCAAAAAAGAATTCAGTGCATTGTCTCAACTTTCCTATTTATTGCATAATCAGTGTAAGCTACCAAGCTCTAAAATCAGATTCTTAAGGATATATGCTTTTCATTTAGGTGGGCACTTGTCAGACATAGAATATTAGAATACTTATGTGTACTCTTCTCACATCAGAATTCTGGCTTATTCTGCTGGTATATGCTGCTCCATCATCCCCATTTGATTCTTCTGGCTGGGTTAAATCAGGGGTGGGTTCTAACTTACCTCGCTGCTGGTTCGCTACCTCCCGCACCGCATGAGGCAAAAAGTCCAACCCCCCCAAAAAAGCTGAAAACAAGATGGTGACCGCATGCACAGTGCTGGAAACTCAGCTTCTGCACATGCGCAGAAGAAGAAAAAAACCCCAACCCCCCCAAAATAGGAAAAAAGCCCCCCTCAAAAAAGCCAAAAACAAGATGGCGACCACATGTACAGTGCCGGAAACTCGGCTTCTGCGAATGTGCAGAAGAAAAAAAACCTAGAAAAAAATAAAATAAAATAAAATAAAGATGGCGGCATCCATGGATCGGCACCGACTGAACTGGTTCCATGACATCATCGTGACATCACTAGCGGGTCGCTACCAGTTCGGGCAAACCGAACTGGGAGGAACCCACCTCTGGGTTAAATAATCATGAAAGCTACTTCCCTAGCTTAATTTAGAGTGATGTGTGAACCATGAATGTTGGCTTGCTTAAAAAAACCCTGAAAAAGTATCTAATACACATGTATTAATTCATTACACTTATTGGTAGCAAGCTCTGATTATCCTGAGTCAGGTAGTACAGCAGAGGACCCCAACCCCTGGGCTGCTATTTGGAACAGGGCTGCGGAAGCAGCAGGCAAATGCATATGCACCCCCAGTTGCGGGAGTAGTGGGCAAGCACGCCCACACATGCTTGCCAGCTGCTTGTGCAGAACCATCCCCTCTCACACACCCCCACTAGTCCGCAAAACCAGAAATGTTGGGGAACACTGCAGTACAGAGATAGAGACCACTCTTGCTGGTACTATAGCCCAACTCTATTATGGTGTAAGTTAGCTGGAAAGTTCCTTGATATTTTTATTTATTTTATTTATTTATTTTATCAAAACATGTACAAGATAGCAGGTATGGTATAAACATAAACAAAAGCAAAGTAGGTACAGGTAAATTTGGACAATTGGACAGTAAGACAGGGACGGTAGGCACAATGGTGCGCTTATGCACGCCCCTTACAGACCTCTTAGGAATGGGGTGAGGTCGACTGTAGACAGTCTAAGGTTAAAGTTTTTGGGGTTTGGGGAAGAAACCACAGAGTCAGGTAGTGCATTCCAGGCATTGATCACTCTGTTCCTGAAGTCGTATTTTCTGCAGTCGAGTTTCAAGTGGTTTGCATTGAGTTTGAATCTATTGTGTGCGCGTTTAATGTTGCGGTTGAAGCCGAAGTATTCATTGACAGGTAGGACATTGTGGCAGATGATTTTAGGAAATACATTTAGATCAGATCGAAGGCAACATAGCTCTAAGCTATCTATTTGCCAGGGTTTTACCAAGACAATCTTGATTGTGAAAGGATGGCTTGTTTCATTCATGGGAATAAACCAGACACATCCTGGAAGAATGCAATTGCAAAGCACAGAAAACCACAAGGTCATAGTCAGTCAAGGATCAAACTTGACATGTAGTCCTCGACTTTATGACCATAACTGAGTGCAAAATTTCTGTTGGTAAACAAGATGGTTGTTAAGTGAGCTGTGGCCCATTTTACAACCTTTTTGGCCACAGTTGCTAAGTGAATCACTTCAGTAGTTAAGTTAGTAACACGGTTGTTAAGTGCATCTGGCTTCTCCATTGATTCTGCAGGCCAAAAGGTCACAAAAGGCGATAACACGATCCCAGAACATAAATACATGCCAGTTGCCAAGCTTCCAAATTTTGATCACATATCCATGGGGCTGCTGCAATGATTACAAGTGTGAAAAATGGTCCTAAGTCACTTTTTTCAGTGTCGTTACAAATTTGAACAGTTACTAATGAATGAATGGTTGTAAGTCAAGGATTATCTGCATTCATAGACACCGGAGGAGATTATTACTTTTACTATGTGGTGTCTTTATACAGGATTGCAGTAAGCATCTGTTCTCAATCAGACTAGTGAACCATAATCTTCCATACAGATGAAAAGTAAATGTTTATGTAGCACACCTCCACTCTTCAAAATAATCAGAAGCAATATATATATATATTCTAAACATAGCAGCTCCATATAGAATTAAACAACGAGAAAGACAATTTTCACACCTACTTCTGGATCAGATCAGAGCATGGCGTAAGAAAACAGCCCTTGCAAGAAATTGCACTGCGTAAACAGTGGGGTTGGTAGAGAAATACAGCCAAGTGAAGTATATTTTGGGATTGCCACATGGAGCAGTTGATATTTAGAAAGTAATTCGTTATACCCAGGAAAACTGTGAAGCAGTACTTGGCAAAACAACTTGATGAGCAACACGTAATAGTTCTCAGAGCCAAGTGCTGAAGCTGCAGTTTTATGAACAGCTTTTCCTTGTGTCTTCTATTTCCTGGCAAGCATTTCTAGGAAGCTGATCTCCTCTTTCTTACAATCTTTATCTCAAAGAATGAGTATGATTAATTATCACTTTAACAGAGACCTTGGGAAACTGAAGAAACAACTCATAACAAGCAACATATGTTCTGCATAACCTGTCTAATTTGCAGCATTGAAATTGATTCCAAATTTAGGTTACAGAATGAGAACATTATGATACTGTGTGGTGTGTGACCCACTCAGTGACATATTAAAACAAATAGACATCTAATACAGGAGCTCAGAATGAAGATTCCTTCCTTCCTTCCTTCCTTCCTTCCTTCCTTCCTTCCTTCCTTCCTTCCTTCCTCCCTCCCTCCCTCCCTCCCTCCCTCCCTCCCTTCTGTATAACACAGATACAGTTGAAAAAAGGTTGCAAGTAGGTCAAATATTATTGAGTTTATATTTAGAAGAAAACTGCTTGTTGATAGAGAAGAGCCGCATATGCTGGACATTTCTCCTCACTTGATTTTTTTATTTATCCTGCTTCATTCCAAATGTTATTGAATATGCTACAGAAATGTTAAGTATTTTTTAAGGAAAAAAAAAGACACCAAGTGCAAAGCTCTACAGTGATTTCTGTATGGAGAGACTTTTATCCTTGCAAAGTCTGAAAGATACAAATGTCAGAAGATACAAAATGAAGTTACCCTGTGCCAACCCATCGGAAAGAGAAAGGGCAATCTGAAATCTATCACCTTTTGCATGAAAATGCACAGAAGAAGCCTTTAATCCTCACTAGAATATAAAAAATTGATAGGCTGCCACGAACTGGGGCAATGGGAATACTCAATATTACTTATTCATGACCTAACTTTTCTATTCACACAGCTTCTTTATTTCAGCTGTTCTATGAAGGGATGGATTGATCACCAGATAGGACTAATAGCTGACAGCATAGTACAGTGATGGCGAACCTTTTTTCCCTCGGGTGCTGAAAGCGCATGCGCGCGTGCGAGCGTGCCCACCCATAATTTAATGCCCCCCGCGCCCTACCCCCTGCACACGTGCGCGTGACCCCCTGCACTGCCCTGCCCCACGGATGTGCGCACATACCCCCTCCCAATTTCCCAACTTCTGGTGGGCCCAGAAGCCCGTTTTTCACCCTCCCCAGGCTCCAGAGGCTTTCTTGGGCAAAACCGCCTTCCCCTGCACCCCTGGAGGCCAAAAACGCCCTCCCAGAGCCTCTGCAAGAGCCGAAAATCAGCTGGACGGTGCGCACATGCATGCTGGAGCTGAGCTAGGGCAACGGCTTGCGTGCATAGATACAGTATGGCTCTGCATACCACCTGTGGCACGCGTGCCATAGGTTCACCATCACGGGCATAGTACATGCCTTCACCTCCTTTCATCTTGCAACAAGAAAAACAAATGTACCTTTGAAAATAAATAGATAAACCCATAAGCATTTCTGTGGTGGTCTGTGGTGGTCTGTGGTGGAATGAAATTTCCAACCTATCTCTTGGTGAAACCATATTTATACCTGCTCAAAAACACCCTACTGAGTTCAGTGGAACTTACTTCAGCTAGAAGACCGTAACTTCAGGCACTCTGCTCTGATATATCTCACTGAACACAATAGATGTGCACTGGAGTACTGTGTTAAGCATTTTATATTTAGATATTTAGACTATTCCAAATTAGACTGGACAAAATAATTAATATACAATATTTAAATTCATCTTTTTCTATGACTATGGGCTTTAAGTAAGTAGATTCTGATTTTTGCCCCTGACATGCATACAATTAAATTCTGTTTGCATATTATCAACACAGTCAAAAGTGGGTCAATAGCCAAATGTTTCATCGTTGCTCCAAGGAAAACTAAAGTGAAAAATAGGTTGGTTTTAATTAAAATTTTGCACTGCCTTGAGTCTGACAGAATAGCATTCTATGTATGAACACTAACCAGCCTCACACTCAATAGCCATCGTTGCCTTCACAAATTTAACAGATCTAGGTTAATTATAACTAAAAAAACCCACTTATGCTCAAGCTACAAAAACTGAAATGAATGGGAGATAACAAAGATAATGCCAAAATGTTATGGAAACCAGATTATACATAGATCAAATAAGGGAAATGTACAGTACACGGCCACCTTTCAGATCCTGATAAGTTCTAAGTTGCAGCTCTCCTTATAATTGGTTATATGGATTTGATTATGAGAATTTTAATCCAACTTTCCCAGACAGTATACATGGATAATTCTTTTTTTAAAAAAAATATTTTTTATTGTTTTATATTATACATTTCTTTTCTATATTGAGCAGTGTGCTCTCTAGGTGTCCAATGTGTTAACATACGAACGTACAAACATCATCATCATTGTCATTATAGTCATTTATACCCAGGAAAACTGTGAAGCAGTACTTGGCAAAACAACTTGATGAGCAACACTTATTATTATTATTATTATTATTATTATTATTATTATTATTATTATTATTATTATTATTATTATTATTATCATCATCATCATCATCATCATCATCATCATCATCATCATCATCATCATCATCTCTTTTATTCATTAAACATGAAACTCAGTCAACTGAACATTTAAAAAAGTGTCACAAATACCGCTGACTGGTGCTAATGGTTGATACGGGTTGCTACCAGTGTCCTAGGTATCAACCAAATATCTTCTTAAAATATATGATGTTCCGAGTAGCGCAGTTTTTTGCAGTTCCGCTGGTATTATTGCAGGAAGCTGCAATTTCTTGATGTGTTTTGTGAAATTCTTGGACATGGTACCAAGTGCCCCGATACCAAATGGGTATCACTGTTACATGTTTCATCCATAGCCGTGTAGTTTCGATGGCCAGGTTGCGATATTTCATAATTTTTCCCAGTTCTTTTTCTTCGACTCTGGCATCTCCTGATACAGCGATATCAATAAACTGTACTCTTCGGCCCTCGACAACCGTGATATTATTGTTGTTGTTGTTGTTGTTGTTGTTGTTGTTGTTGTTATTATTATTATTATTATTATTATTATTATTATTATTATTATTATTATTATTATTATTATTATTATTATTATTAACATCTTTGTGGGGGGAGGGATAAATCTAAGGACAAGATTGGAAAAAAATAAAGAGTGCAGGATCCAGTCTGGGTCGGTACCCGCCTAAGTTCGAGATAAGTTCCATAAAGATGGGCTCCAACATGACTCTGAAAGCTTGGGAGACAAACCCTATGGTCCTGGTGACCGACCCAGATTAGATCCTGCAGCATTATCCTAGGACACTTATATTCACCTTCATTCATGAAAAATAAAGAGTTTCTATATAAAACGCAGAACATCTGCATCAAGGTTATACTGGGATCTATTTAAATCAACAGTGTAATAATTTTTGTAAAAAAATAAGGCAGCACCCCCAGGCATTTTAAGATGCAGAAGCCTTCATAACCATGGAACAATTTTCTACCTCCAAGACCTCTTTGCCCAAACCAAGTCGTCCAGACTCTGGTTTAGAAGTGAGACCCTAACATCCCTAGGAAAGATGCAGACCAGAGAACCAGGTTAGATGTCTGCACAGTACATTAGAGCCAGACTGGCTCTTGGCAGAAAAGCAGAGAAGTTGCTATAGTAGAACTGATGGCTCTCAGCTCTATGCTGGAAATAGGCTGAGAAAGGAGCATTAAAGTCTTCTCTTACATAGAGCAAATTGCTGAAAACTGGTCTTTTGCTCTGGCTGCTGCTTGCTTTCCTACCAATTTCATCTTTTTGTTAGCACCTGGCATGTTGTTTAAATACACTTCCAAATTCTCTATCTAGTTGGATTCGTTTCTCAACTTGCTGTGGCTTCTGCTGCAGCAAATGACTGCCTAAGGTGTTTGAAAGCAAGCCTGATTAGCTTCCCATTTCTTGCTGCTTTTGCTCATCTTAGTACCTCTCTTCTCTTTATGTAGGGCAGAAGGGTTTTACAGCCTGTCTCAGCTAAGAAATTTATAGCTCCGTAATTACCCTTAACAGTCAGGCAGCAGCAGAGCCAGGAAAGCAATGACCATCCTCTATCGTCAGGCTTTCAAGTGGTAGATCAAGAGCCACAAAGTCGACAGTTAGAGAGTCCCTCCTGGCTGTGGATTGGAAGCTTATTGTGTTTTTTTTAATGATTTAATGATTGTGTTATTAAGATTTTATGTTATGGTGGCTCTTTATAATGTTTCATAATGGTGAGCCATCCTGTCCCACAAAGTAAGCTGTGTGCAAATGTTGTAAAATAAATAAACAAACAAAAACAACAAACCCAGCCCCAATGCAACTATATTTATATAAATGAGAAGTAATTTCCCACTCTCAAGAAATAGGATGTATAGAAAAAATATAATTGTCCACCATGACTGTATTCTTAGATTCTTTAACTTCCCATTTTAAAGTTAAATTGTTTGGGGCAAAATAACTTCTTCTTTTTTTAAAGCAAAGACTGAATTGCACTAGCTCTTACATTTCTTATTATGTGGAACCAAAACTCTGGGAACTATAATTTCATACTTTAAAGGGGGCTTAATGGGATTCAAATTCTATAGGGCCAAGAAGTAAAATCCCATTCCATTCTATGACACATCAGAACACAAAAGCCAAAGTGTTCCAATGTATCACAGTCCTCTATGAAGACTTTTCCCCCTTCTGTTCAATCATGTCTGATTCTAGGAGACTACTTGGATAAAGTCCCTGCAATTTTCTTAGCAAGGTTTTTCAGAAGCAGTTTGCATTGTCTCCTTCCTGGGGCTGAGAGAAAGTGATGAGACCAAGGTCACCAGCTGGCTTTGAGTCTGAAGTGGGCCTAAAACTCACAGTCTCCTGGTTTCTAGTCTGTTGCCTTAACCACTACACTAAACAAAAATTCACTGCAACCTTAGAATATACAAGCTACTCATAATGAGAGATCTGTTGGAAGCACAGAGCAAAACAGAAAGCAAAAGTGAGCAGCAATGACTTCTGATATAGATGTTGTTAAAACAAAATTGTCACATGGTAAAGAGAAGAATACAAAACCAATGGGTGGCTGTCTACAGATACACATAATTAGTTTTCAGATTTAAAAAAAATTCTATGGATTACAGAAGCTTGTGTTTAGTGGATAAAATGGTTCAACCATGTCCAATTCTTCTCTCATTTCACTACAGGCATTTTAATGTCAGCATTTAGTCTATTACCTGGCCGCTAGAATATCTGCTATGTAGGACCCAGGGGCAAAAGACCTATTCAGTGCCACATTAAAAAAACAGAAATTATTTTGTCTTAGAAGAAACAAGAATAATTGCAATTTCTGAACTTTCAGGAAATAAAGTAATTTGAATTAGATCAACTTCTGGCCTCCTCTGGGTCATGTTACTAAAGATATTTACCCCAAAGTCTCTGTCATGCATATGGACAGTTGCAGATTACAAATTCTGGCCTGGTTAAGAAACCAAAATCTACAGTTTATGAGATGAATAACCTGTATACACAGGACTCAAATTTTCCCCGAATTGTTTTTCAGCTATATTAGAGGTGCAATTGGGGAAACTTGCAAAATAAAACATTGCATGAATATTAGCTTATCTCGCAAGCTGCCCTGATTGAACCCTTCTGAGCAAGTATGAGAAGAACCTTGCTTCACCATCTGCTTCAAGCAGATTCACTTTGAATTTGCAGTATACTTCCAATAGTTTTCTTTTGTTCCTAGTCCAAAGTCCTTTGGGTAAGATAAGATGTTGGTCATCCCAAGGTCTGAAACTTGGCAGCATCACTTTAAGTCGGTACAGGAGAAAACCAACACTATTTATTTATTTAATTTTATTTATTTATCAAATTTATATGGCTGCCCATCTCACAGAAAGTGATTCTGGGTGACGTTCAACAATCCCAAATATGCACGGAATTTCTTCCAGTGTGGAGAAGATCTGCAGATTTGTCATTATGCAGAAATTGCAATCAATTACCTGGGATCAAAAGGCAAATGGATTTTCTTGGGGTTTTTTCTTGAAAATGTTTCGCTTTCCATCCAAGAAGCTTCTTCGGTTCAGTTCAACTGAAGAAGCTTCTTAGATGAGAAGCAAAATGTTTTCAAGGAAAAAACCAAGAAAGTCCAGTTGCCTTTTGAAAAGCCCCTTTGGGACATCCATGATCTGAACAATTGAGAATCTCTGTAGACAATGACAGGTCTGATGAAGGATGGCACTGACCATGTCAATCATCAACATGTTTCAACACAAGCAACATCCCCATACAAGCTCTGTCTGATATCTATCTATCTATCTATCTATCTATCTATCTATCTATCTATCTATCTATCTATCTATCTATCTATCTATCTATCTATCTATCTATCATCTACCTACCTACCTACCTACCTACCTACCTACCATCTATCTATCATCTATCAATTTATCTATCATCCATCTATCTGTCTGTCTCTCCATCCATCATCTCTTTCTATTGATCTATCTATCTATCATCTATATCTATCATATATCTATCCATCTATTTATCCATCATCTCTCTCCCTCTCTCTTGCTGTCATCTCTCATCTCAGTCTATCTATCTATATCTATCTATCTATCTATCTATCTATCTATCTATCTATCTATCTATCTATCTATCTATCTATCTCTATCTATCTATATCTATCTATCTATCATCTTTTTCATATATCGTCTGTCTGTCTGTCTGTCTGTCTGTCTGTCTGTCTGTCTGTCTGTCTGTCTATCTATCTATCTATCTATCTATCTATCTATCTATCTATCTATCTATCTATCTATCTATCTATCATTTATAATCTAGCTTTCCAACTCACTTTACAGGGTGGTTATTGTGGGGAAAATAGGAGGAGATGTAGTATTTGATATATTTTCCATTTATTTATAAAATACCGTAATACAGAATTAAAAAATTCTAAAAAAAACACCCCTCTATTTCTTAACACAGTAAGACAATTATTGATTATTTGCAGCTGAGCTATGCTATGAACAAGCTTTTGAAAACAGACGTCCAAATAATTACAATGGGGCTTTGATAAAAAGAGAAAAAGTTAATTGTGACTGATGGAAAACTACTGTGCCTTTTCAAGTGACTGATATCAGACACTGCCTTGTATTCAATTTCACAGGAATGGAAAGGGAGTATATAGATCTTTGGCTTGTACTATTTAAGGGATCCTGCCAGAAGCAACACTACAAAATTGGATACATTCTAGCACAATGAAACCACAATCTTTGTCTTAAGAATTATAGTAGTAGAAAGCCAATGTACCCATAATGATATGGAGAGTTATGTTTTTAACTGTGCCTTTATTTTTAACATGTGCTATTCAGTTTAATTGTATGACCACACAGCTGGTAAATATCTTTCTTCTCATTACACCGACGATGTTGTTATTGATATTAGTAATTTATTATTTTACGAACAATGCGTCTATAATGGTTTTCAAGACCTAAAATTTGAATCTCAAATTATAAAGTATATTTTCAAGAGCTTGTGTTGAAAATGCCAAGGCATTTAGGGAGGCCAAGATGGACAAAAAGCAGAAGAGGGGAATACAGGCTCAGCCCTGGTCACTATAATAGAATTCTTATACAGTTATTTCTCGACACAGTGGGACAATTAGGGATCCATACTGGCAAATCACAGAAATAAAAGAATGGTAAAAGTGAACTAAAATCTATAATCCCCTCCTATAAATGTAGTTGAGTTTGTATTGCATTCTAGGGGAAAAACTGATTCCCCCCTACCCCCCATACCTTGGGAGTCAAAATAATTTAAGTTAAATTATTTTATTATTTCTCAGTTCACAGAAGTTTTAAGTTAAGCTTTATAGAAGATAAGGAAAGAAGTTACTACCAACATTTCTCTTCTAATGGTTGAGGTTACAAGTTAGAATTCTAGTTTTTCTTAGTCAAGACTTTGATTTTTATACTTAAATCAGGTTTCCTGTGCCAGTAAAAAAAATGGCACAGAATTAAGGCAATTGTCGGGATACAGGATACTCTCCGATACTGAAACTCAGTTCCAAGTGACCTTGGAAGAAGGAAAGAATAGCAACAGCACTTAGACTTATATACCGCTTTATAGTGCTTTACAGCCCTCTCTAAGCGGTTTACAAAGTTCAGCACATTGCCCCCAATAATCTGGGTCCTCATTTTACCGACCTCAGAAGGATGGAAGGCTGAGTCAACCTTGAGCCTGGTGAGATTTGAACAGCTGAACTGCTGAACTAGCAATCAGTTGAAGTAAGTTGCAGTGCTGCTTTTAACCACTGCGCCACCTCGGCTCCAAGAAAATGGAAGCCAGATAACAAGGCATAAAAATGTCAGGCAAAGGATCGTGTAAAAGGGGTGAATGCAAGACACTGGCACCAAGGTCTGGATTTGGATGATTACATTTATTGAGGGTAGAGACTTGGTGGCTTTTCCTGCCTACGCCAAGGTAATTCATTATTCATGACCATTGATGCACCTTTTCTATCTCCTCTATAATCCTTTGTCAAACTATTGTTGGAGCTTTCAGTCAAATTGGCTGTGAAATCAGCAATCACTGTTTCAGGATTCTTCAGTAAAGAAACTTTCTTTTGGATTTCCCTTGCTTTGGTTGATATTTTAACGGCTTGCTATTTTTTTTCTCTACACCAGTGGTGGGTTCCTACCGGTGCGGTCCACTCTATAGCACCGGTAGCGGCCCGCTGGTGACATCACAGTACTGGTGCGGTCGGTTGCCGGTGCCTGGGCACCGCCATTTTAAAAGAAATGTAAATTTTTTTTTAAAGTTTCTTCTGCGTATGCCCAGAAGCCGAGCTCCGGCACTGCGCATGCGCTGCCTTCCTACCCCACAGTGAGTCCAAGAAGGGGAGGATGGCTGAGGGAGCACGTGAGATGCTGAAAGAACGGGCGGCAGGAGCTATCTCCATTCCCCTCCCTTCAGCAGTCCAAGAAGCCACGAACGCGCGGTGATGATCCCAGGCATTTTTGCACGTTTGAGGCTTCTCGAGCTGCTGAGGGGAGGGGGAATGGACGGCAGGACCTATCTCAGTTCCCCTCCCTTCAGCAGTCTGAGAAGCCACGCCCACCCGGTCACATGGCCGGCAAGCTACGCCCACCCAGTCACATGGCCGGCAAGCCACAGCCACAAAATAAGCCACGCCCACAGAGTGGTAGTAAAAAATTAGGAACCCACCCGTGCTCTACACCACAATTTAAACAGCCTCCTTGGATATTGAATGATGTATGATAATGATATCATCAATATATGACACAGATAATATATTGAATGATTAAAAAGGAGAAGTAAGGTTGTGGAACAGCCTCTCTGATGGTCTCCCAGCTTGCTCTTCTTTGGAAACACACAGTGGTATCAGTTCCAAGATGCCTGAAACAGAAACAACTATACAAACTAGGCAGAGAACATGAAACAACAGGCAATGAATCCAAGCACAAAAATCTTAAGGGACATTAAATAAGTTCACTAGCAAGAGACATTAAAATAAAACACAAACGACTGACAGGCATTCTAGATGAATTTGGTTAATTTGATATCGAAATAACAATTTTTGGAATCAGATGTTTCTTCCTAATTCCATGTTCTTTTGATTTTAGCTTTTCTGGGATGACCAAGCTTATGTTCTGAGGTTCAAGGGAGATGATAAATTCCATTTCTGGTACCTTTTTAATCTTGATCCTAGAGTTCTCCCCATTTGAAGCACATTTAAAATTGCCAATTTTTCCCCATTAAGTCCCATTTATCTTGTTCAAGCAAGGCTGGGCTTATCTTTTGTGCTTGCCTATTCTCTTCTTGTGTGCTTGGATGATTGTCAATCTTGAAATGACTGCAATGAGCAAAGTTAGTGAATGAGGTAGTGGTGATGGAAAGCAATGCTTGTCCCATAAGCAAACTCTTTGTAAAAATAATAATAAATAATCTAGCCTTCTGGCTACCAAGGTTTTATGAAAGGCTAACTCTCCCATATCAGAAGAGAGGACTACATGTGCATTTTGTTCATTCTTGTTGCTTCAAATCTGAGCCTCAAGGTTTCCAAGGGAGCATGCAACCTGTGTCAATCGGAATTTAGTAGTCAGGAAAAGAGATATGGTAAACTACTTAAGTTTGTTACTAGAATCCATTCCTGCACAGAACAAGAGGTGAATTATTTTCTTGCTGCTCTGAGTTTATTTTTTATTCAGGAAATATTATTGCTTTCTGAACGTAATGAAGATGGATCTTTATATTCACCAGAGTTTCTACTGGAAGTCAGGGAAAAAACTGTAATTTTATACTACATTTGTAAAGTATGTGCTGTTTGAAATAGGCAATAATTAGAAATAGTCCTGATACTTTCTGGATCTGGAATGCTTTTGATGCAATGGTTAATTGATCTGCAGTGGAGTAATAACTAAAATGCAGCAATGAATTAATTTATATAATTTTGCACAAGATAAATATATTATAGATTTTGTCTAGAATTATCCTAAACTCCACATTCACAATTTTTGAGTTAAGAAATTTATGGAAGTTGCATCCTATTGCTGTCCAAAGGGTGGCAGGAATTGGAATTTTATCCAGTGCACAATGAAGAAAAAACAATATTTATCAATACTTGATTAGGCTGCATCTGGGAATGCTGTAGAAAACCACAGCAATCAATGCTACATAAGTACCCAGTATGAGAGGGAGGGGGGAGAGAGAGAGAGAGAGAGAGAGAGAGAGAGAGAGAGAGAGAGAGAGAGAGAGAGAGAGAGAGAGAGAGAGAGAGAGAGAGAGAGAGAGAGAGAGAGAGGAGAATGAATATACACAAGGGAATTTCTGGGAAGCATAGCAGAGTTTCTGAAAACTGCTAAGATGTCTAGTTAGTGCTTCCAGGAGAAATGTAGCATGAGGAATCTAAAATCATATAAAGCATTTTATTAAAAAAAACAAGAAGTTCAAACAATTCTTCACATCTGAAGTAACATTCTTGCACTATGATGCTAATGGACCAGTGTTGTCTGTCTTGGTAACAGTTGATTATGAGAACTATAATAGCACAAAGCAATTGACCTAAGCAGGGCAATTCAGTTGAAAAACTTCAGTTAAAAAATACATTTGCCTTTGTTCCTTTTTTAACCTTCACTGGTGTGGTTTCTAAAACAAGCATCTGATTAAATTGTAAAGGCTTTAAACCCCATCCAAAAAAATTAGCAAATTTATATAAAATGAATAGTGTACAACAGAGTAAAATTGTTACTTAAAGATGGAACAAAGATTATAATTCTTACAGCAATCAGTAAAACAGGATTGTCTTTGATTAGCCTACATGATTTCACTGTTGATTCTTTCTCAATCTTTAGATTTAAAAAAAAAGATGGAAAAGACAGCCACTACAGGAAGGGAAGGGCAATGTTGGAACTGCTAGGTGGGAAGTGGGAAGGCTCAGTAGTTCGCAGCCGTAATTGTGGCTTCAGGAAGCAAAACAGCAGCTTTAACCATGGCCTGTCAATAGGGACATCACAGCATGCTGGGCTTTCATAAATCTGATGTGAGCCAATTTCTCACAATCAGACATAAGAAAGCAAAAAACACTGTTCTCTTCTCGTCATGTTATTCTGGGAAACACAGAGCCATGGAAGTCACTAGAAATATTACAGCTGAAAGAAATATGCTATATAAATATCACTTTGGCCTGTCCGAAGTATACTGAATGGTTAAACGGTATTAGGAATAAGGTGTATATTATACATTTTAGTTGTATTGTTATGTAAATAACAGATCTTTGCAGGTAGAGCATGGACTTCTACTTGGGTTGGGCTATCCCTTGAATCTGAGAAAAGGTTAAATAAGATGTAAACTTCAATAACTGTAACATGGTTTAGTTCAGTGGAAGTCCTGCTTCCCTAACCTGGTACCCTTTGCACATAAATAATGTTGCTATTCTTCCATTACCTCAGGGGACATTCATAGATAAAACTTAAGAGTTTAAACTTCTTGGTACAGCCTCATGCCTTTTTATTTGCCTTGGTTCATAGGCACCTAAAATAAATGCAGCTTGCTCTTAGGAATGGCTTAGAACATTATTGATAACTAAAGTTTTATCACTTACAGGAAGGCATATCAGAATGTTCCTTTAAAGCTACTTTCACAAATGACATCCTTGCCCAATGGCCTGGCCTTGCTCTACATCTTGCACTGAAAATATAGAGCACAGTCCATCCCTCGGACACAGCCTCAATTCCATTTGCATTTCAGCCATTTAATGTTTCCTCTAAGCTACATGCATGTATAAGCTGCAGCAGTGGCTGTCACACATCCACACAAGAAGTCTTCTGCTCACTGTCAAAGAAGATGCACTAAAGAGTGTTTTTGGAAAGGAAGGAATAGGACAGAGAGAAGAAAGTTAGATCTTCTGCTGTGCTCCAGGCTGAAAGGGGAGCTTGAAGGGTAGTGGGAAATAAAAGATGAAATAGAGGAAAGAAGGGAAAGATTCTCACATAGCAGCTAGGCCAAAGCCTGCTCACTGTTACATATACTCCTAGCAGAGGTGGGTTCCTCCCGGTTCGAACTGGTTCGCCTGAACCAGTAGTGACCTGCTGGTGACGTCACGATGACATCACGGAACCGGTTCGGTCGGTGCTGGTCCGTAGGCGCCGCCATCTTTTTTTGAATTGTTTTTTTGAATTTTTTTACATTTATTTTTTCTTTTGAGCATGCGCAGAAGCCAAGTTTCTGGCACTGTGCATGCGGTCACCATCTTGTTTTCTTTATTTCTTTATTATTTCTTTATTATTATTTTATTTATTTATTTTGAATTTTACAGCACTGCACATGCGCGCGCCCACGAGGCATGCCCAAGCGGCGCGGGAGGAAGCGAACTGGCAGCGAGGTGAGTTAGAACCCACCCTTGAACTCAGTCCAGATATGTGTGAGAGAAAAAGGGTGAAGACGGTTCCGCCCTAATAGTTCACAGAGTATATTTTGCAGAGTGCTCAGTCTGCCAAAAATTTATTTATAGGTGTGAAACAATAAAGAATTTAGCTTGGAAAAAAATCACCATGTGTCACTCTTGGTTTTGGATCTGACAACACACATGGCTTTTCAGAGCCATAACAATGCCGTAGACCATTATCAGTGGTATAATTACTTTGGCACAAGATGCTGAAACCTTAAGCCAGAACATTTCTAATTTGATTTTATAGGATAGTAGTCCATGAAACAGGCTGTGCATTTTGTATGAAAAATTCCCTGTTTCCTTTCTACTTGGAATTAACACCAGTTGAAAGATTTGGGGATCAATATAGAGCAGATATTTTTATTTTCTCCTACTTTAAAGCTGCTGTCATGGCTTCCCAATTTGACTGAGTCAGTAATACCATGGGAAGAGGTGTGATTTGATCCAACCTGTGAATTATCAAGAGTTTGAAACAACAGGAACTTTCATGTTTAACAGTATTCATTATACTTATAGAAATAAGATGATCGTTGGAAATGAAAACAAAGAAGTGCCATTCAATATAGTGCAGGATACTTTTATTTATGATTTTAAATGGCAATTTTTCCAGACACATTCAGGATGCCATGAGATAAGTAAGCAGTTTCCTTCCATCTGTTCAGGCTCCTCCTCAAGATTTTGTCAGGTATTGACAAAATTGTTTGAGACATACACTTTCTTTCCAAACTGACCAAATATGCCCTAACATAGAAATCACAAGCCTTCTTAACAACTTTAGTGCAATTAGGAATGCCTTGTTATTTCATCATTCAGAAGTTCTATTCCCACACTTAATCAAAAACACGATTTTTAAAGCATACGCCACATATT
Source organism: Diadophis punctatus similis (assembly GCA_023053685.1). Lineage (NCBI taxonomy): Eukaryota > Metazoa > Chordata > Lepidosauria > Squamata > Dipsadidae > Diadophis > Diadophis punctatus. The sequence goes on from JALIGW010000001.1 coordinate 241,792,149, forward strand.
CATGGGAGAAACCTCTGGAAGTGATACAGGTAGTCCTCAACTTATAACAGTTCATATAGTGACCGTTCAAAGTTAAACAGCACTGAAGAAAAGTGACTTTTCACACTTACAACCATTGCTGCTGCATCCCCAAGGTCATGTAATTAAAATTCAGACACTTGGCAAGTGACTCATATTTATGACGATTGCAGTATCCCAGGGTTATGCGATTCCCTTTTGTGACCCTCTGACAAGCAAAGTCAATGGGGAAGCCCAATTCACTTAATGCCTATGTTACTAACTTAACAACTGCAGTGATTCACTTAACAACTGTCACAAGAAATGTTGCAACATGGAGCAAAACTCACTTAATACGTCTCACTTAGCAACAGAAATCTTGGGCTCAGCCAAAGGCTAAGTCGAGGACTACTTGTATATGACTGCACTGAATTTAAAAAAAATAGCTTTTAAAAATCAAGAGTTTGAAAAAAGTGGAACTCTTTAAAAGTCAGTCTGTTTCTAAAAACAGTTGCATTTATCTAAAAGTAAGACTTATATTGAGCTGTCTGAGGAATTAAGTATGCAAAAGGTATCAATTATATCACATTAATTTTCACTTTTAGTGTGTCCTCCCCTCTGGAAATGAACCTACTTTTATCTTTCTGTTTCTCTATAAAATTGCCCTAGGAAAATTTTACAACAATGTTTGATTTAGAAACATTCCCTGCAACTTTAAAAGTGGTGCTTTTAACTGTATCAAAACAGGTGTCAAAATGTCAACAAAAACCAACATAGCTGCAATCTACATTCCCTCTGTGAGTAGGAAGCTACAGAGAAAAATCCCAGTGCATTAGCCCTTGGAGATACTCCAAACAAAATGCTCAATGAAGGGTACTGTCCCTACCTTTATTGTAAAGTTACATCGACAGAATCTTGCAAGGTTGAAAGTATTTCTGCCCTCCTTTCCTTTTACTTTCCAGAAAACTAGGGAGGGACCCTTCTGAAAAGTTTCCCATGATCTCCCTCCTTCTGTGAACTGAGATATCTTTCATATGCCATTTATCCAGTCTGCAACTCTCCCTCCTGTCTCCCAAGTAAAGGTGGGAAGCCTGGAAAAACCCAGAAAAAATTTGGGGGAGGGGGAACAGGGTTTTTTCCATTTTTCCCCAAACAGCTTTGGGAAAAAACAGGAAAAAAACCTGTCCCCCGCCCCAATTTTTCCAATTTTTTTTCCAGGCCTTCCCATCTTTACTCCCAAGGTCATTCCCACATACCATTACATGGTCTGAGAGTACTTCAGTCTTCAAGCAGGTGCTAACACACTATTTCTCAACCTCAGCAACTTTAACCTGTGTATACTTCAACTTCCAGAATTTTCCAGAGAGCATGGATTAAAGTCCATACATCTTAACATTACTGAAGTTGAAAAAAAAAACATGGTCTTAACATAATTTTTAACCAATTGTTAGTATAGCAATGTGAACGAGACCTCCACCAACAATCCAGGGAAGAAGAGCCATTAGGAATATGTTAGAATCTGCTTTACATAGTCCTTTGTCTGATATAGGAATATGACTTTCCTTGATGAAAACACACCAGTACACTTCAATGAAACTGGGGTGAAATTTATCATAATCTAATGTTGCTGCTCTTCTAGCAATTTACTGTATATGCATAACAAAATTGCCTACGAATACAAGACAGCTGTTTCATTGGTTAGAAGAATATTGCTGCTTTGCAATATTGCTTGTAAAGGATACTTCATATATCTGATGAAGCAAAGCAAAATCTGGAAATTCCTACAAATTATAAATACCATGTCAGAACCTGATATCATATTTATTGTTTAAATTTCGCTGTTCTTTTAAATCAGTTGGCCGAGGTGGCGCAGCAGTTAGAGTGCAGTACTGCAGGCTACTTCAGCTGACTGTGATCAGCAGTTCAGCTGTTCAAATCTCACCGGCTCAGGGTTGACTCAGCCTTCCATCCTTCCGAGGTAGGTAAAATGAGGACCCAGATTGTTGGGGGCAATGTAAATATATACATTGCTTAATGGTGTAAACCGCTTAGAGAGTGCTAGCACTATGAGGCGGTATATAAGTCTCACTAATAAATAGTAAATAAATAAATGCTCTATCCAGAATGTCGTAACTTTTCAATGTGGATGTTTCAGAGAGGAAGAGGAAACAGCAGCAGCAATGGAAAGAACAGCTTCTTTTATATAAACATATAAATGGCAACAACTAAAGAACCAATTGAAAGTTCACACTAGGAAGTATGAGGATTGTCATGAGGTGATTTTTGATTGTCAGCTGTACTCATATGTCAGACTTTATGACCCAGAGGTTCTTAACAAAGTAAAGCAGTCACATGAAGTGTGAACTGCGCAGATGTTACATTCCATTCTCATCCTCCATTACTTCTTTGCTGCTATCCTCCCTGGAAGGAGGATCTCTTAGATTGTCAAGATGTAATTATTAAGGTTTAGTGTTTTTATATTATTTTTATACTGGAATGAATATCTTGTTATTTAGACTTTTACTCGCGCTTTATTTTATCAAGGATTGGTTTCCAAAGGAAAGATTCATCTCCTCTAAGATTTATTTTCTCATTGCGTCAAAGATGGAATGAAAAGTTTTGCCTCTAATATTGTAAATTGCCAACAGATGACTTATACAGTATGCTAGAAGTTCTAATGTGTTCTTTAACCTCACAATGGGAAGTGGCTGTAAAAAAAAAAGCTTGGGTTGATATTGTTAGTGAAATGAAAGTCTGCAGTGAGTACTCAGTGTACTTTAAGCAAAGGGCTATGATTGAAAGCCTTCTTCCAATTGAAATTCACTGCTGAATGCAGGTTGTTTATGGAAATTGCTATGTTGAAGAGGGTACTGTATGTTGCTGGGCCAGAAAATACAATGAACTTGGAAGAGTTCCTTTGTGTGATCCAGAACCAAGTGAATGACCTGTGACAGCAATCAGTGAGCTTCACATGAGAAAAGTTGATGATATGATTTACAATAGCTGGCAGAGCACTCAAAAGGATATTGCTGTCAACCTTTGTCTCTCACAGGAACATGTGGTAACGTTATTGATATTCTTCAGGATTAGAACATTTATGCCAGATGCGTTCCTTGCACGCTGATGGTAGAGATTAAAGGTTTGTAAGTCAAAATGTGTACACAGTTCTTATGCTATGAAAATGAAAGTAAGGGATTTTTCCACAATATTTTAAAGCTGACAAAAAATCGATTTAACATTATGACCCAGAAATTAAGCAGCGGTCCATAGAATGTTATCACAAAATTTCACCTGTGGGAAAAAAACCCTCAATTGGCAGGAAAACTCAACTTTTGCTATTATTTACTTGGTTCTCCTTGAGCCTGGCACTTCTATCAACTTAGAGAACTACATTGCGAACATTAAAAGTTTGAAACAATAATTAGCAAAGTTCAGACCACAACAAAGAAGTTTTGCTACTGCGTGACAGTTTGTGATCTAACACCTTATGAGCCATTCAAGGTGCTGATACAAAGCTGCACTGGTCTCAATCACTATGCCGTCCCAATCTGACACTGTATAACTTTCAACTTTTCCTAAAATTGAATGAATACCCTTTTGAGCTTCTATTTGACTAAAAATGAAGAAGTTGAAAGAACTGTCAGGTAGGTAAAGAGGCAATATGCAGAATTCTTTCCTAAGGGTTTTAAGAAGCTTGCCCACTCTGGAAAGAAGTGTGTAACAAATAGTAGTGATTGGCTGAAGAAATAAATATAGATAACAAGAGGGCTAATGTCAAGGATTATTTTCCCGTTTCATTGTTTAAAGGAACGTAATCTAAACTAAAACGAAGGATGTAAAAACATTACTTTTCATAAAAGTGCATAGATAGAGCAGTACATTTTGATGACAAAACCTATTTCTGCTTAAAATACTTGTACAGGTAGTCCTTGACTTACAACCATTTGTTTAGGGCAGGGGCGGGTTCCACTTACCTTTCGCTACCGGTGCGCATCGCGATGTTTTGCGTGTGCATGATTGCTACGCACACATGTGCGCGCACATCCCACCGTGCAATTTTACTTCCACGCATGCGCAGAAGGAAATCTGAAGCCGAAACACAGCTGAGAAGCCATCCAAACCAGGAAAAAAGTGCCGATTCTACTTCCGCGCATGCGCAGGAGGACATTTCATGCCGAAAAAAGATGGCGGCACGCACAGACCGGGAAAGACGGCATCGGAGCCATCACGCCTAAATTGCATCATCAGCGGGCTGCTACCAGAGCACCAGCACTGGACCGCACCAGTAGGAACCCACCCCTGGTTTAGGGACCATTCGAAGTTACAATGGCACTGAAAAAAATTACTTATGAGCGTTTTTCACATTTGCAGTATCCCCTTGGTAATGTGATCAAAATTCAGATGGTTGGCAACTGGTTCATATTTATGACGGTTGCAGTGTCCCAAGGTTATGTGATAACCTTTTCTGACCTTCTGGCAAGTCAATGGAGAATCCAGATTCACTTAACCACCATGTTACTAACTTAACAACTGCAGTGATTCACTTAACAACTGTGGCAAGAAAAGTTGCAAAATGGGGCAAAACTCAACTAAGAACTGTTTCTTTAGCCAAAAAAAAAAAAAATTGGGCTCAATTGTGGTCGTACATCGAGGACTACCTGTAGTAAATCCAAAAGTTACCTTTTCAAAAAGCTATTTTTTTCTGTACACATGACCTGTTATCAAGCCACACCTATACGAGCAAATGGCTAGTTGAAGGAGAATTGTAAAATGATACATCCAAGAACCTTGATTATTGTAGCCTACTGAAGCCAATTTAAACAAAAATAATAACAATAGACAGGTATTCTGTTGATAACTGTCCTTAATGAGCACATTTGGAAATCTGGTATCACGTCAGAGCTCTTGTATAATTACAGTGTTGGTGTGAGCGTGTGACATGCAACGAAACACCCAGAAGACAAAATGATTGAGACTGTTCCCCATGATATTTTCTAGCCCTTCAATATATTCTCTCTGACTCTTCTTTTTCCCCTCAGATCAATTACCACAGAAAAAGTATGGCCATACCTTCAAAACTCTGAACTTTTGCAGTAATCTCCTTCTGAAGCTGCCCAGTCTGTTAACCATCAATCTTTCTACCAGACTGTAGAAGAGCAAAGGAAGACTGCTCATTTGAGACTGCTGTGAAATTAGCTATTTTGGGTTGCCTCAGCCTGCTAGATGTTAGAACAAAGCTTGTGTTGTTGCTTTTCATCTTTTCCTTATTTTTCTCAAATCCTCTCTTACTCTGGACAATTTATCTTGCATTGGATAACACCCAATGCCCTGTGGAAGCACTTCTAGATAAACCAAAAGTATAATATCAATTATGTGGGAGAAGGATACACACACACACAGAGAGAGAGAGAGAGAGAGAGAGAGAGAGAGAGAGAGAGAGAGAGAGAGAGAGAGAGAGAGAGAGAGAAGAGAGAGAGAGAGAGAGAGAAGGGGAAACGAGTAGCAGAATGAGTGAATGAGCGTTGACTTACCTGATACGCTCTTTCTCATCAGGAGGAGCCAGCAGTCAGGATGGGTTGTCTCCGCCTACCAGCAGTTGAGGACGAGTCACTATTTTTTTCTTAATTGCCTGGATCCGCCCCTTGGGGTCCCAGTTCTGACGAATCCGAGGAAAGCGACTCGATGTGGCGAAAACTAAAGTCAAAGACTATCATCCCAACTGATAGAACTGGTCCGTAAAACTCTCATAAAGGTGAAGAAGGTAAGGAAAGGAGTTTTTTTTTAAAACTAGGGAAAACCAATAGCCAGTAAGCTAATGCTAGCAACGTAACTAATTGAACCGAAAAACAAACCCCCACCCAGGTGCAGCACTGGAACAACGTAACCAATTAGGGAGGGAACTGACTGCTGGCTCCTCCTGATGAGAAAGAGCGTATCAGGTAAGTCAACGCTCATTCTCCATCCTCTGAGGAGCCAGCAGTCAGGATGGGACATACCAGAGCTGTAGTACCCATGGGAGGGAGTGAAATCAAACGTTGTGGTGCTGTATCACTCTCTGTAGCACCCTGCGGCCGAAGGTGGCATCAGCCGATGCGTACTTGTCAATTCTGTAGTGCCTGATGAAAGGAGTGGGCGACGCCCAGGTCGCTGCCCTGCAGAGGTCTTCCAGTGAACATTGAGTGGCCCAGGCCGCGGAAGTGGCCGCACTCCGGGTAGAGTGAGCTGTGATGCCCGCTGGTCGCTGGAGAGAAGCCATGTCGTAGGCCTTGGCAATGGCCCCTCGTATCCATCGGCCTATGGTCGAGGGTGACGCCTTGAGTCCCATCGTCTGGGGTAAGAAGGTGACCATGAGTGCTTCTGTCCTACGAAAGGGCTGTGTTCGAGAGATGTAGACATGCAGAGCCCTGCGAACATCTAGAGTGTGCCAAGTTCTTTCTGCAGGGTGGGACGGGGATGGACAAAAGGAGGGCAGGACGAGCTCCTGCGCACGGTGGAAGGAGGAATTTACTTTTGGGATAAATGCGGGATCCAAACGGAGTACGACCTTGTCGGGATGGAAGATGCAGAGGTCTTCGCGGACAGAGAGGGCCCCGAGTTCCGATATGCGACGAGCCGAGGTGATGGCGAGAAGAAAGGCCACCTTGAGGGATAGATGTCGAAGAGAGGCCTCCCGTAACGGCTCGTACGGGGGCTGTGTCAGGGATTGTAGAACCCTGGACAGATCCCAGGAAGGGTATCGGTGGATAACCGGGGGGGTGGCAATTCGTAACGCCCTTCAGAAAACGACGGACGGTCGGAATATGTGACAGGGAATCCCAATGTCCACATGAGAGGATGGAAGACAGCGCGGCGAGTTGGCGGCGCAGGGTATTGGGAGAGAGACCCCTATCCAAACCCTGTTTGAGGAAGCGAAGGACCAACGGAAGGGGAACATCGAGGGGGGAGATCTGTTGAGATGAGCACCAAGAACAAAAGGCCCGCCAAGTCGCGGAGTACATACGGTCAGTAGATGGACGGCGGGAAGCTTGAATGTAGAAGATGACGTCGGGGTCGTAAAGCTGCCTGGTCAGGCTGCCCCGCTCAAGCGCCAAGCTGTCAGTTTGCACCATCGGGGGTCTGGGTGGAGGAGTGTCCCTTGACTGAGGAGATGCGGGACGGGAGGCAGCATCCAGTGGTCCATCACGGAGAGAGCTACGAGCTCGGCAAACCAGGGTTGCTGGGGCCAAAAGGGTGCAATTAGGACCAGCTCTGCTCTCTCCTGGATCAACTTCCTGAGCACTAGCGGTAAGATGGGAAGAGGCGGGAAGGCATAGAGAAGGCCCGTGGGCCACCTGCAGATCAAGGCGTTGGTCCCCTCTGACCCTGGAGTCATGTACCTGGTGTAAAACCGACTCAGCTGCGCGTTGTCCGGGGTCGCAAACAGATCCGCCAGTGGGGTGCCGAATTTCCTCATGACTGACTGGAAGATCGCCAGATCCAGGCGCCATTCGGCTTGGTCCACCGTAGACCGGCTCAGCCAGTCCGCCTGGACGTTGTCCACCCCGGAGATGTGTTCGGATACCAGGGACGAGAGGTGACGTTCCGCCCATAACCCGATCTTCCTCGCTTCATCCATCAGTGTCCTGGAACGGGTGCCCCCTTGGCGGTTGATATGCGCCTTGGTGGTAATGTTGTCCGTGAGCAGGCGGACGTGCGAACCCGTCAGCAGGTGCTGAAAATGCTTCAATGCGAGGAACGCCGCGTGCAGCTCGAGCCAGTTGATGGCGCACCCGGCGTGTCGTGCCGACCACAGGCCTTGTGCCGTGGCGCCTTCGCAGTGAGCGCCCCATCCTGCGAGGCTGGCATCTGTTGTAACGGTGATTTGCGACTGAGGCAGGAACAGGGTGCCCTTGGTTAGAGCAGCGGAGCGCCACCATGTAAGGGAACGTCGGACCTGTGGGGGGAGTCTGACCTTGTGAAGAGATGATCCTCGCTTTTGCCTCTGAAAGGGAAGAAGGAACCACTGCAATTCCCGGGCATGTAACCTGGCCCAAGGTACAATGGAAATGCAGGAGACCATTTTGCCTAACAGGGATGACAAGGTAAGAAGTGGGGAGGAAACTGCCCCCTGGACCTGAGAAGCCAACTCCCTAAGACTGTCCTGTCTTTCCTGTGAAAGGAAGACCCTACCCGCTGAGGAATCAATGACCGACCCCAAGTGGACAATGGTCGTCGACGGGGACAACTGACTTTTGGTGAGATTGATTGAAAAACCATGATCGGTGAGTACCTGGGTGACAGTCTGCAGGTGCTGTTGCGCCAAGGATCTGGTAGGGGCATGAACCAAAATGTCGTCCAAATAACATTGAACTCTGATAGGGAGAGACCGAAGGTGTCCCGCTAGGACTGAGAGGACCTTCGTAAAAACTCTGGGAGCTGAGGAGAGACCAAAGGGAAGGGCTCTGTATTGGAAGTGCCTGTCTGCGTAGCAGAACCTGAGGTAACAACGGTGATGGTGTGCGATGGGGACGTGCAAATAGGCTTCGGTTAAGTCTAGGGAAGCCATGAAGTCCCCTGGACGGATGCAGGCGAGAATAGTTTTAAGAGAATGCATCCGGAATTTCCTGTAAGATATAAAATGATTCAATCGTTTAAGATCTAGAATGGCTCTCCAGCCCCCCGAAGCCTTGGGCACCACAAAAAGAATGGAATAAAACCCCTGGAAGCGTTGCTCGGATGGAACCGGCTGAATTGCTTTGATGTCCAGTAGATGTTGCACAGCCTCGGCCATGAGGGCTCGTTTAGCGGGACTTCTGGCCGTGGGGCATCGAATGAAGGTTCCAGGGGGAGGCGAGAGAAATTCAAGAGATAAACCGTGTCTGATGGTGTCTAGCACCCATGAGTCATCTGTGGTGGCCTCCCATTGGTCAGCAAAATATTTCAACTGGCCCCCTATGGGGACCTCTGAGGGGGGTGGTGACCTATTGTTTGCCCCGTTTAGCGGGGCGCCCACCAGCCCCTCCGCGGGATTGCCTCCTGAACTGTCTCCCCCGCCCGGCTCTGTCCTGACTGGGACGAAACCTACCGGAATACTGACCTGGGGTGCGGGGAAAACTGGAACCCTGGTCAGATTGGCGAAAGGGCCGCCTGGGGTACGGAGTCTGCCGTGGAAGGCCCCTGCGGGAGAGGGAAGGCAATATCTTTCTCTTGTCTCGAGATTCAATGAGAAACGGGTCGAGGGAATCTCCGAAGAGGTACTTGCCCTTGAGGGGCTTAGAGGCCAAACGCCACTTGTGGCGCATTTCCACCGGCCACTGCTTAAGCCATAGCATCCGTCGGGCCACGACGGCCGAAGCCATAGCCTTTGATGTGAACTTAGAGGCGTACAAGGTGGAATCAGCCAAGAACTGGCAGGTAGCAAAGATCTTATTCAGGTCCTGATGTGCTCTTAAGTTGGTCTCAGGGATGTATTCCTGAAGTTGCTTCAGCCACAGGAGGGCTACCCTTGCGAAGAATGAGGATGTGGATGTCGCCCGGATGGCCCAGGCCGCTGCCTGGTGCGCGCGCACCAGCACCTGTTCTACTTTGCGTTCCTCAGGCTTGAGGTTCTCTTCCGATTCGCTAGGAAGATTGGTCTGAGCGTGGAGTGCTAATACGGGTGAATCCACCATTGGTACCTCAAGCAAGTTGCTCAGATCCGAAGCCACGTTGAAAAACTGGCGTTCGAGGGAGGTAGGAGATGGTCCAGACGCTGGAGCTGCCCACTGATTCCTCACTGTGTCAAGAAATAAGGAAGGAGCCGGGACTGACTCCGGCTCGGGTGTTACCGAAGAGAAAATAGGCCCCAGAGGAGTATTAAGAGATGGAGCCGGGGCGGTGGGTAAGGAGAGGCCGGCGGTAGCCCTGGCCTTGCTAAGGAGGGACTTGAAAAGAGCCTGCGGAAATAAGGCCGCAGTAGGAGGCTTGCCTGGTGCTGGCTCCTCATCCTCGGAAAGGTCACCTAATGGCTCCATTAGCAATTCAGGCAAATCATCAAGATTATCTTCCTCCGAGATATTTGAAAGCTGATCCGCAGCCAGAAATCCTGCGCTGGTGCTAGGTTGAGGATCCAATTGGGGAGAGGAGGTTCCTGAGCCCACGGAGGGCAGGGTGGCAGCCAAGTTCTGTAGGTTGGCTGTGATGCTGCTCTGGACCGCCATTGCTATCCATTGTTGGATCAGGGTTGGATCAAATGGTAAGGCCGGTGGCTGCTGGGTTGGGTCCGAGACAGGGGAAGGCCTGGCCTCCTGACTAGAGGGGGGATGAGGCGGTGGTTGGGCCTGCTCTGTCCCAGGGCCTGGATCAGGTTGGAGGCCTTGGATTATTTCCTGGCCAGTCGTGGCAGCCACGCCCAATCCCCCTGGTCCCCACAAGTTTGGAGATATCTGGGGAAGAGTTGAGGCCTCAAGTGAGGGAGCACCTACTTGTTGGCTGGTGGGGGCCTGGGGGGCAGATCTAGTCTGAGCAGCTTTATTGTGAATCTTCTGTAGGGCCCGATCCCTACGCTGCTCCGCCCTCGTGGTCTCTGCCCTGATCGGTTGAGAAGAAGATGAGGCTGCAGCCTCATCATCATTAGGCCTGTTTGTTTTCTGTTTCCTTTTGCCCCCTGGTTTGGCAGAAGTAGAGGGCATGCCTTTCGCCATTTCTCTAATCAAGGTGATTCGTAGATCAGGAGTCAAAGGAGGGCTGCGGCTGGAGTGCCTGGTGCGTTTCTGCCCCCCCCGCGTCCCCCCCCCACGGGCTAGGTGCTCCTGGTGACCTGCCCAGCCAACGGTCGCTGCGGCTCCGCGATCCGCGATCCAAGACGATCCCGGCGAAGTCCTGGCGCGATCCGCTCTTCTCAGGCCCGAGCCGCTACGAGTTGGCGCCAAATTTAAACTCAGGAGCCTTCCGCGAGCGAGGCTCCGGCAGCAGGCTCCGAGGCGACAATCGGCTGGCCGAGGAAAAAAGGCGCCGCTGGCGGTTTCGCTTTCCCTTTGCGAAAAGCAACCGCGGCGGCAGCGGCAAGCTCGCTCCGTAAGACTTTCCCACGTGGAGATGAGCGAGGGCGCGGCAACGGGAGTCCCTTCACGACCAGAGCTGGAGCAGAGTCAAACGGCTTTTTCCTTCTGGTCGCGGCCGCGAAGCGAGCAATCGGGGGGGTGGGGGGGGTGGGGGTGCAGTGGGCTAGGCCGGAGCCCAAAGCCCTCGTGGCAGCTCAGGAGGAAGTCTCCAGGTGCTGCCACGCTCCCTCGCTCACCAAGTTATGAAATAAATCTTCAAAGGAGGTTAGCAAAGAAAAAGGGGAAAAGGAAAGGTCTAAGGAAATAAAAATTTTGGATACAACCTGACTCTACAATGGACCAGCAGTTGGGATGAGTTTTCGCCACGTCCTGTTCTGCTGAGGACGAGTCAGAAACTGGGACCCCAAGGGGCGGATCCAGGCAATTAAGAAAAAAATAGTGACTCGTCCTCAACTGCTGGTAGGCGGAGACAACCCATCCTGACTGCTGGCTCCTCAGAGGATGGAGAATGTCTCTCCACTATTTTATCTTTGAAGTAATATGAGAAAAAAACAATTTAATATCAAATGAACAAATCACTTCATCCCCTGATAAGGACACAAAACAGCATGTATTAAGACGAGAGCTTTGAAGTTGGAGGCTGCTTGTTACTTCGGTACAAACTTTAATCAGCAGTTATAAACCAGAAGAGACAAAGCATTTCTGTTTTTTTTTAAGTCTTACTTAAAAGTTAAAAGTTAAAATTAAAAGTTCCACAGGTAAAATTTACAGCATTAATTGAACAAGTGTATATATTCCTATAGGAGAAAAATACAGGGGTTGGTAAAGTAGAGATAAAACTGATAAGCATGTTGTTAGAGGAGAGGAGTTATGTCCCTTTTGGAAGATTTCTCAACTTCAATCATTGAAACATCTATTCTCTGTAAGTGTGTGTGTGTGTGTGTGTGTGTGTGTGTGTGTGTGTGTGTGTGTGTGTAGAGTTCCTAATGCTTGTAAAACTTGGTTGTTTACTTGTGATCTCACACTGGTGATTTTACTTAGTCCGGTAATGAAGCATCTGCAAGTAAACAACCAAGCTCAGAGAACCCCGAGTCCTCTGGGAATTGGGCGGCATACAAATGTGAGTAATAAATAAATAAATAAATAAATAAATAAATAAACTCCACAATTCTTCTATTGGAACTTTCTTGTGTGCAAAGCAATCCCATTCTCTCTTCTAAGAAATCCACACAAGCAACACACTTGACAATCTGAATGGGGGCATACAGAGATCAAAGGCAGAAAAAAAAGGAACCCAGCAATGTACTACAGCTGGATAAAACCACTTTTTAGATATCCTGCAATGTTAAGTAACTGGCAAAATGGATACATTAAAAGCAGTTAATTAAAAAGATGTTCGTTTGAATTAAAGAGGAATATTATCTAATACCTGAAGTTTGATGGGGCCCCAGGCCAACTATATTGATGCCCCTACAAACATTATATTAAAACATTGCAATTTTTCACAGAAAAGGAAAATAGTTAAATACAGGTGAAGTCATTGAATTAATGTTAATTAAATCAAGTCAAGTTTAGGATTTGTATTGGTTCTACCTAGTTTGCCATTAAGTAACTACTACTACTACTACTACTACTACTACTACTACTACTACTACTACTACTACTGGTACTACTACTACTACTACTATGATGATGATGATGACGATGATGACGATGATGAATCTTTCTTTTAAAAACCAATGACAAAATCTGTATTTATTTAATAAATCAATATTTAACAAAAGACATGAGAAATTAGAGGGATCTTGTGTTTTTGTGTGCGCACGTGGGAGTGGATGTTTACTAGAAGTTTTAATAAAGGATTTCTGCATTGTATTATAATCATCCATACCCAATCTGTATCTGTAAACAAATTGCTCATAAGCCATATGTAACATCCATTCAATAATTGAAGCATTATTTTTTCTTTCTTTCCAGTGATGGAGCAGTAAGAATGGCACAACAAATCCTTTTTTTGTTGCCAGTCATCAATATTCATGTAATAGATCATTCATGTAATAGAAATAGATTTGGTTCAAAATAATATGGATATCTGAAAATGTTGTTTTTTCTCTCAAAGTCAGCTTAATGTATCAATGATTTCTTCCCAGATATGATTTTAAGTTGTTGCAAATATATCTGTTTGAATAAAGCATTGTTTTCACTGCACCTCCAGGAACGAAACTAACATGCATTTAAATACAGAGTTGCATAAGGTTTCTGGCCACTTCATGACATAGACCAAATGTTTGGAAACATATAAGTTTAGATGTACTTCCTTCTGGTTTGCTCATTCTAACTTCTGAAAACTGGTTATAAAAATTTGTCATCAATCTCTCCATGTTCCATACATGTGCATGGAATGTCACATAATGTAAGGGATGCCTTTCCCCAATTAAATCAACTTGATTATCACATATAATTTTAGCTATTTAAAAAAAAAGATTTTTTTTAAAAAATATAATACTACTAATAAATAAAAATAATTTTAAAAACATTCTTGGAAGTTACGGTAGTCCTCGGCCATCGTCACGTGGTGTATAGCAATAGCAATAGCACTTAGACTTATATACCGCTTCATAGTGCTTTTACAGCCCTCTCTAAGCGGTTTACAGAGTCAACCTCTTGCCCCCAACAATCTGGGTCCTCATTTTACCAACCTCAGAAGGACGGAAGGCTGAGTCAACCTTGAGCTGGTGAGATTTGACCTGCCAAACTGCAGCTAGCAGTCAGCTGAAGTAGCCTGCAGTACTGCACTCTAACCACTGCACCACTTCGGCTCCGGTATAGACTTTATATCTCATAGTTGCAGATTCAAAGAAAATTGACCCTATTAAATGATGGATGCCTCCAACTCTATTCATCAGGGAAGCTTCAGGGAAATATAGTGATATTACCAGATGGGCAGCCCTGAAATGTTTTGCCACATTTTCATATTTTGGGGGGAAAACATTGGGATGGATGGATGAATGAAACTGCCCCACACAGTTAAACACATCAACCTTAAGAATAAACAAAAATATGGGGGAGGGAAACATTACTTCTGAATATTGCGAGTGTAATTACTGAATTTTGGTGGTACAAATGGGTTATTCTGGCAGTTGCAAAATAGGAATTGTGAAGCCACAAGTACTCTACAGATGCCCCTTTCTAGATGCATGCTTACAAATTCCATTATACCCAATGCCATAATTTCTATATAGATACACTCAGGGCATACTATAATTGTTCTTACTATGTTAGATTGCTAGAGTACATGAATAATCCAATAATGCTGAGGCTTAAGTGTGATCACAACAATAAACTACCAGCTGTTATGCAGGAAGGGTTTATATTTCATTCACTGCAGACAGAACAAAAAGAAGAAATTAAAAACTCAATTTACTTAAAGTAAAATATAAATGTCAACATTTAATAAATTATAATTAATCCTTTGTTAAGAAATAAGAAAACAGAAAATAAGAATAATCTTGCCAAATGTATCACAAGATTCCATCAACAAAATATAGGTTTAAAACTAAAATAATCCCCTTTTGTCTCTCCATGCTAAGTAAAGCTCCTGAACAGCTTACATTAATGCCATAAATACAGCTAAAATCCAGAATGATTTGAAAAGTTTCAGAGGGCACGATATGTTTGTCCTAAACAAACAAAATAAATGCAATAGCTTTGAAACTGAAGGTAGAACAGGGACATACTGAATTCAAGCAGGAAAAACAGATTATATGGAAATGTTTTTAGCAGTTAATAACAGAGACACACACATTTCATCTTAGAAAATATTACAGCCTTGATAGAAAATTCAAGAGGCTTTCCAATTCCAAAGCTAGCAGGAAATGAGAAATGAATGTGACGTATTGAAAATACATGAATGTTTGCTGAGTCACCACCAATGGAAGTACCAGAGACTTCTGGACAGCCTATTTACACAAATTTGATTGTACAAACAGTGGTTTGAATGTTGTTTTAAAATGCCAGATCCTGGAACCAGACTGTTGCAAGCAAATATAGTCTCCAATGATATCAATTCTAAAAGGCTTGATTTCAATGAGAGCAATCCAATGCCGACATTTTTAGTTTCCTTGAACTCAGCTTGCATGTCTATTCAATTATTGGAGTAGCTGAAGTAACTCTAGGTGCCTTACACATTAGGGTTTAAAAAGTAGAAAAGAAAAGACCAAGAAAACAATAATACATATAATATAGGGGTCCCCAATCCCTGGTCCGTGGACTGGCAGCAGTCCGCAGCATGCCAGCAACTGGGCTGCACAAACAAGCGAAGCCCCATCTGCGGGATGCAGGCGGTAAGCGAAACTGTGCCCCCTCCGGTCCGCAGAAAAACCTTTCTCCAGGGAACCGATCCCTGGTGCCCAAAAGGTTGGGCGCCACTGATGTAATACATCTGGAAAAGAATAAAATAAATGCAAACAATCATAAAAGCAAGGCATATTATCAGGAAATGAATTACTATACTCTACCCAGATAGCAGAGGTGTCCATAAAGTGGCCGAGGGTCAGACAAGACCGATGACAATGATGACCCAGAGCGTCAGGTTTTTATATCTTTATGAAAAGACAGCAGGGTCAGGACCAGTGGTGGGTTCCTACAGGTGTGGTCCAGTGTGTAACTCCGGTAGGGAGCGGCCGATTGCGCAATTTGAGCGTGATCGCTCCGGTGCCGTCTTCACCGGTCCATCGCATGCATCGCCATCTTTTTTAAATAATTTTTGGGCTTTTTTGCTTCTGCGCATGTGCGGAAACAAAATCGCGCCAAAATCTCACGAGGGGACGCACGCATGCATGAGATTTCGGCGAGATTTTGCTTCCGTGCATGCGCAGAAGCAAAATTGTGCAAGGGGGTGCACGCAAAATGTGGAGATGCGCGTGCAGCGCACCGGTATCGGTAAATTAGAAACCTGTCCCTAGTCAGTACTATTTGGACATAGGGCAAATTCTATTCCGTGGGGTAGGTGCACCTACCGAGAAGGCACATCTCCTGGGTCAGTGCTTTATAGCTGGGTTCTGGAGCACATTAACTCTTCCAGATTGATTCTGATTAGGCAGACATGATAGGAGATGGTCCCATGGGTTGTTGTTTTTTAGGTATCACTGGAACCATTTTGGCTTTATTTTTATTTTTCTTTACTTCCCAATATACTTTACTGCTATGGGATTTCCTGATAGTCTCCTACTCCAGTACTAACAGAAAACAAAATATTCCACTAGCAATTAGTAATAGGTTAGGAGGCTATCATGTCTGTAGGTTACCCTGGGGCAGGGGTGGGTTCCACTTACCTTCCCTACCAGTTCGCATCGCGATGCGCGCGCCCCGTCACATTGCGCAAATTACCCTCTGGGCATGCGCAGAAGTCTCTGCACATGCGCAGAGAGTTCTTAGCCAGCCGCGGCGACCGGAGAACCGGTTCGGGGGCGTGGACAGCCGGCCATCGCTGCCGGTTCAGTGAGCAGGTGCAAATTTCCACCACCGGTACAGGCGAACCAGTTTGAACCGGCAGCAACCCACCACTGCCCTGGGGGAATAAAACAAACAAATGAACAAAAACAAGGCAAGGGCAAACTACTTTTCTGTGGTTGCCAAGAAAACTAGGTAGTTACAGTATGTCCATGAAGTCTCTAGGAACTGAATCTGACTCCAGGGAGTCTTTACTATTTTATGTGAATAGGACAGCCCTGTATCTTAGAGATAATAAAAACAACCCATAATGGCACAGTAAACCTGACATATGATGTCGTTTATAAAAAACAAGGGCTAAGAAAAAAGATAAGCTTCCCAGAAAGCTAAAATCTCAGCTTCCATAATTTCTCACTTAAATAGCATTATTCAAAAACTATGGGAGAATTTTCTTTTATATTCAATAACAGTGGAAGTAGCATAACCCCTTAAGATCTCCATTGTCACTACCATATAAAAGAGCCCAATCTTGCTTGCAGAAAGTCTGTAATTCCTATTAATGACTGTTTCTTTGCCTTCATCTTCAAAGTTACTTAGCAGTTATTGCTGTAGAGCTGTTTTTCCTGCCTTGTAATGCAAGTACTTAAACATTATCTGTTGACACTAATAAGGTTAAGAGCCTATCCCAGTACAGCTAATGTTCACAAAAGCCAATGAATTCAACTCTAATATCTGAGCTGCAGATAGTTCTTATAGATGCCTAAACATTTTCCTTCTTTTCAATAGGATGCCTTTTAAAATAAATTCACCATTAATTTTATTCCTGGGTTCATTTTATACTGTATGGATTTATGCACAGGTCTAAGATGATTATTTTGCACAGGTGAATTTGTGAACTCAAACATGTGTTGCATGTGAATTTTTGTTGTTGTGAGCCGCCCAGAGTCTCTGTGGAGTGGGCGGCATACAAATGCAACTAATAAATAAATAAATAAATAAAATAAATAAATAAACATGATTTGCAGCTTCTTGTTTGAGGCTTATGGTTTTTAGTGGCCTGACTTGGCTGCTGATGTGTTGGTGCAGGTCAGTAAACATCATGAGAAAAGGGGAGAAGCAGCTGAATTTTGGTCTTGAAGCTGTGCTGTTGTGAGGGCTGATGAACTATAGCTGGGATGTCAAACTCAAGGCCCAAGGGCCGGATCCGGCACACGGGGTGCTTAGATCTGGCCCATGGGACTGCTCTGGAAACAGCGAAGGACCGACCCGCAGTGCCTCTGCCAGCTAAAACGGAGGTCAGGAGGGCCGTGCGCTCTACCCCAAGCTCCGCTTTCCAGTGAAAGCGGAGCTTGGGGTGGAGCGCACGGCCCTCCTGACCTCCGTTTTAGCTGGCAGAGGAGGCCATCAAAGTAAAAAACGGAGCTTGGGAGCCCGTTCTCACTAGCACAGTGCCAGGGCCGCCACAGGCGCCCCCAACACAAGTGTTGTGACTTGCCCGCGACCCGCGCAGATGATGGAGGACCCGGAGGACGTGGAGCCGCTCATGTTACAGCAGTACCACCCCATGTACCTGGCACTTGAGTCTGCCAGCGATGAAGACTCAGTGCCAGAGGAGGAAGACCAGCCAGGACCTTCTGCACCTGCTCAGCAAAATGAGTCGTCAGAGGAAGAGGAGCCTCTGCTGGATGCTAGGGCTTGTAGCGCATCCAGCAGACAGGATTGGCTTAGCAAACGGAGGTCTCCTCGGAGGTAGCATTGAGGGCTAATTGGGCCATGCCCTCAGTGCCTATTTAAGTCCGGCGCAGTCAGAGATCCGTGCTGAAAACAACACCAGTGTTTCTCGAGCACCATCGGAGATTCTTGTAATCAAAGTTCTTGTGTTTGGAAGCTAACATCATCTGTCTGGGACGCCAGCCAGCTCAAGTAAGACATTGAGATAAGAAAAGCTAATTGCTTCTGTATTTGAACTTAACCCACGAAGAGCCCCAAGAACATTTGAGACTCTGTTCTTTGCATCTGTTCTGGACATTTTATCTTTGTGCCTTTAGTAAGAAGCTTTATTAGTAAAGAGATACTTTTATTTGTTTATTTGTTTATTACAAACGGTTGTGTGTGTGTTTCTGGTCGGGTTGCAGTGCTGGGACACAACAACAAGTGATGTCAAGCTGGCCACACCCACCCCAGTCTCCCGAGGTCAAACACAACCCTGATGCAGCCCTCAATGAAATCGAGATTGACACCCCTGTATCTAGCTCCTCCCACAGCTGGTGCAAGAGATATAGAGACAGCAGTCCCATTGATCCAGCTTGTTATAGAGATACTGGAGACTGGAGCCCTTAGGGGGACACTTACTTCCTTAGTTATTGGGGAACCTGCTGCTGGTCTGACCCAAAAAGAAAGGAGAGAAGGAGAAAAAAAGACTGCAAAACAGAGTAACAGGAGAGAAAAGTTGGAGAGTAAAGTTACATGAGTGTGTCGAACAGTTGTCAGTTCTGCTTTGGCAAAGAAAAATAAAGGTCCCGGGTGGCTTTCCTGGAGAAAGGAAAGTGGCAAAGAGACACCTTCACCCAAAATCTAAGGTGGCAAGGAGGAACTCTGTAGGAACACCCTACAGGGTGGGAACACCCTACAGGGTAGGAACACCCTACAGGGTGGCATTTTTATGCAGGAACTGAGGTGAATTAGGAGGGGATAAGCTGGCATTGGTGAATCCTTGGTCCTTGGGAAAGGACCAAACAGAAGACCTTGAGAGATGTTCTTCCCCCCAATTGAGAAGCAGAAAGTGTTCCACTGAGCACACTCAATAGAAGGTCTTTTACAGCTTGCAACAGTACTTATAGGATCTGTTCTACCTAGCAAATCAGGGCATTTAGTGTTGTGCAGATGTGCAGACTAGGCCACAGAAGCATTCCAGAAAAAGGAATACCAGGACTACAATGGCCATATCAGCCTAACTCAGAGGGTTTCCCAACAATGGTGGGGCCTGATCAACTGTGCCAAACAGTTGAAGACTCAAAGCTCCTTGCACTAGCAGCCCCATCTTTGCGCCACACTCTGTCATGGGTAGCACTTTTGAGGCAGCAGAGAGTTTTGGGGTAGGAACAGCATGGAGGTAAATTTTGGCCAGTGAAGATGGGGAAGGAGGCTGGAGAGGCAGCTGAAGAGTGGCTGGAGCTGGCTATCTTGAATTAAGGTCTTTCTGCTGGGTAAGGAATGGCCGCAAGTGAGCGAGATCTCTCTGCTAAGCAAAGAGCTTAAGCAGGCAAGGAGACAGACTGGGGATAAAGGAAATGAAAACAACAACAAACAAAATAAAGACTCCCTGTCTGAAGGACAGGAAGAAAAAGTAAAGAGAAATTTGAGTAGTTCTTAATACAATAGGTCTCTAGATTATATCACCATCAATGTAATCTTGAAAAATATCATATATCAAACCCAGTAATAAAACTTACTCTTGGTGTTCAGGTTAATGAAAAAGGCTGCCAAAGGGCTCTGCTTTGCAGTTCTTTGTCACAAGCACCTTGTTTTTCAGTCTCTTCAATAATTTTTATCTAATAAATTTGTGTTTAATAGTGTATGTTGATACTCTTGCCTTCTGGACTCACTAGAGACTTTTCTATCAATGTATGAAATGGTTTCAGTATGGCAGCTGAGCTGAGGAATTAGTGTTCTTGTGACAGCTTTGAATTGGATCCCTTTGTTACAAGTAGAAGACTCTGCACAACCTGTATTGCTTTTTAGGGGTGGTTATTATACAGTATATTGAACTCTATACATAAACTAACCTTCCTTAAACGTCGACATCGCTTGTATTCCATTTCAGAAAAGGCTGGTTTGGTATGATAATGCTAAGTTTTCAAGAATGTTCATGCCTCTGCCATCTTGAATACATATGGGATCTCAGTGGCCTAGAGGTGGAGCTCTTGCCTCACAATCAGGAGGTTGTGAGTTCTATCCTAGGTAGAGGCAGATGTAGGGTCTCCTGCTTGGGCAGAGGGTTGGACTAGATGACCTGCAAGGTCCCTTCCAACTCTGTTAATATGTTCTACAAACAAGATGGAAAGGCTGCATTATTTAATCTATTTTCACCTTAACACAAATATAAGAAATACTGAAAAGCATGACTCAAGTCATAGCTAACTCACTGCAAAAATGTACTTTCAACTTGAAAGAATTTTTCTGTTTATAAATCCAATGTTTCATTTCATTTTGACTTCATAAATGGTTTCTCCTTTCGGCTGAAATTTGTCATGCTTAAATAAATCTTTTAAGAGTTTGTATGGTTATGAAAATGACCCAAATCACTTGAATATTAAAAAAAAATTGAACTGTCTTTAAAAAGAAAATACTCTTTCTTTTAGTTTCTTTTATTTTCATGTTTATGGTGGATTTAATTCTTGTAAAAAAATCGGTGAACTGGTGGCGAAGGTAAGTGGAACCTACCCCTGGACTGACTCAAAGTTGAATCAGCCTTCCATCCTTCCGAGGTTGGTAACATGAAGACCCAGTTTGTTGGGGACAATATGCTGACATTTGTAAACCACTCAGAAAGTCCTGTAAAGCACTATGGAGCGGTATATAAGTCTAAGTGCCATTGCTACTGCTATCTTGACAGCAAGCATCCCAATGCAATGTAACTTTGTTCTGATCTCTATCTGTCTCTAAGAGTCCAGATAAAACATAACTGAGTTCAATAACAACGTTACCCACCTAAAAGTAGTGCTTGGAAATCAAGAGGACATTGACATAAAAACAATTTTATGTTCTTTTTATGTGCTTATAATGTAAGAAGTTATGTTAGGGATAGTTTTCCTGCATGCTGACATAAAAGAAAATTAAGTATAATACATTTACAAACAAAATGATAATGAGGAGATTATCGATTCCACTGGAGTGAAAAATGCATCACAAAACCTAAGTGACATTCTAAACATTAAAAAATGTCTAGATGTAAGGATCCACTCTCAACTTTAATGAATGAACCGATGTGACTTTTTACTATTTTTTATTCATAAGCAGGGGGTTGGACTAGAAGACCTCCAAGGTCCCTTCCAACTCTGTTATTCTATTCTATTCTAACCTCCAGGAATTCAATTTATGCTGCTAAAAAAATAATCCTTATCTCCATTGCAATGTGTCAGAAGCTGTTTTTAATATGAACAAAGAGGAGTAGCCCATTAGTTTATTTTGCAGACTTCAATAATATACACCCAGTAGGGCAATAAAAAACAAAGAGCTTTACTTAATATTGGCCATGTCATTCTTCCACTCACCATGGTATTAATGAAATTCAATGTGATTAATGATCTAGTCTTTCTTTTCATCATCCTTATCTACATAAATATTTCCTGATTTCTTTTTCATCCCTGTTCTGAGCTTCACAGCAGTCCATGACCTTTATGAATTTTGTATGAATTGTTTGAATGGCATATCAGTTTCTGAAAATCATCCTTAAGAATTATAATCCAAAGATCTTGACCCTCCCTGTATTAGTGCTATAGACACATAAACTTTAATCTGTATCTTGCTACTCCCAAGGAGCCATATTGATAGAAGAAATCCTCACAGTTGAGCAAATCTATTGTAAGATGCCATGACTTGAATAGAGGTGCTATAGAAACAGACTACATATTTTACTTTCTATGTGGATCACATTGAAAACCATATTCTTGCTTACCGTATTTTTCGGAGTATAAGGCGCACCGGAGTATAAGACGCACCTTAGTTTTGGGGGAGGAAAACAAGGAAAAAAGGCCTCTGCCTCCAAGCAATTTGCCCAACAGCAAACAGCACAGATGATATACACTGTTTGCTGTGTATTTCTGTGCATGTGTGCCTGACCCATAGAAATAGCAAAGAATTGGAGAAATGTACATTATGTCAGAAAGTTTTCTTAAATGTAGTCACACTAACTCCTCCCAATTATTTAAATAGATCTACTCCAAGGTAAGTCAGGATTTAACTCTAATACTAAACAGGACACTGTTACATTTCAGACTATACTTGTACAGAGCTGTTAAAATTAATTAAAATTTCTGGAATTATACATTATTCTCTATTATTTAAAAGAAGATACAACAGCACTGGGCCTCTTCAGAGCAAGCATTTATTTTAAAAAGCTTCTTTATTTTGTTAAGTTGTCTAGATTTACAGGGGTCTCCAACCTTGACAACTTTAAGACTTGTGGACTTCAACTCCCAGAATTCCACAGCCAGCAAAGCTAACAAAGCTGGCTGTGGAATTCTGGGAGTTGAAGTCCACAAGTCTTAAAATTGCCAAAGTTGGAGACCCCTGGCTCTAGAACTATAATAATAAAGCAGTCTTTAAAAAATAAGTCTAATAATTTGAACATTCTACAGACATTTATAGTTATTCACTTACCCCCTTGCATGCAGTTCAGCAGAAAATAAAATCTGCGTGTCTCTCCCAGCTATTTGCCTCTTTGCAAGCTAGTTTCACTTTCATTTTAGCACGTGGCAAATCAGCTGTAGGTCGGGAAGCTGCTACTGACTTGCTCGGCTTTACAGGCTCTTCCCTCTTTGCTGCAAACAGGTAAATTGCTGGAAGACAGAGGCCAAAGGGTGGGGGTGGCTGGGGCTACATTTGGTGTATAAGACGCACCCAAGTTTTCACCCTCTTTTGGGGGGTAAAAAGGTGCGTCTTATACTCCAAAAAATACGGCAAGTCATCCAAGATGTTAAAATTAATATTATAATCTTCTTAGAAGCTGGTAAGAACATGGAGCAACCCAAGGTACTTAGTAAATGAATGCTACTTTCAATGTAATAATGGCTTTTAAAAGTTATACATGGACATGTCATTTCTGGCAGAATCCATCTGGCAGGAATATTACACGCACTGACATTTAATAGTGAACATTGCTATTAAAATTCACTTTACAAATGTACATTATTGGAATAAAAGTAACTACTATAATAGTAAATAGTGAATGGGAAGGCTACTACTTGCATTCTCAGCAGTCTACATGCCACCCCTTCAGGGAAAATACCAGACTGTTACTCAAATATAGCATTTTCTCTAGGCTGAAACAGGCTGGAAACACTATGTAGAACACTGGTGTCAAACTAGATTGCGTCACATGACATCACGTGACGTATCACAACTTTTTTGCCTTCGTGGAGCCAGGGCTGGAGTGGGCTGCGCGTGACGCATCTCGCCCGCGGGCTGCCAGTTTGACACCCCTGATGTAGAATGATAACTCAACCCTCTCTTTTCATCTAGAAAGAAAGTTTGTTTTTCATTTAAATACAAGCAAGAATTGAGGTACAATGGCTAGGGAAAAGGCGAAAAGGAATATTTATCTCCTCAGCCTTTCTTTTTTCATATTTTCCTAGGAGAATCTAGGAGAAACAAGGAAGAAAGGTTTTCTGCTGTAATGATTTGTAACATGAACAAGTAAACATTTCAACCAGGAATTTTTATTGTCCCTGGCAATTTAATGTCTGTGACATTTGTTTTATTTATGCAAATTCAGTATACGTAAGTCTATGCAACTCGGAATTTCTTTAAACAGAGTATCCTCTAAATTAGAAGCAGATATATATCATTTTGTGACCTACTTAGAACTTTGCATCATCATCATCATCATCATCATCATCATCATTATCATCATCATCATTTTCTATTCAAGATCATTTCTAAACTACTTTCTGTGTTATGAACACCTGTTTCACGCCACTACAATCTTCTGCCAGCTAATGGATGGGTGGATTGCCCTTCAACCTAGTATTGAGGAAACATTCTATTTATTATTTATTTCTTACTTTTGTTATTTTTACAGGTAACTCAAGGTGGTGAACATACATAATAATTCATCATCTTCCTATTTTTGCCACAACAACCCTGCGAGATGAGTTGGGCTGAAAGAGAGTGACTGGCTCAAAGTGACCCATAGTTTTCATACTTAAGGTGGGACTAGAAGAGCCTAATGCTGGGAAAGATTGAGGGCAAAAGAAGAAGGGGGCGACAGAGAATGAGGTGGCTGGATGGAGTCACTGGAGCAGTAGGAGTGAGTTTAAAAGGACTCCAGAGGATGGTAGAGGACAGGAAGGCCTGGAGGAACGTTGTCCATGGGGTCGTCATGGGTCGGACACGACTTCGCAACTAACAACAAGAAGAACTCACGGTCTCCTGGTTTCTAGGCCAGCAGCTTAACTACTATGCCAAACTGGCTCTATATATGTTGTATATGATTGCCTTAGCAGTTTTGGGTGCTGAAAAGGAACACAATCCTCTGGAAATAAAAAGATTCATAGTGAAAATTGCATGTATGTTTGCATGACAAAATCTCTTCCTATGACTTTGATCTATTTCTCTATAAGCTAACACACTGAACATCTAATGGGCCACATTATTTTGGTTATTACAAATGCAGAAATTGGTTGACAGGGAACACATAAACATCCCACTTTATGGAGGTATATCCGGATTCAATTCAGCTGCTCTTCCTACAGTTATAGGGATACTGTTTACCTTAGGATGTGTGCCCAACATAGAGCCTTTTCCTTTGCAATTACTTGTCTACTCTCTGAGCTGAGTTCTAGAGAATAGAATCCCAGTGTCTTTACTCAAAAAGCTGCACACCTCAGAGCATGTGTTGGAATAAGCTGCCTCCAAGAGTGACTGAGGGAAAAAAATAACCAAGCAATTTCCTTGGCAACCAATGTTTCCGATTATGATTTTAACTAAATATTGACAGAATACATCCTACAACTACAAAAACAAACAAACCACACCACAGAATAACAGAATAATAGAATTACAGAGTTGGAAGGGACCTTGAAGGTCCTCTACTCCAACCTCCCCACTCAAGCAGTGAAAGGAAAGGGAAAAAAAGAACGGAAGGAAATATCATGAATTCAGTCAGTATCCAGGAACACTGGCTAGAAGGCTGGCTAGTGGTCATGTAACAGGTTGTTTGAAAGTATCAGCATGTTATATGTCTGATCTATGGAAAATAGAAAAAATAGCAACAACTATAAATGGCATGTCGATCAGGAATCAAATGTTTTAAGCTGAGTTCAGAGACAGACCTGGAGGAAGAAGACCTGAAGAGCTGTGGTGGTGCAGTAGTTAGAATTCAATATTGCAGGCAAATTGCAGGCAAATTCTGCCAATTGCCGGGAGTTCGATTATGACTGGCTCAAGGTTGACTCAGCCTTCCATCCTTCCGAGGTCGGTAAAATGAGGACCTATATTGTTGGGAGCAATATGTTGACTCTGTAAACTGCTTAGAGAGGGCTGTAAAGCACAATGAAGCGGTATATAAGTCCAAGTGCTATTGCTAATGGGCTGTACACTGCTGTACTGGTGGATGTAGATGTAAACGTACATTATTTAATGTGACAGAATCTTGGCTAGTGGTATAAAAGAAGAACAGAAGTATGGAAACCATTCTCGATTGCTCTATCCTTACATGAATGATTCCTTTCACCGTATCTCTATTTTTAGATATTTGGTAAAAGGAGAAAGTATCTTTTTTCTTTGTTTCCTTCTTCCTATCCTTATATACTTCTGGTAACAAAATCCTCTAACACTAATGCTTCTATATGAAATTAGCTAAAATATGAATAAAATTGGGGTCATGGTAGAGTACAGATTTCCCCCACTTAGTTGTCCCCCTCCCATTACAATCGTCATTTGCCCAATCCTTGGAAACTTGAAGAGACATTCTTCAGAGCCCATTAATTGTCTCCCACTAACTGAGCAAGACAGCTTGTCTGAATAAATCAAGATGTCTTGGGACTGTCTACTACTGATGGGTTTCTGTGGAGCCACAGTAAATGCTACCTTAGGGGTCCTCCCCCTCCCCTTTAGTAAACTCAATATATTGTTTTACAACTAGGATAAGAAATTTAACTTCTTGGCTGAAAAAAACCAGACAGGAAGGGGATATTGCCTTTAATCTTCATATAATACTGTTGTTCCAATCACTGAAATGTGAGCTAAATGCACAGCTTTCCAAAGCAAAGGGCTTTCTTTGTCTTTTAGCTCCCTGTTCAATGGCCAAACAAGGCATGACAAAGCACATGAAAAGCAAAAGGAGATTATTGAGTGTCATTTGGAAAATACAGAAACACGGAGCATTACTTAGAAAAGTATTATGTTGAAAAGCAGACTCTTTCATCCATTGACTGTACGGATAGTCCTTGACTCAGGACCACCATGGAGCCCAAAATTTTCTGTTGCTAAGCCAAACATTTGTTAAGTGAACCTTGCCCCATTTTATAACTGTTCTTGCCACCGTTGTTAAAGGAATCACTGCAGTTGTTAAGTTAGTAATACAGTTGTTAAGTGAAGTTGGCTTCCCAATTGACTTGTCAGAAGGTCCCAAAAAGGGATCACATGAACCTGGGACACACTGCCACCATCATAGATATGAGTCAGTTGCCAAGCATCTGAATTTTGATCAAACATAATCATGTGGATGCAGCAAGGGTTGTAAGTGTGAAAAACAGTCGTAAGTCACTTTTTTCACTGCTGTAACTTTGAACAGTCATGAAATGAACTGTTGTAGGTTGAGGACTACCTGTATTAATATCCAATCTCTCACTGCAAGAGAGATTGGATGTAGAAACAGGCTTCTGGGCATAAAGTCTGAATGTGGATGTCTATGGAGATTCTCAGTCATCTCAAGTCATGGTTGCCCCAAAAGTGCTTTTTCAAGAGGCAACTGGACTTTCTGGTTTTTCTTTGGAGACATTTCGCTTCTCATCCAAGAAGCTTCTTCAGCTTGAGCTGAAAAAGCTTCTTGGATGAGAAGCGAAACGTCTTCAAAGAAAAACCAAAAAATCCAGTTGCCTCTTCAAAAAGCACCTTTGGGACTCCAAACATGGATGTACTAGCTGAACACTTCTATTCCATACCCACGTAAGAAAACCCCAATTACAGTATCCAATATCGTAATGGCAGCTATAACTGAAAAGCAAAAAGATACAGAATTATATCAAAAACATGTACTTTATTCCAGTTGCCCATTCTGCCTAGACATGAAGAAAAATGGTAGGTCTTCATGATGAAGAGAGTCAAAGGTTGGCCCTTCTTTCATCAAATCAATAGTATAACTGAGGTTATTATCTGAACCATATAAACACAGGCCCAAAATCAATGTAAAAGTTCAGGGACCCCACCAAATGTCGAGTAAATTCAACTTGTAATTTAAAGATAATTTCAAATGTATAGGGAGGAGCTCACCTGGATGTGGTATTATATGAACACAGATGGTATTATACTTTCTCATCTATTTTCTTTTGGAAGTTAGGCTGTGCATTTCAACCTATTATAAAAAGACCATAATCTAGCACCAAGATGGTACAGCAACCTTTCTGAAAACTTAAACCTGTGATTTGCTTTTTCCCCCCACCATATTTTATTCTTTTTATAATTTGTAAAGTCATTGTACCATGACAGTACTAACAAGGTTTTTTTCTGCTAGTTCAATACTCCACTTCCAAAATAAACAACTGAAAATAATGTATGCCAGGATAAAATAATAGCAAAGCTGGATTTTAAACATCAATTTGAGATGAATTTATGCTTTACAATATGATGCAAGAGTGACAGTTTTGTTGCAGAAAATAGAATAGAATAACAGAGCTGGAAGGGACCTTGGAGGTCTTCTAGTCCAACCCCCTGCTTAGACAGGAAACCCTATACCATTTCAGACAAATGGTTATCCAATCTCTTCTTAAAAACTTCCATTATTGGAGCATTCACAACTTTTGGAGACAAGTTGTTCCACTGATTAATTGTTCTGTCAGGAAATTTCTCCTTAGTTCTAAGTTACTTCTCTCCTTGTTTAGTTTCCACCCATTGCTTCTTGTTCTACCCTCAGGTGCTTTGGAGAATAGCTTGACTCCCTCTTCTTTATGGCAGCCCCTGAGATATCAGAACACTGCTATCATGTCTCCCCTAGACCTACTTTTCATTAAACTAGACATACCCAGTTCCTGCAACCGTTCTTTATATGTTTTAGCCTCCCGTCCCCTAATCATCTTTGTTGTTCTTCTCTCACTTTTTCTAGAGTCTCGACATCCTTTTTACATCGTGGCGACCAAAACTGAATGCAGTATTCCAAGTGTGGCCTTACCAAGGCATTATAAAGTGGTATTAACACTTCACGTGATCTTGATTCTATCCCTCTGTTAATGCAGCCTAGAACTGTGTTGGCTTTTTTGGCAGCTGCTTCACACACTGCTGGCTCATATTTAAATGGTTGTCCACTAGGACTCCAAGATCCTTCTCACAGTTACTACTATCGAACCAGGTACCACCTATACTGTGTCTGTGCATTTTGTTTTTCTTGCATAAATGTAGAATTTTACTTTTTTCACCATTGAATTTCATTTTGTTAGATAGTGCCCAATGTTCAACTCTGTCAAGATCCTTCTGTATCTTAAGAAAAGTTTTCTTATTAGTTGAAAAAAAATTCAGTTACTTCAGAGAGTACTAAGTAGGGGAAGATATTCTACCTGCCAAGTTCAGTTCATTGTGTTAGATTGGAAAAATGAATATTGCACCTACTGTGCTTCCTTCCCCAAATGGTATTTCTATAGAAGTGAGGCAGCTTTGGTAAGAAACCCCCAAAGGTGTTGATGACATCAATGTTTAAAAATTCAGCTAACCTACTTTGTAGCTGAACAACAGGACCAGGACCAGAAATAAGACCAGAAGAACAACAGGAAAAATACAGTTCAAGTTAGATCATTTTTGGATGGTGTCTCATTAACATTATTTAATATGACAAAAACTTAACACAATCATTATTTTATGAATCCCTTCCAATAGTCACCAATCACTCAACATATAATTTATAAGTAAAGTTTCACACACACACACACACACACACACACACACACACACACACACACACACACACATCCCACTTGACTTAATTAACCTTCTGTTTACTTGAAATGCTTAATATGATTACGGGTGCTCACCAGCTAGGGCATATTTGCATATAATCTGTGGGACTGGATATTTATCTGTGGCATCCTGATACCGAGGCAAGGAAATCACTTGAAAATGGATAATCTGTTTCTATGTTTTGCTGTTATTATGCCTCATATGATTAATACAGGTGGGATGCATGGACAGGTAAACACAGCAGATCATTGTTGGCTAATATCATTTGTGGATTTATTTGCAGAGTTACACTGACTAATCAGTCCCCTAGCATATGCTTTCTTCACATTTTCTTTCTTTTTATTGAAGCACTATCAATATACAGAAAATGTTTACTAAATCACAGTGTAAATAACGTAACTAAAGACTCAAGACAATATGGAACTTTGCCTGTTCTGGTGGAAGCTTCCATGTAATTCAAAAGGACCACTTTGTATTCTAATGCAGGTTCTGTTGTCCTGGTGACCACAGTTAAGTAGCTCAAAGATCAGAAGCTATGAAAAGTATCTCTGAAGATTCTCTTATCCATGCAATAATTTGTTTCCAATTTTTGCTTCTATGCCAGGCCCACTAATGACTGATGCATAACCAAAATGAAAGTCATCAACTAACTAGAAACATCAACAAGTTTGGGGAAATCTTTACATCTGACATCTGTTTCTCAGAAGTTAATATTCAGTACTGAAACAAAAGATAGAGCATGCTCAATGGCCACAAAAGCTGAGTTACGTAGAAATGAAAATAGAATGGAGTACACACAAGACTGCCTGAAAGGGACTAATGAAGACAATGACCAGGGCAGGCCAAGGTAGAAAGGCTACCCAGGAGAAGGAAAAGATCACAGAGGAGAAGGCAGGAGTCTAGTAGCACCTTTCTAGAGTAACAAACTTTATTAAATCACATGAACTTTCATGAGTTGAGTTTACTTCATCAGATGCAAAAGGGATAAAGAAGAAAGTGGGATATGATTTGAATTTCCAATCACCTCACCTATCCTATCTTTCAAAGTGTAAACCTTCAGGTACATTCTTCACTTGTAACCCCCAGGTTTCCACCAGGTTAAATCCAGTACAGATATGCATGTAGCAATCCATGTAGTAGAAGTATGCACTACAGACTTGCAAGCAAACTATTAATATTTTTTACAGGCCCTACTTTAAAAATGCAACAATGTTCTAAGTATAGGAGAGATTCCTGTCTTTGATGCTAACTTTGGTTTACTCTTGCTCTCTAGAACTGAGGCTCAAGCAATCAAAGAGATACAGAAAAGTAGAACCCTCATTGAGTTCAAAGGTATATGTTTCCTAGTAAATATTTCAGTTAAGAAGAGCCATGGTGCACAGTGGTTAGAATGCAGTATTGCAGGCTAATTCACTGTGAACTGCCAGGAGTTCAATTCTGACCGGCTCAAAGTTGACTCAGACTTCCATCCTTCCGAGGTCGATAAAATGAGGACCCAGATTGTTGGGGGCAATATGCTGACTCTGTAAGCCACTTATGTGGGCTGTAAAGCACTATGAAGCAGTATGCAAGTCTAAGTGCTATTGCTAAACCACAATTAAGAATGTAAATGGCAGGGCTTCAGGGAAGAAAAGGCAAACTGAAGATAGATCCACTAAAAGCAGAGCCAACGATCGCAGCAGAATGAAGAATCAGTGAGTAAACCAGCTCTTCATAATTCCTCTCCAGACAGGGAGAGGACTGAGATCACCCATAAGTGCTCCAGACAGTTGATCCTTATGGAGGTTTAAAGCTCTGGGAGGCAAAGTAATAGCTATCTTGCTCAAACCACAATTGGCACTTTTAAGGACATTGAGTTCACATACACATTAATTATCAGAAATGTCATACATATTTAACCTTAATCAAATAAATTGGTTTTATATTCCTTTCCTTTTAGCATAGTAACTTACCATTTTCTGTAAACAACAAAAAAACCTTCTTCTTTTATCTTATCTCTTATCTATAAATCAATCTTTAAAGCCTCATCATTCAAAACTAGTAAAAAAAAAATCCATTAGCAGCTACCAGAAAAAAACATATTAAGAATCTTGATCATTAATCCTTTCAAATAGTGTCCCACAAGTTGATTTCTCATGAATTCTTTTTGTCTCAGAAACTCCTTCACAAATTTAACATGTCCTAGAAATAACATCTATATATTAATCTTAATGAAATAATTAAGGATTATAAAGTTAACATCTTAGTTTAAAACCTCCTCTGAGAATACAAGAAAAATATCTTCTTCCCATATCTTATCTATAAACAAATCTGTAAAGCCCCATCATTCAATCATGGTCAAGAAAAACCCCATTAAGAAAAAAATCCTAAATATTTAACCATAACCAATTAAGCCAACTTTATATTCCTTCTTTTTTATTTCGGAATAATATATTTAGAAGTTAATTTTAGGAGTGTCTCTCTCTATAAGACTTTACTTATATATTTTTCTTTACTATATTATTATTTTTCTTTTCTATTTTTCATTCTATTTTAATTTTTATTATTTTAGTTTGTATTAGTTTTTTCTTTGAAATTGTAATTTTTAATAATATTACTATTTAAAAAAAGAATGTAAATGGCATTGGGTATGCAAGAGATAGACTGAAGAAAGTGTGGCATACAGGCATGAGAGAAGCTTTTTGTGTCTCAGTAGCTATTTACACGACCTACTCTAGGCTAGCCATCACCTGTATCTGCAGTGTAACTAATGCGGAAGAACTATCCATGTGTAGATTTTAGAGGTTGGATGTGTACTGGATAAAACTCTCATTATGATTCCAACTTAAAAATGTACATTAGGCCATTGGTTAGTAATCTGGAAAATATTCCCTTAATAAAATACAGTTGTAAATGTATTAGGGGGAACACTGCATTTTTATATTCAGGGAATAGTTCTGGGATTTCAGGGCAAAATAATAATTAATATCCTTTTAGAAAGTAGAGCAACAATGCACCCCGATGTAATTTTTAAAAGACAAAAATGTCCAAGAGTACATTATCCAAAAGATAAACTAAAATTGTTAGGCTAAAAACATAATCCAGGATAAGTCCTATCCACAAAGGCTGGTATGGGTATTTGATCTGTTGGAAATTAAATGTGGTGCAACAAACTTACTTGCAGAATAAATGGACCAAATATGGATTTTACTAAAACAAAACAATTTAAACTCCTTCATGCTATACATTTACATTTATTTTAAAACTGACTTCTTTAATCATATTTGCTTCCAAGGAAATATTATAAGAATAATTCTAGGAAGGAAAATAAACATTTACCATTCTAACCATTTGGCATATGTACGTTCCCTCCCCTGATCCTTGCTAACTGAGTTTACCAAAGTTAGCCAACAAAACAGACACAGACTTCAGAGGATAATTAGAACTGCAGACAAAACAATTCTACCAACCTGCCTTCCATTGAGGACCTGTATACTGCACGAGTCAAAAAGAGGGCTGTGAAAATATTTACAGACCCCTCACATCCTGGACACAAACTGTTTTAACTCCTACCCTCAAAACGACGCTATAGAGCACTGCACACCAGAACAACTAGGCACAAGAACAGTTTTTTCCTGAACGCCATCACTCTGCTAAACAAATACAGTAATTCCCTCAACACTGTCAAACTATTTACTAAGTCTGCACTACTATTAATCTTCTCATCGTTCCCATCACCCATCTCCTCCCACTAATGACTGTATGACTGTAACTTTGTTGCTTGTATCCTTACGATTTACATTGAGTGGTTCCTAATATGATTTGATTGCTTATTTGTACCCGGCCTATCATTAAGTGTTGTGCCTTGTGATTCTTGATGAACGTATCTTTTCTTTTATGTACACTGAGAGCATATGCACCAAGACAAATTCCTTGTGTGTCCAATCACACTTGGCCAATAAAAAATTCTATTCTATTCTATTCTATTCTATTCTATTCTATTCTATTCTATTCTATTCTATTCTATTCTATTCTATTCTATTCTATTCTATTCTATTCTATTCTTGTTTCAAATATACTCAGTCTAGCTATAACTTATTACCACTAATAATGAATTAGCTTATTATTATGCTGGGACAGCATCTACTCACTCAAGAGCAACTAGTCCAATCCAGCTGGAAACAGGTTTGCAAGAAAAACAAGATTTGCTTCCAGTTACTGTCATGGCCAGTTTGATCTTAAAGGAATCAAGTGAAAATGTGTAAGATTTCCCCAGTTGCTTAAATGCCAGTAGAAGACTTAATGCGTCTTTCACATTTGATTCTTTTTATTACTGTGACTTTTACTGATGTGTATGATGTGGGTGGATATATGAGAGATAAATAGTCCAGGAAATTTTGAATTGCCCTGGAAGTTTATAAGGTACTCTTATAAGTTTCAGGAAGAGCTGTGTGCAAAGTTAATGCCTTCAGGCAGAAGAATACACCGTCAGCCTGATCTCCTGTCATTCTTCAGTTGTTGAGGAAGGGTTGGCGCCTTTCTTCCTATATACCTATACCAAGTTCTGCATCCGCGCTGGGAAACCCGACAGGATCTAAAAATAGCTCAGACGGCTCCTCACACTGATCGAAACCCATCTGAGAGTGCCTTCCACCGAACTCTGTAGTAGGACTTCAGCTTGGAGTAAAGATACAGCTGGTTAAACAGCTTATATTAAAATGTAAAGGTGCGTTGGATAAAAATGCGTTGGATTAACATGCAATGTAATATCTTGGAACAAAATGTTGAGAACAAACGAAAGGATCGTTTGCAGTCAGATCCTCCCCCACCTCCGAACACCACCAGGTAGTAAACGCCAGTCCGAAGTCAATTGGGGGGGTGGGGGTGGGGGAGCCCCATTGGCCGGACACGCGCTACCCCGACGCCCCGATTTTCCGCGCTCGCCCGGATCCAATGGGCAGCATTCGGGCAGTTGATAGGATAGACGCGCCCCTCCTCCCAGCGCAGCCGGCACGGGCGCCCGCTTATTTGAAGGGGTCTGGTTGGCATCTAGGAAGTTCTCGGGAGCCTTCCCCTTCCCCGTGTCCCGCCACTCCATCCCGCTTACCTGCGTCGGCCGGCCGGGGTCTGCCACTGTCCCGCAGGTAGTAGTTGAACTCCAGGCACCTGTCGTTCTCGACCGTCCCCTCGGAGCAGAGCTCGACCAGCAGTTTCAGCGCTTTCCGGCAAATCTCGTCCTCCCTGCCACGAGGCATCGTCCCCCAGCATCCTTGTGAGAGGAGAGGAGCTCCCCGCTCGCTCACAAGCGCGGCTTCGGCTGCTGCCCGCCTCTCGTCTGGCGCCCACAGCGAGGCAACTGGGGAGACGCCCGCATGTTTCGCAGCGGCGGCGGCGGCGGCGGTAAAGCCGTTGCCTCCCGAGGTCTGCTGCTCCCAACTTCGTCCTCTCGGCCTTGGTGCTTGGATAGAAGAGGCGCTGCTGCTGCCTCTGCCGCCCGGCATGCGAGATAGGAAGGTCCCCTCCCGGAGGAGGAGGAAGAGGAGGAGGATCCCGCCACCAGTTGCGCGTAGTCTAGGCTCATCCGTCGACGCGCCGCGGCTCCGAAGCAGCCTTACTTTAAAGTCCAAGTGGCGCCCTAATAGCGCTACCTAGTGGCTGGAACCTTTTGTTACGAGCAAGGCCCCACGAGCCACTTGCCTTTCTGTGCCGTCAAAGTTGGCGCGCTTAACCAGACCTGGGCTTTTAGTAGATCGCCTGCGACGCGTGTTCCCCTCGGAATAAAGTCGTGAATGTATTCTTAAAGTTTCCTGGACACAGGAAGAGGTCGGCACCGCCGCCTTCCGCGATGTGTTGGGGGTTTTTTTGCTTCCTCGCTGTAGGATGCAGCCCTAGTTTTCCTTGATTTCCCATCCTGGGACTTACCAGCTCCACACTGCTTGCCTCTGGATGCAAATGAAGTCAAGAGTTACCCCTTGCTGAGCTTTTATTAAGAACACATCCCCCTCTCTAATTAGGAAATGAATGCTGTATATATATAAAGGTGGGAGCGGAGGGTGGAGAAGCATAAATGTTGTTGCAAGTAAGAGGGGCTTGGAATCCTTTAGTTAGCATTGTTGGAAGGAAAATCCATCTGATTCCGTTCCAAGCTGGGAGAAAGACGCTGGAAATAACATGAAGGTCGATTGGAAAGAAACACTCTGTTTATTGACGAGCAGAACCAACATATGGTTTTGGGCTGCTGACCAACCAATTGGGTGAATGGAAGGGTTCTTATATGGTTCTGTAACTTTGAAGTTTGGGATTTGTGCAAAATGGGCTTTGTGTTCTGAAAGGGTGTTGGGTAATGCTTATTGTGGCTGATGGCTATGTCCTGTGTTAGATTTTTGGGTGAGGGGCTGCTTGCTCTGATCCTATCACTCTGCTTTTGTTAGCTGTCAAAATTGCTGTAAGTTTCAAAATATCCTGACTTGAATGGACTTCTGCCAGCAGTATTTGCTTTGCTTGTGAATGGAGCCATCTAGATAGTTGGCTTCCTCTTTCAATAAGCTCGTTATCTCCTTAAGTATTGGCATCTGCAGTTAGCTTCTTGCTACAATGTTTTCTTTAGGTGTCTGGCTGGAATGTGGAATGGGCTTCAGGCAGTTTTTTTAATTAGTGTCTTGATCTTTTGGCTTTTCTGAGGTTTTTCCTTATGGTTAATATTTTATTTGTGATAAAGGGGGTGGGGGGAGGTTTGATTTCTTCTTACAGCATGTACCGTACTTTGGGACAAATACGAAATGCCGTTCCCACCCTGTGGCTTGGTCAAACTAAATCCTACCAACAGGGTGATTGGTGGTGCTGATTGGTGGTCCCTACAGCCCTCCTAAATCAGCAGGCTAGCCTTCCCCCAATCAGGATGCTGCAGCATTGAATGGGGCCTGTTTGACTTCAGAACCACACCTGAATTGTCTAGGATGGTTTGTCTGCTAATCGGACCATCTCCCTTTGGGCACCTCTTAAGTTAAAATGATGTGAAATAAGGAAAGACAACAGAACAAAAATGAAGAGAAAGGAGGAAAACACTCTCACAACAGTAGAACTAGGATCTACGGAGGAGAAAGTACCTGCAAGATTAAGGTTGACTAGTTGCTAGCTGTCACCACTCTTCCTTTATGGGAGAAGAAAATGATTGAAATACAGGGAAAATTGAAATCAAGAAATCAGTTCAACACCCCTTATTATTTTTCTGAGCTCTGCAATGGAGAAAATATGGAACACTACATCTAAAGGTAAAGATTCTCATGCCATTTCAGAATGTCTTTACTTGTGCTAGTACATTTCCTTTTTTCCCCCAAGTAAAATATTGATGCTTTTATCGTGTTAGTGAATTAGTTACCGTAATTATTTAGTTAATCTAGAATTGTGGGCTCCTTGGTGCTCTCTGAGCTTGGTTATTTTATTGCAGATGTTTCATTACCCAACTAAGTAACACCATCAGGGCTAGAAAGGAGTGGGAATTTTGCTTTCTGTTTATATACAATTGGCTTGCCCTGCCGGTGTTGGTGGGAATGTTCCAATACAATCCTTGTTCTTGCCCAAATAATGTAATGGAGATCTAGTCTCTGCTCCTCTGCCTGGCTAGAAGAGTGAGAATAGTTTCAAAACTTAACATGGAGACCAAAATGCAGATTGAAAAGCAATTCAGAAAGCAAAAAGGCCAGACAAGCAAAGATAAATGGTTGTAGTGGAAGTTAATTAGTGACCAGAGGAATGAGTGGTTGGGTGCCCACTCTCCCAACATTAAACAGACCTCTGATTGGATCCACAAGTCATCTGACTTCACCTTCAAAATGAAAGATGACAAAATTACGATCAGATAATGCTTAAAGGGAAAGAAGGAAGAGTATGTTTATACACAATTTAACAGATAACAGATTAACAGAGTTGTAAGGTACCTTGTAGGTCATCTAGTCCAACCCCCTGCTCAAGCAGGAGTCCCTACACCATTTCTGACAAATTGCAGTCCAATTGCCTCTTGAAAGTCTCAAGTGTTGGAGCTCTCACAATCTCCGAAGGCAAGCTGTTCCACTGGTTGATCGCTCTCACTGTCAGACATTTTCTCCTTATTTCCAGGTTGAATCTCTCCTTGGTCAGTTTCCATCCATTATTCCTTGTCTGGCTTTCTGGTGCCTTGGAAAATAGCCTGACACCCTCCTCTCTGTGGCAGCCCCTCAAGTACTGGGACATTGCTATCATATCTCCCCTGGTCCTTCTCTTCACTAGACTAGCAATGCCCAGTTCTTGTAACCGCTCTTCATATATTTTAGTTTCCAGCACCCTAATCATCCTGGTTGCTCTCTTCTGCACTTTCTCTAGAGTCTCGATGTCTTTTTTGTAGTGTGGTGACCAAAACTAGATACAAAACTCTAGGTGTGGTCTAACTAAGGCTTTATAGAATGGTATTAGTACCTTCCTATACCTAGATTATTTATTTATTTATTTATTTATTTATTTATTTATTTATTTATTTATTTATTTATTTATTTATTTATTTATTTATTTATTTATTTGTCAAACGTGTATAGGATAGCAGTTGTTTGTATAAACATAATATGAGTAAAAAAAAGTACTGATAAAAGAGGACAATAAGACAATAGGACAGGGACGTATCCCTCTATTAATGCAGTTTAGGATTGTATTGGTTTTTTTGGCTGCCACTGCACATTGCTGGCTCATGTTTAGCTGGTTGTCCACTAAGACTCCAAGATCCCTTTCATTGTGGCTTAGGTTTGAACTGGGAATGAACGAAATCACTGTTTTGTGTTATCAGGAAGAAGATTGGGGTAGTCAGGGATGAAATTCAACTTTGCATGTGCCTGCTTTCTCAGCCTACAAACTGTTCAATAACTAAGGGTGATAGCTGCAGAGGTAGTGGAAAACTATGCAGTTTTATCTTCTTTCCTTGTCTAAAAGGTTTTCTTTGCATAAATGCATGCAGTGTGTCTCTTAAACTGATATTTTCAGATTTTTCATCACTTCGTTATGTTCAGTTTATTCTTTTTCTTCTCTTTCTGACTTGTGCGATTCAAGTGCTTATGAATATACTATTTTTTTTGAAAAAGTTTTATTAGTACAAAGTACAAACATTTTTTAATTTTTCTCCCCCCCACCCCCTTCCCTCCCCCCTCCCGCCCGGACTTCCCAGAGAGAATACAGGGCATAATATCAGTAATTACAAAAGAGAAACAAAAAAAAAAAAAAAACCCGAAACCCCTCAACTCCAAATTATACATTGATAGATTACATCATTAAATTTCTATATTTTATATTATTTCCAATATAATTCTTAAAAGAAAAAAAATATTAATAATAATAATCATCTAAGTTATACAAAGGAAGGAAAACAATTTCTCCCTCCTCCTTTCAATCAACTTTCTAAACCTATGAAAATTATTAATAATACTAAATCTTTAAAAAGCATTGATGATAATAATTATCTCAAAATTAACGAAATTAACTACAACCGAAAAAGTATTACATAACTAATATCAAAATATTAAATAATAATACCTTTAAATTTCATCATAACAACATATTATTATACAACAACTTATTAGCTCAGAAAAAAAAGAAATACCCTTAAAAATAATATATAGTAATAATCATCTCAAAATTACATAAAGCTGAAAAAATATTACATATCTAAATATTAAATAATAAAACTTTTGAATTTCATCATAACAACATAATATTATTATACAACAACTTGTTGATTCATAAAAAAGAAGAAAAAAATATCCTTAAAGGTAATATTATTATTATTATTATTATTATTATTATTATTATTATTATTATTATTATTATTATTATTATTATTATTAATAATAATAATAATAATAATAATAATAATAATAATAATAATAATAATAATAATAATAATAATAATAATAATAATAAACCTAGAGGAGAGAGAGAAAAACAAAAACCTAAAACAAAGAAAAATCCTTCCTTTAAAACAAATTTTAAAATCTAATTATAATGATTTATAACTTAATAATTTTAATTAAAAATTCCAATTCTTGAAAAAATATTAAAAGAAAAAAAATTTAAAAGAGAAGAAAAAAAAGAAACAACAATAAAAAAGAAGAAAATACAATTATATTATCTCCATCCATCTATTACATATCCACACTACATCTCTTTGTATCTTATTGGTTGCCTCCTTTTATATCTTGATGATTTTAAGTTTATCAGCTCGTCTCCCATCTGATCCCAGTGCTCCATCTCCTTTTCCGCATCTTTCTGGCTCTGCTGTTCGCTTTGACTCTTTGAGACTGTTTCATTTTGATCCGGTAAGGATGGCTTTTTCTCCTTGTCCTCTTCTGCATTCATGCGTCTTTCTTCTGGAATTTTAGATATATCAGCCTTTAAAACATTAACATAAAATTCAGTAGCTTTGTTTATCGTATTCAGCCGGTATCTTTTCTCCAAAAATTTCACCGTTACTCCTGTTGGTGCTTCCCATTTGTATTGTAAATTCAATCTTTTAAGTTCATCAATCAAAAAAGTAAATTCTTTTCTAGCTTTAAGCATTTTAGAGGGAATTTCTTTCCATATCCTAAGTTCCTGACCATTCACCTGAAGATTGTTCTTAAACGTCGCCTGAATAATTCTGTTCCGTAAGACTCTTGTGGTGAAATATATAACAATGTCCCTTGGTAGATGTTTTTGTTTTGCATACCACGAGCTGACCCTGTATATCTTTTCAATTTGTGTGGCCAATTCATCTTTAGAGATTCCAGAAACTTGTTCCAAGGCCTCAATCATTCTTCCTTTCAAATCATCATATAAACCTTCCTTCAACCCTCTGACTCTTATAGCAAATTCCATTCTTCTAAACTGTGACATCAACACCTCTGTTTCAAAAGTTACAATGTCCTTTTGAAATTTGTTTATATATTCCACCGAAGTTGCCAGAGCTTGTTTATTTGTTTCAATACAGTCCTCCAAAAAATCAATATTTGTTGCTAAACCTTTGCAAACCTCTAACATGTCCATCCATAACTGCTTTTCCATATTCTTTAAAGCATCCTGCATTTTTTTTCCTATTTCAGTAATTTTTTGATTAAATTCCAAAATTAAATCTTGTTTCATAATCTTTAAAGTATTTAGTAAATTTTCAGATGTCAGAGCTTGTGGAGGTGTTGACTCAGTAACAAGTTGCATTTTAGAGGTATAAGCAGAGGGATAAATAGGCCTTTTATTCAAAACAATCATTCCAGACTTTGAAGCCATTGTTGTAATTCCAAAAGATTACACTGAAAATGCCAAATCTCTATCAATTGTTTTATAATCCAAAATTGAGAATCAAAGAAAAAATAAAAACCAGTTTTCAAGTTCAAAAGTTTCCCAAAGTCAAAAGACCACAAGCAAAACACAAATAACTTTCACTTCTTCTTTATTATAATTCCAAAGAGGTAAGAAGGGCCAGATCTTTAAAAAAAAAAATTCTTGCGATTTCCAAAACAAATAGTCTTTTGTAATTTATTTATTTTATTGAAATTATCAGTTACTGTTATAATCCAAAATCAAGGAACAAAGAATAAAAGCCAATTTTCAAAATTTCCACAAGAGAAAAAGCCAGAAAAAAAACAAAAAACCCCCCAATCTTTCCAGACTTTGAATCCATTTTTATATTTCCAGAGGAGTACAAAGAAAAGCCATGACTCTACATAAAGTTCTTTCCAATTTGGGAGACAGAATTTTTTTTTTTTACTTTCCAGAATCAGGGGACAGAGAAAGAAAAATCAGTTTTCAGAATTGTAATTTTCCATAAAAGAGGGAACCACAAACAGAGCAAAAATCACCTTCACTTCTCTTCCCAGCTTCTTCAAAACGCCTTAAAAAGCCAGATCTCTAAAAAATACTTTCCAATTTCAAAGGCAGATAGTCCTTTATTTTTTGAAAATTATCAATTATTGTTATAATCCAAAGTTGGAGAGTGTAGAGAGAAAAACCAATTTTCAGAACAAAGAGTTTCCATAATAAAAAAAAATCCGCAAGCAAAACGGAAATCACTTTCACTTCTCCTCCTTCAAACGCCATATTGTTGCATGTTAAGTGTTACTTTGATTCTTTTTCAAAGTGAGAGTTAATTGAGGGATTAAGAAAAGGAAAAAATCGATACTTGCCCAGCAAAGCTCCTGTTTCTCTCTGTCTGCTTCATTAGACCATAAAATAATTATAAGTTCCCTTCTGGAAGCAGCGGTGGTTTCGGCATCTTGCTCCGCAAAAGGCGGAGGTTTCCAGACTCCCGGAGCTGGAGACAGGCTGCCTGGGGAGCCTTCCCTTCGCGCCCCTGGATGGCTCTTAGGGCGCTAGGGGGGCTCTACCCCACCTGTCAGGCTCTCCTCTCTCCCCTATGTCCGGGGCAGAGATTTCCAAGCCACCAGACAGCTGTTCTGGCGGCTTGGCAGGGAGTCGGAAAGGCGCCCTGGAAAAGGGCATCGTCGATGCCGAACGCCAAAACCGGAAGTCTTGCTTATTAATATACTATTGATTCTTAGCAGTAGGTTGGCTTCAGTAGCCCGTTTTCCTAAATAAAGTTTATTTTTACTTTTCTTTCAAACAAGCAACAAGCTTAAGAATACTGTACTACTTATGAAAGTTATACTCCTAACTCTAGGTATTCTCTATCCACATGTTCTTTCCACTATACAAAGTTACTTGATATCCAGCAAGACATAAGGGTGTCATAGCAAACTGAGTTGGGCCTATGTTTTGCTGCTTGGTTTTGTGTAAATGTATAGGGGGGGAAATAGTCAGAATTTGCAGCCAATTGCATTGCTATTTATTTAATGAAAATAAACCAAGATTGAGTTGCAGTCTCTTTTTAAACTCCCATGAGTATCCCTGTGACCAGCCCAATAATTTGTTGCTTGAAACTGACAAATGGCATTTTCCCTGGGTGCCCACAAGCAGTCATAATTTTAGGAAAAGTCCTTTTTTTCATATCATCATTATTAAAGTTTGTTGCAAAATCAAAACCAGAAGTGCACACAGATGACTGATTCAGTTGGATTCAATAACTTCTTTATAAACATAATAACAGATGAATCTACAATACCATTAGCAGATTATTTCTTCAAGTAAACACAAGCAGGAGTTAGCTTCATTTCAGCAGAGTTCAGAGAGAGACAGAGAGCAGAGAATGGAGACTGGAGCCACACCCAGCCTTAAGCTTAAGTTCCAGTTTCAGTTCTCTGCACAGACTCAGAAGTGGTTAGCTCCTATTGGCTGATTCAGTTACTATGCCTATTCATTGGCTGACCTTGTTACCATTGGCTCTCCCAGTTCATGAATATCTTAATCATTTGTTCCTGGTTAAAGGATGGAATTCAAATAAAATAATTGAAACAAGTTTCCTTAGCCTGATTTATGAATATTTTAAAGCTAGTCTTTCTAGGATGTGAAGTGGTCAGTTATGCATAGCACAACTTCATTAATAAGCTGCATGTGTAATAGAGATGAGACATATTTGCCGTGCTGATTAAAACTAGCTTCCCTGGAGAGGAAGGTAAATCTGAAGATTGACACTAACATGTCAAGGCACACTAAAAAAAAAAACAGACATCTTCTTGCCTTTCCCATATATCTTCATCTTTTGCATTACTCGTGGAAACATAGAATCATAGGACTGGAAGGGATCTTGGAGGTCTTTTTGTCCAAGGCCCTGCTCAAGGCAGGAAATCTTACACCTTCCCAATCAAATGGTTGTCTAGTCTATTTTTAAAACTTCCACTAATGGAGTGCCCACAACTCCAGGAAGCAAACTATTCCATTGATTAATTGTTCTCACTGTCAGAAAATATCTCCTTACTTCTAGGTTGGACTTCTCGGTGAACAAGCTTCACCCATTCTTGTCCTGCCCTCTTGATGCTTTAGAAAATAGGTTGACCACCTCTTTGTAGGAGATGACCAGGCTTAACCCGAGGGAGAGGTCATAAATCATGAGTCCTTTCATGCGGAGATCTAAGATCTCTTCCACAAGAGATCTAAGTCCACCTAGTTTGAATTCCTTTTCTACCGCCAAATTGCTTTGACCGTTAGTAGTTCGGATTCTTGCAGAGAGCTTAAGCTTGCAATAAATCTTTATACCCATTTGAACTGTGTGAATCTCCTGATTTTCTTAGCGCTTAATGCTCCTCTCTGTGAGAGCCCCTCAAGTACAGGAAGACGGATGTTCCCCCAATCCTTCTCTTTAATAGACTAGGCATGTCTAGCTCCTTCAACAGTTATCATATACAATTTAGCTGCCAGAACTCTTATCATGTTTGTCATTCTTCTCTCTTCACTTAGAACTCAGAATAATTTTATTGTCACTTTAAATGTACACTAATCGGCATACATTAAAATGAAATTTCGTTGCATACAGCTCTCAAAGGGTCACCACCTCCAAAATACACTTTTAAAAAGAAAACTTAAAAGAAATTTTATTCTTAAATCTCCTCCCATTCTTTAAAGTAGTTATAACAAACAGGAACTCAACAGGTAAGGAAAGAGAGCTTGCAGGCTTTTTAGACTGAGAAAATTATGATTTGCTGTTGTTGATCTTCATCATTGGATAAAGGTAGTATGGTGAGTAGTTGCGGAAGGCAGATGGGTAAGGAGTCTCCATTGCAATTGTTTATAGTTTGGCCATCTAAAATTAGGGCAGACAAGAAGGGTGCAATAAGTTGAGTGTGTGAGCCTGTGGATGAAGAGTGAGTATGTGATGAGTAAATGAGAAGTCCAGAGATGCTTTGTAGAGTGAGGTGGGCAGCATATAAATTTAACAAATCTGGAGAAAAACAAGACATATATAGATGAACAAGAAAAAGTAAGAATAGGTACCATATTTTTCAGAGTATAAAAAAGGGTGAAAACTTGGGTGCGTCTTATACACCGAATGTAGCCCTACCCACCC
Source organism: Diadophis punctatus similis (assembly GCA_023053685.1). NCBI lineage: Eukaryota > Metazoa > Chordata > Lepidosauria > Squamata > Dipsadidae > Diadophis > Diadophis punctatus. Next base: position 241,836,432 of record JALIGW010000001.1, read on the forward strand.
AGCCACCCCCACCCGTTGGCCTCTGTCTTCCAGCAATTTACCTGTGTGCAGCAAACAGGGAAGAGCCTGTAAAGCCAAGCAAGTCATTAGCAGCTTCCCGAACTACAGCTGATTTGTCACGTGCTAAAATGAAAGTGAAACTAGCTTGCAAAGAGGCAAATAGCTGGGGGAGACACGCAGATTTTTATTTTCTGCTGAACTGGATGCAAGGGGGTAAATGAATAACTATAAATGTCTGTAGAATGTTCAACAGACTTATTTTTTAAAGACTGCTTTATTATTTGCTTTGCTGACTGCTTCATTATTTGCTTTGCTGGCTGTGGAATTCTGGGAGTTGAAGTCCACAAGTCTTAAAGTTGCCAAGGTTGGAGACCCCTGTTCTAGACAACTTAACAAAATAAAGAAGCTTTTTAAAATAAATGCTTGCTCTGAAGAGGCCCAGTGCTATTGTATCTTCTTTTAAATAATAGAGAATATTGTATATTTTCAGAAATTTTAATTAATTTTAACAGCTCTGTACAAGTATAGTCTGAAATGTAACAGTGTCCTGTTTAGTATTAGAGTTAAATCCTGACTTACCTTGGAGTAGATCTATTTAAATAATTGGGAGGAGTTAGTGTGACTACATTTAAGAAAACTTTCTGGCATAATGTACATTTCTCCAATTCTTTGCTATTTCTATGGGTCAGGCACACATGCACAGAAATACACAGCAAACAGTGTATATCATCTGTGCTGTTTGCTGTTTGCTGTTTGGCAAATTGCTTGGAGGCAGAGGCCTTTTTTCCTTGTTTTCCTCCCCCAAAACTAAGGTGCATCTTATACTCCGGTGCGTCTTATACTACGAAAAATACGGTAAATAAGGAAAAGCAAAATGCTAGATAAACATATGAATAAATGGGATCCTTTCTTCGGATCGCAACAATTAATCCTTGGTTGCTATCTTCATTTGCCCCCCTATCTTTTTCCTGTGTTCTTACTTACATAGTATACTATCTACCTTCATAGTAAGAGGAATGTTTGGGAGTCCATCTTCTAAGAAAATCTTTGTATTTCTCTGTAATTCTGGATCTCTCAGATGGAGACTAGGGAAACAGTCTTTTAGAGAGTGGTTCTGGATTCCAGTTCCAAGATGTTTGTCTTTATTATTCACTGCTAATTTTCTGAAATTGGTGAAAATCTTCCTATTCAGGAATAGGAATGTGTAACCTGTCTTACAGTTTTAATACCAGAAATACTTACTGAATTATTATTCTTAAAAAGCTAAGATACAAATATTATAAATAAATATAAACATTTGGGATGAAAGTATTAAGCATTAATAAAGCATTTCTTTAAATTGCACCTTGGTCATAAATTATTTTGGGATAATAATCAGAATATTTGACCGCTAATGAAGATATTATAGCAACTGTTTCCTAAAACAGACCTAAAACTTTGCTGCAGTGATCCTTAACCTTGCTGTAAAAATGCTTGTCAGCTGTGATTTTTTGTAGACAATTAGCCAATTTAAGCCAATTACTGTAATCACTGATGGAGTTATTATGCATTTGGCTTTCCCCAAACAGTTCTTTTTTAGTCCCAGTTGCAAAGATTGTCCCAAAATATCTGGCATTGTTGTCTCCAGTCCCATATAGTAGTTGCAGGGGAAGGATACTGGTAGGCAGTGGCAGCAGATGGCAGTGGATGGTAACAAACCATGGCTGTCAGTGAAGTTCATGGGAATGAATATTGCTGCTACCTCCTACATGATATCAGAGACTAGGAAAGGGGTGTCAAACTGGTGGCCCGTGAGCCGGATGCGTCACGCGCAGGCCACATCCACGCCAGCTCTGTGAAGGGAAAAACATTGTGATATGTCACGTGATGGCAACATGAAGTCACGACTTTGACACCCGTGGACTAGGAAGTAGCAAGGAAGCATATAACTACTGGGAGAGGTGGTGCCAGATTCCAGAAAGTATAATCTGAGAGTTGAGCTTTTTTAAACAACCTCTGCCTCCTTCTACTCCCTGTCTGAGACAGGTATTGATTTTAGCACTAATTGATCTCAGTGACATAGAGTTTTCATTTCACGTTGCAAATATTGATTTAAGTGGCGGGGAGTTTTGATGGGTCTAGGACAGGGGTCGGCAACCTTAATCACTCAAAGAGCCATTTGGACCAGTTTCCCACAGAAGAAAAGAAAACACCGGGAGCCACAAAATCCTTTTGCCATCTAAAATGAAGATAGCACTGCATATATTGTTTTTTTACCTTTATGCTATATATAAAAAAAACTATAGTGTGTTGCATTTGTGAAATCAATGAACTGCTACAGAGAAAACAAATTTTTATTTCTGCATGCAACAAAAACATTTTGAACTCTGAAAAAAAAAGATGGGTCGAAAAGCTCAATAAATCGCTGCTGGCGGGTGTCACACATTCGCAGTTGTGACGCATATTTTGAGCAATGGAGCTGCAGGAGAGGGATGAAAGAGCCATATGCGGCTCCAGAGCTGCAAGTTGCAGACCCCTGGTCTAGGATAACCCACCATGGCCAACTCACCACAGCCATCTCGCCACAGCCAAGTCACTGCGAGACAACTCACTGTGGCCAGCTCACTGCGGGACAATGCACCATGGGACAATCCATGCAGAAATAATGGAATAAATGCTATCTGCCACTGTTTCATCTACATTACTCCCATTTTTGTCAAAGGAAATTTTTTTGAAAAAAGAGTAGCAGATAATATTTATTGCATTGAATTATCCCAGGTGTAATTGCCCTGCGGCAAGTTGTCCCACGGTGACTTGGCTGTGGCAAGTTGTCCTGTGGTGAGTTGGCCATAGTGAGATGGCCCCAGTGAGATGGGCATGATGAGATGGCCATGACAAGATGGCCATGGCAAGTTGGCCGGAGCGAGTTGTCCCAATTTTGATTGCATACAGCAAATAATTGACTTATCGGCAGAGATGTGTGATTTTATACAGCAAACTCTGGCTTGATGAGAGAGAATTTTGATTTTTAAAAACCCCTGCAGGCCCAGTTAACCCTGCTGGAAGTGACTAAAAGAATTATAACTGATTTAGAGATGTTGTTTGCAGTTTGTTGTGATAGAAGAGGAAACCAAACAAAGCAAACAAAGAATTTTGCCCACTGTGCTATACATAATACATTACATAACCAATCCTTTCTCCAGAAAATCCATTCAAAATCTGGAACAGGATGACCCTGTCCATTGTTAGTATTGTTCTACTTTTTAAACCCTTAGTCCATTGAAACTTATTTATGCCAGGGTACATAATCTTGATGAGGCAAGGAAGGGCGACATAAACCTTTGAACATAGTGCTGGAGAATATACTCCCAAAAATGAATAGTTGAAAGGGAAAATAATAACTTATTATTATTGATGTATTGATATTTATTTATTTAGCTGGATTGACAAAATCACAAAGGAGGAGGTGATAAGCCGCTTGGGAAAGCAAAGGGAAATCATCAAAGCCATTAAAAAGTGAAAGTTAGAATATTTTGAACATGTGATGCGACACCCAGAAAAATACGGCATACTTCACTTAATCCTCCTGGGAAAGATTGAAGGCAAACGAGGTCCAGGCAGAAGAAGAACATCATGGCTTCAAAACCTAAGGGACTGGTTTGGACAAAACTCAGCAGCACTTTTTTATGTTTGTTTGTTTGTTTGTTTGTTTGTTTGTTTGTTTGTTTGTTTGTTTGTTTGTTTTGTCAACACGTGTACAAGATAACAGGTATGATATAAACATAAACAAAAGTAAAATATGTATAGGTAAATTTAGACAATAGGACAGAAGGACAGGGACGGTAGGCATGGTGGTGCGCTTATGCACGCCCCTTACAGACCTCTTAGGAATGGGGTGAGGTCAACTGTAGACAGTCTAAGGTTAAAGTTTTTGGGGCTTAGGGAAGAAACCACAGAGTTAGGTAGTGCATTCCAGGCATTGATCACTCTGTTGCTGAAGTCGTATTTTCTGCAGTTGAGTTTTGAGCGGTTTATATTGAGTTTGAATCTATTGTGTGCTCGTGTATTGTTGCGGTTGAAGCTGAAGTATTCATTGACAGGTAGGACATTGTGGCAGATGATTTTATGAACTACATTTAGATCAGATCGAAGGTGACGTAGCTCTATGTTGTCTAAGCCTAAAATTTCAAGTCTGGTGGAATAAGGAATTATGTTGCGAGCAGAGGAGTGAAGGACTCTTCTTGTGAAGTATTTCTGGACTCTCTCAATTGTATTAATGTCCGATATGCAGTGCGGGTTCCAGACAGGTGAGCTGTATTCATGTGGCTGTTGACAAAAATAGGATTGCCAACATGATCGCCCACATCCGATGATGGATATGGCACAAGAATAATAATAATTGGTATTTATTGACTATGCTAATTGCCTGTGAAACAATATCTGTAAACTTCACTAATTCCCCCATATGTATGCATATTCTATCTTCTATATACAGTACATACACATACCACATTGTTTTCCTT